>OY728138.1:1226052304-1227302304 GCA_963277665.1 Viscum album | reverse complement strand
TCATTGAAAACCTCACTTTACCATTTTCTATGTGTTTTTAAAATGGGTTCTAAATAGAATGAAAATTTTTATATCTAGAAATGATTTTCATCGGTGTTATAAAACACTGTAAACCACCCCTTTCTAGGTTGTAACCATTCTCCCAATAACTCACGTTATCAATCTCTTTAATGTTATGTAATTCTCTTATATTCTGTATATATTTCTATAACATTTGTACAAAGATTATTCTCTATTCCATTGATGGGGCAATACATGCCTTATGTTCATTTATCAAATAAATACTTTAAGATATATATTTTTATTATGATATGATGCAAGATTATTCAATTAATTTTATTTCCATGGGTAATTCTAATGTTTATACCTTATGACTGATTTCATGTCTTTTGGCACACATAATCATTAACATGTTGTTATGGGTGCACCCAAAAATACCTCCAATTCATTGCGTAAATATTTTTTTCACATGACTTGTTTTGCATGAGATTAAAGAGTAAACATAAGGAACTATGGGAATCTATCCACCATGAAATATTTTCTTAGTATTTAGCTTTGACATATTCTTATGTCACGTTTTGTGTTGTTTTCATATTTCCTAGGTTTCAATTATCTTATGATACCATTTTTTTATGTTATGCTTCTATGTGATTACTCATGATCATTTTTAAAGGAATTTATACACTACTTCATAAAGGTGAAATATATAACTTTTTAAATGAATCATAATTTTTCCATGACTACAATGGAACATTTGTGAGATTAATTTTTTTAAAATTCATTATGAAATTTTTTAAGAAATCCTTTGGGAAGAAGAGTTTTTTTATGGGATAATAAAATGTTTTTTTGTATCCCAATGTTTAATTTAAAAAAATGATTCATGAACTAAAATGTTATTTTATTTATTTCTATATGTACTTTATTGATTTGTTTTGTTTTTAACTCATTATAAAATGTTTTTCACAGGGTTTTATGGTTTATAAGGTATATGTTTATAGACAATATGAAAATTTCTAAGTTATGTATGGATAATAAAACATGTTAAATCATATAATTAATTTTTATTATAAAATGGATACTAAGTGTATGTTTCTAATTTGTGTTGTAATATTTATTAATTTAAGGATTATATTCTATTTATATAAAATTCTAAACTGTAATGATCTTCCAATACGATAAAATTATGTTTTGAATTGAAACTCAAGATTATATAAAGTTTGATGCTGGGTCGCTACATCCAATGCATTTATTGGTCATAAATCCATTAAAATTAATGTGAGAATAACCTTATTATACCCTCTAATATTTAAAAAATTTATTTTTTAATTCGTATATATTTTGTAATATTTAATATTTTTACGGTTTTCTGTGATGTTTAAATACTTTTACATAGTCCGCTATAATTTTTTGTTGTGAATCAAAGATCATGGTCAAATAAATTTTATTGTGGATTAACATGGATCCTCCCCACTACATTTATATATTTCAATGTAATATAATCTTGGGATATATTTACTTGTATTTATATGAGACAAGTAGAATTTGTAAGATTACATTTGATAACCTAAATTTCATCATTCCACTTGGATGTTTTATGATTACCAATGACAAGGTTAATTTTGAAATTATCCCACTTCCACATTTATATATGAATATTTTTATAACCAATTGGGTAATGGTCTGAAATTTTTTACATTTTTATATACTAAGAATCTTACTCTATAATCAGCAGTATTCAAATCCATGTTATACCACTAGAAATTTTGTCATAGGTTCCTATATGTATTGGTATTTACTAGAGGTGTAGATAAATTCAATTCATGGTATTAATCTAATAAAATCATAATTAATTATAATATTTATTAAATGAGAAACCCTTTTTTAAATCCCAATAATCCATCATCGCTATTGTTGAAATCATAAAAAATATGCATCTTAACAAATTCTATCTTCTTTTGTAGGAATGTTTCTTATTATTATTTAATCTTTATCATCTCTAGTAAAACAATTATCGAATTATATGAAATATTTATGGTGTTTTCCTCATCATATTTCTCACTTTTATCCTTACTATATATTTAAGAATTGTATCCCTCTCAATCCTCATACGAGGGACAATATCATGATCATTTTAGCTCAATTTGTTTTTAATAATTATTTAGTTCATATTGAGATATTTAAAGGAAAAATAATGATCCATAAATATTTATAACCATGTACTTTGACATTTTTTTAACTCATTTTTCTTGAAAATAAACTCCATACATTTTAATTTTATTCGTACATCACACTTATCTCCAAAGAGAGAGTGTTTTCATATGATTAACATAACTATTACCATATCTAATTCCAAGTCATCAGTTGAATAATTCATATTATGTTATTTTAATCATCTTAATACATAATCCACCACCCAATCATCTTATATTTATAAAATTTCAATTCATTTCCTTAATGTGTCAATATATATGTAAAATAACATGTTATAAAATTCAAAAGAGAATAATTGATTAAACTATTCTCTAATTATTGAAAAATAAATATATATTATTTAAAACATGATAATTGCACCCTAATACATTTTAATTTTCCTAAATGATTTGATAATGAGTCATATTTGAGGAAAAATAATTTATAATAGAAAAATACTCAGACAAAACAATGCATCTATAATATAATGGATGGTCTTCATATTTCTTTGATCACATTTTCTTTTGATACATGGTTTTTATACACATAAAAAACATTATTACGCTTTATTATAATTGATCTATATTGTTTAAATGTTATGCAATTCAAGAAACTAATATAATATTTTAATGTATTACTAAAATTTTAACATAATTAAATTTTATTGATATATTCGGTGTTATGATTATTATATAAACATGAAATATTTTTATATATGTCCAAGATTATGAGTTATAACCATTATAATGGTACACAAGAAAAATTACTAAATTTAGGAAATGAAACCAATTACATTCATTTAATGTGAAAACTAGTCAAGATGGAGTGAATTGAATGTTTTAAATTTAAACAATAATGAATGAAAAACATAATATTAAACTCAATGCATAAATTTTTTTATAGTTTCTTGTATCAAAATATATTATATATGGCGTCTTCTCGTCTTTTAACATAGTGAGGGGATATTTCCATAAGGATACTTATCATTGAATGGATTCATATCACAATTATATTTTATCATACCTTGTTAAACATACATTCAAATCCCAATAAGAAATTAACTTTTGATATTTGGAGGCATGACTATATTTGATAAAAATATCAAGGAAAATAACAACCAAATTTAATACCTTTTGATGTGGTTGTATAACCAGGTTTATCAGTTTTTTTGTATTTAAAATAATTTTAAAAAATATTTCAATACAAAAATAAAAATAAGTGGTGTGAATAAAGTGTTATAATAGAAGAAATATTAATAAATTAAAACTGATGAGTTAAGATTATAATTTTATTCAAATTAATTTTTCTTCTTGGGTAATTTTTCCCTATGAGGTAGAGTTCGTTGAGGCATAGATATATAGAGACTGTACAGTAGCAATTTTGTTTTGAAGTTAAAAAAATAAATCCTCTTTGATGTAGAATTTATCTAGAGAAGAAGAATTAAAGTAGTTAGATTTCAATATGTTTATAATGTTGGTTTTTATTTTCATTACATAAATAATATTCAAACATCTATAATATAGAGATCAATATGTGAGGTGAAGGTTGTTGTAAAGTATTTGATTGTTACTGGAATATATTTGGAGTAGTTTAGGGATGTTTGGATGTTTTTTTAGCAGAAATTGTTCGTTCTGAAATATATATAAGTCCATATAAATTTATAAGAGTCACTATGAATCTGAAATGAATAATTATAAAAGGATTGTAGACTCTATAAAATTAGTTTCCTAATTTTATGATTAGTTTCTTATATATGATGAGTATTTCCATACATTATAAATTATTTTCCTACATTTAAGGGTAATATACAAATTCATAATTGTAGAACATATCATTGGATGAGTTATCTTAGAATTCAAAATGGTAATATAGTCTTCATGTGAGTAACCTAGTACTTTATAAGAGTAATATATACTTCATAAGGATACATATTACTTCAAAGAGTATTTAACTAACTTTAATTATGTACTAAAAATAAAATATTTGGATCCTTTATAGACTTATGAGTTTTATTAAAAATCAATAATCTATGAAATATGAAAATGAATTATTCTAATGAAAAGTAAACAAGATGACTTCTTTTTGTTCTGATCATCATTGTAAAATATAGCACAATTGGAGATTATGATTCATACCAATGTTTATTAATTCAATATTGAAAATAGGATTTACAAAGAATATTTATTTTATGTAATATCATAAATTGTATCAATGTCATAGTGGATTTTATATCATTCAAGTGTTATTATTTAAAACTATTATTTATACACAATTGAATGTAAAACACTATATTTAAAGAAGGTATGTTGTTTTATTTAAGTTTGTTTATTTCTTACACTGAGTTATATATTGTATTTTATTACTATTTGATTATGATTCATTAATATGTATATTGTTTTTGAAATTATTTTATTTTCCTTTTATGAAAACAAAATCCAAAGGGGGAGATTATTTAGCCCATGAACTTTTGAATCCATATTAGTGTTCTTTTCATTTGAAGTTGAAATAAGATAACCTCTTGAATGTGTAATTGATATAGAATATATGAATTAATTAATTTGTAAGTGGAAATTTCGTCTATGTTATATTATTTCAATACATAAATCATATTTAAACTCATATAAAATAGAGACCAAATATGAGATGAATTTTTTTTGGAATTATTATAAGGTTATTAGAAGAACTATAAAGTATTTTATTGATGATTATAAGTGTTTATTATGTGGAATAGTTTTTGGGTGAAATTTATCTATGTCCTAAAAATTTTATAAGATTCATTTAGAATATATAATGAGAAATTGGAAAAAAAATTAGACATTGAAACGGTAGTTTCCATCTTCAAAAGAGTATTTCCCAACTTTAGAAGGGTAATATAAAATTTTATAAAATTAATACATGACATTATAAGATTTATTAGGCAAATCCTAAAGCTAAAATAGTATTTAGGATAGTAACCAAGTACTATGTAATAGTTTTTTATGTTTTATAATGAGAAGTCTTACTTTGAAGGTCTATTTTCCAGATTTTAGAAAATTACTCACTTCGTAAGACTTATATAAATAACAAAATTATTCATTTTTTGATGAATAAAAATTACTAAAATATCTTAATGAATTATTTTTTGGAAAAATAATCTAGATGATGCTTTAAGATCAGATCCTTAGTTAAACAAACATCACAACATGATATGTTTATTTATGCTGATATTCAGAAATTCCTTGGTGCAAAGTGGAAGTCTATATAATAAAAATTTCAGGTCATCCATCACACATAGAAGATAAGTTAAACGGAATAAAAAACTACATATTTCATGGAATATTTTTTAAGTGAATAATCAATCGAATTTTTTGGAAAGAATTGAGGTGAAAACTATGTCTAGAGTTCAAGGGAAATTTAAAATGAAAATATTTGAAATTCAACAACCCACGAAAATTAGTGATGATTTTGAGAAAATTTGAATCAAATTGTGATGACGACCTAAGTTTAGTGGATTTTCTTAATTAATTTTGGGAAATAATATTCACTATTATTTACTGAATATATAATGTAAATGAATGAAATGTGTAAAATATTTAAGGACTGGTCAAGGTGAGAGAAAAATCCATCAAATAATATGGTTAAAATATATTGTATTAAAGTTAGATAAATAATGTAAAAGAGTAAAAATTATTTCATTCTCACTACTATAAAAGAAAAATAAGAGGGATATAAATTGGATTGAAAAACTTCATGTAGAAGAAAATAAACTATCATAGTGTAAACATGATTGAAGTCTAAAGTGGGGGAAGACACTTTAGCTGTTGAAAATATTCTAAATCATTGTATCTATATGTTATTTACATACATAGTCTGGATACATGAAACATGAGTTCATGGTTAAAATTTTATTATTTTAAACAAAAGGGTTGATACTAGTGGGTAGTGTGAACATAAAAGATTCTGAATCACTCTAAGTATTAGTCTTCTAATTTTGAGATATAAATATTGCAAAACTATTATAACTCATTCATTTTGTACATGTGAATGTTTAAAAGTGATTTCATATCACTCTAAATGGTGATGAAGGTTTTTTATAAAGTAAAATTTAAAATATTTATAAATCACTCATTCGCCCAACTCCCATTAACTTCATTGATCATGAGGTTGTTTGTTCAATGTGATTCCTTTATTTTATCTCAAGAAATTATTTTATCATATCCTAAAAATCTATCCTCTAGATTCTATATTTTGTCCTTATTTTTATCTCAACTATTTATCAACCCCGCTATTATCTATTCATATAGTTTTTTATGGTAGTGACATCTGTATTTGCATTCTATTAAGGATCCTCCTTTGCTAAGATTTCATGATCTAGCTTAAATGATGCTCACCTATAGATATAGTCTCTTATGGTTGGTTTCAGTTGCATCCATTTGGTATTTTTTATTATAGAGGATTCTTTCACATGTGGATCCTTCTTCTATATAGTTTGGGAGTTTTTTATATCTTTATAGATTAATTTCTATTGTATTAAGGAGGTAATGGGCACTATTATGGTTCTTTATTCATTATTTACCTTCATCATGTATTAAAGGGATAAATGGTCTGATATAGTATTGTTGGTGTATGGAGATATATTTTCCCTTGTTACTATTTTTGAAGACCCATATCGATCCCAGAATAAAAACACTTGTGAAAATATTATTCTGAATCTACAAATAAATAATAATAAAAAACTTAAGTAGAAAAATAAAATCAGTATATGATTTTTTAAATGTTGAAAAACATCTAATGTGGAATACTAAAAAAATTAGGGAAACAAAAAAAATTACCCTAAAATAATATAATCAATAAAATAATTTTTTTTTCAAAAATAATAATTACAATGAAAAAATAAGAAAAATATTAAAAAAACTCACCTGGATATGTCGTTGTAGTATTTATAAAACATATTCAGTGAAAAAATGTCCACACTCTAAGATCTCAATGATAACCTGCCTCATCGATGTAGTATCAAGGACTATAAGTCTCTCAACTACTCATTGGTCAATCTCTTTCTAGACCTTTCATGTAACTACTCAATAATTCAAGGATGTTATGCAAAATCCCTACCTCTGGGCACTTTTTAGAGTCTAAGTATCTTTTTCAATTAACACTTTGAAAGCCCAAATTCACTCTTAAATTGTTTATATTTATAATTATTATTTAATCCAAATTATAGTGTTTTGCATGAATTTTTAAGTTCTAATGTTTTCAGTTTTACCAGATAAAGAAATTTAACTAGAACATATGTATGGATATTTTCTATTTCTATTGGAAGAAGATTTATATAAAGTATTGTAATGTTGTTGAACTTAACAACCATATGAAAAAAGTGTTGATTTGTCGATTCTGTGTAAATATTAAGACGTTGTGGTTAATTATATGAAAATTGATTGTGAGAATTGTGGAATTCAACTATTTCATATTTTTTTGACAATTCCTCTAAATAAGACCACAACCTCGAGGAGAAAAAATATGACTGACTAATAAGAACTCATATGTTTATAGATGATGTTTTGTAACATCTTATTTCTGAGAGCACTTTGATTTGTAATCCTTAGAGGCATCCCCTTAGAGAATATGATTATAAGTTTTATATTAAAAATTATATAAGTATTTCAATTTTATTCATTGTTTTTATGATCATCTTGATCAAGGTATCCTAGGGATAGTGAGATAGAGGTTTATCTAATCATATGGTTCAAGGGATCCCAGAGATACCGAGATTTCTCTTTGTATGGTAAATAAGATTGAGGTATTCTATGGTTAGGAAGACATAACTTTAAATAGGTTTAAATCATTGTTACTTAAATTTTGGTCAATAGACTTCTTTATCACCTTGGGTGAAAATGAAAACCTCACTTAGTGGAGGTTATTTACTTTTTATTTTTTCCTTTATTAAAATACATTACATTATATTTCCATAGTGCATTTTATAAAAAATTTATATTTTATAGTATTTACTTGTTTCATACACTGAAGGTATAACATATATCTTAATGATTTTCAATCTCATAGAGTTTTCTACAATAAAGGTGTTGATAGGTTGTAATTTTCATTTTTAAAGACAAAAATTCACCCCACCCTCTTGTTGTATCTTTTTCCAAAAATAAGAGGAAACATTTTTACTATCATGATTTTACGATCTCAAATTTGTTGTCAGAGTAGGTCTCTACATATATATCATTAAATAAACCACATTAGTATGGAAAATAAATGTTATGGAAGTTATCTCTATCCTAAATTTTGATAATCCAAATCATAGTAGACCACATATATCTTATGGTTTTGATTATGAATATATAGATAGCATATGAATACCATTATCATAAATATTTGTATTGATAACTTTTTATGATAACCAGTAGCTATAATATTATTTTTAAGAAGGTGATATATTTTAATAAATAAGTGAATACTAAACATTAGTTAAATTATAATGTCCATAGTACATTTTTATGTTCAATGAAAAAGAATATCTCTAGTCAGATATATTCATTTGAGATAGCTAACAATATATAGAGAAATCATCAAGTAACTCATTTTGAAAATTCTATTTTTTCAAAAAAAATAAGATATATACTTTTCGTGGAATACCAAGCTTGTGATTTCTTAACTAGTTAATTAGCTATGAATATTGAACAATTTTTTATAACTATCATAAATAGCATAGAATCCCTTAGAGAGAAATATTTGACAGATAAAAAACATATTGAAACTAATTTTTATATTATACCAAAATAGTATGAATCCAAGAGAATTATAATTTATAATAAAAAATAGCTAAAAAATCTAAGTATATACGATCTTATTAAAAATATGTTAAATTATGAGAGAATTTTGAAAATAGATATACAGAAAGAAAATAAAAATAATAGGTTTTTTATTTCTTCAACGACTGTTAAAAATATAGCTAATAAGGATAAACGTTGTGATAATGCTCCAAAATCCTAAATTTATAAGAGGAAATAGAAATATTAATTAATAATAATTTCCTCAGAGGAAAGTGAAAATTTACTTGCTTGAGTGGAAATAAGAATGAATAAGGTAATTTTCAAGAAATGTTTTTTTATTAGTACAAATAAAATTTAGAAAGAAATAAGTGAGATTAATGATACTTTTGATTTTATCTATTATGAATGTATGAAACTAGGGAATATCAAACCTAATTGTCTAAGGTTGAATAGAAAAGAGAAAAATATAAAGAAATATTATAATGGAAAGGGAGTAAATGTTTTAATCCTCTTGACACTTGGAGTGTATGTGGTCAAGACACATCTTCGGAATGTTTTTTTGATGGAAGTGGTGATTATCATATGGTTGTTGGATATTATGTCCTGATTAGAATGACCAAAAAAAACTCTACAAAGGTATTTTAACTATTTAATACCTTGAGAATATAACTTTAAATAAAAATTACCCTAACACTTCAGATGATGAATATACATCAAATTATGGAAGAATAAATATTTGATACATTTGAAGATAATGATATTTTACCTTATTTTAAATCAAGGACTAGATTGATAAATATTCAAGAGAAAAAAAATTATAATGTTATGAAAGACTGTGATTATGATAAGGAATATATTTCTAAAGAAAATACTACAATTTCAAAACATTAGTTCCAAATTTCAAAACATACATTTGAGTTAGATAAGAAATTAAAATCTAGATAAACCTAATAAGATTAGAATTTCATTCTTTAACTAAATTCTGAAATTATAAGTCTCAAAAAACATTATAAAATTTTAATACTATGAATGAAAATTTTGATAATATTTATAGGCAGTTGAGACCATATATGAAACTTCTCAAATAGTTTTCACATCAGAGTGTCAAAACATTTTTTCCTAAAAATTCACCTGTTTTTTTGAAATGTAAAATAGGATGGCATTGGAAGAATACACATTCTTTAAATCATATTCAATACCTTGGTTTTTATTAATATTTTGTTTATAAATAATGGTACATGGTAAAATATAAGAACATTGGACATATGTGGATTCCAAAAGATTTATTTTTTAACACTTCTTTACCTAAGAAATTTTGTGTAATAAACATTATATTTTTATTTTAGGAATAATTTTGGAGTGGTTGTAACCATAATATAAGTTATATGGATTGTAGGTGTTACATTTATATGACTGAAAACAAAAAATCCTTCTGGAAAATAAAAAATATAAATGGAACAAAAAGTAAATTTTGAAAGAAATAATCAAGAATAAATCCTTTAAATTAGTCATATTTATTTTTTGAGTAAATATCCAATTTATAATGTTTTATATATTTCATGAAATAATCAAAATCTTAACAGAATAAGTCAATTATATGGTGAAGGTTTCCTTGTGAACTTCATCAATGATGAATTGTCTATTCGAAGATCAAAACATATGTTTTTTTTTTCAATTAATAGGAGTGAAACTGTTTATTATTTAAACTTATATGAACTTATAAACCGAGAGATACCTTATTTGATTGTTTTATAACATAAATATAGGTTTGTTTCATAAAATATTAAGACAATGTAGTTTCATAACATTGATTCAAATTATAATAAAGGACTTGTGAGAGATTTATAAATGTTTTGGCCTAATCCTTCAAAATTATGTGATCCTTGTCAAAATTGTATGAAAAATGAGTCAATATTTAAATAAATTAGTAAAATATTAACTTATGAAGTTTTAATTTTATTTCAAATTGATTAATTTGGACTAAAACTATTGATAGTGTTGGTGAAAAACACTTTGTGTATTTAATGGTTGATGATT
Source organism: Viscum album (assembly GCA_963277665.1). Classification (NCBI taxonomy): domain Eukaryota; kingdom Viridiplantae; phylum Streptophyta; class Magnoliopsida; order Santalales; family Viscaceae; genus Viscum; species Viscum album. The sequence goes on along the minus strand of OY728138.1, from coordinate 1,227,291,322 downwards.
ATAGTAGACATACAAGGGTATATTTTATATCAATGATGTATGGGGAAATTTTTGGGGTTATTATTTTTCTCACCCATGTTAAAAATTATAAGAAATTATCTTTGATTACTATTCAATGTGACCATGGTGGCGAGTTTGGAGGTTTTATTTTTTTTTAAAATTAACATAAAAAAATGAATTACAAAAACTTCTCATCTCTTATAAATCCTCAACTTAATAGTGTAGTTAAATGAAGAAATATAAATATTAAGAAAATTAATAGAAACATGTTGATTAAATAATCAGTTGCTGAAACTTGTTGGGATGAATCTGTTATTACATACTAATATACCATAAATCTATTTTTAATTTAATATTTTCTTAATAAAATTCCTTATGATTTTTAGACTAGAATAAAGTTAAAATATTCTTACTTCATATTTTTTTGTAAATTATTAGTTATGAATAAAAAAGACAACTTATAAAAATTTAATCCAAAAGATGATGAGGGAAGCATTCACGGGGTTTCTACAACAAATAAGGCATATCATTTTTTTATCAAATTGAAAAACACTCTTGAGGTAACAGTGCATGTCAAGTTTGATGAAAATAATCCTTTTTATTTTATATGTCCAGAAGCCATATCTTCATAATGTTTTTTTAAAACAGTTTTTCAACCCATGCTGGAAAATTCATTTGATACTGGATCAAAAGAAAAAATATTTTCACATGTTTTACCTTCAAAATAAGTTTAACATATTATTGAATATCATTATTTTACATATCTCTGAAATCAATTGATATTAAAGAATCATCACACTAATAATATCACTATAGATTTAGTACAACAAGTCAAAATATATAGGTACCTTCATAAATGAATGTGAATATTGTGAATTCTTATATTGAATTTGACCTAAGACACCTAATGAAGTAATACATGATGAATACTTGAAAATGTAAATGCAAGATAGACTCAATGAATTTGAATAAGATTATATTTTGACCACAGTGAAACAACCCAAATATATTCCTATAATTGTTGTAAAATGGGTTTTCTAAAATGAATGTGATAAAAATTAAATTATTATTAGAAATAAATCTAGTCTTTTGAGGGTTTTATAAAAAAGAAGGTATAGATTATAAATAAACTATTTCACTAGAATGAAGATATCAATTCGTATTCTTTTATACTTTGAATAATATCTGAATTTTAATAATTATCAGATAGATATGAAGTGTGATTTTCTTAATGGATAAGTTAAGAAGGATGTTTATTTTGCAGATTAAACACTTTCTTTTAAAAATAAAAAAATTTAGACTATTTTTTTAAATTTACAAAACAAATTTATACTCTTAAACAAGCTCCAAGGGCCTCGTAAAATTACATTATCATATTTTTACTTAAAAATAATTATTTTAAGTGACAAACAGATCAAATATTTTTATAAATTAATTTTTTAAAGATTCCATCATTGTTCAAATTTATACCTATGATACTATCATTGGATCAACTAAAAAATCTCTTTTGGATTCTTCTTTGAAAATTATGAAATATGAGTTTGAGATACACATGATGGATGAGTAACATTTTTCCCTTGATTTTCCAATTTTTCAAAAACCAGAGGGTATTTTTTTATGAAAACAAAATTAACCAAAATACTTTCTTATAATATTTGGTTTTTAAAATGAAATGAGTATAATTATTTATATCAACACTTATAAAAATCTCTATAATGGTCAATCTAGATAACAGATTGATCAAAAAGGTAGAGTAATTATTGGATGTTTATTATATCTAACATCTATTCAATTATATTTAATTTTTTTTGTTTATCTTTATGTGGTATTACATGAAACGTTGAATTAATCCCATATAAAAGTTTTCAAATGTAATTTTTTTATCTTAAAATAACATTGGATCTTGGTATATTATATTCCTCAAGAAATTATTTTTCACTTAAAAGTTTTTACTATGAAGAATATGGTGTATGAAAACATGATAGAATCAGTATATATAGAACTTATCACTTCTTAAGAGAAGCTATAGTATCTTGGTTGGGAATGGAACATCACCCAATGGAACATTTCACTTTGTAAACTAAATATGTAGGAATTAGAGGTTTTTGTGCCCAATTTTTATGGATACAACAAACACTCACTGATTTTGATATAATTTTTACTAAAGTTTCAATTTTTGTATAACAAAAGTTACATTTTCATGTCTAATAACTCGTCACATCACTCATAAAAAATCATGTATATATAAAACACTATTCCCTTCAGGATCACAAAAAAGGCATATTATTCTTCAATTCATGGGAACATAAAACCAACTGGATGATATTTTTATAATGACTCTAAATTATAAAAAATTTTAATTTATTAGACAGGCATATTTGTGATCAATATAAAGTAATCATAAATCTAGTTTTTGATTAAAATATCACATTACAAGGAAAAAATCCTCAATAATTGGTGATAAAGTTTTTCATTTTTTTACCATTTTTTTACTGTTTTATCATAATCTCTAAAATCTACATGATGAGTTTTAAGAAGTTTTATAGTTCTATAAAAATGATTTTCATTTAAAATCTATTCAAAATGACCCGAATTCTCAAATTTTGTATACATCCAAGTTAGAAAACAACTAGGGACATTTTTCATAATGTAATTTAATAATTTATTTATAAGGCACACTCTCTATTATTGTTATGTCTTTGATGGAGGAAATTTTATGAAATACTTATTATAAATATTTAATTTCTACTAAAACTAATTTTTTCGGGTGACCTAAAACTTTATAAAAAATATTTTGATAATAAATAGATCAAAATTAATTTTTTCTAAAAATATTTTGAATTCATCGCTACTAATATCTAATCCCATATTTTGATGGATCTGGTATTCTAAGAATAGTTTATTTTTTATACAAATTATAATAGTGAATAATTTCCTTTTTTCATGATTTTATTATCTGAAGATATCTCATAATCGTGATTCCTTATTGATTGATATATTTTCAGGTTTATTAAAAACAATCTAACATTGTTTGATAAATTTTAATCAATTTTTGTGGAGATTTTTCTATTTTATAGATCTTCATGGAATGACTTATAGATAAGGGATAGTTTTAAAGGCATGACTATTTGTTAAAATCAAAAAATTCTTTTCCAAGGGTTGGAAAATTTATCTATTATAAGAAATGATTATAATATTTATTATCACATAATTATTTGATAGTTTAAAATTGGTTCAGATTTAAATTAGGTATATGTTATAAAAAATGTTTCGTTCAACCTATTTATTAAAATTCATATATTAAATATAAATAGAATGGTCGAAATGGTTAGATTATAAAAAATGATGTAAGATAAGAAGAATAAGAGGAATATCCTTAGAGAGAACAGGAAAACATTTCTCTATATTTTAGTAATGAAATATATAAATCTCATAAAGTTTTATAAAAATAGATATAGGTTTCTTAGTATATTCTAAAAGAGAATAATAAATAATTTCCTTAGTCGTTTTCAAAAGATAAATGAAATTAAATTTTTTAGGTTAATATAAATGAGAAAGAAAAAGTTATTGTTATGGTATCTAAAAATTATTTCACTTTTAGAGAACAATATAAAGGATCAGGAAAAAGAAATATTTTCTTATAATTGAAAAGAGATACTAATAAATTTAAGATATCATTACATCCATATCACTCTTCTCCAAATGAATACTTTGTGAATAGTTTGTTATCTTTATCTTATGTCAAATCAAAAGGTGAAGAATTGTTTAATTTAATAAGAGGTGAATTAGAAGAAAGTGAAAATAAGATTAAATTTTGAGATTGTCAGAAGATAAGTATTATTAGAAATATTTTGAGATTCAAAAAATATATTGGTAACTTTTTTATAAAAAGAACAAAACATCAGGGAGTTGAGTTAAAGTATCTCTTCAGAAAAAAAAATTTAAATGATTCAACCAATTATTCTATATGTACATGATATAAGAGAATTAAAATTAAGATTAATGATTTCACTGAAGTTATTAAGAGACTTAAAGTATTATAGATATATTTCCTGGTATTTAGTACTATTACAAGTACATCCAAGATAATTTGATAATATTAGATACACAATTTCTCTTAATAAACTATAATATTATGTTATTTTTATTGAACCAGAGTTGGAAACATTAAATAGAAAGATAAAAGATGAGTTCAGAAACATAAATAAATTCCTCAATGGATGAATCAAACTGATAAGTATTTCAAGTTGTTTTATGGTAATATTAATGTAATTAAATAGGTTAAGACATTAGGTTCTAAGCATTGTGACACCATAAATTCTAAGGAAAGAGAATGATCAATGGAAATTTATTATCTAAAATCTTTTTCTATTCAAAAAGATTCAATGTTGTCTCAAGAGAAAAAAATATAAAGTCACAAGAGGAAATTCCTGCTATGTTGGAGTCCAAGGATGAATAGATCAAGAAGCCAGAGAAATATCATTAGAATATAAAACATATTTTTAAAAAACCTACTAGTAGAGGCTAATTTTTTTCCTAAACCTTTGGTCATTGTAATAATTTTGCTTCATCCATTTACATATTTCTTTTATATTTTTTTATAAAATGATTTTAAGATTTTATAAATCTATATATATCCCCTTAAAATTTCTGAAGAGTGTTTCTCAAATTTTAAGACCTTTTATAATAAAAAATAATTACTTTATTTTTTTAAATAACAAAGGCAGAAAGGGTATAAAAACAAGAGATTTATAGGTAAGTGGTAGTAAGCTCCAATTTTTTATTTCTATTTGTTTTTTGTATTGTGATTTTCAAATAGGGGGAGACTATTGAGTCGAAATATCTCTTTCAACTCTTAATTTTAAAAATCAAAATTCACTTTATGAGTGTCCCTATTTCAAATATCTATTTCTTATAATGTATAAATTTTAATCATATGTTTCTGGTTAATTTTTATTTAGTTTTCCCAGTTATAAAAATTCAATTCTAATGGATAGAGACATATAAAGTAGACTTAAAGGATATGTAAAAGGAATACCAGATAGTGATTTATAATTTTCACCAGAAGAATATTATATAAATTATTCTAATATTACAGAACATGATGACCATCGAAAAAAGTGTTGTGTTTATGATTCCATAGAAATATAAATAAATTGTTTCTAATTTCATTGAAAATTTTCCTACAAATTAAAGAATTAAAATGATACAAGTTTGTATGTTGGTGTCTATAAATAGGAATTTAACTCCAGGGATAAGATGTGAAATGACTAAAATATGATCTGAATTCATTAGGTGTTGTTTGTAAATATATTTTTACTGTGATATCTTTAAATTTAATTATTTATATAGTTTTTCTTAGAGAATATGATTGTGAGGATATTATGGTAAAATTTCTAAAAACAATTAGTTTATTCAGTGATTGACTAATCATGTTGAACAAAGGATTCTAGTGATAGGAATACATTGTTTTCCTTAATCTGGTTGAAAGATCCCATGGAAAAGAGTTCATTGAATTTTACAATCAATCTAGTCATGGGATTCCATGTCATTAAAGACAATCTTTCTAATAGGTAAGTATTTTGGGATACCTAAAGTTGTGTATGTTTGATTATCTCATTATAAATTTATTTAATTTATGTTTTTAAATTTAAAAAATATAATTTTTTTTATTTTTTAGAATATTTTGTAGTAAATTTTATTTTATAAGAGAAAAATATTTTCTAATTTAATTTATTAACTATTATTGTAATCTCACATAATGCTTTTATATAATAATTTATTTCCGGTTTTTATTTTCCTTGGTTCATATTATTTTGATCATAACATGAACTAAAAAACAAATAATTGATAAATTTTTGTTGAAATAGAAAGGTATGAAAATTATATACATTATATTTAAATACATCTTTTGATAATTTAGTAATATTTTTCGCATATGGATCTATAGATTTATTGTATTTTCTAAATGTCTCTTACAAATTCAATATTCTGTTATTTTTTGTGATATCATGAGATATTACATTTAAATTGATAGGATTTTTGAGGTTTGGGAAAGAGAATAAAATTATCTAAATATTAATGAACTTCAAAAAAAGACTAAATATAATGTTTAGAATGTATAATATTGGACTATACATAGTGTTATGGAGCTACTATAAATTTTGGTTTTATTTAAAATATTTTAAAAATAATTATTATTTGTGGTCAAAGTTTTATTATTTTTATTTTATGCAGTAATAACTCATGGAAATTTATATAATTAAAACATTATTTAAAATTAAAATTTGATTTTTTGATTTTGGAAAAAAAAAATAAACTGTGTATATTCTAGTCAAAGTACTTTATTGAAAATTATAACAGTGTTTATTACAGAGATTACCTTATAACTCCATCAGATACTTCAAATATTTCAAATATTTTTTTTATCACATTGAATCATTATTTTCAATAACATAATGTATATAGAAACTTGATATAAAAAGTAGATATTAAATATAGTGAAATTGATCCAGAATATTTGATCAATCATTTAGTGATGGTCAAAATTCATTGAATCTGGTCATCAGCTGATTAATCACTCCTGATGAATTTCAAATGATAATTTATTAATTTTTAGTCTATAAATAGTTAATTTTGTGTCTTTTAAACTTGAAATATGTTCAAATATCTAATGCCAACATCCTATGATCACAAATTCCCTCTCAAATCACTCACCTTTCTAAGTCATATTTTCTCCAATTTAGAGTGTGTGAAAATTGTAATATCTTCTCACTCTCTTACTTCTTCTCATTATTTTATTTGAATCTTCATATTCCTTGATAATATTGAGACTTTACTAAAAAATGATTTCTTCCTAGAAATCATCTCATTTTCCTCCTTTAATTATCAGTTCCCAATATAATTAAAATGAGGGACTTTGGTTTTCATGAAATTTCAATTAAAAAAGAAAAGGACTACTCTCTTTCAGGTTTTTAGATTCCTTATTAAATATATATTATCTATTTTAATTCTAGTATCTTATTAAAACATTAAAAGAAGGTAAATGTATTGGTATCATGGATACCATTAAATCCAAGAGACTAATACATTAAATCCTTAAGCTGTTGAGGTGGTAGATGTAATGTCTCTTTTATTTATATTATTGAACTTCCATACCAAATAGTACGCTATACTTTCATTCCACAATTTAATTTATTAATTTATTAAATTTTTTAATCAATCAAATATTCTTATTTTATTTATTCTAAAATTTGTATTTGTTTTACTCTTTTGATTATTTTATTTTATTTTATTGTATATTGTTGTGATGTATACTTTGATTAGGTTTTTTATCTTTTAAAAATGTTTTAATTTCTTTACCACATTATAAAGTAATTTTAAAACTTGGATTGTTTTAATATAATTTTATAAAGATAAATTTACTGAGACTTTCAATTTTATCCTAATCCTTCCAACATTTGGTATCAAATAAAATTTTAAACTCATGATTTCTTCATTTTTAAATTAATTCAAAGATCTTTTTTTTATAATTTTATAAATAATTTTACAAGTAAATATCAAATTTTTAAATCCCTTATTTAAATACTCATGGTGGTCCTGAAGGACAGTCCTTGGGTCATGCTCGATTTTTTGATGGTACTAATTATGATTATTTGAAATAAATAATGTCTAATTTTTTTAGATCTATTATCTATAATGTTTAAAATTTTATCATGCATGGATATACTCTTCAAACTAAAAAATAAAAAAAAATGAACCCCTTGTGATCTTTTGGCATTAGAACATGATAGTAAATAAATTAATTCATTAAAATATGGATCGAATGTTAACGAGGTCATTATATTCTCTTCATGTAAAATTGATGAAAAAATTGGGATGCTCTTATAAATATCTTCTAAAGTAATAAACAAAGTCATGGAAACACTGTTATAAAATAATACTATCATCCTCAAAATAATAAATTTAAAATCATAATGTGATGGTGATGATAATATCAAACAATGTATCAAAATGGAAAATATACTCAAAGAATCAACTTTTAACACATGTGTTAACTCTGACTCCTCATGCGGTTTAAGATATTCATGAAAAAATTGTCTCAAGGTTGAATTTTTGGTATATATCAAACTAAATACAAAAACTTCTTCTACCTATTTTTATATCTCAAATTCTTCATCTTCAAGTCCATAAACATTTAACAATCCGAATAATTATTATAAAAAAACTAGAGATATTTCATAAAATATCATTCTTAATTTAATGAGATTGATATGAATTATAAACAAGAGTTAAACGAAAAGGATTAAATTATTAAAGAAAATATTGAAATCAAAGATACTAATGAAAGAACTAATGAATTTATATTCAAAAATAATGAAGACTAAAAACAACGATTCAATTCGGGTTTGGAAAAAAGAAAAAATTTAAAAAATAATGTGAAATTCTCAAAGTTGATAATAAAAAAGTAACCAATGTGCTAAAATGAAAAAATGGTGAAAATGATCCTAAAGTTACAATGTTGGAATCTATTATCAAGGATCACAATAACTCTATTTCCAAATTAACCCAAGAAAAAGAATCATTATCTAAAATTTTAGGTTCTCTATGACCTAGGCCTATAAAAAACATCATGGATTTTGTTTTTAAAATAATGTGGTTTCATTTAAAATTAATACTTTCATAAAAATGAATTTTTCAAGATAATTTTGGAAATTATTATTGAAAAATTATTCATTTAATTTACGCTCATGATTGAAAAATTAAAGATATAGAATACTAAAATCTATTCATCTTTAATATAATATTAACAATTTGAAATCGTATACCAGATATGTATGGGTTGATAAATATTTATTTTCTAATCTTATTTCACCCAAAAATGTTTCTCCATCTCAATTTTTATTAGCTAACACTATCGAACCAAATATTTGGGTACCAAGTAGAACTCTCATTTGTTACCTTATAGTGTTATACCACTAAAGCACATTCAATTCTCATTTGGTGTATAAACAATTAAGGAATCAAAATGTTGATTTTTCTTTAAATAATTTCTTTATCAAAAGAGAAAATCAACAGAGTTGGAATGAAAGTAAAGTCCATGATATATTTTAAATAATATGCATTATTTATATTATATAGGGGGAGTTGTTTTAACAATCCATATTTACCTCTCTCGGATTTATTTAAGCATGAATAATCCTTAATATAATATCTAATCTTTTGTAATCATGAGAACCATCATCCAAAATAAATAGTCTTTAATATCTTATCCAATAATTTATAATCTTGAATATATTTTCTAAGAATGTTTTAATTTTATATGGTCTATACTAAGAATTTATTATCATTAAAATATTTCCCTTTTCAAATGCATCTTTTAAATTTCTATCCCATGGAATAATTTTTAAATTTTAATTTTAATTTTAATTTTAAATTTTTTTAAATTATTATTTTTATTTATTTTTTAAATATATTTTGAAATTTTAATTGAAATTTAATTTTAAATTTATCTTCAAATTTATTTTTAAATATCTTTTTTTAATCTTCCATATTTATTCAAATTTCTTAAGTTTCTTTCATTATTTTTCTGTTTAAATGATTTTAAATTCACTGAAAATATTTTTTAAATTCGTTTAATATATTTACACATGTTTAAAGGATCATTGTTTGAAACAATTTCTATTTTTGAATTATTTTTTGTTTGTATATTGTCTTATATTCATTTTTTGTGTACCTTTTTAAATTACCATGGATTATTAAATTTAATTTTATTATCTTTTGAGAAGTTTTTTTGATGCTTAAAACCTAACCCCTTCTTTTATATTTTTTTTAAATTTTAAAGATGGAATTTCGAATAAATTGTTATATTTTGAAAAAAATGTGTTATTTATTGAAAATCATGTTCCTGGATTCATATAATTCTAGAAAATATTTTATTTCCAAAAGAAGGAAATTTTATTTTAAAAATCCATGGATTTTGGTTAATTAAAATAAAATATAATCATATATGTAAGAATCTATGTCTGGACACAAAAAAATGGATATTGGTTTTGTTTAGATACTCTTAAGGATTTATCACAAAAAGTGTTGATAAGTTTTTTATCTTGGTCTTCATCCTGGGAATAGTTAGTATGCCTTTACTAGACACCCAGTTTGAAACCCCCAAAGGAATTTTGTTGTTTATTCACATTATCTTTACTTTCCTTTTTTAATGGCTTGTGTTTCTTCTGATAGTAGTTTTAATTTTTATAATAATTAATGTGTAAACTAAGATGGACATGAAATAAAAATTACAGAGGTGTTATGTATTCAAACTATTTATTTAATTCACTGTCATTATTTCAATATGAAATTTAGTTAGGGATTCATTATTTTAGTTTATAGTTTATTTATTTAATTTAAAATATATTTATCACAACCCCCTCCCCACAATGTTTACCCCTTATAGGCCTGCAATGTGATAAGGGAGATAATGACCCCTGAGTCTTGCCTCCAGTAGGCCCCGGGTTAGCGACAACCTCCAAGGGTATAGTAAACACACAAATGGGAGGCATTACCCTCTAAGAGAACACATGCGAATGAGTGATATAAGATAGACACCAAAAAACTCCAACTCAGACAGTAATATAAAAGAAATCACATGTACAAATATGTAATGTCATGCAAACTAATACAACTAAAATTATAAAAACAACAAATACCCAATAGAAATTAAAAAAACAACAACAACCATAAGCCTGAACAACTCCTGCAACCCCAAGCTAGTAGAAACCATCTGGATCTCTATCCTTCCCTAAGTGACCTGAAAACATTATATATAAACATAGGGTGACTATAAAAGTATACTCAGTATTATCCCCCTCGAAGCCTCTCGTGCAAAAGTAAAGAAAGCATGCTAAAGCAAAGTGAAAACAAGTGAAACTAAATCGTCACCTAACCAGGTATACTATGTTCCTAGCCTCACCATGGATACTCTCACCAAGTAATGCATACAGGTGTATATAATATAAAAAATAATATCAAGGGTATCCCTCAACTAATTCCCCTCTAGTTTGCCTCTTTTCCCCAACACCGCACGTCCTAAGCATCTCTCTCCAAAAAGATTTCCCTAAGACACCTTGGTGAAGCACCACATCATGCACCTCATGCAGCAAAACCCCCATGTCCACATAAGAAAAGTAACCAAGTAGTTTTTGGATCCACCATAGCTCGTATAATGTGTATCATACGTCGAGTATTCTACTTGAAGCCATTACATCCTATACACCAAATAAGGATCCTCAAGCCATCACAACCTATACACTTTACACTTGTAGTAGTCCATGGGAAACTATATCCAGAATATATATCTGTGAATAACCACAAGCCATTACAACCCTCTACACACATATATGGATAAAACTAACCAATGTGCAAACCATTACAAGTAACTACCAAGAGAATAGAGCGGGGCCAAATGGGGATGTCATCCATCTATCCTCCCACCGGAATGTTGGGGAAAACACCCCCTAAGGATCAGAATCACTGGGGTGTCAGTTTCCCTAACTGATAGGGTGGATTAGCGTATAGAAACACAAAAATAATAGAATATACTATATCTCACAACCACACTATGGACATAGCCTATTCTTAGACACAACTGCAGCTAATGTCTCTCAAACTCTCGGCTACCACTTCTAAGACTAGGTATCCTATAAGAACACAACCATTTAATGAGATTAATTACATTACGTCATTCCCTTTTTTAGTTTCACTTTACATTAATTAATTCTTTAAAAAATAATTAACCATTATCAATTTCAACATTATATTTCATTAACTTCAAACCTAAAGTCCACTATCCCTTGAAATTTTAACATCAACATTGCATCCCAACATGATCCAACACCTTCAGTTAACATCATTTATTCAATTATATATTTACAGCATTACTTTCCAATTTCCTATTCATTATAGAAAAAACATTATATGCTACTAAACACAAGGGGTATCAACAAGATTAGTAGATGAATTACCCGTCGAGTCTTTTCTACCTATAGAAAGAGCATAGACCCACCCTCCCTTGAGATGCTAAACATAGAAAGAATGTGGCATACCTCTCGCATCTTCTCCCATTTCGAAAGAAGGGTAAGAAAGACCATCTACCATGAGTATTGGGGAATGTATAGAGGATAAACAACCAAGGAATCATGAAGCATCCAAACATTCACACCCAACTTGTTTCATCATCCCTGGTTTCCTCCCTAACTCCAACATGAATAAACTGATGCATCTCGCCACTCTAGGCCTTAACTCCTACCATAACATGTAGGAATCCTTTCCCCCACATATCACAATGGCCTTCGAGGCTCACATCACAACAGAAGCAGCAATAAAACAACCATCATGTTAATTGGGATCTAAGCCCTTAAACAACCAAGTGGGTAACTCAGAACCCTACAAGGGATTTTTTTCATCAAACAACCAGTTCTTTAATCCACCTGGGATTAACACATTTATTTTTTTTTAGGTTCCAACTTCGGAAAACCAAAATAGTAATATATCACAAATTGATAATCATGCTTACAGTACCAATTTGGTTAACAACAAATTACAACAAGAAGAACCATATTCATTTACATACCTCTTTATTTTTAGCCAAACAATTATCAATTAATTGTAGTTTCTTTTCTTTACCAATTTCCATCAAGAACGAATAGCTAAACAAAGAAAGCATAGATATCACACTATCTAACAAAACAAGAGGCAATAAAATACGATCGATATCAATTTATTTATATGATTCCAATATTTATAATGTCAATTCCATTGCGATCCAGTGGGATAAAACATGCTTACTATACATTTTCACATAAATGAAAATAGAATCAATGAATCCCATACATCAAACAGTTCATGATGTTATTTATACGAGGAAGATCCCCACAACGGGTTATGATCTCCTCCCCCCATGACAACTGTATCCAATCAAGGATGCAGAGACACCACTACACCGATCAAGACCCAAAAAAACCATTTAAGAATATGGAGATAGAATTCTATAAAAGGGAAATGAGAAAAATAAGGATATTAACCCAAAATAATTATTATTGATCATACTTTATATCCTAGATTTATCGATACTGCTTGTTTGCATCCAAATATAGGGGAACAAATCAAGAAAGGAATGTTTGATTACAGAACTCCTACAGGATGGAATGAAAGTTTCGAGCGTATCACAGATGATAATGATGAGGAAGAACTAGGGAGGATGATATCTCATCCCTTTAGAATAATTAACGGAGTTTTGGTTTAAGATATGCTGGATTTTCAATTAAACGTGATTCACATTAAACCACGTGGTTTGGACAAGTAAAAGCATCTCGAGTCTTAAGAAAATTTATATAAGAGTTATAGCTTTTGAATCGGCCTTATATTTTTTTTAAAAAGGTCATAACAACATTTTACATCAATGGAAACGTTAAAGGGGAGAAACTATAGGGAGCTAGAAACACTGTTCATGAACTTGAAAGTTGGAAAAGGAAAAAACACTGTTCCTGAACCTCAATGTTGAAACCTCACCATTGGAACATCACCGTTCTAGAAACACTATTCATGAACTTGAAATTTGTCAATAGAAAGAGGCTACCATTGGAACCTCACCATTTTGGAAACATTGTTCATGAACTGAAAATTTGGAAAAGGAAATTGTCTACTGTTGGAACCTCACCGTTCTAGAAACACTGTTCATGAACTCAAAATTTGGAAAAAGAAAGAGGCTACCATTGGAACCTCACCATTCTGGAAACACTATTTATGAACTCAAAATTTGGAAAAGGAAAGAGGCTATCGTTGTAACATCACCATTCGAGAAACACTTTTCATGAACTCAAAATTTAGAAAAGGAAAGAGGCTACCATTGGATCCTTACCACTCTAGAAACACAGTTCGTGAACTCAAAATCTGGAAAAGGAAAGGGGATGTCGTTGGAACCTCGCCGTTCTAGAAACACTATTCCTGAACACAAAATTTGGAAAAGGAAAGAGGCTACCTTTGGAGCCTCACCATTATGGAATCATTGTTCATTAACTCAAAATTTGGCAATAGAAAGAGGATACCTTGGGCACCTCAACATTCTATAAATATTGTTCATGAACTCAAAATTTGGAAAAGGATTGAGGACACTATTTCCCTATTCACATAACGCTACCATTCCACTGTTCACCTAAGGTTACTGATGTCACTGTTCACATAGGGTTACCATTGCACCATTCACCTTAGGATACTGATGACATTGTTCATATAAGGCTACCGAGGCACTATTCACAGAACTGGAAATTTGGAAACGCGTCGGGGGTAAGTCACCTTGACCTCTCAGAACACCTCAAACATCATATTTTCACAATGGAATAGACCAGATATGTCCATGCCATTACATCTGATACCTCTCAAAACATTCTTCTCCTTGAGAGTTCAAAACCAACATGAAAGGGAACAGAAAAAAAAATTCTAACCAACCACCTATCAAGATATCTATCAAAAGAGAGAATGCCAAAAGAAACAACCAAAGAAATCCATCTCAAAAACATGAATGGTCTAAAAAAATAAAGAGAATGTTGTTACATGAAAAGAGTTAAAAATTAAACAACTCTGGAAACTAAGCACGTATAAGTGACTCACATTCCCAGGTACTCTCTTCCACACCACTGTGTCACCAAAAGACACAAACCAAGGGGATATAATTCCCATGCAACACCTTCATTATTCGGTCTTAAATCTCCATAGGGCACTCCTCAAAGATCACATCATCATTAACATTGATCTTTCCCCAATCGATGATGTGAGATTCATTGTGAAGTTAACAATGGATCTGTGATACCTAAAAATCATCATGTATCCAGCTCATTTGTGGGGGAAGTGCTACTTCATATGCCACATATCCAGCATGATCTAACACCGCAAAAGGCCTAATAAACTGGGGAGAAATATTAATCTCATAACCAAACCATCACTGCCCAGGACATGGATTCACCTTTAGAAACACAAGATCCCCAACATCAAACTCTATGGGTATCCCCCTTTAATCAGCATATGATTTCTGATGATCTTGTGCTGTCTTCATCCTCCCACGAATCAGCTAAACCATCTCTGTTTTATTCTGCACTAGTTTCGATCCGAGAATTACTGACTCTCCGACCCCAATCTAGCACAATGGAGAATGAAAACGTCAACCATACAGGGCTTCAAATGGCGCCATACAGATGGTGGAGTGAAAACTATTATTGTAAGTGAACTCCACCAAGGGTAAGTGCTTCATCCACGAACCTCCAAAATCAAGGACACATGATCGTAACATGTCTTTAAGAGTCTGGATATTTTGCTCTCTTTGACCATCCATTTGAGGATGAAAATTAGTTCTAAGGAATAACTGAGAACCAAATACATTCTAGAGACCTCTCCACACCCAAGAGGTAAAATGAGGATCTTATTCAAAAATGCATGTCCTTGGGACTCCAAGAAGTCTCACCACCTCCTCCAGATACTACCTCGATAAAACATCCACTAAGCTGGACTCCTTGATTGCAATAAAGTGGGATGATTTAGTCAAATGGTCCACTACCACCCAAATAGAATCATGTCCTCCTAGAGATCGAGGTAAACCAGTAACAAAGTCCATTGAGATGTCCTCCCACTTCCACTGAGGAACATATAATGGATGGAGCAGACCAGCAGGAACACGGTGTTCAGCCTTCACCTTCTGGAAGACCAAACATCGAGACACAAACTTCGCAACAGCATGCTTTAGCCCAAGCCACCAATACTTTATCCTCAAGGATCGATACATCTTTTTCACACCAAGATGAACCTCTAAAGGATAACTATATAACTCTATGAGAACCGTATCATGATTCATCAAAGGAACAAATATCCTTCTATGATAGAACACTCGGTGTTGTTCATTCTCAAACCAATAATCTGGGGCCTCGCCACAAACAACTAGGTCTCTCCAGACCTCCACCTTAGGATCCCCCAACTGGGACTCTTTCACCTACTGCACGAGAGATGACTACACCATCATCTGAAAAAGACAACCTCTCCCCCCCAACTTCTCCTATATCAATAAGTAATGCTAACAGTTCTTTAATTACTCTCTTGGAATCACCAGATTCATGCACTTCATCAGCACGTAACTTACTGCTCAGCGCATCAGCTACAACATTCCCCTTTCTAGGTGTATAGAATATTTCAAAGTCATATTCATATAATAACTCCATCCACTAATGTTTTCTCAAG
Source organism: Viscum album (assembly GCA_963277665.1). Taxonomy (NCBI): domain Eukaryota; kingdom Viridiplantae; phylum Streptophyta; class Magnoliopsida; order Santalales; family Viscaceae; genus Viscum; species Viscum album. Next base: position 1,227,275,047 of record OY728138.1, on the reverse strand, counting down.
TTTAAGTCACACTGGGAGAAACCATATCTCATTCTCTTATGATCGGTGAAAACCACAAAGCGCTCACCAATTAGGTAATGTCTCCACAACTTTAGAGAAAACACCACGGCTGCAACTCAAGATCATGGGTGTCATAGTTATGTTCATGGGTACGCAGCTACCAATACCCATAAGAAAAAACCTATTTCTACTGCATCAGAACACATCCTAACCCCAGATGCGAAGCATCCTAGAAAACATCAAAATAAACTCCCTCAGCTAGAAGACAGAGAATTGGAGCACTTAATAACTTCTCTTTTAGATACTAGAAAGCTTTCTAACACTAGTCATTCCAAATGAATGCCAGATCCTTCTTATTCAAAGCTATCATAGGAGTCTCAACTCAAGAGAAATTGGCTATGAACCTCCTGTAGTAGCCTACGAGACCAAGGAAACTTTACACCTCTGACACTGTCATGGGGGATTCCCAAGACACATATAGTTCTATCTTTGATGGATCTACAACTACTACCTACTGGGACGTAACATTCCCCAATAAATGGACTTCTCTAGCCAAAAACTCACACTTCAACAACTTCCCAAATAGTTGATGTTGACGAATAACTCCCAAAATGGCATGTAGATGCTCTACATGCTGCTCCTCAAATGTGGAGTACATAAGGATGTCGTCGATGAAGACAACCACAAACTTGTCTAGGAACTCAGGGAACATATCTTTTATCAATCCCATGAACACATATGGATAATTTGTCATTCTGAATAGCATTACAACGAACTCATAATGCCCATGATGACAAAGGAAAGTAGCCTTCAGTATATCCTCATCCTTCACATGAATCTGATGATATTCTGACCAAAAGTCAATCTTTGAGAACCAACTTCGACCCTTCAGTTGATTGAATAAATCATCAATACATAGAAGAGGATAGTGATTTTTCAATGTCACTTTGTTTATGTGGCGATAATCGACAAAAAATGCAAACTTTCGCCATCCTTCATCAAGAACAAAACATGTGTGCCCCATGGTGACACACGTGGCCAAACAAGATCGCACTGTAATAGACCATCAAGTTGTATACAAAATACTCATAACTTTGAAGGGGCCATCCTGTATGGAGACATAGAGAAAGGAGACACTTCTAGTTTTGTCTCAATCCCAAACTTGATCTCTCTTTGAGGGGGTAATGTTACAACCTCTTCTAGAAAGACATCAGGGTACTCTTCAATAACCCTTAGAAACACCAACTGATGAACCTTTGAAGAACTCAGCATCATCTCATCTATGATGGATGATAAGTACGGAACACTCCTATGACCCATCCGAGTGTCTCACTCTCCAACGAACAATACTGGCTCCCCATCCGCATCGAAGAACACAACATGTCTCCTGAAGTAATCCATGATATCCTGTACCAAATACAATCAATCCATGCTGAGGATGACATCATATGGTTTTATTCATAAACATAAAAAATCTCCCCAAGAGCAGTGTTACCCTAATACGAGCTCATAGTATCAACATACTTCAAACAAGTCTTCTCGACCTCCAACTGGTGTAGTCAACGTCAAGAGCATTGGAAGACTCTCTACCTGATGTCCAAAATCATCGACAAGGGTATGTGATATGAATGAGTGTCTATCTCCTAAATAAAAAAAGACATACACCAAGGTAGAAAACAAGTGATGTGTACCTCAAACAACGTCTGGTTCGCTTGGCCCAGGAAACGCTAAAGCATGAAGCTGACCACGACCTCTTCCACGACCTATCTGACCCTGATGACGACCACCCCCACTGCCGCCCTCTGCTCTCTGAGGAAAGGGAGCGTCACAGGGATGTCCTCTGTATTCCCTATCTACCATCTGCTGATATAAAGCCGGTGCAACCAAATATTGATGCCTTAGCTAGAATTGCCTTAACCAAGGAACCTGGAGTAGAAAACCTGGTGTACGATGACTCCTATGAAAGGTTAGGCACTCTCGCTGGTGACGACCTTGACCACCAAAAAATCACCGAATCCCTTAGCATAGCCCTAAGAGCTGCCACCCCTAGAGAAATGAGATGCTGAGGGATGGGACCTACCCCCATCTAAATATACACTCTTCCACTCTGAAAACCGGAAACCCCGGACCATAGAATTGCTTCGTAAAGAATTATAATAACTCCTCTCTCATGATTATCCAGTTCTAGCCAATGTTCTCTTGAAGACCTATGCCCTTCCCAGCACCTCAAGATTTTTCTTCACCATAAATTGGGTGACCTGGAATTGGATATCTGGACACAAAGCCAACTTAAAATGTCTCTCCCTAGCCTCCTCATCTAGCAATAGGTCTGAAGCATATTGTAAAAGGTTCTGGAAATGGATTCCAAACTCTCGCACACTGGAGATCCCCTGTCAAAGGGTAAGAAGCTCCTGGCGACTAGATGCCTTCGCAGTCTAAGAGAGAAACTCGACTCTAAACTTGTCTCGGAACTCCTCCCATGAGATTTATGACTCCTCGCGATCCCCAAGGAATAAAAACCACCACTGCCTCGCTGCTCCATGCAGAATCATCACAACGAAGGACACATAGTGCTCTTTTCGATCACGGATCAAACTAAATCCTATCTCGACATCCTCCAACCAGTCTTCCATGACTGCATTTGGAATGGAGCTCTCATACTTCTGCAGACTTTGGTGCTGAAACTCTTGTAGTTTCCTTCTCCAAGTGTTGTAGTCACCAACCTTTACCTGGCAGCGATCTTATGGCATAGCCTACTGGACATATTCTATACGATCCTGATGAGGTCATTGATGTAAATCTATACCTAAAAAATATGAAATTGTTAGAGCCCCCAAACATGGATTACAAAATACTCGATATTAATTAAATAATTTTTTTCTTTTATACATTTTAGGTTAACCTATCCCAAGGTATACCGATTAAAACAAAGGCACAAAGAAGATTGATGCATGATACATTCATAGGTATCTACCCTGCAACTAGTATCACCTCGTTTAGTAGCCATTGTAAACATAAAGGTCTGTACATCAGATCATATGGGGACCTAAATGCCTATGTATTAGCTGGTCTCCAGTGTTTACATCACTTTCTAAACAAGACTGACACCGTCTCCTTTCCAACCCATGCAACCTTGCCTGTGCCAAACAAAAAACTCCATCTTATCCCTCAGCCTCCCTTTGATTCCACTCTGTCATGACCCCCTCCCCACAATGTGTACCCCTCCCATGCCGGCAATGTGAGAAGGGAGATAATGACCCCTGAGTCTCACCTCCAGTAGGCCCCGGTTGGCGACTAGCACTGAGGGTATAATATACCCACAAATGAGAAGCATTACCCTATAAGAGAACACATGTGGAAGAGAGAGATAATATAGACACCAAACAACTCAAACTCAGACATAAATTTAAAAGAAATCCCAAGTGTAACTATATAATATCATGTAAACTACTACAACTGAAAGGGAAAAACTACAAATACCCAAAAGAAAGTAAAAACAGCAGAAACCACTAGCCCGAATAGCTCCGGCAACCCCAAGTTAGTAGAAACCTGTATAATCTCCAAACTCCTCCAACTGACCTAAAAATAGTTTATGTATACATTGGGTGAGTATAATAGTATACTCAGTAGGATCCTCGCTGAAACCCCTTGTGAAAAAGTAAAGAATGCATGCTAAAGCACTATGAACAACAAGTGAATCTAAATCGTCACCTAAACAGGTATACTAAGTTCTCAGCCTCACCATGGCTACTCTCACCAAGTATCACATACAATAGTATATAATATAATAATTATTTTCAATGGTAACCCACTAATACATCCCCACGGGTTTTCTGCTTTTCCCCAATGTCGCACGTCCTAAGAATCTCTCTCAAAAAAGGTTTCCCGAAGACACCTAGGAGAAGCAGCACAACATGCACCTCATGCAACAAAACCACCACATCCATGTAAGCAATGTAACTAGGTAGTTTCTGGGAGCCACCATAGCTCGTATAACATAAATCATACGTCGGGTATTATACCTCAATCCATTAAATCCCATACACCGAGTAAGGATCCTCAAGCCATCACATCCTACACACGTTACACCTATAGTAGTCCATGTGAAACTATATCCAGAATATATATGTTTGTGAATAACCACAATCCATTACATCAATCTACACCAATATATGGGGAAAACTAACTGATGTTCCAACCAGTAAAAATAACTACCAATAGAAGAGAGCGGGGCTAAATGGGTAGTCATCCATCCATCCTCCCATCGGAATGTTAGGGAAAACACCCCACATAGCTCATAATCCATGGGGTGCCATTTTCCATTACTAACTGGGTGGAGTAGCATATCGAAACACAATAAGTACAAAATATAATATAGCTCCCCACAACACTATGGGCATAACCGAGTCTTAGACATAACTGCAGCTAACATCTCTAGGACTCTCGGCTGCCACTACTGAGACTAGAAATCCTATAAGCACACAAAGATTTAAAGAGATTAATTAAATTACATCATTGCCTTTTTCAGTTTCACTTTACATTAATTACTTATTTAAACACTAATTAACAATTATCAATTTACACATTATATTTCATTAGCATCACACCAAAAGTCCCATGTCCCTTTAAATTGGAACCTCAGTATTGCATCCCAGCAAGCTCCAACCCCTTGGGATAACATCATTTATTCAGTTATTTATTTATAGCATTACTTTCCCATTTCCCTGGGATTCTAGAAAAACATTCTATACTACTAAACACAAGGGGGCTCAACAAGGTGAGTAAATAAACTACCCTCCGAGTCTTTGCATCCTATAGAAAGAGCATATATGCATCCTCCAGTGAGAAGATAAACATGGAAAGCACGTGGAATACCCTACATGTTTTCACCCATTTAATAAGTAGGGAATGCAAGACCAGCTACCGTGAGAAGTGGGAAATGTAAAGTAGATAAACAACCAAAGAATCTGCAAGAATCCAAACATTCACATCTAACCCGTTTCATTATCCTTGGTGCCCTCCCTAACAACCACATGCCTAAACCGATACATCTTTCCACTCAAGGAGTCAACTGCTTCCACAACCAGTAGGAATCCCATCACCCACATATCACAACAACCTTCCAGGATAACATCACAACACAAGATATAGGAAAATAACCATCATATCAATTGTGCTCTTGGCCCTTAAACAAGAAAGAGGGTAACTCAGAACCCTACAGGGGATTTTCATTCATCAACAAATTAGTTCTTTAATCAATCTTGTATTAACTAATTTATTATTCATAGGTTCCAAATTCAGGAAACCTAAATAGTAAGCTATGAAAAATTTATTAATCATGATTACTGTACCAATTTTATTGACATCAAATTTCAACAAGAACAACCAGATTCATTTAAATTCCTCTTTATTTTTTTCCGAATGATTATCAATTAATTCCGGTTTATGTTCTTTACCAATTTCTATCAAGAAAAACAGCTAAACAAAGAAATACTAGATGTTAAACTATCTAGAAAAACAAGAGGCAATAACATATGATCGATTTCAATTTATTTATCCAGTTCAAATATTTATTTTGTCAATTCCTTTGTGATCTAGTGGGATAAAAATGATAAATATATTTTTGCACGTAAAACAAAAGAGAAGAAATGAATCCCCTATCTAAAATGGTTGTTGACGTTATTTATACAAGAACGATGCACACAACGGGTTACGATCTCCTCCCCTCGTGACAACTGTATCCTCCCGAGGATATAGAGACACCACCACACTAGTCAACACCAAAGAAAAACCCATTAGGAATATGGATATTTCATTCCATAAAAGGGAAAAGAGAAACAGAAGGATACGAACCCAAATGAATAACGGTAGATCATACCTTATATTGAAGATTTATTGATACTATCTGGTTGCATCAAAACAGAGAGGAACCAATCCAAGGAGGAAATTTTGATTGCACAACACCTACAGGATGGAATGAAAGGTTCAGGTGTCTCATATTTGAGAACAATGAGGAAGAACTAGGGAGGATGAAATCCCATCCCTTTAGAATATTTAACAGAGTTTTGGTTTAAGATACACTATATTTTCCATTAAAAGAGGATCGTAATAAACCACATAGTGAGACCAAGTAAAATCATCCCGAGCCATATGAAAAATTAATGTAGGAGTTATGGACTTTGAGTCAGCCTTAGAGCCCTTAAAACGTGGACTTAAATTCATTTTATGTCAAAGGAAACATTAAAGGGGTGAAATTGTAGGAAGTTGGAAACAATATTCACGAACTCAAATTTTAAAAAAGGAAAAACATTATTCATGAACCTCACCGTTGAAACCTCACCATTCTAGAAACACTATTCATGAACTCGAAATTTGGAAAGGGAAAGGGGATACCATTGAAACCTCACCATTTGGAAAACAATATTTGTGAACTAAAATTTTGGAAAAAGAAGAGGCTACCGTTTGAACCTCACCGTTTTGGAAACACTATTCATGAACTCAAAATCTAGCAAAAAAGCGACTACCATTGGAACCCCACCATTCAGGAACCACAGTTCATGAACTCAAAATTTGGCGAAGGAAAGAGCCTACCATTGGAACCTCACCATTCTAGAAACATTGTTCATGAACTCAACATTTGGAAAAGGATTGAGGCTACCGTTGGAACCTCGCCATTCTGGAAACAGTTTTCATGAACTCTAAATTTGGAAAAGGAAAGAGGCTACCATTGGAACCTCACCATTATGGAAACACTGTTTATGAACTCTAAATTTGGAAAAGGAAAGAGGTTACCATTGGAACCTCACTATTTTGAAAACAATATTACTGAACTCAAAATTTGGAAAAGGAAAGAGGCTACCATTGAAACCTCACCTTTCTAGAAACACTATTCATATACTCAAAATTTGGGAAAGGAAAGAGGCTACCATTGGAACCATACCATTATGGAAACACTATTCATGAACTCAAAATTTGGCAAAGGAAAGAGGCTACGTTGGAATCTCACTATTCTGGAACACTGTTCATGATCTCAAATTTTGGCAAAGAAAAGAAGCTACTATTGCACTGTTCAACTAAGGCTACATATGACATTATTCCCCTAAGGTAACTGATGGAATAGTTCACATAAGGCTACCATTTCCATATTCACCTAATTTTATTAATGACACTATTCACATAAGGCTACCATTGAACTATTCACCTAAAGTAATCAATGACATTGTTCACGTAAGGCTATCGTTCCACTGTTCACAGAACTAGAAATTTGGCAAAGTGTTGGGGATAAGTCATCTTGACCTCCCGGAACACCTCAAACACCTGATTTTCGCAAAGGAATGGACCAGAGAGGTATGGGCCAAAGCAATATTTTTTTGGAAATTTATTATTTTAGTGAACTTTTTTTAGCCTTGTAATTTATATTATATCTATTTGATTTTATTAAGGGGGAAAATTACAAGTTTTTAATATTTTAGATTAATTCTAAAATGGTGGAGATATTTTAAAATTGATATTCTGAATTTTTAATTATCCAAAGGGGGATTTTGGGAATGCTTTATTATCATATTATTTCATTTGTGTTTTGAAAATTACAAAATAATATATTTTTATTTTATATTTTTCGAAAAATTTATTGTTATATTTTATATTATGATAGAATAATAATGTATAATTAAATTGATTTATTAGTATTATTATATCACAAAATATTTATCTCGAAGAAGTTTTTTATAGTTTCCAATTACGTTAGTTCTCCGTTTTCTAATCATTAGTTGATTTAAAAACTCATTATTGAATGATTATTATTGATATTGGAATCTATTATAATTAACCACATTTCATTTTAAATTTTGTAATTCTAATTGACTTATTTTATATTTGAATTTGTATCTAAATGTTCATCACATTTAAAAAAAATCAAATTACATTTTCTTTTAAATTTTTTATATATTGAGCTAAATTGTTTAGATTTAAGACAGTGACTTCAAGCCAGTAGTCCAAGCCAACATTTAATAGTGTTAAAAAATCAATTAACCTAGTCTTTGATTGATTAGTTACCCCTAATGAATTATCGAATATTACCAAATCATTTTGAATCTTTATATAGAGACTTTATTAGCCTTAGAAATTTACTTTCACGTAAAATCTCTAATACCAAAATGAAATGATCTCAAATTCAATCTCAAAGAACTCTCTTTTAATAATCCCATTTTGTACATAATAATGTCTGTTTAATTTTTAATAACTTCTCACTCCATTATTTATTACACTCCCTTATATAATTATATATATTCCTTAGGAGAATTTAAACTCCAGTAAAAATGATTTCTTCCTAGAGATTCTCCCATATTCCTCCTTTAATTATTAGTACTCACTACTGTTAAGGTGAGGGACTTTGTTGTTCATTTATTTTCAATTAAAAAGGTAAGGGGGTAGTATCTTTCATGTTTCTATATTTTCCATTAAATGTATGGTGTCTATTGTAATTATTATTTCTTACTACAGCCTAAAAAATAAGGGAATGTTTTTCTATATTATCTTCCATTAAATCCAAGGGACTAATACATTAAATACTCAGGAAATTGAGGTGAAATATGTAGGGATCATTTAGATCTATTTTAGAACATCTTTACCAAACATTATTCCATATCTACATTCTATAATTTTATTTATTTATCTCTTTTAGTTATTCATTTATTCAATTGTTTAATATAGTAAGTGTTCTTAATCAAAAAATTCTAAAAATTATCTATGATTTATTCTATTTTTCATATTATTTTACGATATTTTATAAATTTTTTTTATTTTATTCTTTTTTATCTCTTCAAAGTGTTTTAATTTCTTCAAAATTATATAAAGTTTTTTTTAAACAATGATTATTTTCCTTTAACTTTTTAAAATGAAATTCACCCTGCCTATTTTAATTTTAACCTTTAGGGTATAGATACTTCCTTATTACATTTTGTGAGTGTGAAAACATCACTTAATTTATGTTTTGTAAGTTTTTTTATGTAATTTTTTAATACAATGTTCTTTATATATTTTTTATTCATTTTATACAATGTTCACGCTATGTAGTATTTATTTCTTTATTTATCTAAACATATAAAGTATATTAGAATGATTTTCACCTCTTAGAATTTCTTATAATTATGTTTTTAAGAAGTTTTATGTTTACTTTTTATAAGCTAGAATTCAGCCCTCCTCATATTCTAATTATATCATATATTCCTAAGAAAACAATTTATTATCATACTTGTAAAAGCCTACAAAATATTATCTATTGAACCCCATAGAAACTCTAAGGATACCTCCACTTTTAATGTTTTTTTCTACTTTCTTCACTACATACATTTAAATTACTACAATTTTCTTAAAATTTTGAAGTGAATTATTATCTCCCAAAAAGATTTATAAAATATATCTCCATTTCAAAATATCACACATGAAAACAATTATGTGCTACCTCATCTCTGTCTCTCTTATCACACATGATATAATAAATATCTTCCAATATGTATTTATTTATATTTAAAATCATATAGGGGATCAATCATTTCAACCTCCCCCTCTATCCCATAAAGGAATTAGATTCCAAAAAAATAAAATCATTTATAATGAATACGGGTTGTTATTGAACCAATTATCACATATATATAAAATATGACATGAACCTTTCAAAATTATGAGACAATATTGATATATTTATATACAAATTAAATCCAAATATCAATGTATTAATCTAACAAAAATCTATACAATATTATCAAGTAATACTAGAACCAAAAACAGTTTTCTCTCATGTAATAGTGATCACCATATAATATGGAGCACTTGTAGAAATTAACTACTCACCCTTTTTAACATAACACAAGTAAAAAATGTCACTATCTCTATTTTAAACCTTTATAATATCTCCTATATCATTAATTGTAATCATTTTTTCACTAGTGTACCAAATTAATTAAAAAAATGGTTAAAATATCTAAAAATCCTGACCTGGTCCAATTTAGTGTCCAAACCTTGTTTATCATGGTTAATGGTTTATGGCTCATGTGAGATGATAATCCATTCAAAACATATGATAAATATATTTTCATAGTTATATTAACCACTTTACAACACAACATTACATCTACCATATAAAGTGTGTAAACTATTCTTCCTTTATTATACACCATTGACCCTCTTGGAAACCGATGTCTTCTATTAACAAAAAAAATCATAAATCCATCATTTTAAAGAATAAAATTAGATAAATCAATATGGTGTATCCATGGAATATTTCTCACATCTATAAATATCTACCTAAAACTTGTATTTATAGTGATAAAAATATCACCAATTCTAATGATCTTAGTAAAATCTTCTTTACCCATCTTCAAACTATAAAATTCACCTTCTTTATAAAAAGAAAATTAATCCCTCTTTGATGTAATATGATAAATAACTATTAATTAAAATACCCATTCCATGTATGTATCTAATCTATGACAATCAACATAAAAATGTAAATATCCTTCTCCCCGTAAAAACTAAAGTCGATATCCTCTAAATTTATGTCATATTGCTTCTTTCCTTCCTTTAACTTTTTTTAAAATATTTATAGAACTTATTCAACTTATACTACTTATCATAATAGAAGAAATTTAATTTTAATTATTCTACTAGTCAATCTCTTTGGTTACCATAACCATCTTTCATAGTTTGAACACTAGTATTACCTAATTATTCACCATCACTAGTTATTTACTAAGTCTCGTTCATCAACATTGATGAAATATCATCATATTACTACATAGTTTCCTTCTATAATATGAATATAGTGGTGATATTATAATTTTAATTTAGCAACGAACCCAATACAAGAATATATTTTCCATGTTTTTCTATTTAAGATGGTATCAAATTGGCTTTATAATTGATCTTGACCACCACCAGAGATAGATCCATTTTATTTTTCGTGAACTCATCCAGATAGTAACCAAAATTATTATTCCACATTATTTTAAAATTATATAATTCTTTATTTATATATATATTATTTTTAAGGGATTTTTATTTATAATAACTTTAATGATTTTTATAAATATACCCAACTCTATTATTGTTTTCACTTAAAATATGATGTTATCTATCAAATACATTTAAATTGTGTGTGTCTCTAAATATAATATATATTTCTAACCATAAATATTAATTTTATTTAACATTATATATAACTTTTTATTTTTCACCATCAAAATCTTATCATAGGTTTGGATATTTTTTACTTATTGTTTCCATAAAGTAAAATCCTTTTTTATAATACACACATTGATATATTCTGACATCATTTGGTGTGAATCAACCATTTTAAATTTGAAATAAAAATATATTACCTCTCTCTAATGCTAATTTTTTGGTAAGAAGCTAGTCAATCAAAAGATTAAAATTCTTGTAACAAAATTGATAATAACATCGAATGACAATGAAATCAATATCCAAAAACAACATGCATGGATTTTTAACCTATAAAACCCCTTCAATTTAGAAGATTTAAAAAACAAAGGAATTCCAAAAACCCACTATCATCAAAGATTCTATAAAACTCATGTGTTATACCTGAACATGAATTATAATGAAAATATAAAAATGCCTATGTGAAAATTTATGGGTTTCGATTAATTATCATATGATCATTGATAATGGAAGAAACAGAAAAACAAAAGCATATATATATCTAAAAATTAAAATAGTAAATAAATATAATAAATAAGTCATGTAAAACTCAATAATCATAACTAAAATTTCATTATTTTTGATTCCATATTATTCTCAAATAGAGAATGTTTGATTAAAATCATAAGGAGAAACAGACAAATGCCACCTCCCTCTAAGAGGAAAACACTAGACAATGGATCGTTGTTCATAACCATATGAATCTCATAAATCCAAAGGGGTTCTATTACCTCCACCAAGGGTGAAAAATGAGAAAACAAAAGAAACATATTTTTATATATATATTAACAGTATCTCAAACCCTTGAGAAGAGGATTAAATCCTCTAATAAAACCATTCTAGACACTCTTCATTGAATAAATATTATTTTTCATGTCATAATATATCGATTATTATCTACTGAAACTTGAATGTTAAAATTTATTTGGGTTCATTCATCCAACACATCATTGAATGTGTCATGGCAACAAAATTCTAAATCTCATAGATCATAACTAAAGTGAAATTGTATAGGAAAGAATGTCGAAATAATATGCATCAAATGAATGGAAAAGGTTATGTCTTCTATTGAACTTGACATCATATAATCTAATAAGGTGTAGTGGAGATAGTTTTACTAAACTTATTATAATCAAAAACACGAACTAAAATACAAAAGGATATAATGTTAAACATTACAACTATTTGAGAATCCATCCAAGGTCACTTTTGGATAGGGTTTGATTAAACACAAATTATTTTGGGGCAAACAACTTTTTCAAAAACATTATATATATTCAAGGGCCAAAATTTGTGCCCCTATTTGAATTAGTTGTGTAAAAAATAAATATTAAATTCTTATTTCATAGATGTATGAAAATATAAACAACTAACAAAGCATCAGGGATACTCAAAATACTAAGGGGTCTAATCTAATCTCCATCAAACAAACTCGTATCTCTATAAGAATGTGTCCACCATAAGATATATCATATAAATCATATATATACCTATATAATACCTTTATCTATGATTTTTGGTGACAACTATATGTGGAACAAATCATAATATTATAGTCCATCCCATACTTTCTTGATTCTCTAAAAAAATTACTAATTCGATGAATACATCACTAATTATTCATCGAATAGATGAGTTTATCACATTCCTCTTATCCAAGTAGTTCAACACATCATATGTGAGTCATATAATAATGGTAATTGATTTACAAGAAATAAATCAATCAAGGGATAGATGTATTTACTATTCATATATCTAAAAAAATATCATCTTAGTTGTGCTCCATCTAACGACATGATAAAAAACATACCAAACCAACCCTTGGTTATCTAAGTTCACTTTTGAAATACGTAAGTAGGTTATCAATGTATAAAGGTTCCCATGATAGGTATATAACCAAACTCAAGTAATAAATATTAATAATAAGAATACACCCCAAAGTATGTCAATTTCCATATGATATTCCAAGGGATATACTTCAGCATATCATTCCATGAAACTTGTGTCTACAAATTACATATTGAATACGTTTATTATATCTAAAGAACAAATCATTATAATGAGTAAAAGAATATTTTCTATATAACTTTAATATAATATAAAAACCTATAATACTCCATGTAATCATCATTTAAAGAAAACTCAAATTTATTATTTAAAGGGAAATTATAATATGAACATTCATGTGAAATAAATTGTGATACACATGAATGAATGACAATTGATGATTTACTTTTTAATAATAACACGGTACATTGAAAACATTTACAAATAATCACTAATTTCTATAACACAAATATATTTTACATGACCTGAATGTTTTTTCCATGGTAATAGATTCAAAAATAGATCTACTACATACTTCTATATAACCGCCCAAAAAATCTTTACATCTCCACCTCAATAATGTTCTCTCATATGATATGGTATTTCTAAAGGATGTGTTTGATGCTTTATTGAGATTGATGTTACTTATAAATTCCAACAACCCTATTTATATCACAATATATCTTTTTAATTTCCACATTTCAAGTTACCACATAATGTTCAATAATTATCTTTTTGAACCAAATAAATTCCTTTATAGAATCTGATGTAGTGATGTACCCCATCTCTCTTATTGAGACAACTATAGTGGATTTTATTGTGACACCCATATTTTTTATGAATATAATTCTCAAATAAATTAAATTTACTTATATTCTATAAAAGTTTAATCTTACTCCATAAACAACATAAACTTTTCTTGTGCTAAACACAAAAAGGAGTTTCTATGAATCAACATTATATTATTATAATTATTTAAATAATAGTGTTATAACAAAGCTTTCAAAACTATTAATATTAATATTAATAACAATTATTAAAATTACATTTATAAATTTTTAATATATATAAAACATATTTATAGTGAAATATATAATTTTGAATAAAGCCTATATGTTTTGAAAAAAAATACTATTTTATCAAAAGAATTTCTTTTTTCTTCTCTAATGAATAATAATATAACTCACTTTAGACACTTTTATATATATATAATTTGAAAAAAAAAAAATTTTAATTAAAAATTTTAATATTATTTTATGGTCAATTTTTGAAACTTTTTTTAAAAACATCATTTTTTTCATAAATAGTGTTTATAATAAATATTAATTATAAATTAATTTTTATCTAATTTATTTATTAAGTTGAATTATATTTTAATTTATTTAAATTATATTTAGATCAATTTTAAATATATTACTAAAATTTCGGTCATTGGAATAAATTTCGTATTGAAATATGATATAAAAACAATTTAAACTTTTGAAAATTTTCTCTTTGAAAACATATCGTCTCATCTTGTCTATAGGATTAATTGGATATTAATTTATATCACATATTTTATTTTAATATGAAAACATTAATTGAATATTTTTAATATGAAAAAATTAATAATGTTTAATAATTTCAACATAATTTTTCACCAAATTTTTTAGTGAAAATAATTACAATTAATTATAGTGATTAAGGTAAAAACGAGTTTATTTATTGGCTAAAAGTTCATTTAAATGGAAAAAAACATATAAACATATCCAAAATATATTTTATGGATATATATTTATCATGTTTCTAATTTTATTTAAAATGAATAATTATTTTATCCATTTTATATAAGGGATACCTCTCCATAGTACTTTTTATATCTACAAGAATGGCATTACCTCTCCACTATAAAAAGGGCACTCACCCCCTTAATTATTAACACATATAAAACCCCAAGGAATGGAGACAAATCAACACCAAGAAACTCCCAATATACCTATGTTAATATTATAATACTATATTTTGGAATAAATCCGTCAAATTAAGCCCTTTCATGAAATCCAAAAGGAGTTACCCAAAGAAGTGGTAGAGTCCTTCAACAAGAATATCTATTTATTTATTTCTCCTGCCAATACATTATTGTTATTAAATTAGAATTTAATAACCTAATTATGATAAATATATTGATATGATGTAATATTAGGTATTACCTAGACATGTACACACTTCCATCAAATGGGATACACAATCATCATTCATGTGTAGGGAAGGCTATCGCATCACGAACCAATATCATTTGTTCATCCATTACCACATTTAAAGGTTTAGATTAATCATATGGTTATATTTTTTATATGATATTTATTATATTTATTAATTATTTATGATTTATTATTATTATATTACACATATCTTTATGCTTTCCATTTTTTTTGGTAATAATATAACTTCATTTTTGGTCGTGTGGACTACCACCTATTCAAAACAAAGTTATTCATTCACAATTTACATGGAATGTATTAAGAATTGGTTTACTAAAAATATGTGATATATATTAGATAATAATTCTACTGTAATGATAATATGTATATATATATATATATATACTTTACTTTACTTATTTCTTTTTTTACGCAATGAAAATTGAAATAGCATTCATGCGTACGTACGAGATATAGTATCCATAAACAGTGTATTTAATTTTTATTTTATATATTTAATTGATTATTATAAATAAATATATAGTTAATATATATGATATTTATTTCATGTTTATAATTATTGATATGATTAAGTCATGATATATGTAAGTGGAAAGAAATATAACAAGTCAAAACAGATGTGAAAAACAAAGTAGTTATTACCTAGAATATGGATTTAACAAAGAAGTGTTAATAAATGGGTTATTGATGGTCATAATAAAATAATATATGGTGTGAAATAATTTAATATGGGTCTTTATAATATTTATAATAAACATATATTTATTATGCAAGAGGTTTTAATGAGTATGATGAGAGTCAATACCTAAGGTTAGTGGTTTCTAATATCGCTTTTATTTCTATGAGACGTATGCCTCATTCACCACTTGTTTATTTTTTGGGGTATATATATACTAACCATGAATTAATTATATGATCATTATCCTAAAATTTATAGGTATATACATATCCATTTTATGATCTCAATTTTGTGGGGTGAAATCAGTTCAAAAGTTACAAAAATTTTAAGGTAATTTTGTCTCAATTTTACTTCTTTAGGAAAAATGTTTAGTTATAAAAATATATTATTTTACAAGGTGTATATACATACCATGTTTGTTTTATATCATGAATCTACTTATTTTCATGATATTTTAATATTTTTGGGATGTTATCATTGCATTAGTAGTGTGATTTAAAATTACCAAAGTGGTAGGAGTTTATTATTATAATCTCATTGTTTATCAGGATTGTTTATAATTATGTTTCCATTAATAAATTATTATGATCTATATATCCTGACCTCTCATGAATTTTATTTTCCACTTCTTATTCATTACACATTCTTGTATTGGTACCATTTTCCCCTATTTTTTACTTAGTACAGTTAAGAAAATTTATTTAAGAACATATGACTTCATTTCTATCTTCGGTCATCAATATTTTTTCTACCAAAATCATGTTTTAAAAAAATGATATTTAAAAATTATTTTCAAATAAAAAGGATTTAAATTAATTTTAAATCATTATTTATATTAACTCAAATTTATGTTCAAAGAAAAAGGTTTTCAAAAATGTTTCATTTTTTAAAAGGTACTTTTAAAAAAATAAATGGTATTTTCCTAAAGAAAACTTTTTAAAAGATATTTCAAAAATATTTTCCATCTAAAATGACATATATTGGTGTTAAATATTAATTTATAATGATATGATCTGGGGTTACCATTCATATTATTTCTTCGAATGGTTTTTGTTTTGATTGAATAATGTTTATGGAACTTGTTTCTCTTCCACTAGTTTTATGCTGATGAATCCCACTTCTTTTCATAGGTTATTATTTGTTTAAATTATTATGAAACATGTAATGTTTTCATAAGTTATGATATTATGACATTCTTTATACACATTTCAGTTCATGGTTTATGTTACTATATTTATGAAACCTATCACTTCTTATGGGTCATGATATGATGATTTTTTTATCTTATTTAACACGTATGTACGATTTTATTATGATATTGTAGGTACTTATATCTACTTCCAATAAATTTGGTAAAGATATATATATCATGTGATAGACATAGCTAGAATATGTAGAAAACTCATTTCAATAAAGGATTATTTTTTCTATGATGGTATTGGGAGTGAACCTTGACTACTAAGATGGTTCAGGGCATAAAATAATTCCACTAAGAGGGCCTTGGAATTGATGACATGACTACTATGGAAATAATGTTATATGATTTTTTGTATTCTTTAATCCCATGTCTTATTCCTAATTTATTATTTCATGGCTTATTCTTTTGATTCCCTTATCATTCATTTCTTATGAAGTGCTAATATTTATTCCATGATACTTTATTATGATCTTTCATATGTAGGGTATGATGTTTTAATGCTATGATCATGTTCTTGTACCATTATGCTCATAATTATTCATACATATATCATTTTTTTACTTACTGAGAATTTGATCCCACCCATTCTTATGATTCCTTACCCCAAGTAATTAATATATGTATTATGTATGATGTGTCTAAAAGAATGCTATTCATGAATAACCAAGTGGGAGATAATATAACTTACTTATGTACCAGTATTTATGTTTACATGTATCAAAAGACACTAAAAAATTGTGGTATTTGGGCACCTATTTATGTAATGTATTAAGTATACCACAAAATGATGTAATTCCTAAGCATGTTAAGTAAGGATCGTTATAGTTGGTATTAGAAAAACTATTTTGTTAAAATTTGGAAACTAAATGAGAAACCCCTTAGTGAGGTCCCTATGTACAGGTCTCTAAGGATAAATCCAATGATGTGTCAAAGAGTAGGAAAATTTTCTTGAATTTTGATAAAGGATAGAGATATTAGTTTCCTAGAAATTCATCTATGTATTGATACTAAAAGTGTATTTGGATCTTATAGTGACTCAATCTTAACATACATGGATGTTACGTCATTTTAGATGAATATTCATCACATTACAAAAGTAAATGACCAAGGATTTTAATAGTTTAGTGTCTATGAAAACATGAAACACAATATTCAAACTTGGTGATTATCTTCAGTGTTTCCCATAAATATCATATAATTTAGTACTCCTACTCAAACCCATTCTTCAAAACCTGTTGAAAGGAAACATTAGAAAGGGTGAGCTTATATGATTTGTTAGGGTAAATAAATGTGATATGTAAGCATAAGAAAAGAATAAGGGTATGAGAACATGACCGTAACATTGTAAAATAATAACCTTCATTTCAAAAAACCTAATCATGAATAATGGAATAAAGGATGGCTCTTCATAACACATGAATCATAAGAGAATAAAGAGAATAATTGATGAAATCATATCATAGGAATAAGGCATAAAATTTGTGGCAAACACCTAAGAATATAAAATCATTCCCTATAATATATAATGATACATATTAGTGGTATATTTGATCAAAACATACAATAGAATTTTTTTGAAACTTATATACTTTTGGGACTAACTGTGTTAGCAATTAATTATCTAGGTAACCAAATTTCATTATTTTGAGTATAAATTATTATATATAAGTTAAACAATTCTATTGAGAAACAAAAAAAAATTACACCAAAAATTTTAGTTTTTCTAAAATAGAAATAATTCACATTATTTCCATTAATACTATAATGAGAACATTTAATAGTAGATGTTTTTTTGGTATTCAATCCAGGAACAAAATAATTCTTATATAATTTTTGTATTTCACCATTGCTTCAAATTCAAACATTTCCTTTCAAAGTTTTATTTTTACTAAGGATTTGATTTAAATATTTTTCTCCTTTTATCAGTATAGTAGAATATTATTACAAATTATCAAAATCATCCAATAATTCTTTAATCATAATATCATGGAGATCCTATATAATTTCAGAAGAATTATATTTTAAATATATAATCTATTTTGACTAATTTTAATTATCTAATAGAAGTGTATCATGATATTTTTTAATTTTTATATAGTATTTAATTAAATAATCATATTTATCTTATAGAGTAAATTATTATCTATTTAATTAACCATAATAATGTTTCACAACTAGAGTTTTGAGAGAAAGTAGATTGTACCACATTAGTATGGTACATAAGAAATAACATTTTCTTTTTATGCTCAGTCTCAAAATATATATAAGATTAATCATGCAAACCTAAATAATTAATCTAGGAAGACATTATAATTTTATTTCCCATTATCATATAATCGATATTACATTGATCATGGAGTAAAGGATAGTTATCCATTGTGAGCCATCTATCTTTTCAATCACAGCATCAATTTTCATCAGTTCATTTATTTTATTTATATTCATATTTTCAAAAAATTTAGAAATATATGATAAATTCATTTCAAAATATGGATGAATTAAATCAAATGATTCATCCATAATAATTTTTTAGAGAAGAGTCTTCATATTATAGATGATTTTCATCTTTAACCTGCATGTCTACTTCATATATCATTAATGTCCCTATTAAATACATCATGTGTAACTTCTATACTAGTGTAGATTTATTTATAGATATATATATATTCCGTTACTATTATAGAGTAGTACTATAATTACTTCAAATACATGTTCTTATTTTAAAATTTGATATCCTAAATCAACAACATTATTGAAAATCCTTACGAATATTCCATTCATTTGTG
Source organism: Viscum album (assembly GCA_963277665.1). Lineage (NCBI taxonomy): Eukaryota > Viridiplantae > Streptophyta > Magnoliopsida > Santalales > Viscaceae > Viscum > Viscum album. The sequence continues at coordinate 1,227,255,139 of OY728138.1, read as the reverse complement.
TAATAGTTTCTTCATCAAAAATACTGAATGTATTAAAATTTAGTTTCATAGTAGTGTACCATGTTTTTATAATATTATAAATTATGAAATAAGAAACATCAATATTCTGTCAAATATCATATGTAGTTGGAAATTGAGATACTCGATTGAACTCATCAGTTCTTAAACGACACACGATTGCATTCATTACTATCGAATTGAGATCATATTCGATTTCATGATCACCATTCCAATATTCTAGACCTTCCTTATAAATATAATATGTCTTAGGAACCACTAAATAAACCATTATTTCATGATTTTTCAAATAAATAACCATATGGGATTTTCATAATCCATAATTATCACCATTTAAGGAGTACAGATCATTGAAAAACCTTCTCAAGAATCACTCATTTAAATATTTATTTTTTCTGAATCTTTAACTCAATATTTTTACAGATAATAAATATTATTAATTATTCATAGGATTAAAAATAGCAGATCCCTTCCATTGATACAAAATTTTAGGTTAGGATTGTGATAACAAAGATGAAGAAACAAGAGTGGGGGTAAATTGTGTGCTTAAAAAACATTGATAGATTCAGAACACCTCTCTTATTATGAAATGAACCATTCATTCTCCTTTAAAAATTATTGATCATTGTAATTAAGTAAAATAAATGAACATAATGATTTATAATGTTTCAGGCCACAAAGATCTCCTAGTTCACTCTACCAATTCCCAACTCCACAAGCATGATTATTTTTACTAGTATGTTGTATTATCTGAAAACCTATAATAAAAAATAATTTATTATGGGATGTTGACACCTTAGAAGGGTTTTATAAGTCTTTGTGATTCTTTTGCAAAGAACTAAAAATCCACAACTTAGTACAAGAAGCTAAAACTTAACTATGACAGAGTAAGAGAAGTCAGAACTCTAGTAAATCTGAAGAGTATGATTATATTGACAATAGAGGTTATACATCAGATTTTTGGCCGCAACTGATAGATATAATTGATCTTCAATATCAAATAGTAGAAAATATATATTCAACATTGTATAATTCTTCATTAATCAACTGCAAATAAAATAATTGAAAATGTTTAAAAATGTATGTATCTAAAGTGTAACTTTTCCAAATGCTTCAACATTCTTTCAGAAGAATATTTAACAATAAAATGAATTAAAAGTGATAGAAACAACAATTAGTTGATTAGATATATAAAAACATGTATCCCAATATTAATATTATAGGTCGACCAGCCCCAGGTCAAACCATCTCCACAAATATCAAAAAACAAATCATGAATATTTGAATTTAAAATTATTTAGGAGATTCATAACATCCCATAATAATAGTAATGATTTACTCTATTGAATAAGATATTCTATAACAATCATAATGATCCTTTTAATTAGTTATAAAAAATATTTTAATAGATCTTTACTTCTGTCGAATCTAATTCATAATGTTAAAAAATATCAAGATTTAAAACTCAGTCGTTGAATAGTCAAACATAGAATTTCTTCATGTAATGAAAAAAAACATCAAATATAGATTTGAAAACATAGGGTTGATGCAACATACATTTTTTTCTTAAATGTATGGTTCCTTCAAAATGTAAGGTATAAAATCCACAATTTCCCAACCGGATAGGGTATATGATCCAAATGTACTTTTTAAAATGTAGGGTTTTACATTACTTATGTTATTCTTACAGACATAGGGTACGAATAGTGTTTCTAGATTATGTGTAAAAACAATCATAATAATTCAAAAAATATATCCCATGGATAAATAAATTGAATATATTTCTATAATAAATATTCTGAAAAATATTATTTTCCCAAAATTACCCTAAAAGAAAATTCATTAGAAACAAAAATGTAGGCATTTGTCATAATCAAAACAAAAAAGAAACTAAAATATTTTTTAAATCAACATATTATAAAAAATATCCCTCTTTTATATGATCACAAAACCCATAACAAAAATACTTAAAATTAAAAAAATTATTAACCATGAATAAATTAAAAACGTAGTTGCCTTTTATCAAACAATTCAAATTAAAAATTTTCCACCATTATCCCTTTTTGTAATTCATATAACAGAAAAACCCCCACCCCCACCCCCACCCCCCGAATATAAGGATCAAAACATATCCCTTATGTTAATGATATTAAGGATAAATTGGAAACTTCTCCAAAATGATTAGAAGCATTTAAACTAAAAATAATAAACTTCTCTCTATTTTTTTGACATCAAAAAAATAAAAGTAAATAGTTAGTACAAATAAAATCCCCCAAAATTGATGCTTAAAAAGAAATAGATTTGTAACTGAGGAGTATTAAAAAGCAATTTAATGAATAAAATGATCATTTTCTAAAAAATACCCATTCATCATATCATTTTGGAGATTAATTGAATTACAACATTTTAAAATAAATATGAAGACTTTTAACTAATTTAATTTTTATTATTTTATTTAATTCATAGTAATAAAATTTATTATGTAATGAGATGATGAAATATTAAATTCATGTTGATGTAACATAAAAATAAATTATGAAACAAATTATAGCCCATATTTTCACTAAACAACAATATATAAAAATAGTATATATAACAATAGAAAATAAAAAAATAGTTTAGGGAGGAGTAGATGGTTCATTCAAAAATTATAAACATTAATATTTTTTTCTTAAAGAAGCTAAAAAAATTAAGAGTTATTTTAATATTATTTGAATATATTGTGATCTTTTATATAAAAAAGATGAACATTGTTCAACCAAGAACAATTTTAGCTTATCAAGATCCATCTTCGTAATGACTTATTTTATGAGTAACTCTATCTAACATAGCATTTCTGCTATAAAAGCTTCAATGAATTATTTAGAGATTGAACTATATTTATCATTCTAATATTATTGTTTTAATGAATCAAACCCTCTTTTTAAAGTAGATTCTTTTTTTATTTCTTCATATGAATTTCGAGATGTATCCAGATCATATTGAAACTACACATTTTCTTCATTCAAAGTGTTGACTTTGAATAGAATCTTTTCATAAGTCATTTGAGATGAAGAGACATCCAGTTATCTAGAACAATGAAATTCTTCATTTCATTAAAAATTATTTTCAAATTAATATTCAACATATGAAAATATATTTTTTTAACATATCAGAAGTATTATCTTTTACCTTTCTGTGAGAATGATTTTTTTTCTTCTGAAAATGTATTTTTTTGATAGCTTAAACATGTTGTGATTGGTTTTCCAACAGATTTTGAACCATATGTTTCAAAGAAGATGGAAAAATAAAACGTTTTAAGAATAATATGCCACATTCAGTTCTGACCATTATCATATGGTGTTTAATATTATTTAGCCGAAAATGAAAAAATAATCATTATAGATTTTAACTTTTTAAAATACATGTTATGTAAGAAGTTTTTTTCTAGTTACATTGACAAATAAAGTTTAAAAAAATTATTTTTATAGGTTTAAAAATGGAAAATATAATATCTTACATAATATAAACAAATAATATATTTTCCAATATATTTAAAACAATTTTTATGGAGATATTTGAAATTTTTAATAAATATATTATCTAATCAAAACAAACTAAGAGTTGATTTAAAGATTATAGATGATTATTTATCAAATTTGATGATATATCATTATCTCCCTATATAAAATATTTAATGAACCAAAAGAAAATAGATATAATAAATACATCTGGGATCAGTGACTTTAGTATTGTGGATTTTTGATAATAAACTACTTCAAAGTTGATAAATCCTTTGTTAAATATTTGAAAATATCAGTCAATCAAGTAGATAAATATTTAACAATGCATCTTAGGGGTATATTCTTAAAAAAAATAGATGAATTTTTTGGTACCCATATACTTTTGGTTCTGAGAGTGTTAGAAATTAAATTTTTTGGAAACCAATTTTTTTAGTAGAAATTATTCTATTTTAGTTAAAAAATTATTTTAAGCAATGAAATTTTTAACACCATATATTTGAGGTTTTATAAAACAAAAATAATTCGCATAATGTTCATTAATAACAAAATAAAAAAAAATTATTAATGGATATGTTTTTTCTATTCAAGCTAGGAACAAAATAATTCTTATATAATTTTGGTCATTCATCATTACTTCCTAGTCCCAGTTATTCTTTTGGAATTTTATTTTTACTAAGAATTTGATTTAAATATTTTTCTTCTTTTATCCTGATACTAGAATATTTTTTAATTTTATAAACTTCAGTCAATAATTATGTAATCTTAGTATCATTTAGATCAGACATAATTTTATATTAGTTATATTTTAAATAGATAATTTTTTAAAAAAATTCTTTATTTAATAGAACAATATCATGAGATTTTCAAATATTTCTATTTTATATCATTAATGATTCATAATTATCTTCTATCAAAAATAAATACCTATTTAATTCACCATAATAATGTTTTTCACAACATGATTTTTGAGAGTAAGAATATTTTTCCACATTAGTATGATACATAAGACATACCATTTTATTTTTATTCTCATTCTCAGAATCTACTGATGATTCATCATGAAAGAGAGAAAAATTACTCAAGTTATCCTTAACTAGTTAGTTCCCCTCTGTCTTATAATAGAAATTAATTTGATATTAATGAAAAGTATAATTATACTTTGTATTCCATCATTCTTTTCATCAAGAGCATCTATTTCCGACAATACCTTTATTTTTCATTCTACTCATATTTTAAATTTGTTTGAAGGATATGATAAATCATTCTCTAAATATAGATGACGTGAATCATATTATTCATCCATATAAAGTTTGAGAGAATATTATTCATGTTTTAGATAATTTTCATCTTCATCCAACATCTGAACATAATACATCATTAAAGTATAAATCAATTAATTTATGGATAAATTTTTTATTGTTTTTGGTTGAAAAATAGATACAAATATTCTATTCCACTTAGAGGGTAATACTATGAGTACATTTAACACTTGATCTAATTTCGATATTTAATCTCTTAAAGAAACAACAGTATTGAAAATCTTGGTTATTCTTCCATTAATTTGATAATAATTTCATCCTCACACTTTCTGAATGTATCAAACATTATTTTCACAATAGTGTGCCTTAGTTTTCTGATATTATTAGTTACCCCATAGGAAACAAAAATAGTCTTCCACATATCATATGCAGTAGTAAATTGAGATACATGATGGAACTAATGAGTTCCTAAACCACATATAAATGAATTCATTTATTTTCAATTAATATCATATTCTCTTTATTGATCATCATTAAAATAATCTTAATATTCTATAATAATCTCATAAGTCTTAAAAACATTTGAATAAATCATTATTCAAAAAAATTAAAATAAATAACCATATCAGATTTCCCACAACTGTAATTATCATTGTTAATGTAATGAGAATAGATCATCGGCATACCTTCTCTAGAATCATTCACTTCAATATATATTCATCTGAATCTTTAACTCAATCCTATTATATCTAATAAATTTTCTTGATTATTCATATGAGTACAAAAAATAATATCGTTGGCTTTGTTACCAATTGTTATGTCTGGATGATGATAACGAATATAAATACACAAATGGGGGTCAATTTGTTACTTTAAAAACTTTTGTAGATTGATAACACCACTCTTTTTATGAAGATAAAATTTTCATCTATCTTAAGGATGAGTGAGTATAATAATTATATAATGGAAATATATGCAGTTATATAATGCATTTTAGGGAAACAAATATCACCTAGTCCACTCCACCAATGATCAATGCCTCAGGATTGATTATTTTCACTAGAAGGTTCTCTAATCATTAGACCTACAACATACAACAACTGATTATAGGTTGTTGACACCTTAAAAGAATTTTACAAGGCTTTCTGGTTATTTTAAAATGAACTAAAATTCAATATCATAGTAAAATATGATGAAACATCACCATCGTTGCATGTGAGCAGTAAAAACTATAGTAAATCAAAAGAATTTGATTATATTGAAAACATAGGTTATACATCACAATTGAAATTGTAACTAATAGATGTATTTGATATTTAATAACGCAAAACAATGAATACCTCTTCAATGTGTAACAATATTTCTTTTATCAACAAACAAATAAAATATTGTACAGAGGTTTAAATGTGTATGTCTCGAAATTATATCTTCACTCAATAATTATTAATTATTTAATAAGAATATATAATAGAAAAATCAATTAGATCCAACAGAAACAACACTAAGTCGATTAGATATATCAAAACATTAATGTCTCTAAAGTTTATCTCTGAAGGAAACGAAACACTTATTGTTTTTCAAAACCAATATTTTCCTTATGTATACATCTTATCCAATATATTCCAATGAAATTAATCTCGATATTTATAATTTCATTTCAATAGATCTAGGTTAAACCATCTTTAGAAATGTCTAATAATTTATTTGGAATATTTGAAATAAAAATTATTCAAGAGAGTCATAACGTCTCATAAGAATGGTAATGATTTACTCTATTGAATATGAGAATTTAAAACAATAATAAAGAAGAATTGGATTAGTTGTAAAATATATTTGAATAGATATTTACTTCCACAAAAACCATTACATAATTTATGGATGATATCTAGATTTAAAAATCTATCATTGAATAGTCAAATGTATAGTTTCTTTATGTGAAAAAAGAGTCTAAATGTAGGGTTGACAATATAGGGTTGATGCACCACATGTTTGTTTCCTTAAATTCTGGGTCCCTTCCAAATTTATGGTATAAGATTCATACTTTCCCAATAAGGTAGGGTTTATGATCCATACATGTTGTTTCAAACATATGGTTTCCAATACTTATAATATGCTGATAGACACATGGTGTGAATATTATTTCCAGAAAATGTTTTAAAAAAGTCCATCATAGTTAAAAAAATATTTCCCATTGATAAAATACATGAATATATATCCATAATAAATATTATAAAAATTATTATTTTCCTAAAATTCGCATTAAAGTAAATTCATTAGTAACAAAAATGTGTGTGTTTGTGAAAACGAAACCCAAAAAGACATTAATGAAAATGTTGAGTCATCATCTAATCAAAAAAAATCATTATAATGACTTAAATTGTATTAAGAGTTCTATAATTTATATAAATATAATTTAAAAAAATTAAGATTATTATTTAACTATGTAAATAAATTATATGAAAAAAAAGAGTTTTCAATTAAAATTCAATGTTTTTTTCTATTCATCAAAAAATATAACTTCTCATTAAAATACCAAAATTTTAACCAAATTAAATTTTGATAATAACCGTTCTAAAATTGATTTTATTCAAATATAAATTATAAAAGTTTCAAATATTAGGTTTAAAATAGGTGTGACCCAAAAAGTAAATAAAATTAACTTTCAAAAAAATATAAAGTTTTATTCATAAAATTAGATTTATTCTTATATTATGTTTATTAAATATTTTGTATGAGTGTACAAAAATTGATTTAATATATAATATTTACATTTTATTGAAAACATTCATTATAAGTGGTTTTTTTAGTTATAAAGATAAAATTATGTTTGCACGTAGAAAAATATTTTTCTTAGAAAATGAATTTAATTATTTCTAGATAGTTCTTACTATAATTTACATCTAATTGATAACCAAAGGATTCATTTTATATATATTCTTAAATCATATTTTTCACAATATATTTAATCTTATTATTAACTTTTTTCCAATTACTATGTTCTAACTATAGTGATACTTTAAAAACAATATTGATAGCATATACTAGTTTAGTAAAATACATCCTTGCGTGTAATGCAAGCTATCAAGGGAAAGTGGAATTTTGTGTAATCCATGAAAAATATAGTGTCTTTTATACCAAATGGTTATACAAGTGTTTATTGTGGTAGAATATTAACTTTCGGTTGTGGGAATCACAAGACAAACTTAGTACTTTTATATAACACTAGATATATTTAGTGTTTCGTGAAATGAAGATTATTTAAAGGATTAAATTAATTTGAATAGGATAATTCACAAAATATCAGGGTGTCACATTCTACCCCCTTTTAAATTAATTTCTCCCTAAAAATTCATCTCATTATCAAATGTTTACTACATGAAATTCCTTTCATGGAAACCCAAATTATAAAAATGAATTCTAAAAATTCTATTAAAAATGGAATGTTAGAACAATAACAGTTACCCAAAGTAAGTAATTACTAGGTTTCCACATATGAGAACATTGGTTTGGAGTGAATATTAGACAAGGAAGAAAAGAATAAGTAATTATATAGAGTGATAAGGATCATTGATCACGAAAACTGAATGATCAATAGAATGTTAAGGGCCTTAGAACCATAAATATAAGATGATTTATATGGTCATCGGCTCAATAAAAATGAAGGTATTAGGGTAAATATTTCTCAATATCTTTTTACTAGAGTTGATTAATTATATTACTATCTAATAACATAAGTAAATATATATACTTTATTTTATTCATTTTCATATGCATAATCTCCCCCTTTGGTTGTGCATTTCTTGATTTCTACTTCATCTCTTACTCTATGAAATGAAGGTGAATTTTTCATTCCTAAAGTACTAAAAGATAATTATGTATAATGATAAGTCCTTTCATTTGACTTTAATTGGTATAATGGAAAAATTGTTAGTAAAAGTTATCCAATGTGCATAAATTTTTATAAGGAGAGATAATACATTAATCTCTGAAACTTCACTGATGTATAAAAAACAAAATCTATAAATGGTTAAACTTATAACCATTATGAAATATGAAATCACAAAACATTATAAATAACTTCACTAAATCATCTTACCAATGATCCCTCATATATCATAAATTAACCCTTATTTTTCACATACAAAACATGGGAATACATTCATCATGTATTCCCTTGAAACATGGTAATAACTTGAATTACAATAAATCCTTATTGAAAACATGCTTATTTACTTATTCTAAAGTATATTGAATATATTATTTAAATCTAAAAAAAATCGTAAAATCCATCCATGATATCATAAACCACTTTTTCAAAAAATCATTAATCAGATACAAGGTAATCAATACATTCCAATTTATTTATTCATATCAAACATATCTATATCAAAACATCACTATCACAACATTAAGAATATATTAATGGTTATATTTCCCTTAATCATGTGTTTCCGATGAATATCACCTTTCTATTAAGTCACTTTTCTCATCCATCAGAACCATTCAACATATTCCTTTAAATTCATATCAAAAAATATAACATAAACAATCCTTATATATTGCAAAACTCATAATTCTCAAACTCAAATACATAAACACATAGGTTACTACACTTCATCCTTAATCAATTAACAAGTATTCTTCATCCTATTCCATAATAAATCTTTAATTTCACATTGCAACCTATAGTCTCATCATCATCAGAAATATAACCATTACCTGTATAATATTGCTAATTATCTTTATGAGCCTTCCACTTAGGTAATCAATTTTCACAGTGCATATTATTTCCAAATTTAAATCATTGAACTGTCAATGATTTAATATGGTTTCCATTGTACTCATTCATTTCATTAACCAAATAATTAATTTTCATATTGAAGTTACAAGCTTTATGTACTTACTTTCCATAGTCAAAACACCTTCTCCTTCTTATAATAAATTCACATTAGTATTTCATCCCATAATTTGACATGAAAGGAACTGAATATTCATTAATATGTGGTATAAATTACCTAAATTCTCCACAAAATCATTCATTCTTTTTTTTTGGTGAGTCTGAGAGTTGATTAAGTTTCATGTTGTTAATCATCTTCCCTAAAAATTTATAAGGCATAGTCACTTGGGTGATTCTTCCCACATTCATGACATGTAGGAAACTGAATCCTCTTTCCCATGTGGTATCCATTACCTAAATTCTCATCATGGTATTTCCTTCACTTATTTGTTTATTCTAAGAGTGACTAGGTTATATGTTGTTATTCATCTTCCATGAAAACTGATTAAGAATAATCACAATGTATTTTACCCTAGAGATTGTCTCATTTGACTTCTCATCAAAAAAGTATGTGTCACGTTCAATGTTAACCCATATACTTCTAGTTCCCACCATTGAATAAAACCAAGAATCATAGTTTTATAAACTCTTATAATAGTTGAAAATCTTATAATCATGAAAAATCACTTATAGGATGTCTAAATAATGGAAAATACTTGTTTGATATATTAAACCTTATGTTTATTATAGTACGTACATATAAATATTCCAATTCAATCCATTATGATGGTTAGTAAAAAGTTTTTGAATTCCCAAATCATATACCTCAGGACTGTCAAACAATATGTTCATCAAGGCTCTTTGTTATCCACCTATTACTGATCGTGTCTTTCTCAATACAGTGTTTTCTAGGTTGTTACCAATATATATATATGTGTGTGTGTTATATCCACATACACTTGTAGTATCTATATAGATATATATTTATATAAAACCACCCAAGAAATCCTTTAACAACATTCCAAGACATTTTCCTAAGCATTAACTGTAACACCTGATACTTTTATGTTATATAAATCATCAAAGGAATCTTTTTCTACACAATACTTGCTTGGCTTGCTTTACACGCAATCGCGACCTTCCTCGATAACTTGCGTCGTACGCAATACCGAGTTTCACTAAACAACAATATGCTATTAAAACTAGCCGTTATAAATAGTAATAACCACTTTTTGAAATTTTATAAATTTTATTTTTCAAAATGGACTTCATTTTTGGACTCAGAATATCGAAATTAGCCTAGGGTGAAATTTTGGTATTTTTCTGAAAACTTTCAATTTTTGATAAATAGTGAAACCACTAAGTGGTAGGTTAAAAACCGAATTTTGCATAAAACTTAATTTTACCGCTTCTGTGAATGGAATTTCGAAAATCCAAGAGACACGGTTAATATCAAGGACTAAAATGTGGTTCAATGAGATGAAAATAATTTTTGGTGAATAGTAACTTTTTACTTTTTTTACCGCGGTTAATAGTAAATAGGGTAACTAAAGGTAAATATGATATTAATATTACCCTAACACATGTCCTAATTCTATTGGACAAGTGTAATTCGACCAAAAACAAACTTAGGAATAAAATATGACCATTTAGGCCCACTTGGATTAGATTAGGACATTTATTATTAATTTATTTAAAGAAGGGTTAAAATAGTTAAAATCAAAGTTTAATAAGTAAATCATTTTTAATATGGGGTTATACATAAGATAAATTCGACTATAAATATTAATTAGACAGCTAAAAAGATTTCCTACATAATGGTCTTTTATTTGTAATTTTTAGACATCAAATAATTTAATTTATTTATGACACAAAGATGATGCAGTAATTATCTTGTTAATGAAATATTGACATAATTGATGTTATAAACACACAAATAAATGTAATTTGAGACTTTTTATGAATTAAAATAATTTTCTAGGTTACTATGATATATTAGTGTTGATTTAATCAACTTAGTTTGAACATATAATTCTGTTATGACTTTCACAAAAATCATATATCAAATAGTGTCAAAATTGACACAAAATAGTTTTTAAATCAAATATTATATTATTAATTGTTATTGTATTCCTAAAAATCTAAGGTTCGGCCAAATGACTTAGATAAGGATATATATATTAATAATAAACAATTTGGGGTTCGTTTGGCATGTTATAGTAAGTGTATTAACCATATAGTGAAAGAAAACAAAAAGACATGGTAAAAGTTAAATTATTTAACTTAGAGTTAAATCTAATTGATAAGGTTAAAATAATACCCTAAACTTGTCTAAATTCTATTGGTTGATAGGATTTCGACCCTTCCCCACTTTATCTTCTAAATAAGACCCTTTGGAACCATTATAAACCGATTTTGACTTTAATATAAAATAATATTTTGAGATATTCCTAAGGTGCCCCTCTCCTCCCTTATAAAAGGGAACCTCCTCCCCATCCTCCTCACACCAAATTGAGCACTCAAGCTCGGCCAAACCCTGCCATTTTCTCCTCTCCACTTCCCTAGAATAATCCTAGAGGTCCTGGTCTTCTTCAAAGACCAATCTTAGTTCCCTAAGTGGAGGATTCAAAGAGGCGTTCCAAAGAAGAGGTAATATCCATTACCGATCTTTTCAATTTCTTTCTTCTTCAACTTATTCTTCTTTAGTTGTTTCATGATAAAGTAATAACATCAGTATTACTTACATACTGATATGTTATTATAAATATGAAACAACCCTAATTCACCTTCTATCCATCCTACGGAAAAATGAAATCACCGCGCGTGCGTACGTACGGAATACCGTCTCCACGCCGTGGTGTAATCTATTTTCCACCATCACCTTACAAGGATGGGTATAATGGTGTAATGAGTAACTATATATTATTATTATGAAGTAATATTGATACTGAAATAATATATATATACTCCAATACAATTCCACGATCATAGGAACGATATCATCACTCGTGCGTACGTACGGAATACCGTCTCCACGATGTGATGCGACTCGTTCTACATGATCTTCATTTCATAATGATTATATAAATGAATTGAATGAATAAATATGATATATGTTACACTAATACCATTCTGGATATAAGGTATCTATAACCTTAAAAGAAGAATAAGAATTTATTCGACAAAACACGCATAAGAACAAAAGGCAATAAAGACCCGAGTAACAAGTAACAATGAAATATTACTAATAAGAAGATAAGAATATGACCATATATGATATCATATCAATATGTATGATTCTGGAATAAGTCAATAACATTATTTAAACCATTATACAGGAGCTTCGGACACGTAAAAAGCAAATCGAACCTAAGGTAAGGGAAATATCACAATCTCATTTTTATCCGAGATTGTTTATTCGTAAGTATTTACTGGGGTGTATTTTATCATCCACATCCATGTTTCATCAATATGTAATATTATTTCCATCCACCTAAAATTGTTTAAATCCATTTTTACCCTTCGGTGAGTTTTTAGTAATATGTATGAAAGGAATCTTTTGTCGTTTTTCGTACGAGGTACTTTTTGACTTTTCCGACAAAAGTACGAAGAATGTTTTTTTAACTTATACGGCATGAATGGATTTTTAAAACATTATTTCCAAGAATCTTCCTTTACAAGTTTTCAAGTTAATTTTTGATCAACTTCTTTTAGGTTATAATTGTATGACATGTTAAGAAAAGAAATGTGTTTTTGAAGAAGAAAGGATATTTTCCTCAAGAATGGAGTTCAAGTGTTTTATCAAAATTATTTTCCATCTAAGATAATATAGGGTTCTGTTTTTATCCCTATTATTACATTTATTTGATTATGTTGTGAGGGAATTATTTTTATGAAGTCATTTACCTTATATGATTTGTTTTATGATGTCATGATGTTTCTAGAATCCCATTTTTGTTACATGTGTTATGCGATGATGTATGATTTATGATTATGTGGCACACATAAGAAAGGATTCATTATAAAATGGGTGGGACCTATATCTCCCTCCAATTCATTGGGTAAAGACTTTATATCTCATGATATAGACATGGCTGGAACGGAAGGTTATTTCGGTTCAGTGATACAGGACTGAAACGAGGAGTGAACTCGTTTTAGAAAGGGACTTTGTCCACTAAGATAGTCTTGGCAATGAGTCATGACTAACAAGAAATGATTTTCCATGATTATGTGTGCATGCCACAAAGTTTCAAGTTTTATGTTATGATTATGGGGATCTCATTTTCACTTCTATGATTTATTCCATGTTAAGATAGTATGATCTCTTTTGCAGGTTTTGATTTTCAAAAAGATATGATATGATTTTTATTCCCTTTACTTGCCCTTGCTGAGAATTTGAGCTCACCCTTTTATGTTTTCTTTTCCCCAGGTCAGGAAAATGGATATTAAGTAGAATATGCTAAAAGGGACCCTAGATATGATGAAATAAATGGGAGACACTGTAGAAGAATTATGAACCAGTTGTTTATGTTTCCCAGTTTCTAAAGACACTATACCTATACGGTCCTTTGTGGTTTTGTCATATGTTGTAATAAGTGTGCTTCACTTTTGTAGTATTAACAATGTATGTAAAGTGTGGGTCGTTATAGTTGGTATCAGAGGAAAGGTATAGTCAACCTTTGGAAACTAGGATGTGAAAGCCTTAGTAAGAACCCTAAGGATAAGTCTAAGCATAGAACACAATCTTAGTGTTTTAGAAATGGCCTTGAATAACCTAGGATAAGACCATAAGCATGAAAATTTTATTCTTGAATTATGTGGTTTCCTATTATAATTAGTGTTGCTCACACTATTCTTATTGGTTTTAGTCAATGGCTGGAACCCGAAGGAACCGTGTTAATGCGGAATGCGATGGGCAATGCAATGATTGTCCCCCTGAGAAACCAAACGATATGGGAGCTGGAATGCAAAATCTTGTAGCCATGCTCACAAAACTTTCTCAAGCTATGAATCATGCAGGATTTCCCAACGAGCAAAGGAAGGAACAACATTCTGTTGAATCCTTCATGAGGCAGCGTCCACCTTCTTTCAGTGGGTCTACTGATCCATTAGTTGCTGAACAATGGATTAGTACCACTGAAAATATATTTTCAGTTCTTCAATTTTCTGAGCATGATAAAGTCATCCTAGCAGTGTATCGTTTGGAAGGAGATGCTGATCAATGGTGGAATCTTATTAAGAATACGAGGCAAAGGGATGAAATTGAGTCTATGGAATGGGACGAGTTCAAGAACTTATTTTTCAATAAGTACTTCCCTCGTATTCTCCGAACAAAGATGGAGAAAGAGTTCCTTGAACTGAAGCAAAGGGATGATGAATCTGTTGGTACCTATGAAGCAAATTTTACAAGACTTGCAAGGTACGCTTCTGGTATTATTATCCAACCTGAGAGTAAGATCGATCGATTCTTTAGTGGCTTAAAACCAAGTCTTCGAAGGGCGTTAGCCATAAGGGACTTCAATAGCTACGAGGAAATCGTTCGATGTGCTCTCAAAGTCGAGATGGAGATTGGAGTAACCCATCAGTCACATGGGTTTGATAAGAAGAGGAAGATGGAATTCAAAGAAAAATCTAAAGAGCACACGGAAAAAAGGATGAGCTTTTCCTTATGCTCAAAGTGTGGAAAGAAACATGGAGGGAGTTGTCTTAAAGGGACAAGTAAATGTTTTAAATGTGGAAAGGAAGGTCATCGGGCATTTGAATGCTGTGATAATGGGAAGAAGATGTCTAATGATGCAAACAAAGGAAGGGATACACAGAATGAACCTACTACACTTCAATGTTTCAAGTGCAAGGAGATGGGGCATTATGCCAATCAATGCCCAAATCCAAGGGTTAATGATGATGGTCGACGTCAACAAAATCTTAAGGCTAAAGACAAAGGAAAGTCACATGCAATTTCTATCAGCGATGTGGAGTACGATAACGATGTGGGGAAAGGTACACTTATCATCCACTCTAAAGTAGAAAATGTTTTATTTGATTCTGGATCCACCCACTCTTTTATTTCTGAAGAATTTTCTAAGGGTATCACCGTACTACCTCAACAATTAGATGTTGAGTTAGCTGTGACAACACCTAATGGCACATCAATCGCATCAAAAGTTTATAATTCTTCTCCGATCGAAGTTTGTGGGAAAGTGCTTCCTGCAAATCTTGTGATCCTTCCTATAGTGGAATTTGATGTGATTCTTGGCATGGATTAGCTTTCTTTATACGGAGCTCATATCAATTTCCAAAGAAGGGAAGTCACATTTCATATTCCAGATCAATCTACGATCATCTATCAATGCAAGGATGAACATAACCTTCCAGTGGAAATTTCTTCCATCTTATGGGTATTGATTCCACTAAATGAAGGTTATTTATCTCAAATGGTTGGTGAGAAACTCACGATTAAGAATATGCCCATTGTACGGGAGTTTGATAATGTCTTTCCGGAGGAATTACCGGGTCTTCCACCAAATCGTGTAGTTGAGTTTTCAATAGAACTCGTACCGGGTGCTTTGCCTATTTCAAAGACACCTTATAGAATGGCCCCAATTGAGTTGCAGGAATTGAAGAAGCAACTCCAAGAGAATCTTGATAAGGGATTCATACGCCCTAGTGCGTCACCTTGGGGAGCACCTGTTCTATTTGTTAAGAAGAAAGATGGATCAATGAGACTCTGCATTGATTATCGAGAACATAACAAGATCACTATCAAGAACAAATACCCTCTCCCACGCATTGATGACTTATTTGACCAACTACGCGGAGCTTAATACTTTTCCAAGATTGATCTTCGTTCAGGGTATCATCAATTAAGGGTCAAAAGGGAGGATATACCAAAGACGGATTTCCGTACAAGGTATGGACACTATGAATTTATAGTGATGCCATTTGGTCTTACTAATGCCCCTGCTATCTTCATGGATCTAATGAATAGAGTCTTTAGAGACTATCTTGATCAATTTATGGTAGTCTTTATAGACGATATTCTTGTCTATTCAAAGAGCAAGGAAGAGCATGAAGATCACTTGAGAATTATATTGAAGACCCTGAGAAAGGAGAATCTTTATGCCAAATTTACCAAGTGTGAATTTTGGCTTCAAAAAGTTGCATTTTTGGGTCACATAATCTCAAAAGAGGGGATATCTGTGGATCCAGCAAAAACAGAGGTTATCGAAAGATGGTCAAGACCAACAACAGTAACTGAGATCCGAAGTTTTCTTGGTTTGGCTGGATATTATCGACGTTTTGTAAAAGATTTTTCACGATTATCTAATCCACTCACCAAGTTGACTCGGAAAGGAGTTAAGTTTGTCTGGACAGAGGAATGTGAAGAGAATTTCAAGGAGTTGAAAAGAAGGTTATCCAGTGCACCTGTGCTCACACTGCCTTGTAGTGGAGAAAGGTTTGTGATCTACAGTGATGAATCCAAGAAGGGATTGGGGTGTGTTCTTATGCAAAATGATATGGTCATAGCTTATGCCTCACGACAGTTGAAAATCCATGAGCAAAATTACCCAACACATGATTTGGAGTTGGCTGCGGTAATCTTTGCATTAAAGATTTGGAGGCATTACCTTTATGGTGAAAGGTGTGATATTTATACTGATCATAAAAGTTTAAAGTATATTTTCACAAAAAAGGAGTTGAATATGCGTCAAAGAAGATGGTTGGAGCTGATTAAGGATTATGACTGCTCAATCCATTACCACCCTGGGAAAGCAAACAAGGTGGCAGATGCATTAAGTCGACAAGACCATGCTAGTTTATCCATGATGAGGATCACAAAAGATCCAATATTTATGGATTTACAAAGGATGGATCTTGGAATTATAATGGAAGGGGAAAATATTATCTTTCTCAAATGAATGTTCAACCATCTCTACATGTGAAGATTAAAGAGGCACAGAAAGAAGATGTCGAGTTACAAAAGAAGGTGAGAAATGTTCCTGAATTCAACCTTGATTGTGATGGGATAATAAAGTTTAGGAATCGGGTTTGCGTTCCTCCCATCTCCGAATTAAAGAATGAGCTGATGGATGAGGCTCATAGTTCATCGTTCTCTATTCATCCTGGAAGCACGAAGATGTATAGGGACTTGAAAGAGTACTTCTGGTGGGATGGCATGAAAAGAGATGTTGCTGAATATGTCTCTCGATGCTTGGTTTGTCAACAAGATAAAGCTGAGAGACAGAAGTCTAAGGGGATGTTACAACCATTACCTATACCCGAATGGAAATGGGAAAACATCACTATGGACTTTGTCACAGGACTTCCTAAAACATCCAAAGGCAATAATGCTATCTGGGTCATAGTTGATCGTCTTACAAAGTCCGCACACTTCATTTCTATTAGAGAGGATTTCTCTCTAGATCAGCTTGCCAGGATATATGTAAAGTAAGTGGTGAGATTGCATGGAGTACCACTTTCTATTATATCTGATCGGGATCCGAGATTTACCTCGAAGTTCTGGCAAAGTCTTCAGCATACTCTGGATACAGAGTTGAGTTTCAGCACCGCTTATCATCCCCAGACAGACGGTCAGTCTGAGAGAACAATTCAAACCCTAGAAGATATGTTGAGAGCTTTCTCTATGGATTTCAAAGGAGGTTGGGATCAACACCTACCTTTGGTGGAATTTTCTTATAATAATAGCTTTCACTCCAGTATTCAGATGGCTCCTTATGAAGCTCTCTATGGAAAGAAATGCAGGACTCCAACTTGCTGGGATGAAGTTGGGGAAAGAAAGCTATTAGGACCTGATCTCGTTGATGAAATGGCAGAAAAGGTCAGATCTATTCAACAACACATAAGAGCAGCTCAGAGTCGACAGAAAAGTTATGCCGACAACCGAAGAAAAGACCTAGAGTTTGAAGTGGGTGATAAAGTGTTCTTACGAATATCTCCCTGGAAGAGGGTTATGAGATTTGGAAAGAAGGTGAAGTTGAGCCCTAGATATATCGGTCCTTTCGAAATACTGGATCGTGTTGTGAAGGTAGCTTACCGATTGGCGCTTCCACCGAATCTCTCTCAAGTTCACGATGTGTTCCATGTATCTCTCCTGAGAAAGTACATACCAGATCCTTCACATGTACTCAGCTCAGAAGTTGTACCGCTGGAGCAAGATCTTTCTTATGAAGAACAGACGATAGAGATTCTGGATCGTAGCGAAAAAGTCCTACGAAACAAGACCACTCGCTTGGTGAAAGTTTTATGGAGGAACCACCAACATGAAGAAGCTACATGGGAGCTTGAGGATATGATGAGGGAGAAGTATCCTCATCTGTTTGTTACAAAGTGACGAATTTCGAGGGCGAAATTCTTTTTAAGGGGGGTAGAATGTAACACCCGATACTTTTATGTTATATAAATCATCAAAGGAATCTTTTTCTACACAACACTTGCTTGGCTTGCTTTACACGCAATCGCGACCTTCCTCGATAACTTGCGTCGTACGCAATACCGAGTTTCACTAAACAACAATATGCTATTAAAACTAGCCGTTATAAATAGTAATAACCACTTTTTGAAATTTTATAAATTTTATTTTTCAAAATGGACTTCATTTTTGGACTCAGAATATCGAAATTAGCCTAGGGTGAAATTTTGGTATTTTTCTGAAAACTTTCAATTTTTGATGAATAGTGAAACCACTAAGTGGTAGGTTAAAAACCGAATTTTGCATAAAACTTAATTTTACCGCTTTTGTGAATGGAATTTCGAAAATCCGAGAGACACGGTTAATATCAAGGACTAAAATGTGGTTCAATGAGATGAAAATAATTTTTGGTGAATAGTAACTTTTTACTTTTTTTTACCGCGGTTAATAGTAAATATGGTAACTAAGGGTAAATATGATATTAATATTACCCTAACACATGTCCTAATTCTATTGGACAAGTGTAATTCAACCAAAAACAAACTTAGGAATAAAATATGACCATTTAGGCCCACTTGGATTAGATTAGGACATTTATTATTAATTTATTTAAAGAAGGGTTAAAATAGTTAGAATCAAAGTTTAATAAGTAAATCATTTTTAATATGGGGTTATACATAAGATAAATTCGACTATAAATATTAATTATAAAGCTAAAAAGATTTCCTACATAATGGTATTTTATTTGTAATTTTTAGACATCAAATAATTTAATTTATTTATGACACAAAGATGATGCAGTAATTATCTTGTTAATGAAATATTGACATAATTGATGTTATAAACACCAAATTAAATGTAATTTGAGACTTTTTATGAATTAAACTAATTTTCTAGGTTACTATGATATATTAGTGTTGATGTAATCAACTTAGTTCGAACATATAATTCTGTTATGACTTTCACAAAAATCATATATCAAATAGTGTCAAAATTGACACAAAATAGTTTTTAAATCAAATATTATATTATTAACTGTTATTTTATTCCTAAAAATCTAAGGTTCGGCCAAATGACTTAGATAAGTATATATATATTAATAATAAACAATTTGGGGTTCGTTTGGCATGTTATAGTAAGTGTATTAACCATATAGTGAAAGAAAACAAAAAGACATGGTAAAAGTTAAATTATTTAACTTAGAGTTAAATCTAATTGATAAGGTTAAAATAATATCCTAAACTTGTCTAAATTCTATTGGTTGATAGGATTTCGACCATTCCCCACTTTATCTTCGAAATAAGACCCTTTGGAACCATTATAAACCGATTTTGACTTTAATATAAAATAATATTTTGAGATATTCCTAAGGTGCCCCTCTCCTCCCTTATAAAAGGGCACCTCCTCCCCTTCCTCCTCACACCAAATTGAGCACTCAAGCTCGGCCAACCCCTGCAATTTTCTCCTCTCCACTTCCCTAGAATAATCCTAGAGGTCCTGGTCTTCTTCAAAGACCAATCTTTGTTCCCTAAGTGGAGGATTCAAAGAGGCGTTCCAAAGAAGAGGTAATATCCATTACCGATCTTTTCAATTTCTTTCTTATTCAACTTCTTCTTCTTTAGTTGTTTCATGATAAAGTAATAACATCAGTATTACTTACATACTGATATGTTATTATAAATATGAAACAACCCTAATTCACCTTCTATCCATCCTACGGAAAAATGAAATCACCGCGCGTGCGTACGTACGGAATACCGTCTCCACGACGTGGTGTAATCTATTTTCCACCATCACCTTACAAGGATGGGTATAATGGTGTAATGAGTAACTATATATGATTATTATGAAGTAATATTGATACTGAAATAATATATATATACTCCAATACAATTCCACGATCATAGGAACGATATCATCACTCGTGCGTGCGTACGGAATATCGCCTCCACGATGTGATGCGACTCGTTCTACATGATCTTCATTTCATAATGATTATATAAATGAATTGAATGAATAAATATGATATATGTTACACTAATACCATTCTGGATATAAGGTATCTATAACCTTAAAAGAAGAATAAGAATTTATTCGACAAAACACGCATAAGAACAAAAGGCAATAAAGACCCGAGTAACAAGTAACAATGAAATATTACTAATAAGAAGCTAAGAATATGACCATATATGATATCATATCAATATGTATGATTCTGTAATAAGTCAATAACATTATTTAAACCATTATACAGGAGCTTCGGACACGTACAAATCAAATCGAACCTAAGGTAAGGGAAATATCACAATCTCATTTTTATCCGAGATTGTTTATTCGTAAGTATTTACTGGGGTGTATTTTATCATCCACATCCATGTTTCATCAATATGTAATATTATTTCCATCCACCTACAATTGTTTAAATCCATTTTTACCCTTCGGTGAGTTTTTAGTAATATGTATGAAAGGAATCTTTTGTCGTTTTTCGTATGAGGTACTTTTTGACTTTTCAGACAAAAGTACGAAGAATGTTTTTTTAACTTATACGGCATGAATGGATTTTTAAAACATTATTTCCAAGAATCTTCCTTTACAAGTTTTCAAGTTTATTTTTGATCAACTTCTTTTAGGTTATAATTGTATGACATGTTAAGAAAAGAAAAGTGTTTTTGAAGAAGAAAGGATATTTTCCTCAAGAATGGAGTTCAAGTGTTTTATCAAAATTATTTTCCATCTAAGATAATTTAGGGTTCTGTTTTTATCCCTATTATTACATTGATTTGATTATGTTGTGAGGGAATTATTTTTATGAAGTCATTTACCTTATATGATTTGTTTTATGATGTCATGATGTTTCAAGAATCCCATTTTTGTTACATGTGTTATGCGATGATGTATGATTTATGATTATGTGGCACACATAAGAAAGGATTCATTATAAAATGGGTGGGACCTATATCTCCCTCCAATGAATTGGGTAAAGACTTTATATCTCATGAGATAGACATGGCTGGAATGGAAGGTTATTTCGGTTCAGTGATACAGGACTGAAACGAGGAGTGAACTCGTTTCAGAAAGGGACTTTGTCCACTAAGATAGTCTTGGCAATGAGTCATGACTAACAAGAAATGATTTTCCATGATTATGTGTGCATGCCACAAAGTTTCAAGTTTTATGTTATGATTATGGGGATCTTATTTTCACTTCTATGATTTATTCCATGTTAAGATAGTATGATCTCTTTTGCAGGTTTTGATTTTCAAAAAGATATGATATGATTTTTATTCCCTTTACTTTCCCTTGCTGAGCATTTGAGCTCACCCTTTTATGTTTTCTTTTCCCCAGGTCAGGAAAATGGATATTAAGTAGAATATGCTAAAAGGGACCCTAGATATGATTAAATAAATGGGAGACACTGTAGAAGAATTATGAACCAGTTGTTTATGTTTCCCAGTTTCTAAAGACACTATACCTATACGGTCCTTTGTTGTTTTGTCATATGTTGTAATAAGTGTGCTTCACTTTTGAAGTATTAACAATGTATGTAAAGTGTGGGTCGTTATATTAACTCATCCTTGGACTTATCCTCAGAGACATCCCTATACATATCCTTATAAATATCCCTAGGGACCTCACTAAATTTTTCACATTATATTTTGAAAAGTTTGAGTAAACCATTACTTTCATACCAACTATGGTGACACAAGATTAACATACATGGATATTGAATCATTTTAGATAAATATTTAGTACATTAAAAAAGTACATGAATTTGGACCATAATATTTTAGTGTCCTTGGAAACTTTTAACACAACATTTTAACTTGGTGAAATATATTCGATGTTTTTTATAAAGATCTTCCCATTTAGTACTCCTACTTAAAATATTTCCTTATAACATGGGTAAAGGAAACATAAGAAAGGGTGAACTAAGATGCTCAGTAATTTTAAATACCGGAGATATATAAGAATAACATAAGCATAAGGGTATGAGAACTTGAGAATAACATTGGAATATAATACCCTATATATGGATGAACATAACCATGAATCATGGAATAAAGATTGGCAGTTAAAATGTCATGAATCATAAGTGAATCAAGAACATAATCCATGAAAGCATAACATAAAAGTAAGACATGAAATTTATGGAATACCCCTAAGCATATAAAATAATTCATGATAAGTCAAGGTTCATTGTCAAAACATATCATGGAACATTATGGGAGATACACCTTATGGGTGGGATACACTATCATTCCCAGTTTTATCAATTTCTATATAGTTGAATCATTTCACTCTCTAAACCATATTAGTATTCAAATTTCACTCCCAATTCTATATTAGTATTCAAGGTTCACTCCTAATACCTTCTTAGTTTTCATGGTTCACTTCCATGACCATCTTAGAATTCCTGGATCACTTCTAATACCATCTTAATTGTCAAGGTTCACTCCCAAGACCATCTTAGTCGAGAAAGTCCTTTACTGAACTAAGTTTACTCATTATTCCACCCATGTTAATCTCATGAGATATAAATATTTACCTAATTAATTGGATATAGGGATATGTCCCACCCATATCATATTTAAATCACACATTTGTGTGAGACAACATAATAAAATGTCCATCATATCATGGCCCATAAAAAGAGATGGGTTTAATAAACATCATATCATAACTCATGAAATGAAATTGGTATCATAAACATTTTATCATTTTGTGACCTATGAGAAATGTATAGGTTTTATAATAATTTTATTATATAACAACCCATGTAATTAATTGGGTTTCATAATAGCTTTATCGTGATATAACCTATGGACGGAAAATGAGATTCATAAAGAACATTTCATCTAAAACATAAACCATTAAAATAAATAATAATAATGGTGTAATTATATCATATCACTGGTAAATAATAAATAGTATCAAAGGATGAAATCTTATATGGATATGGATTTTGAAATATCACTTGAAAATTTTCTTCACTAAAGTAACATTTCTTTGAGAATCACTTTTAGAAAAAAGAAACATATTCATATTCATTCCCATTGAAAACCCACTTTTAATAACATAATAAGGAATAATTTAAAATAATATAAGACAAATTTTTAAAATAAAAATATTTTGAAGACCTTTTTCCATGAAATATTATAATTTAATCTTTGAAAATAATTTAAAAACATTTTAAACGTTAAACGTTTTTAAAACTTTTTTATTTGAAAACATATAAAAGAAAATTTTAAAATAATTTAAAAAGTAAAGATAAAATAGTTTTGAAAATTTTTTTCCTTGAAATATTATAAAAAAGTATTTGAAAATAATTTAACAAACTTTTTAAACATAAAATTTTTTGAGAACATTTTTTCTCAAAAACTTATAAATGAAGCTTTGAAGATCATTTTGAAAAAAAAATCATTGAAAATATATTTAAAAACATATAAAGAAATATTGATAACATTTTTAAACCCTTTTTTAAAACCTAAAAAACAATTAAAAACCCTTTCATTTTAAATTATCCTAAAAAATCATTTAGAAAAATTAGGAAACATTTTTTTTGAAGAAAATAGATTTCTGACCGAAGACAGAAATAAAGTTTGATTTTCATAAAAATAATCTCATAATTATATTAAGTAACAAAGAGTGAGAAAATGGAACCATTAATTGGTTATAACATTAATAACCAGATAAGAATAAAATTTATTATAATTTGTGAGATATATATCATAAAATTTCATCAATGGATGCATAATCCTAAACAATTCTGATAAATGATTAGAATATACCAATAATATCTTACCACTTTGGTAACATTGAATTCTAATATTGAATAAATAATTACATTAAATGCTTCATAAAATATTATAAAAAAATGTATATTCATTATTAAACATGGAAAATGGTTCTATATAAACCTTTTAAAAGAATATAGGTGCATAACATAACATGTGTCTCAAAAAAGAAAAATTAAGACAAAATTACCTTTCCGATTTGGAAACTTCTAAACCTCAATACCCTAGAAATAGATATTATCAAAATAAATATGTAATAACAATTAATTTAATGATAAGAATCATATAATAAATTCGTGGTAAGTATATACACGACACATTGAAAAACGAGTGTTGAATAAGGCTTAAGTCTCATAGAAATAAAAGTGAGAATAAAAATCCCCTAATTACTTGAGTAACTTTTGAATCATGAGATCCATTAATGTATAATTTAAATTGAACTTTTAATATCATAAAATAAAATAAATTCATGATATAACATTTCATATGTAAGTATATGAACCACACAATAATAATAAATTGTGAATATAGCATGTATCTCACATAATTAAAACTGAGACGAGAAAAACCTTACCTTAAGTCTTGATTTTATTTGTACATGTTCAAAGGTCCTATATAATAAATATAAGTTTATTATAAATCTACCATAGTAACATATTCTTATATATCATACCATATATTATTTTTTTATGAATTTATATTACGTTTTTACTAATAGTTATATATTAATGTTATGTTTCAGGTAATAACCTCTTTCTTAATATCATATATATTCATTATATAATTATTTATAATAATCTATAAAATATTTTAAAATTAAATGTAAAACACCATTCATGGATATGGTAGGTCGTACGCATGCTTGAATAGTTTTTCCACTTTCTTATCGTATTGAAATAAATAAACTAAATAACATATATGTATATATATATTATCATTATAGTTTATTTATTATGTCATACATATCATATAATTTTACTAAACCCATCCTTAATACATTCCATTAAATTGTGAAAAAATCACAGTGCATTGAGTTATTGGTAGTCCACACATCCACAAATGATGTTATCATATACCCAAAAAATGTAAATTATGGAGTTATGTGTTATATTCAATAAGTATAATGAAATCATAAATATAATATATATCATATAAAAATATAAATTCCATCAATTCGTGAGAGGTGGTAAGGGAATAATAGATGACATAAAAGTGGTTAGTTTAATTTATTGATATAAAATTTCATTTTTACAAAGAAAAATAGATTTCTTGTAAAATGAATTTCATTATTTTCTAATAATTCTTACTTTAATTTATAACTAATTTATTACCAAAGCATTTATCTTATATATATGTATAAATCATATTTTTATAATTTATTTATTCTTATTTTTAACTTGTATTCCAATGGATAGTGGTAAGTAAAATTATATTTTAATAACAATATTAATAGTGTATTTTGCATTACTAAAAGTCTGCCATGAGTGTAACTAAATATATTAATGGAACTTGTCATTGTGTATAAAAAATACAAAAAGAGTGTTTTATGTACCACAATATTATCTATATTTTTTGTATAGTTCAAGCATTAATTGTTGTTTCTTAAGACTCCTTTAAAACATAGTTCTTTAATATGACACAATCTATATTCATTGTTTCCTGAAATGATTAATATTTAAAAGATTAAATTAAGGAGAAAAAAATATTTCACAAAATATTAGGGTTTTACAGCACTGGAAAAGATGTACATAGGGGTAACAATCCTAAAAACATTGTATTGATCTATATTATATCGGTAAATGGTGCACGACAAAGGTTATTGCTGCACACCTAGTTTGATACTCCAAGGGGATATGATTTGGAAGTTCACAAGATATTTTTGAACCATCTTTAAGTATTTCAAAGTAATTTGGATATTAATGACTTAGGATACACCCAAGGATTCATTGATCAAATAAAGTGTCATAATTTAGTCATCCTATAAGTGTTTTTAATGATTATATAGTTCCCACAGTGATAATTGTTTCTTACTCTATTATTTTTTTGTCAATAGTTTGAACCTAAAGAAACCACCTCAAAGTTGAGTATGACAAGAAATAAAATGACTATTCTCCTGAGAATATGATTGTTGAGTATGAAAAGAAATAAAATTATTATTCTCCTGACTATTATGTTTGTTCAACGGTGTTCCAGAGGCGCGTCTTGGCTCCGATCTGTGTTGCGGTAGTTCTCGCTTGTTTATCGCAATGCTAATGTTCTTGGTATTTTGGATGTAAGTATTTGCTTGTTTTCATTGATGTTTCCTTGTGTGGTCGTTTGGTTTCTTCATGGTTTTTGATGCCGGAAGGATGCTCTCATGGGTTTTTAGTGATGCTGATAACAGCGATGGAGAGTCATGTTATTCGGCTCAAGGATTCTGAGGTACCAGTAATGGCGGATCATGTTGTTTCGGACTTTGTTGATGATTCGGTGTTACTGGGATAGTGTGACAGTTCCGGTGATGATGGCGAGCAGCAGTGATGATGATGAATTTGGCATCGACCGACCTCTATTCGGGTAAGGCACTGGGCTTGGGGAGTGCTTCTGGAATTTGAATTTCGATATTGGAATGTGGAATTATAGGTTATTTTTAATCATGAATTTTGAATCTTGGGATGTTTTGAATTTTGAATGTGGAATTTTGTAAAAAAAATGCTCACCCATCTTTCTCAAGCTTTGAATCTTATAGGACTTCCATATGGGAAAAGGGGGGAACAATATTTTTTGAATCCTTATCGTGGGAATGTCCAACTAATTTTAGAAGGTAAACTTGTTTAAAAAAAGGATATGTTCCACTAAAAAGATATTATCCATTCCCCAGTGTTCAAAACATGATACATTCATTCTGGATATTTATTGTTTAAAATGATAAGAGAACTAGTGGTGGAATCTAGTCAATAATATGAGGTAGTAATATGAAACTGACTCCATGGATTAGGTTGAGTTCAGGAAAATATTATTCAAAAAATATATTCCTATTATTATTTGTATAAAAATGGAGAAAGAGTTACATGAGTTAATGAAAACTGATGATGAATATATTGGTACATACAAGGATTATTTTACAAGACATGCATGGTATACTTATGGTATTATCATCCAACACGAATGTAAGATTGAACGATTCTTCGATAGCTTAAATCCAAGTCTCAGAAAAGAGTTATCTACAATAGAATTTAGTGGATCAGAAAATATTGTGCATTCTACAATAAAGGATTAAATAGAGGTTGGATTTATGTATCAATCTCATGGTTTTTACAAGAGAGAGAATAAGGAGTTCAAAGGAAAATATAAAAACCATGTATATAAGAATAATAGATTTCTCTTATGATCTATGTGTGTAAAGAATCATGTAGGAAATAGTCTTAAGGGTTCTAATAAATGTTTTATATCTATAAGGGAAGGTTATCATGCATTTTTTTGATGTGATTCAAGTAAGTAAGCTAACAAAATGAATGGAGAGAAAGCTTCACATAATGCACCTCCCATGCTTCATTTCTTTAACTATAAATTTTTTGGAATTATGCTAACGAGTTCCCAAACCCAAATTTTAATGATGATGATTAACGTAACCATCCACTTAAGCCAAGGGAAAAGTGAAATCTCATTTGATCACTATTTCTGATGAGGGATGTTATAATAACATGGTGAAAGTTATACATACCATCCACTCTTGAAGTGATAATTACTTATTTTATTCTGGATCTACCAACTCTATCATACCTTAATAATTTTATAAGGGTATTAAGATTACACCCAAACAATTATATGGGTAATTACCTATGAAACCCATTAATATTGTTATGATTACATACAAAGTGTATAATTCTTCACTGGTTAACAATTTTTTGAATGCACTTCCTTCAAATCTTTTCATTCTTTATCTGGTTGAATTTTATGTCATCTTAGGTATGGATTGGATTTCCCTGCATAAATCCCACATAAATTTTTTAGGAAGGGAATTTATGTTTGATATTTTAAACCAAACCTATGATTTTATATCAATGTGACGATAATTATAAACTTTTTATGCATATTACATCTATTGTATAGGTTTTAATTCCCCTTTAGAGGGGATTTTTATCTTAAATAGTTTGGGAGAAACACAACATCAATGATATTCGTATTTTTCATGAATTTTTTGTTGTCTTCCAAAATATTTTCTTATCCTTCCACCAAAATTTGAAGATGGTCTCTTAATAAAACTCATACCTAGTCTAAACCAATTTCAAATACTCCCTATAGAATGAAAATAATTATGATAAAAAAATTGAATAAGAAACTCCTAGAAAAACATCACATAGAATTATTCCATCCATGTTTGTCACCTAGCGATGATCCTGTGCATTTTGTGACAAATAAATATAGACCAATGTTACTCTAAATTGATTATCGGGAGTTGGACAAGATCTTGATTGTTAACAAGTTTCATCTTACTTGTATTGATGACATGTTTTAGTAAATGAGAGGAGCTCAATACATTTCCACGATTGACCTTAATTATAGATATCATCAATTGATGGTCAAGAATGATGATATACCAAATATGAAATTCCATAAAATCTATAGACACTATGAATATAAAGTTATTCCTTTTCAGTATTACTAGTTCTCCTTCCATCTTCATGGATTTCATTAATATAGTATTTATAGATTACCTCAATCAATTTTTTGTTGTATTTATAGATATTATTATAATTTATTAAAATGGAATGTAAAAGAATTAAAACCACTTTTGAATTGTACTAATCACCCTAGGGAATGGTAAAAAATATAAAAAAATTACAAAGTGTGAATTTTGGCTGTAAAAGGTTTCATATTTGTGTCATATAATCTCAATAGTTGGTACAACAGTAGATCTATCAATGGTGGAATCAATTGAATTTAGGCCCAGACCAACCATTTTCACTAAGTTATGTAGTTTTCATATTTTACTTTTATAG
Source organism: Viscum album (assembly GCA_963277665.1). Taxonomy (NCBI): domain Eukaryota; kingdom Viridiplantae; phylum Streptophyta; class Magnoliopsida; order Santalales; family Viscaceae; genus Viscum; species Viscum album. The sequence continues at coordinate 1,227,225,375 of OY728138.1, read as the reverse complement.
TATAAAAATATTGTGTTTAATTTATCATGACTATAAAATCTTCAGACCAAGTTAATATGAATGGGTTTCAAGTTCCTCAGGATAAATGCGAGGAAAATTTAAAGGAACTGAAGAGAAGGTTAGTGATCACTCATGTTCTTACATTACCATGTAGTGGAGAGGGGTTTATAATCTATAGTGATGCATAAAATAGTGTATTGGGATGTTTTATTATGTTGAATAATGTGTTTATAGCCCATGCCTCACAAAAATTGATGATTCATGAGAAAAATTACTCATCTCATGATTTGGAGTTAGTTTCAGTAATTATTTTATTAATTATATGGAATAATTATATTTATTGAAAAAAGTGTGATATATATATCCATAATAAAATATTTAAATATATATTCACATAGAAGGTTTTTATCATGTTTTAGAGTAGTTGGTTATAGATTATAAAAGATTATTACTTCTTAATACATTACCACCATGGGAATGCGAACAAGGTGGACAATGCTTTGAAATTAAAGGATAATGCTAGCTTATCCATGATGAGGATCATTAAATATCCAATATTTCTTGATTTTCATCGGATGGATATGGAAATCTTCAAGTAAGGGGAATAATATTATCTTCCTCAATTGAATGTTTAATCATCTATCCGAGTTATGATTAAAAAGGAACATACAAAAGATGTGGAGATATAAAAGAAGTTTAACAATGTTCTTATGTTTAACCTTGATTAAGATAGAATGATAAGGTTCAAGAACATTTTATGTGTTTTTTCCATACCATATTTCATGAAGGATCTATTATAGGGAGCTCGTATGTCTTCATTACCTATTCTTCCTAGAATTAAAAATATTTATAGAAATTTTAAAGGGTCCATCTAGTGGGATGGAATAAAGAGAGATATCACCGAGTTTTTATCTCAGTGATTGGTATGTTACTAAGTTAGGGTTGAAATAAAAATGTATAATGGAATATTTCTTCCAATACCCATACTATAATGGTAATGGGATAACTTCACTATGGATTTTTTCATTGAAATACCTAAAATCTCTAAAGGTAATAATGCTATATTGGTGGAAGTCGATCACCTTACTAAGTCATAACACTTAATTACTATCATACAATAATTCTCTTTGGAACATATTTTCAGTTTATACATTATAGAAGTGGTAAGGTTTCATGGATTCCACATTATATTTTATCTAGTTCCAATCTAGGGTTTACCTTAATGTTCTTGCAAAGTCATCAGCATGCCCTTGATATATAATTGAGTTTCATCATGTCTTATCATACTAAAATGGATGGTTAGTGTGAAATGATAATTTAAAACCTAAATAATATGTTAAGATCTTGTTTCTTATATTTAAAAGGTGTTTTAGATCAAACCCATTCTCTAGATGACTTTATAGCAATAATAGATTTCATATAATCATTCATATGGATCCTTGTGAATCCCTCTATCAAAATAAATATAGAGCTCTAACTAGTAGGAATGGAGTTGGAGAAAAAAATATTGGGATCTGATGTAGCTAATGAAATGGTATAGAAGGTTTGAAACATTCAGTAGCATATCAAGGTACATTAAATTCAACATATTAGTTATGTTGATAACTATCTACGTAAGCTAGAATTAGATGTTGGTGAGAATGTGTTCCTTAGAATCTCTACCTAGAATAATGATATGATATTCAGGAAGAAAGGGAAACTAATACCGATGTATATTGGTCCCTTTATAATTATTGATCATATTAGGGAGGTATCCTATTACTTGGAACATTCTCCAAATCTCACTCAAGTACATGATGTGTCCCATGTATATCTCTGGAGGAATTATATACCTAAACCTTCACATGTACTGAACTAATAATTCATACAACTAGAGAAGGATATTTTTTATGAGGGAAAAAAAGTTAAAATTATGGATTATACATAGAATGATCTACAAAACAAGACCACTCATTGTGTTAAATTTTTTTTAGAAATCACCAGTTATAGTAAGATACATGGGAACTTTTGGATATGATGATGCAAAACTATCCCCATTTGTTTGTATCATAATGAAGAATTTTGAGGGTGGAATTCATTTTAAGGGGGTATAATTTAACACCATGAGTTTTTTTATTAATCATTTTTCAAATAAATTAAATTTCATATATTTTATTCATTATATGATACAAAAATATAATCTTTCTCTATATACAACATTATATTATCTTATATTACCTCACAGATTTAATTTCTTTGAAACATCGTTTTATTATTACTATTATTTAAACAAGACTATTATAATATATCCATTAAACATAGTAATATGAATATTAATAACTAATTTATAAATATGATTTATAATTTTTTCATATAAATAAAAAAAATTCATAATGAAATATATAATTTTAAGTAAATTCAATATCTTTTGAAAAAAGATTACTATTTTCTCAAAAGAATGGAATTTTATGTCCATCTATGAAAAATAATTAAATTAAATTTAGACAATTATAAAAAATTAATTCAATAAAATAATCTTCATTTTTTAATTCATATTTTTGAAATTATCTTAGTTTTATTTTTTGGATTTTTCTAGAAAACATCACTTTTGGATGTAGTGAAAAATACAAAATTATAATTGAAAACGACCTTTTCATCTAATTTATTAATATAGTTAAATTATATTTTAATTTTCTTTTAAAGAATATTTAGATAAATTATAAATCTATTGATACAATTTATGAAATTTTAATCAATATCACATTGAAATTGGATATAAAAACAACTCAATAATTGATCTTTTTCACATTAAAAACTCATTGTCTCATCCCATATACATGAATAATTTTAAAGTATTTTCTGCCAATTACTTGATTAAGATTTGAAAAAATTTATTCTATGTTTTTAATATTCATAATTTCTAATTTCTAATAATGTAAAATTAATTTTTGACCAAATTTATTATTGAAAGTAATTAAAATTAATTGTAGTGATTAAGGTAAAAATGAGTTTATTTAATGGTTAAACTTCACTTTTAGGGGCCAAATAACCTAATCACATGTCCAAAATCCAATGGATGGAAATATTTCAGAACCATACCATATTTTATATAAAATTTAAAATTACTGGAGGCACATGACGTAAAAGACACATCTAAATAGTGATTACATTTTTATATTTACAAGAATGCCACTCCTCCTCCACTATAAAAAGGGTACTCAACCACCTAACTTATTCACACCTCTCAACCCCTTTTATCAGCCAAACCCTGAATAACTCGACTCTCAACCTCACTTAAATAATCCTAGAACTCTTACTTTTGGAATAAATTCTGCCAATTAATCCCTTTGGTGCAAACAAAACGTAGTTTCCCCAAGAAGAATTGACATCATTTAATAAGAACATTAATTTAATATCATTCTACACCCCATAAAAATTCTTATTACATGATTATATAGAAACCTCAATATACCCAATATAATTATATATTTTTTTGATTTTAAGGGTACGACCAACACTCAAACACACTTCCATAAAATAATATATAGAATCGATGATCATGTATACGACGGACTACTGCCTCGCGAAATTATGTCATTTTTTATTTTATTACCATCATTAAAGATTGATAATAATGATTTAATTACTATTTTATATGATATTTTTGATATTTTTGATGTATTTATTCTTCTTTAATTATTATATAACACAAACCTTAATTATTTCCATCTTGTGGGTATGTGATAACTCTGATTGTGGACGTGTGGACTACTGCCTCCTCAATGTGAGGTGATTCGTTCATGCTTTACATAGAATTTATTAAAGATGGGTTTAATAAAAATGTGGGATATATATAACATAATAATTCTAATTTAATTATTAAATATATATTATTTCTCTTTATTCTTTTGATACGCTATGAAAATGGAAGCATAATTCATGAATTCATACGACCTACCCTCTCTATAAATGGTGTATGCCATTACCTTTTTCAATATTTTATATATTATTATATAAAATATAGAATCGTTATTGATTATATTTATTTCATTTTTTCTATTCTATATTTTATTAAATCATGATCTTTTTTAAGACAAACGAATATATAACAAATCAAAGCGCATGCAAAAAAATCATTTATTACCAGAAACGTAACTTAAACATGGATGTGTTCATATATTGGTACTAAAGGTCATAATTAAATAATATATGGTATAATATAATTTAATATGTTTATTAAATAGATTTATAATAAAATTATATTTATTTTATAGGTGGGTTTAGTGAGTATGATTAGAGTCAAGTCATAAGGTAAGGGGAATTATAGTATCACTATTATTTCTACAAGACTTATGCCTTATTCGTCACCAATTTCCCTTGTTTGGTGTATATACTTCCAATGAATTAATTATATGATCATTATCCTTAAATTTATGGGTATTTACATATCCATTTTATGATCTCTATTTCATTGTGTTATATGTTTCAAAAGTTACCAAATCCATATGGTAATTTTGTCTCAATTTTCCTTCTTTGAGACACATGTTTTGTTATACACCAATATTCATTTATGAGGTATATATACATCTCTATAACATGTTATATAATTAATAACCTTTTTTTCAGGATATTTAATTATTTATGTTATGTTATTATTTCATTGGTATTATGATTCAAAGTAACCAAAGTGGTATGATTTTATTGCGACAATGTCATCATTTATTGGGATTATTTACAACAATTCTTCCATTGATGAAATATTATGATCCATCACTCAATAACTCTCATAAATTTTTTATTATATATATATTATTGAAAAATTTGTGTATTAGTGCAATTTTATCACTCATTGTTACTTAGGATAATTAAAAAAATTATGAAAATCTGACTTCATTTCTCTCTTCGGTCGGAAATTGGTTTTCTTCCAAAATCAAATTTTCTAAAAATGTTTTCAAAAAAAGTTTTTAAATTATATTTAATCATTATATTCAAATAAAATGTATTTTAATGATTTTAAAATATTTTTTTATATTTTTAAAATCTATTTTTAAAGAAAACAAATTTAAAAAATGCTTCATGTTTTAAAAGGTGTTTTTCAAAGAAGAAAGGATATTTTCCTCAAGAAATGTTTTTAAAAGATATTTCATAATTATTTTCCATATAAAATTAAATCCATTGGTGTTATTCATGAATTTATAGGGATATTATCCAAGTTTTCCATTCATATTATTTATTCAAATGGTTTATGTTTCCACTGTAGGATGTATGTGGCACCCGTTCCTCATCCACACGTTATATAATGTTTAATATAACTTCTATTCATAGGTTATGATTTGATAAAATGATTATTAAAACTATATCATTCCTACAGGTTCTGATATTATGAAATTTTAATTATACCCATTTCAATTCATGGGGTATGTTATGATAATTATGAGGCCCATCTCATTCTATGGGTCATGATGTAATGATTGTTTACAATATTCTGGATCATGTATTTATGATTCAATTAGGATATGGGTGGGACCTATATCATAATACATTTAATTGGGTAATGAGTTATATCTCATGAGATAGACATGACTATAATGGGGTCTGTACTTGGTTCAATGCAGGAAAATTTCCACCCAGATTGTCTTGGGACTTAACTATGAATACTAAGATGGTTTGGGATGTAAACTCATTACACTAAGATGGAATTGGTAGTTATTCATTGGATGAAATGGAAATAATTTTATATGCTTATGTGTTTACCACAATTCAATGTATTATTCGTATGTTATTCATTCATGGCTTATTCTCTTTATTCCCTTATTATCCAAGTATTATGAACTGAAAATATTTATGCCATGATTCTTGATTGTGATTTTTTATATATAGGGTATGATATTATATTATTATTATCATGTTACCATACCCTTATTCTCATTATTATTTTTAAATTTATCCCTTATTTACATTTAATGGGAATTTTTGCTCACCCTTTTATATGGTTCCTTTCACTATGTTATGAAGATATGTATTCTATATTATGTGTCTAAGAAGGGTGATAGTCATGAATAATCTAGTGGAGATAATGTAGTTCACTCATGTAGCAGTGTCTATGTTTCTATGCTTCCATAGGAACTAAATGAATATGGTCTTTTGGAATCTATTTGTGTAATGTATTAATTATTCTTCAAAAATGAGGTATTGATTATTATTGTTAAGTGATGGATTCTATATTTATGGATCTCTTATAACGGATTTAACAACCATTCGTAATAAACAAAAAGCTATATTTATATATTTTGACATCTTTTTCATATTGAAGACTTTCATCGATTTAACTTTGTATACAAAGATTATCTTCTCTTCCAAAGAACAAGAACGTACCATTAGTCCTTCACAAGTACTTGAGAATGTTCTTCACAACAATTCAAGGAATCTCATTAAGATTTCTTTGGTGTATTCTTGTTATTATGAATAATAAGAGACATTGGGCTGAATACACAACATATAATACATGATAGATCCTTTGGGAGACACTTAAAGAATTTTATCCATCATATTCAACACTTTAAAAGGATATTGAATCTTACCAAGCTTTTTTCCATGAAACATTAGTAATGAACCCTTCTTGGAGTTTATGACAACCCTGCTTTTTATTACAACTTAAACATGCTTTGTTACATAAAACTTCACTTGATCCAACAAAGAAGATCGAGAGGTTTAGTGTCTTTGGTGCTTAGGATCATTACATAAAAACTTTAAACTTGAAATACAACATCTTTATTGAAAACTTCCTTTACATGACCACTACATTCCTTCGTACTTAGCATTGCATGGGATAACCTGAGGACATGCATAAGAAAAGGGTGAGCTATAAAGCCCAGTAAGGGAGTAAACAATGAATAACATGAGGAGTGAAATACATGTTAGTAAATAGTCATATCAATAGAGAATAATAGAAACATGAACATAAAGGCATGATAAAGCATGATAATCATAACATGGAAATGTGGCAACAACACTTAACATTGAATTAGCATGAGCCAAGGCTCATTGCACATGGAGCATGAGTAAACCCTCACTGCACTTGAGGCACGAGTAAACCCTCGTTTCACTTGAATTATCATGAGTAAACACTCATTGCACATGACGTATCATGATACTATACTTTACCCAATGCATTGGAGCGCTATAAAGGGCGCACCCTTCTTAAACATTTCATTTCATGCATAAGTGTGCCACATGGATCATAAAACATGGATTCATAAAACATAATAATTTTTTCCACGATAATGGAATGTGGAATTCATACATGAAAATTTATAATCAATATGTAAATGTGCATAAATGTGAATACCCTTGATGGAGAAATGGGCATGGTATTCACTACACAAAGACATTGGCTTAGAAAATCGGTGCGATTTCGGCAGCGTAACGGCGTGACATAAGAATTCATAAAAAAGGTTGATGAGAGAGAAAGGGGTTCCTCATCATATTTACATGTAATGGACAGTAAGGAGATCATATATATACATGTCCCAACAATATAAATGGAATTTAGATTCATGATACAAAAGTATTGCTTGAATGTAAAAGAAGAGAGAGAAGTTCCTTTCGGAATTTCGGCATAGTAATGGGTGTACATGGGAGGCATTTAATGAGAGAGAAAGAGTTCTCCCATCATTCAAACAATAAGAGGGAAGTATGGGGGAGGTGCGAAACCATACCCCAACATTCATAATTGAAATAAAAAGGGCAATACAACTTAAAGAAAATTGACAAAAAATGAGAAAGGAAGAAAACCCCTTACTTGGAAGTGTGCTTCCAAAGGCTAGAGAGAGGCTTGTGAGAGGCTTCTTGGGAGCTTGGGGCACCTTGAGAGGATTATAGAGAGAGTAGGGAAGAGGTTGGACGAACTTAAAGGGCTTTGAGTGAGGAGGAAGTGGGAGCTTGGGTGTGTTTATATAGGAAAGGTGAGAGAATTCTTTATTATTTAGGTTTGGGACCCCTTATATTAAAATAATCCAAACCACAAACCATCCCATGGTATATTCCCATGGATTCTGGAAAAGGAAAGAGGAAAAAAATATTTTACAATTCCAAGGTCCGAACTTATTAAAAAATTAGGGTTGCTTATGTGGAGGTGAGTCACACTCCCATGGAAATTAATTTAAAAAGGAAAAGTGTTGAATAAGTCTTGAGGGCTCCATTAATGCTTTGAAAAGTAATTCAAACAAACCCAAAACCTCATTATTTTAATGATAAAACACATATTGGACGAACTTAAGGATTATGGTATTTTATTACATCACCATTGGGTCATTATGATGTCATAAAACACATTATATATTTAAATGGTATTAAATTTTTACCCAAAAATTTGACTGTCTCAGAAAATTATGAAAAATTCACCGTTGGATAATTTCGACGTCCTGATTCCAAAAATAATATTTATTTTATCTAAATAATTTTCTAAATATGTGAATTTTCACTTTTAAAATAAAAACCGACATTTATAAAAAATTCACGGGTTTTGACAGAAATGGCCTTCAAACCTTAATAAAAATTTTAATTGCATTCATAAAATTATAAGATCATTTATATTTAATAAAAATTAATTTAATATTAATAATAATATTTTATTAAAATATTATTTAATTCAAAAAATCCTTTAATTTAATAAAATATAATTCTTAATTAAATAATAACCAAAAACACCATTTGTGTAACGCCCCGACCCCAGCTACCCAGAGTCGGTGCATTATTACATAACATTGGCATGATCACAAGAAAGATCAAATCCCGAAAGACCGATTAGTTTAGTAGCCTTGGAAACACTAGATATATTCATAAGTTTTACATTACATCATAAAATGAAAAACTAATACAACAACATAATGTTTCCACAGTCCACACTATAATCCTATCATAATATCCCTGCAGGTCATTCATAACTTACATCTTCACTTCCTGGGAAAATAAAACATAGAAAAGGGGTGAGCTCAAATGCCCAGTAAGGATAACAACTTAGAGGAAACTTTCATAAATAAGAATAAACATTTAAGGCAATGTATAACTAAAACAAAAGCCTTTTAAACTTGAACATTTAACATAGTATGGCATAAATAAAATGAAATAATGCCATTTACTTATTCACATGGATATTCTACTAATTGAATAATCACATGCAAAAATCAATAACCACTTTCATAATGTTGGAATGCATAATGCTAGACTATCATAACCACATAGTCAAGGCCTCGTGCCAAGACTACAAATAAGATTTTGTCAAGGCCTTGTGCCAAGACACTAGTTTGTCTCATGAGACCTACCGATGCATCGAGGAGCTATAGCGGGCTCCACCCGTCACTTATTAAGTCCAATGCATTCCCATATGAAAAGGTTTAAACATAACATAAACATTCGTATTAAAACTATCATACGAAATGTCAATAATTTCACCATAAACTATGAATGGTATAAAAATAGCACATCCACAGTCAAACATATCACAAAAACTTCAATACAATATAGAAGCTTTGTATTACAATAAATCAACTTCAAATAAGCGTTAAATCCATCAAAGGATGTTGACATAGATGAAATCAAAACTATTTGAGAGAAATATCTCCTTTTTTGAAATCATTTAAAAGTCACACATTTATAAAGGAAGTAATTAAAAAGAGATTTTTGAATCAAAGTGTCCCATACCACTTTGAAACTTTTGAAAAGAATTAACATTTTTAAAAACATTCATGTCCATATAAATAAATCCTTAAAAACCATTTTGAATACATTAATTAAAAAGATTTATAAAGATAAATCTTTAAAACATTTAAAATTCTGATTTTGATAAAGAGTACCTTTCTGAAATTCTTAAATTATTCATTTTGAAATCATTTAAAAGTCACATAATTATAAAATAAAACATTTACTTTGAAAATATCCTTATAATCTTGTATGGAAAGCTTCGACGATTTTATGACGGCGGAAAATAACCGCACCCGCCGTATAAGTTAAAAAAAACATTCTTACCTCAATTCTGTTGAAAAGGTTAAAAAGGACGTTGTTTTGAAAACGACGGAAAGATTCCTTTATAAACCTCTTATAAAAAGGTCAAACAAGGGTATAAATGACTTTAAACCATATTCTTGTAAATATTAAAAATGTTTTGAAATACATTTTTAAGAAAACATGGATGTGGATGATAAAGAGATCCCATTAGATTATTACGTATAAACAACCTCGGATAATGAAGAGATTGTGAAATAACCCTTACCTTGTACTTTTCCTTTGTTGGGGTAGGTTAACCTCCTGTATAATGGTGAAATAATTGTTATTAAATTATACAAGAATCATATACATTAATATGATATCATATATGATCTTTTAACATTGCTTTATTAATAATATCTTAGTATTATCGTCGTTTCGGGTGATAATTGATTCGTTCTTCTTAAATGTTTGGTTACGTAAGACATGTTTGTAATGGATAGATTATATCTTATTCATAATCAGAATGATATTAACATTATTTTTAACCCCAAAATGAGAATAAGACTTGAATGGATATGATGGAGAATGAATCTTATCGCGTTCGTGGAGACGGTAGTCCGTACGTGCGCACGAACGCTACTTCCATTTAATTTTTATTTTAAAAGAATATAATCCAAATGATACATAGGTATATTACTATTCCAGTATAATATTTTATATATGTTACTTAAGTTCATTAACATCATCCTTTATACGTTCCATGTGTGGTATGAACGAGTCATATCATTTTAAGGGGGCGGTAGTCCGCACTTCCTCAAATGAAATTATCGTATGTATATACAACATGAAACGAATAATGGTATGAAATAAAATGGAATTACAGAAGCTTATATATAATATATATCATTAATATCATATTTAATTACAGTGCCATCATAATGGCCACCATGAGGGGTGGTAAGATGTATTTGAACAATCATCGTTTCGTGAGGCGTTAGTTTGCCATCCACAGAAACATTATGTTCATCATCCATTAGATGGAGTTGTGTGTATGTGTAGTTTGAATCCTTCTTATAACAACATCCTAGTATATTTAGGATACTGTTGTTGTTACAAAAGAAAGGAAATAAAAAGATTTTGGGGGTTGGAGAAGCAAAATAAATGAAAATACTTTAAGAGAAATTGTTACCTTTAATTTAGGTAACTCAATTTGGTTGGAACCAAAGGACTTCTTGAAATGCTTTATGCCTAAGGGGAAGCTTCAAGGAGGAGGAGAGGGATGTGGGGACCTTAGTTGGGCAGAGTTTGGACGAGCCAAGTGGCTTGAGAGGTGTGAGGAAAAGAGAAGGAGGAGTGCCCTTTTATAAGAGGGGTGAGGGGCACCATTGGAAAAGCTAGAAATATTAATTTATAATAAATTCATATTCGGTTTCCAAAGGCTCCAAAGTTGAATATTCAAAGGATGAGGTGGGTATAGGTCGAAAACAACTCATCCAATAGAATTTAGACAGGTTTGGGTACTTATATTAACCTTATCTTTAAGTATTAACTCTAAGTTAATTAGTTTCACTTTTACAATGTCTCTTTGTATTTTTATATAATATGGTTAATAAACTTACTATATACATCCAAGCGACCCCCAAGTGGTTCATTAATAATTAACCTATAATAATATAAGTCTCTTGGCCGAACCTTAGATTTTTATGAATTTAATATCAATTAAGAATATAATATTTGTTTTAAGAACTCTTTTATGTCAATTTTGACACTATTCAATAGTTGATTTTTGTGAAACTCATAACAGATTGATTACTTCGAACAAAGTCAATTAAATCAATCCTAATATATCATATTATCCTAGAAAATTAGTGTAATTCATTAAAAGTTTCATATTATATTTATTTGGGTATTTATCATATCAATTATGTTAATTTTGTACTATTTTAGTAATTACTGTATCATCATTGTGTCATAAATAAAATAAATTATTTAATGTCTAAAAATTATAAATAAAATATCATCATGTAGGAAATCTTTTTAGATTTCTAATGAATATTTATAATCGAAAATCAAACATGTATAACCCTATGTAAAAATTGTTCTTCTAAAAGATGTAAGCTTATGCCATTTTTATTTTTATTTTAACTTTATTAATATAATGTGTCCCTACCACATACAAGTGGCTCCAAGGGGTCCCCAAATTGACCCAAGGATGATCATGGTCGGGTATGTGTCCACCAATAAGGTTAGGACACGTTTTAGGGTAATTTTGTATTATTATAATATTATTTTTTAACACTTATTTACCGGATTTACCCTTACCCATGGTAAATAAAATATTTACCGCAGTAATTATTCAAAATGTCTAAAAATAAAAGTTACCTATTTACACAATTTGAAAATCCTGATTACAAATATGGAATCCATTTTCCTAAATTCAAAACACAGAAGTGGCAGAAATTAATTTAAAATTAATTCCCGCTGTCAAAACAAAAAGCGTGTTATTAAGAGATAATAACTATCAAAAGATTGACACTTGTTTATGTTCGGTTTAATTGTAAAATTATGTCCAATGACCAACATTATTTTAAATGGTAAAAATATATTCTAAATATACTTTAAAACCACTCAAATTCATAATTTATCACTATTAATTATTTTGATTAAAAAAGTTGTTTTTAATTAAAATTTAGTAATTTTCACTATTCATCAAAATATGAAAGTTATCCGAAAATTACCAAAATTTCATCTTAGGCTAAATTCGATATTCCGAATCCAAAAATGAAGTCCATTTCAAAATATAAAATATATATAATTTCAAAATTTAGGTATTACTATTCATAACGGCTAGTTTGATCGGTTGTGGTGTGTGTTAAAACTCGACGTTGCGTACAACACACGCTACTGTTTTATTCAAAGGAAAGCGTACCGTGGAAGCTTGAGATGTTTAATTTTAAATTTTTTGATGTCTCCATTTATTCAAAAAGATTAAAATATTGTATTTAAAAAGGTTTCACTATCAAAAGTTGATAAAAGTGCAATACTGAAAATGAATCTGTTCTTGCATTATGACTAAGAAACTCATAATATGGATTCTAAAATTATAAGGATTATATAAAGTTAAAAATGTAGTTAATGCTATTCATGACCTTTTTTAATGGATTTTTTTTTGTAAGTCATGGTGCAATTGAACTCGGTGTTGCGTGTAGTGAAAGTTATTGAATTATTTTGAAGAAATAACACACTATGAAATCTTGGGGTGTTACATTCTCCCCTCCTTCAATAAATTGCGTCCTCGCAATTTGAAATTGTTCTTCGAAAAGAAAAGGTTGAAAATAGATAATATATTTGTGGGAAAACCCACATCGGAAATTGGGTTACTAAAATTTAGTCTTAATATGAGGAAAATAGAAATGAAAGGGTCACCATCAAATTATGATCTTGATTAGGAGAACATTGGTGGAAATTAGAGACATATAATCGGAGGAAAAACGTAAATATTTATAGGTAGTGATTGAGGTCATCAATCACAAACAAGTGTATAATTGAGGTCCTTAAACTCATCAATCTATGATGATTTGAAGTACCATAGATTCAACAAAATATAGGGTATTGGGATAACACATTTTTGACGTTTCAAAATATCTTAGTTGAAATCCCACATCGAAAAATGAATTAACGAGGCCTCTATTTAAAATAAAGAGTCGAAAGTATGAAGATTACCGAAAATAACACATACTAGGGTTCCATGTAGGAAAATATGGATATGGAAGAAAAATCCAACCATCAATTATCTGATGGAGAGTGGTAGAGAACATGGCTATGAAAAGGCCAACAATCCCAAAGCCATAAATTAGTAATGATTTAAGGTACCATCTAGGAAAACATTTTTGTTCTAAGTTTCTTTTCTTAATATTGAGGAATTTATTTATGAGATTGGCTAAGATCATAAGGAGATATACTTACTTTATAATTAGAGTTTTATCCATTAATAAATTTATACCACAAACTCATCTTTCACTCTAAAAGATAATAGAATGTAAAAAAAATTCTATTTACACTATTCGTATAGGGTTCCAAAATAAACGAATTTATAATTCATCTACAAGATCTTTTAATAAAAACTACATTATTTAATCCAGGACATCTCGTGGGCCAGTGGTAGGTGATACACCCTTGTCGCCCTTCGGTTGCGGGTTCAAGTCTCGCAGCCTTGCCGGACGCGACGGGTTGCCGCCCGACCTCCGGGTTGTCCTTTTATGGCAATCCAAAATAATCCAAACTAGAACTATCAAAAATACTTCTGTCCAAACTCACAGTCCAACATTTATAAGGAAGGTAAACATATTGCAGATCCTTTTTACCCCGTAATAGCATATGAATACCTTCATCATGTATTCTTTTAATACACTGAAACATCCTGAATTACCATATTCCATATTGATTACATTCATTCTCCCTTATTCCATATAGAAAGCTGGATATACTTCATTAATCCAAAAATGTTTTAAACCCCAATAATGATGGAATATACAAATCATTAATCAGTTCCAGGGTAGTCAAGAATATCCAATATAATTTATCCAAAACAATCACATATTATTCCAAAATCACTACCTCAGTATCAGAACTATATTATGATTTATCATTCTCTCAACCATATATTTTCCAAAAATTTATCCTGCTATTGAGTCACTTTTCATTGTTCCACACAATCTCAAGTCCTTAATGAAATAGTACTGCAGTACAATCCTTATATACTCCATAATTATTGTAACAAGTACATTGTTGATACAACACTCAATTGACATAATCAACATAAGAACTCTAATCATTCCTCTTCATCTGTGGTAGTATCATAACTTGATTATTATCCAATAACATCATTTGCGGCATAGTCTGATGACTGGGACATAGGTTCGCGTAGTGTCCAAACTCCTTGAAAATGAAGCATTGTACATTTAAAACCATTTTCTTACCCTTGCAGTCACGTACTTTGTGCCCTTTTCCTCCACACTTATAACAAACTCCCATTCCTTTCAGGCAAGTTCCAGGGTGTTTCTTTCCACAGTTAACACATATGGGAAAATTCTTCTTTTCCCTTTTCCCTTTATCCATCTTTCTCTCTTCCATCCTTTTCTTCTCTTGATTCCCTTCAAAGCCATAGGACTCAGTAAACTCTTTACTTATCTTATCAACACATGATATTATTTCTTCATATGATGATAATACATGGGAGACTATTTCTCTTATCAATTCTAGCTTAAGACCATGAAAGATATGATCCTTCCTTCTCTTTGGATCATGTGCATTTCTGGAGTTCTCATTCCTTCTACTGGGCGCCATTTCTAAACAATGACATAAACTAGATCAGTTTATGAATCAAAATACATAATCCCATACTTATAAAACACTTAACATAAATTGAACTATTTATGGATATAATCCATAATCATAAAAATGTTTTCTTTGAGGAAGTATATACTCATAAACCCTTCATAATGATTTGTAAAGAAAATGAGAGTTATCCTAAGCATATCCCCCGGGAGTGTCGTAACCAAGAGTGCAGCAAGGCCCGTTGTCGTGCACCAGTTCCCGTTCGAGTCTAGCTCAAAGCGGTGTTTTCGGGTTTTACCCCTAGGTACATCTGTGCCAGAGCCGCCTCTACCTGCTCGTATCCAGACAGGGATGTATTGCTCGGAAAACTCACAAAATCTCTACAATACCAAAATTCTAGGAAGTTCTTCTATACTAATCCTCAAAGTTCATCTTAGGTCTACGTGCTCTAATCAGAGTTTATCTAAATCTAGCTTCCAAGGTTTGTACTAAACTTCCTCTGATACCAACTGTAACGCCCCGACCCCAGCTACCCAGAGTCGGTGCATTATTACATAACATTGGCATGATCACAAGAAAGATCAAATCCCGAAAGACCGATTAGTTTAGTAGCCTTGGAAACACTAGATATATTCATAAGTTTTACATTACATCATAAAATGAAAAACTAATACAACAACATAATGTTTCCACAGTCCACACTATAATCCTATCATAATATCCCTGCAGGTCATTCATAACTTACATCTTCACTTCCTGGGAAAATAAAACATAGAAAAGGGGTGAGCTCAAATGCCCAGTAAGGATAACAACTTAGCGGAAACTTTCATAAATAAGAATAAACATTTAAGGCAATGTATAACTAAAACAAAAGCCTTTTAAACTTGAACATTTAACATAGTATGGCATAAATAAAATGAAATAATGCCATTTACTTATTCACATGGATATTCTACTAATCGAATAATCACATGCAAAAATCAATAACCACTTTCATAATGTTGGAATGCATAATGCCAGACTATCATAACCACATAGTCAAGGCCTCGTGCCAAGACTACAAATAAGATTTTGTCAAGGCCTTGTGCCAAGACACTAGTTTGTCTCATGAGACTTACCGATGCATCGAGGAGCTATAGCGGGCTCCACCCGTCACTTATTAAGTCCAATGCATTCCCATATGAAAAGGTTTAAACATAACATAAACATTCGTATTAAAACTATCATACGAAATGTCAATAATTTCACCATAAACTATGAATGGTATAAAAATAGCACATCCACAGTCAAACATATCACAAAAACTTCAATACAATATAGAAGCTTTGTATTACAATTAATCAACTTCAAATAAGTGTTAAATCCATCAAAGGATGTTGACATAGATGAAATCAAAACTATTTGAGAGAAATATCTCCTTTTTTGAAATCATTTAAAAGTCACACATTTATAAAGGAAGTAATTAAAAAGAGATTTTTGAATCAAAGTGTCCCATACCACTTTGAAACTTTTGAAAAGAATTAACATTTTTAAAAACATTCATGTCCATATAAATAAATCCTTAAAAACCATTTTGAAGACATTAATTAAAAAGATTTATAAAGATAAATCTTTAAAACATTTAAAATTCTGATTTTGATAAAGAGTACCTTTCTGAAATTCTTAAATTATTCATTTTGAAATCATTTAAAAGTCACATAATTATAAAATAAAACATTTACTTTGAAAATATCCTTATAAGATTGTATGGAAAGCTTTGACGATTTTATGACGGCGGAAAATAACCGCACCCGCCGTATAAGTTAAAAAAAACATTCTTACCTCAATTCTGTCGAAAAGGTTAAAAAGGACGTTGTTTTGAAAACGACGGAAAGATTCCTTTATAAACCTCTTATAAAAAGGTCAAACAAGGGTATAAATGACTTTAAACCATATTCTTGTAAATAGTAAAAATGTTTTGAAATACATTTTTTAAGAAAACATGGATGTGGATGATAAAGAGATCCCATTAGATTATTACGTATAAACAACCTCGGATAATGAAGAGATTGTGAAATAACCCTTACCTTGTACTTTTCCTTTGTTGGGGTAGGTTAACCTCCTGTATAATGGTGAAATAATTGTTATTAAATTATACAAGAATCATATACATTAATATGATATCATATATGATCTTTTAACATTGCTTTATTAATAATATCTTAGTATTATCGTCGTTTCGGGTGATAATCGATTCGTTCTTCTTAAATGTTTGGTTACGTAAGACATGTTTGTAATGGATAGATTATATCTTATTCATAATCAGAATGATATTAACATTATTTTTAACCCCAAAATGAGAATAAGACTTGAATGGATATGATGGAGAATGAATCTTATCGCGTTCGTGGAGACGGTAGTCCGTACGTGCGCACGAACGCTACTTCCATTTAATTTTTATTTTAAAAGAATCTAATCCAAATGATACATAGGTATATTACTATTCCAGTATAATATTTTATATATGTTACTTAAGTTCATTAACACCATCCTTTATACGTTCCATGTGTGGTATGAACGAGTCATATCATTTTAAGGGGGCGGTAGTCCGCACTTCCTCAAATGAAATTATCGTATGTATATACAACATGAAACGAATAATGGTATGAAATAAAATGGAATTACAGAAGCTTATATATAATATATATCATTAATATCATATTTAATTACAGTGCCATCATAATGGCCACCATGAGGGGTGGTAAGATGTATTTGAACAATCATCGTTTCGTGAGGCGTTAGTTTGCCATCCACAGAAACATTATGTTCATCATCCATTAGATGGAGTTGTGTGTATGTGTAGTTTGAATCCTTCTTATAACAACATCCTAGTATATTTAGGATACTGGTGTTGTTACAAAAGAAAGGAAATAAAAATATTTTGGGGGTTGGAGAAGCAAAATAAATGAAAATACTTTAAGAGAAATTGTTACCTTTAATTTAGGTAACTCACTTTGGTTGGAACCAAAGGACTTCTTGAAATGCTTTATGCCTAAGGGGAAGCTTCAAGGAGGAGTAGAGGGATGTGGGGAGCTTAGTTGGGCAGAGTTTGGACGAGCCAAGTGGCTTGAGAGGTGTGAGGAAAAGAGAAGGAGGAGTGCCCTTTTATAAGAGGGGTGAGGGGCACCTTTGGAAAAGCTAGAAATATTAATTTATAATAAATTCATATTCGGTTTACAAAGGCTCCAAAGTTGACTATTCAAAGGATGAGGTGGGGATAGGTCGAAAACAACTCATCCAATAGAATTTAGACAGGTTTGGGTACTTATATTAACCTTATCTTTAAGTATTAACTCTATGTTAATTAGTTTCACTTTTACAATGTCTCTTTGTATTTTTATATAATATGGTTAATAAACTTACTATATACATCCAAGAGACCCCCAAGTGGTTCTTTAATAATTAACCTATCATAATATAAGTCTCTTGGCCGAACCTTAGATTTTTAGGAATTTAATATCAATTAATAATATAATATTTGTTTTAAGAACTCTTTTATGTCAATTTTGACACTATTCAATAGTTCATTTTTGTGAAACTCATAACAGATTGATTACTTCGAACAAAGTCAATTAAATCAATCCTAATATATCATATTATCCTAGAAAATTAGTTTAATTCATTAAAAGTTTCATATTATATTTATTTGGGTATTTATAATATCAATTATGTTAATTTTTTACTATTTTAGTAATTACTGCATCATCATTGTGTCATAAATAAAATAAATTATTTAATGTCTAAAAATTATAAATAAAATATCATCATGTAGGAAATCTTTTTAGCTTGCTAATGAATATTTATAATCGAAAATCCAACATGTATAACCTTATGTAAAAATTGTTCTTCTAAAAGATGTAAGCTTATGCCATTTTTATTTTTATTTTAACTTTATTAATATAATGTGTCCCTACCACATACAAGTGGCTCCAAGGGGTCCCCAAATTGACCCAAGGATGCTCATGGTCGGGTATGTGTCCACCAATAAGGTTAGGACACGTTTTAGGGTAATTTTGTATTATTATAATATTATTTTTTACACTTGTTTACCAGATTTACCCTTAACCATGGTAAATAAAATATTTACCGCAGTAATTATTCAAAATGTCTAAAAATAAAAGTTACCTATTTACACAATTTGAACATCCTGATTACAAATATGGAATCCATTTTCCTAAATTCAAAACACAGAAGTGGCAGAAATTAATTTAAAATTAATTCCCGCTGTCAAAACAAAAAGCGTGTTTTTAAGAGATAATAACTATCAAAAGATTGACACTTGTTTATGTTCGGTTTAATTGTAAAATTATGTCCAATGACCAACATTATTTTAAATGGTAAAAATATATTCTAAATATACTTTAAAACCACTCAAATTCATAATTTATCACTATTAATTATTTTGATTAAAAAAGTTGTTTTTAATTAAAATTTAGTAATTTTCACTATTCATCAAAATATGAAAGTTATCCGAAAATTACCAAAATTTCATCTTAGGCTAAATTTGATATTCCGAATCCAAAAATGAAGTCCATTTCAAAATATAAAATATATATAATTTCAAAATTTAGGTATTACTATTCATAACGGCTAGTTTGATCGGTTGTGGTGTGTGTTAAAACTCGACGTTGCGTACAACACACGCTACTGTTTTATTCAAAGGAAAGTGTACCGTGGAAGCTTGAGATGTTTAATTTTAAATTTTTTGATGTCTCCATTTATTCAAAAAGATTAAAATATTGTATTTAAAAAGGTTTCACTATCAAAAGTTGATAAAAGTGCAATACTGAAAATGAATCTGTTCTTGCATTATGACTAAGAAACTCATAATATGGATTCTAAAAATATAAGGATTATATAAAGTTAAAAATGTAGTTAATGCTATTCATGACCTTTTTTAATGGCTTTTTTTTTGGTAAGTCATGGTGCAATTGAACTCGGTGTTGCGTGTAGTGCAAGTTATTGAATTATTTTGAAGAAATAACACACTATGAAATCTTGGGGTGTTACAATTTGTACTTTAAAAACTAATTACAATGTATCAAAAAAATTATATTCATTATTATATACAAAAAATAATGTACATGAACATGGTGCTACTTATTTGTTACATAACCCCTTAAAATAGCCGCATAAGACCTAAGGGTAAGGTGTGCGATGGTGACAGACTCTTGGGGTTGCTCGGATAACATCGCTCGAGTGGTAATCTCTATAAACTTCAATTTTTCCCGTAGACGATCACGTTCGAGCTTGACTTGATGAAGCTCAGCTTGGTCTTGGTCAAGGGCAAAGCCCAAAGACGCCACCTCTTTTCCGAGCTCTGACAAATGGGCTTCGTAAGGGGAAATTCTACTGGATGAGGCCATCGCTTCCTTTGTCTGAGTAGAAATGGTTTCGTTAAAGCCTTATATTTATACTACTCAGATGATCACTGTTCAATGGCTATAAAAGTAACGGTCTCAAATCTTAACATAAAACTAAAGAAGTTGACATCTTATAAAAACATTTTTTTCATAAAGAAACATTTAACTGGATCAAGAGGGATTTTCCATTAATGAAACTTTGGGTCGTTACAACATTCCCCCCTTAAGAAATTTCGCCCTTGAAATTTTCCTTTTCCCACACTAAAACAAATGTGGGTAACTTAGCTCCATCATATCCTCTGACTCCCAAGTTGCTTCTTCAAACTTGTGGTTTCTCCACAACACCTTGATGAGGGGCATTGTCTTATTTCGTAGAACTTTTTCTCTACGATCTAATATCTTCACTGGTTGCTCCTCATAAGAAAGATTGTCTTCTAATTGTACCACCTCGGAAGAGAGTACATGTGAAGGGTCTGGTATGTACTTCATTAAGAGGGATACATGGAAGACATCATGCACCTTGGCCATAGTAGGTGGAAGTGCTAGTCGATAGGCCACAGCCCCAACACGATCAAGAATCTCGAAGGGGCCGATGTACCTTGGACTTAACTTCCCTTTCTTTCCAAACCTCATGACCTTCTTCCACGGAGATATGCGTAAAAACACCATGTCTCCGACTTTAAACTCAAGGTCTCATCGACGATTATCTGCATAACTCTTATGTCAACTCTGGGATGCCTTGATATGCTGCTGAATGGTTTTCACCTTCTCCACCATTTCTTCGACCATTTCTGGTCCAAGCAGCTTACGTTCACCGACCTCATCCCAACATGCCGGTGTTCTACACCTTTTCCCATACAGGGATTCATATGGTGCCATTTGGATGCTCGAGTGGAAACTATTATTATAATAGAACTCAACAAGAAGAAGATTTTGATCACATCCTCCTTTAAAGTCCATTGAGAACGCTCTCAACATATCCTCAAGTGTTTGGATAGTCCGCTCGGATTGGTCATCAGTTTGAGGATGATAGGCCGTACTGAAGTTTAGTTCAGTATCCAGAGCATGTTGAAGACTCTTCCAAAACTTAGAGGTAAATTTTGGATCTCGGTCAGACACAATAGATAGTGGTACTCCATGCAACCGTACCACTTCCCTGATATATATCCGTGCCAGTTGATCCAAAGAGAAATCCTCTCGAATAGCAATGAAGTGTGCAGTCTTTGTAAGACGATCCACAACAACCCAGATTGCATTGTTTCCTTTGGATGTCCTTGGAAGTCCAGTGACAAAGTCCATGGTGATGTTCTCCCATTTCCATTCTGGTATGGGCAATGGTTGCATCATCCCCTTAGACTTCTGCCTCTCTGCCTTCACTTGTTGACACACCAGGCACTTTGATGTATATTCAGCGATCTCCTTCTTCATATTATCCCACCAAAAGTTTTCTCGGAGATCCCGATACATCTTTGTGCTCCCTGGGTGAATAGAGAAATTTGAACTATGTGCATCATCCAAAAGTTCCTTCTTCAGCTCCGAACTTGATGGAAGACATAGTCTTTTCCCAAACCGCACAATCCCTTCTTCATTAACATTAAACTCTGAGGATTTTCCATTTTTGATAGCTTCCACTTTTTCTTGGATTCCTGCATCATCCTTTTGAGCATCCTTTATCCTTTCCAAAAGAGATGGTTGAGCAATCATTTGTGAAAGGATTGATGATGTTCCCTTCTTTATGATTCCCACGTCCATCTTCATCAAGTATAAGAAGATTGGATCCTTCTCAATTATCATCATTGATAGAATTGTTGGATCCTTTCTACTTAGGGCATCCGCCACCTTGTTCGCCTTCCCAGGGTGGTAATGTATTGAACAGTCATAATCCTTGATGAGCTCTATCCATCTTCTCTGGCGCATATTAAGCTCTTTCTGTGTGAATATATATTTAAGACTCTTGTGGTCAGTATATATCTCACATTTCTCTCCATAGAGATAATGCCGCCAGATTTTCAAGGCAAAGATCACCGCCGCCAACTCTAGATCATGCGTTGGATAGTTTCGCTCATGGATTTTCAACTTCCTTGAGACATAGGATATCACTTTATCATTCTGCATCAGCACACATCCTAAGCCCTTCTTCGAAGCATCACTGAATACCAAAAAAAGCTCCCCACTTATGGGTAAAGTGAGAACGGGTGCAGTGATAAGCCTCCTTTTCAACTCCTTGAAGCTTTCTCGCATTCATCACTCCAAGCAAACTTTACTCCCTTTCGAGTTAGCTTGGTAAGAGGGTTGGACAATTGTGAGAAGTTTCTCACAAATCGTCGATAATATCCAGCTAACCCCAAGAAGCTACGGATATCAGTTACCGATGTTGGCCTCGGCCATCCCTCAATTGCATCTGTTTTGGAGGGGTCCACAGATATCCCATTGCTTGTGATGATATGACCCAAGAATGAGACTTCCTTCAACCAAAACTCACACTTGCTGTACTTTGCATAGAGCTTCTCCTTGCGCAAAGTCTCTAGTACAGTTTTTAAATGCTCCTCATGGTCCTCCTTGGTTTTGGAGTATATTAGAATATCATCTATAAAGACTACCACAAATTTGTCTAGGTAATCTCTAAAGACTCTATTCATCAAGTCCATGAATATTTCTGGAGCATTGGTGAGTCCAAAAGGCATTACTATGAATTCATAGTGCCCGTACCTTGTACGAAGAGCAGTCTTGGGGATATCTTCCTTCTTCACCCTTACTTGATAATATCCCGACCGCAAGTCCACCTTGGAGAAGTATTGTTCTCCACGCAGCTGATCAAACAAGTCATCGATTCTTGGGAGAGGATACTTGTTCTTTATCGTGATTTTGTTAAGTTCAAGATAATCGATGCAAAGCCGCATTGACCCATCCTTCTTCTTGACGAAGAGGACTGGTGCACCCCATGGTGATGCACTTGGGCGTATAAACCCTTTATCCAGATTCTCCTGTAGTTGTTTCTTCAGCTCTTCAAGCTCAACAAAATCCATTCTATATGGAGTCTTGGATATTGGTAGCGCCCCAGGTATAAGTTCAATTGAGAACTCAACATCTCTTCTTGGAGGAAGACCAGGAAGTTCCTCGGGAAATACTTCAGCGAATTCCCTCACAATAGGCATTTCTTCAAGGGTGGTTTCTTCCTTGGACTTAATCATCTGAGCCAGATATGCATGCTCATAAGGCATTAATATCCATGCTTGAGATGATGGATCTAAAGGAGATTCATCTTCCTCCTGACACTTGTAAAGAATCGGGGGTCGATTCTCCATATGGAGTGTGATTTCCCACTCCCGACAATTTATGTTGGCTCTATATAAGGAAAGCCAATCCATGCCAAGAATTGCATCAAATTCCACCTAAGGGAGTATGAAGAGGTTCGCTGGGAAATTCAATCCACATATTATAACAGGGGAGGACTTATACTCATGGGATGCAATGATTGCCCCATTTTCCGTACTCACCGACATCTTTACTTCCATGATTTGTGGTGGTGCAGGGATTGTTCTACTAAACTTTTGAGATATAAAAGAATGTGTAGAACCTGAATCAAAAAGTATGTTCGCTATTCTTGAATGAATAACTAGCGTACCTGTCACCACTTCATTGTCGGGGTTCACTTCGGCATAAGTGATGGCAAAAGCTCTTCCTTGTTGTCTTGGAGGTTGTTGATTGCCTCCGATAACCCTTGGATTAGGGCACTGATTCGCAAAATGACCCGGTTCTTTGCATTTGAAGCATTGAACAACGCGTTGAGGTTCGAACGGAGCGTTCCTCTCCTCTGTCTCAGCCGCGGGTCCTTCTTGCTGACAGTTAACAACTAGGTTCCCTTCTCTTCCACACTTGAAGCATTTTCTTGTCCCCCTAAGGCAATTTCCAGGGTGCTTCTTTCCACACTTTTGGCAAGTGGGGTGCTGGAATTTCTTAGCACCGTTGGATTTATCCATCGGACCACCAGCATTGAAGTCCACCTTACACTTCTTGTCCCCATGATACCCATGTGATTCTCTGATCTCCATTTCAACCTTGAGGGCACATCGGACAATTTCCTCATAGCTGTCGAAGTCACGGATCGCTAATGCTTTCCGCAAGCTAGGCTTCAGCCCACCAAAGAAGCGGTCAACCTTGCATTCAGGGGTAATGATAAAGCCGGAAGCGTATCATGCAAGCCTTGTGAAGTTTTCCTCGTACGCTCCCACAGATTCTTCATCTTTCTGTTTGAGGGAAAGGAAGTCCCTTTCCATCTTAAGACGGAGGGTGCGTGGAAAATATTTATCGAAAAACATCTTCCAGAATACCTTCCATTCCAAAGCCTCGATCTCCTCCTCAGGCTTCGTATTTTTGATCAATGTCCACCATTGATCAGCTTCACCCTCCATACGATAAGCCGCCGGGAGAACCTTCTCTTTTTCAGAGCATTGGAGGATGGAGAATATCTTTTCAATGGAGTTGATCCATTGTTCAGCAATCGTGGGATCAGATGATCCACTAAAAGTAGGAGGCCTTTGTCTCATGAAGCTTTCAATAGAGACTTGTTCTTTCTTAGGGGGGGTTGAACGTTCCTCTTGACCAGTGTTTCTATTCAAAACTTGAGTTAGCTGAGAGAGAAGCGTGACAAAGTTCACGATTCCCACTCCCATTGGATTGGGCATCTCATAAGTACAATCATCACACTGATCTTCACAACGGTTGTTAGCCTGAGTTCTCCTATTACCGGCCATTGGCTGGAATAAAAGGAATGTTAGGGGTAACACATAAAGGGTAATCCAATGACAAAAGTTGATGACTTATAAATAAACTTTAATCTCTTTAACTCATGAGTCTGTAGGATTCAATCCAGGCTTTTCATGATCTTCCTTATAACATATATTCTTAGGGGCATTTTTTCCCTTAATAAGGGTTCATACTAAGATTGTGAATTTATAAAAACATATCCCCCGGAAGTGTCGTAACCATGAGTGCAGCAATGCCCGTTGTCGTGCACTAGTTCTCGTTCGAGTCTAGCTCAAAGCGGTGTTTTCGGGTTTTACCCCTAGGATACATATGTGCCAGAGCCGCCTCTACCTGCTCGTATCCAGACAGGGATGTATTTTTTTGATAAACCACTTACTTAGTATTTACCAAAACTTAGGGATGTTTTTATTATGCTTAGTCTTGTATCTACGGCTTTACTAAGGTTTCCTAATCCCAAAAATAACTAAACCTATCCTTTGATACCAACTATGACAACCCTGCTTTTTATTACAACTTAAACATGCTTTGTTACATAAAACTTCACTTGATCCAACAAAGAAGATCGAGAGGTTTAGTGTCTTTGGGGCTTAGGATCATTACATAAAAACTTTAAACTTGAAATACAACATCTTTATTGAAAAATTCCTTTACATGACCACTACATTCCTTCGTACTTAGCATTGCATGGGATAACCTGAGGACATGCATAAGAAAAGGGTGAGCTATAAAGCCCAGTAAGGGAGTAAACAATGAATAACATGAGGAGTGAAATAAATGTTAGGAAATAGTCATATCAATAGAGCATAATAGAAACATGAACATAAAGGCATGATAAAGCATGATAATCATAACATGGAAATGTGGCAACAACACTTAACATTGAATTAGCATGAGCCAAGGCTCATTGCACATGGAGCATGAGTAAACCCTCATTGCACTTGAAGCACGAGTGAACCCTCGTTGCACTTGAATTAGCATGAGTAAACACTCATTGCACATGACGTATCATGATACTATACTTTACCCAATGCATTGGAGCGCTATAAACGGCGCACCCTTCTTAAACATTTCATTTCATGCATAAGTGTGCCACATGGATCATAAAACATGGATTCATAAAACATAATCATTTTTTCCACGATAAAGGAATGTGGAATTCATACATGAAAATTTATAATCAATATGTAAATGTGCATAAATGTGAATACCCTTTATGGAGAAATGGGCATGGTATTCACTACACAAAGACATTGGCTTAGAAAATCGGTGCGATTTCGGCAGCGTAACGGTGTGACATAAGAATTCATAAAAAAAGGTTGATGAGAGAGAAAGGGGTTCCTCATCATATTTACATGTAATGGACAGTAAGGAGATCATATATATACATGTCCCAACAATAGAAATGGAATTTAGATTCATGATACAAAAGTATTGCTTGAATGTAAAAGAAGAGAGAGAAGTTCCTTTCGGAATTTCGGCATAGTAACGGGTGTACATGGGAGGCATTTAATGAGAGAGAAAGAGTTCTCCCATCATTCAAACAATAAGAGGGAAGTATGGGGGAGGTGAGAAACCATACCCCAACATTCATAATTGAAATAAAAAGGGAAATACAACTTAAATAAAATTGACAAAAAATGAGAAAGGAAGAAAACCCCTTACTTGGAAGTGTGATTCCAAAGGCTAGAGAGAGGCTTGTGAGAGGCTTATTGGGAGCTTGGGGCACCTTGAGAGGATTCTAGAGAGAGTAGGGAAGAGGTTGGACGAACTTCAAGGGCTTTGAGTGAGGAGGAAGTGGGAGCTTGGGTGGGTTTATATAGGAAAGGTGAGAGAATTCTTTATTATTTAGGTTTGGGACCCCTTATATTAAAATAATTCAAACCAAAAACCATCCCATGGTATTTTCCCATGGTTTCTGGAAAAGGAAATAGGATAACAATATTTTACAAGTCCAAGGTCCGAACTTATTAAAAAATTAGGGTTGCTTATGTGGAGGTGAGTCACACTCCCATGGAAATTAATTTGAAAAGGCAAAGTGTTGAATAAGTCTTGAGGGCTCCATTAATGCTTTGAAAAGTAAGTCAAACAAACCCAAAACCTCAATATTTTAATGATAAAACACATATTGGCCGAACTTAAGGATTATGGTATTTTATTACATCACCATTGGGTCATTATGATGTCATAAAACACATTATATATTTAAATGGTATTTAATTTTTACCCAAAAATTTGACTGTCTCAGAAAATTATGAAAAATTCACCGTTGGATAATTTCGACGTCCTGATTCCAAAAATAATATTTATTTTATCTAAATAATTTTCTAAATATGTGAATTTTCACTTTTAAAATAAAAACCGATATTTATAAAAAATTCACGGGTTTTGACAGAAATGGCCTTCAAACCTTAATAAAAATTTTAATTGCATTCACAAAATTATAAGATCTTTTATATTTAATAAAAATTAATTTAATATTAATAATAATATTTTATTAAAATATTATTTAATTCAAAAAATCCATTAATTTAATAAAATATAATTCTTAATTAAATAATAACCAAAAACACCATTTTTACTTTAAAAACGAATTACAATGTATCAAAAAAATTATATTCATTATTATATACAAAAAATAATGTACATGAACATGGTGCTACTTATTTGTTACATAACCCCTTAAAATAGCCGCATAAGAACTAAGGGTAAGGTGTGCGATGGTGACAGACTCTTGGGGTTGCTCGGATAACATCGCTCGAGTGGTAATCTCTATAAACTTCTATTTTTCCCGTAGACGATCACGTTCGAGCTTGACTTGATGAAGCTCAGCTTGGGCTTGGTCAAGGGAAAATCCCAAAGACGCCACCTCTTTTCCGAGCTCCGAAAAATGGGCTTCGTAAGGGGCAATTCTACTGGATGAGGCCATCGCTTCCTTTGTCTGAGTAGAAATGGTTTCGTTAAAGCCTTATATTTATACTACTCAGATGATCACTATTCAATGGCTATAAAAGTAACGGTCACAAATCTTAACATAAAACTAAAGAAGTTGACATCTTATAAAAACATTTTTTTCATAAAGAAACATTTAACTGGATCAAGAGGGATTTTCCATTAATGAAACTTTGGGTCATTACAGAGTTATCCATGGAAATCCAATTTACAAACACCATTGTATGTGTTCTGATACTTTCCAAACTATAAATTATATCTATCACTATATATTTCTATACTAAATATATAGACATCTTCACCTATATCTTTAATTAAACAATATTTCCCCAACCACATCTTAACATAATGACGAATTACAATATTTTTTATGATAAGTAATATGTAATCCTTATACAATATGAAAAAAATATTATTATAATCCCACTATCCAGCTTGCATATACTGGAATAATCTATATTTTTTAAAATTTCAAATTGCTTGATTATATCATCAAGACAAATGTTACAACTCAACAAATATTACTTCAGTCCATAGATAGACTGTTTCAACATGAAAACCTAATTAGAATCTTTTATAACATTAAAACAGTAATATTTTATCATACATATATCCTTGGATACATTCACATTATGGAAATAAGTTTTTACACCCCTTTAACATATCTAAAAAACATAATGAGTAGTTATGTCTTGAAAAATTTGAATGGAACTAATTATCACTACATTTAAAAAGGATTCATTATAATCAATACCATGAATTTGTTTCAAAAAATTACCCACTATGTGTTCTTTATAGTTATATACACTTCTATCAAAGCTAGTTTCCTTAAGGAACACCACATATAACTTGTGGGTTTCACCCATTTCGGTGCATTCCCCAAGTTCCAAAAATGGTTAGCATATATGGAATCTATTTTCGATTCCATGGTTTTCAATCATTTTATAGAAATATAAAACTAAATGGATTCATAATAGTAATTGGTTTCATCAATTATGAATATAAAAATATCATCATTACCCTTGAGGAATCTATATCTCTCTAGTTCATGAGGAATCCCACCTAGACTTTGAGGTTCTTGGGTAACATGAGTTACTTATTCTTCCATAATTAATTATGGAACTATCTCAACATCCATATAAAGAACTCTTATAATTTATTGATTTTGAACTTCTATAATTTTAACATTCCCCCCACTTACACCTTCATTGATTAATTACTTTTCATTAAAAATACCATCTCGAGCCACAAATAATTTGGGTATAGTTGGGTTTTATAAATAATATCCCCTAGTTTCCTTAAGATAACCAATAAATAATAATTTTTCGGACATAGGGCTTAAATGTTTAAAAACCAATCTTCATACACGTTTTTCACAAGTCCTAATCCATATAAAATACGTGATGGTATTTTTACAAAAAATTTCTCATAAAGAGACTTAATGACTACATTATATAGAATACGGTTTAGTAGAAATATGAAAATATCTAGAGCATAACCACATAACAAAATAGGAAAGATACAAAAATAATAATTGATTATACCATATAAAAAAGGTATGACTTATCATTTTTAAACAAAATTATTTTATGGTATATCAAGATGAGTAAATTGTGGAACTATTCCATACTCATTCGGACGATCAATTAATTCCTATAATAAGTATTCTCAATCCCAATCCAATCAAAGAATATTAATACTCTTTTCCATCAAATAGTGTACTTCATTTGGAAACTTTTTGAAATTTAAAATATTTTCATACATTTTGTTCATTATAAAAAAATAACCATACACATTAAAGTCATTGGTAAATAAAATAAAGTATCAAAAACCACTACTTTCTAGAATACTCATTGTTCCATAGACATAATTGTGTATAGGATCTATTAGTATACTATTCCATCAAATATATATCTCAAATGGTGTCTTGTAATTTTTTCCAATAAAAATTTTTCATATGTATCAAATGGTTCATAATTTAACGAGTCCAACAATCCAACTCTATCAAATCGTTAAATGTTTTTCTCATTTATATGTTTGAGCTGGCAATTCCAATGGTAAGTGATCTTACAATCAAACATAACTATCTTACTCTAAATTTTATAACTGAAATTATCCATAGGAATAATATATACACCATTAATTATATTCCCAATTCCATAAAACAATTTATTAATACATATATAATAACTCTTGTTCTTGATAATGATTTAAAATAAACTATTTTCCAAACAAAATACAGATAGAAAAACAAATTTATAGAGGGAACATAATAACAGTTCATCAGTTTAAAAAATAAAATAATGGGAAGACATAGATCATAAGTTCAAACTTATAATTCAAAAACTATTTTCTCATTACTAACAATAGTATCTACTTCTCTATTCATCAATTCCCATATATATCTGAGTCTGTGTTTGTTAGCCCAAATTTTTGATACACACCTAGTATCTAGTACCCATGATTCAATTTTATAGAAATTGATTCCTATAACATACACATATTGGGGAATTGAATTCTTCTCATTGATCAAACTTCTCATCCCTAGATACCAATTTTTTATGTTTTATATGTATAACCTATTAATTATCTCAAAAAAAATTTCATAAAGAACTCTTTAATATATAAAAAAGAATATATAAATGGGTGAGCATCATGGGTTACATATTTTGATTATGGAATTTTAAATATAGCGCTCCCACTTAAAATTAATAACCTATAAATCATATCCAAATTGTGTAAAAAGATCCATGTTTCACTAATCAATGATTCATCGTTGTAATTTCTCTCACCACTCAATTATTTAGGTAGGGGTTTATCCAAATAAAAAAGTTGTGAATCGTGGATATTTTAGTAGAAAAAACCTTCACTATATCCATCATATAGATAATCTCAAATTTATTCCTCTAGTAACAAAAACCTACTAATATATCTTAGATAGTTTATCTAAAAGAAAATTCCAAAAAAGGATAAAAAAGGTCAATCTAGGGGTTCCCTCTATGGAAAGACCAACATAGTGATGTCTCGTTATTGCGCATTGCTTCATTACCTTAAAAAAAGATAATTTGTGGTCACGTATATATGGAATGAACAACCGAATTAAATGATAGAGTTATGGAAAGGTGTTTGTTTGGATGGATTATGACATTTAAAATTTTAGGGGGATTTTTTTAAAAGTTTTTCTAATTTAATATTCATCATATGCATATTTGATTCATAACTATTGTTACTCTTGCATATTTTTCTTTTCCAGTTTTTTTCCTTTGTATGTGAGTCTTTTAAACAAAATATTTTTAGAAACTCTATTTGAACCACAAAATTAATGTTTTTACTCGACATTAATATCTAACTAACCCATATTATGTGTTACTCTCCCAAAAATAAAATCCAAAACATATTCATACATATCTGAATGAATCATATCAATTAGGTTTAGGAAATATTTATGTAAAGTTGTAGAGATATATGAGATTAATCAAATCCACATGATAAATCCTATATTTATAGATATTCACCCCCATTAACCTTTATAAACAAATAATAAGAGACTAGTATAGTAGGTTGTTCGACCAAAAATATATCTCCTCATGGAGACATTACTCAACACAGAATTAAATTCATGATATCACTAAAACATGCTATGTACAATACATTCCTAAAAACTAAATTCAAGATAATAACATCAATTGAAAATCAATTTCAAACTAAATTTTATAGAGTTATACCTACCATTAAATGAATGTCTCTTTCTCCTAAAATAGTTTTATCATATTAATTTAAGCATACACATTATTTTTATTTCCTAACCGATATTGTAACCATGAATAAAGAAGTAATAACTTTTAAATAAATGAAATTTTTCAATATTTAAACACTATGACAATTTACAAACCCTTTTTCATAAATAAATATTTTTTAAAAGAAAATTATAATTAGGCTAATCAATATGAATCATCCATATAATAACTTTTATGAGTGTTCAAAAAATATATTATCTATTATTTATAAAATATTTAAATATAATTCAATGCAATTCAGAATTAAATTTACTTATTAAATAATAAATTTATTTATTTATTAAAACATTTGAACCCAGTGATGGTCAACTTGGCTAAAACTCCTTAAGGTTTTTTTATTTTTTTTTTGATAATATAACATTTTTTAGTCAAGTAAAAACCCTTACATGACTCGTGGGCCCAAATAAAAAAGACCTAATATATGACCCAAAGTCCTATATCCATAAGACCAAATACATGACCCAGAGACCCTATGATTGGAAAACACTAAGACTACCCCTCCCTAGTATCTTCATCATTGAAGGATCCTACCTACCCACCTTGTATGGATGATATTACAGCATTTACCCATACAGAGATTCAAGGTGCATGAATTTAATAGTGGTTTATATACCCTCTCATTCGTCCAATATGGTTAGATCCTCCCTAGTGGATGATAAATTATATAAATATTATTTTGGGGCTTACTATTTTGTGTACTTCCTAGACTACTTCATGGTCTTATGGCTCTAACGGTCATAGCCCAGAGACTAGAGGTTTCCTAGAGGCCATGTGACCCATAAGCCCAAATTCTATGTTGCCTGTAAACCATACTGTTGGCCTGAATGCCCAAATATTATGAATGGATTCTATAGTACCACATAATACCTTATACTACAATTTTTTATTAACCATTAAATTTCCCTCCACTAGGATTTAATCATAGGTTTCCTGTAAGAGTGTAGGATGTGGTCACCACTTCTCATCCACCCCAACTGTAAAACATATGAATATAAGTATAAAGTTCTTCATAATTTCTTTAGTCATAAAAACAATATATTAAAAATCCTAACAATTATAATTTATAGAACTTACATATATCATAAATAAAATTTCTCAAAATTAATTTTTTAGAACCTATAAGGATAACCACAACATACAAAACATTGTGATCCTTAAATAGTGGATAGTTTTCTTGACGTAACATAAAGGAAAAAAATATATTACCTTTATTAAGTCCTTCTCTATGAAGGTAATGAATTATGGAATTGGGTAAATATCTTGTCAAAATGGTTGAATAAACCATTTCACCACCTATGGTGCAATCCATCATCATGTTTCATCTCACAAGAAAGTAAGTAGTCTTATATTTAGACATTGGTAACTCAAAAGGTGCACTATTCCTTTTACTATAGTTTATTTCATTTGATATATAAATTTTAAAGTGCCCTAGGGAAACCTATATCATGAATTTAGTCTTTGTGTTGGGATAATACCAGTAAAGAACTACGAAATGGTATTCTACACCATGGTAATGGTAATGTTTTCTGAAAAATTGAATTAAACACATTTACTACTTGAATAAAATATATTTTATACCACATATATGTTTTTATTATTCAATATATGATCATTTTTAGTATAATTTATAGAAACTCATATGTGGGTATATCTATGAAAAAAATCATAAATGAATCTGAAAAAGAGAGCATGTAAAATGTCATAAGAGTACCATAAATTCTAGTGTTGTAGTCAACATATTTTCTTCGATGAAGCATGTATAATGATGATCACAAGGAGTAGAAAATGAATTCCTCATATATCCAAGGAGAGAACACTGAACAATGGATTATGGTACATAACCATAGGACTCTTATATACCCAAAGTGATTCTTGTTCCTCCACCAAGGGTGATAAATGATTTATGGGAAGGAAGAAATTTTTTCCCATAGTTAAACAGTATCTCATACCTAATGTTATTAGATCCCCAACTCTTATATAGTATCAATCAATTCCCTTCATTGAATTAAGAGTGTTTTTAATATCATTACTTATCATGTGTCATCTAATGGAACCAAAACGTTTTCGTCTATTGGTGTTCATTCATTTAAAAAAATCAATGAATGCGGTGCATCGGCCAAACCTAAACCATTTCACTGGTCGTAACCGATGAAAACCTCTGAGGGAAATAATGGTTCAGTTGTATGAATCATATTCATGAAAACTATAAATTTTATTGTTAGACATTGAATTATATACAACATTACAGTGTTGTGGTGCCCATTTTAGTACACTTACATCAAAAATCAAACCCTAATACACCTTTTTCATCCCCCTTATAAATTTCATTTGAAAATGTTCACCACTTGAAAATATTTATGAAATTTAATTCTATCATTAACCCTACATTAATGAATGTATTATTTTGTGCCACTCACTATTCAAGAACTTACCGACCCCTTGAAGTCATAAATTAATATGTTAAATACATTTAATAAAAATATTATCTATGACATTTTTTTGGAAGTTTCACCCCATAGAAAATCCAAGGATACGTCTCCTTTTAACTTCATTATCCAATTACTCTACCAAAACCTATGATAATTACCACCACTTGCTTAAAATTTTTAAATATAACATTATCACATAAAAATATTTATAAAATATATAATAATATAAAAATAACACGGATGGTGAAGATTAGGATTCACCTCCTCTCTATCAGTCTCAAATGATATTGAAAATATTTTCAAATTTGAAATCATGTGTTAGAAAAACCATATCAGTTTCCATATCTCAACATGTATGTCACCAACCTATGATGAGATCATGTATTAGTTAATCGATAATGGTAAATTATTCTTTATTTATTCTCATTTCCTCATGGATATTAGTGGTGTCATCTTCCCATATTCAATGTATTTTTGAGGTCATTATTTTTAGGGTTCAACACTCCAGTCCCATAAGAGGCTAGGGTTTTTAGTTCTATATATATGATAGTCATTTACCTCTATTTTTCAAAGATGGAGATTTAATCATATTTGATGTTTGAATTAGACCTATTATAGGTAGTGTTGATTGGAATTTCATTTTTCATTACTACTCTAGGTAATCAAGGATGGTTGCTCCTTGAGGGAAGTGAAAATTCTCATTTATTTTCTCTTTAGAACATATTGAGGGAAAAACTAACTGAGGTGGATCATAGGGAATTAGTATTCTTATGTGTGATGGGTGATTATATTCCTAACAAATAATGTTATTATTTTCCATTTTTCTATGAATGGTGTTTTTCGGTCTCCTACCTCCCTCTAAAATGGACATTAAAATTTATAATAAAAAAGTTACTAAAAGTAATTATTATTATTTTAATTAAAGATTTATGTTTTAGTTTTATAAAAAAATTATATTTCTATAACAGTTATAATTTTTTTTATTTGTAGTAGAATCTCTTCACATGTAACAATTTCATCTTACAATGTATCTTTCACCAGTAAAGGTGTATAAAATATTTCATGGATGAACCTTTGCATGTATCGGTAGTCTGTTACACATCCTTTGATTTCAGGATTCAATTTATAGTCAACTATACTAATATATATCTTCCTTTTGAATGACCTTATAGTTGTAAAAATGAATCACTTTCTCATTGAGGGATAATTTTGGGATGTTGGATTGGGGATCATGTACTGATCATGATCTTCAGGTTATATACTATAGTTTGAATTTTACCACATTGCATGGTGAAGGATCATGATTTAACATCTTTAATATTCTTCTAATATTCCATAATTTAATAGTTTTCATATTAAATATTTCCCTATTGAGAGTTATTATATTTCTATTTGTAATCAATTTCAACTATTTCATAGGTTATCCTCCATATGATATTGGGTATGTGTTTTCATTTAGAGACATTACGAAAAAATAATTCATTGATACTATATTGTATAATTATTCATATTTCCAATTTAACATATCATTCTATACATTTTACATCACATGTCATGATATAATATAACTAAACTCACATAACAATCCATCTTCTATTTGAAAAGTAATACATAATTTCAAATCAATTACCAACATTCTATACATTAAAAAACAAGATATATAAATTCCATTGAATAATCACCAACATATCAAAAATGTAATGAATGATGTTATGGATTAATAAAATTTCAAATATAATGATATTATTAAATACCATCATTAGATAAAACATTATACTACCACAATTTTATGATATACCATATTATTACATAAATTATTTATAAATTATGTTGAAATTATTCAACAATCAAATAATAATTAATTTATTCAAATAAAAACCTTTTCAAATGATGTTTAATAATCATAAAAAGTAATCTACAATGATTATAATCAATAATAAAATCATAGTATGACCATTTATGAATAAAAAGTGAAAATATTGACCTTTAACATTCATATTGTTATGTTATAATGTAGTTTATGTTATAAATTTTTTATTGATCTTTATATGACCAAATGTCACTACCCATCCACCAAGGCCCATTTTTTGACTACCCCAAACCCACCTCTTAAAGGAAAGGGGTGGAAACTAGCACCAAGTAGGCATATCCAACAAGTTTGAGTCATTTTCCTAAGTACCTATATGCACGCACCCATCTCCAAGAAAAATATGAAACTAAAAACACTAAGTAAAAATGGATGAAAAACACTTAAAAAACCCGGTCAGAGTAAGGTACAAAAATAAAAGAAAAAAAGTGGCAGAATACAAGCCCAACTAAAAAAGGAAAATACAAGCTCTTGGATCTCATCTGCAGAAAACCTTACCGAAAGGGTAGGTACAATAAGCTATCTAGAAATCTCTGAAGTTTATCAGGTTTTTATGGTCACCATAAGAAACCCCTTGCCTCCACCCTCCAAGGACTCTATCAAAACTGTCGATTATCTTTATAGAACATGACATATGCGAGCGAATCCCATAAAGAGGTGAGTAAAACAATACTCAGTAGGGACCTAAACAATAAAATAATTACATAATATAAACCCCAAATAATCACACGAAGTATACCACAAAGAAGATGACTAATAAATTCACCAAGTAGACTACCAAATAGGCACATGAAGTGTATCCTCTAGGAGGTACAATCCAAAGAATCACTATAGTCAGCTCACACCAAGTATAGGTCTACGATACGTAAATAGGATTTTTGTATGAATCCACAATACCCTCAAGTTTTAACACATGGAGAATTTTTAACACATGGAGTGTAGGTAACAAACATATTTTTAGTAACACACAGAGTGTAGGTAACACAGAGAGGGTAGATAACACACTGAGTGTTGGTAACAAATAGAGTGTAGGTAACACATGGAGTATCATCAATGAATAAGAGACCATCACCCTAGTGGGATAGGGAAGTACCAAATTAGTCATTGTAAGATATAAATTCTAGATAAGACACATAGTCTAGGTAATAAATGCATTCTAGGTAAGAAAAATTGTTTATGTAATCACATATCTTCGATGTCACAGCCTGCCACATGATTCCATCCTTAGCACAGTCAATCCATAGGCACCTTTTTGTCCATCCAATAGGTCATATTCCAATTTCCATGAAAACTAACTTAGAGTTTATCAAATCTAACATCTCGCTGAAAGGGTCCCAATTCCAGATACCACTCGTCAAACATACACATGGTAGGATTTATAAAAGAATTAAAGTAGAAAGGGAATGGTTGGGTATGGGTTCGGTCTGACCCAAACTGACCCATGTCCTGCCTGACCCGACCCACCAGTCTAACCTGGCCCATTAGGTTTGACCTTCCCCAGATGGGCCCGGCCCACTGCCAGTCTGGCCTTTTAGCTCCAGCCCGGCCCGCTATAGCATGATAGTTCTTTTTCCCAGGATGTAGTGGGTGTCATTTCCCCACCTATTTAGCATGGATAACTTCCGCTTTCAACACGGTTGACTACCTCATTCAAAACAATCGACATTCAACTGAACTACCCTGTGGTCCAGCTGGACCATGGCCTCTTTACTGCATCACGCAGATTCGTTCCATATCTGGTCAATCCGCCATCGTCCATCGATCTGGAATCCCATTCTTCCACCCACAACCACTGAGATACAGGGTCCTCTACCCCCAGTTGTAGATTCGGCGCCCATCTACTATTGGCTGACCACACCCTCATTCAAATCCCCCCTTCTGCGGGATGTAGGTCACACTCTGCTGATATTTTTTGTTTGAAACAGAAGCACACCTACAACCCTCAGGATGAGTTCTTTACTATTATGGGATCAAGATCACGTTGTCATCACTCTGAGGGTCTAATCACATTCATATGCTCCCAAAAAAGGTGGACACAACCACAGGGGTCCTTCGACGAATAACTAGAGAACAGGGAAGAGAGATAAGCATAAGAATAACCTTAGAATGGACCATGGCCTTTTTTTGTCTTACTTGGTCAATTACTGTTAGAAGAAATCTGAAAGGGGAGTAATATGATATTTAATAAGATTCATCCCCTATAATCCCATTTATTTAACCATCCCACAAGATTGATCAAACCACAGATCAACATGTTCATGTTTTGGTCTGTGTTCATCAAAGGAAATAAG
The DNA here is from genome assembly GCA_963277665.1 of Viscum album. Lineage (NCBI taxonomy): Eukaryota > Viridiplantae > Streptophyta > Magnoliopsida > Santalales > Viscaceae > Viscum > Viscum album. Next base: position 1,227,186,570 of record OY728138.1, on the reverse strand, counting down.
AAATGGGAAAGGAATCGTGAAGAAAAAACACCCTCCATGGAAATAGGATCATTCATATATGAGAAACTGTCATTGTTGGCAATCATTCCAAGAACATCCTTGATCATTCTTTCATCAGTGTTCATCATATCCAGTGAGAGAGATTCCTTGTTGTTCTTTAGGGAAAATTCTTGGCACTATGGAAATTCTCCAGCATTAGGAATTCTACCAATGGTCCCTAACCCTGATTAATGGAGGAAATTGATTTATGGATTTCAGCATTGACACGACGTTGGGTTGAATCATTGCTAAGTTTCCAAATCATAGTATGGTTGCACCATCGCGAAACATTAAATGAAAAAGAAAATAAAATTATAAAATTTATCTTTATTTTTAAATAAAATGTTTGGAAAATATTTTTTTTTGTATTTGACCCGAACCAGTGAAATGTAGGTATTTCCTAAGAAAAATATGTTTCTCTGAACACAATGGTGTCTTCTGATTTCAAATATGAGCACTCATTTAAAAGTAACTAAAATCGAGCACGTAGACTATTTTTGATAAATATAAAAATAGTTCAAACTTTTATCCCGTGCACCTTGAGCCTTGGAATAACATTCCATCTCAATTCTTGGTCTCGAAATAATATCATATGATTTTCAAAAAAATTACCTGTAAAATATGGGACATTACATTCTCCCCACCTTAGGGGTTTATGTTCGTGAAATCCAAAATATTGGGATAAAAAATGGGGATACTAAGCATGAATCTGCGCCTCCTGCTCCCAAATTCTTTCATGGATATTCCCATGCTTCCACCGAACACGCACTAGAGGAATTGACTATCCACAAAGGATCCTCTCCTATTGATCCTCGATCTTCATCAGGTACTCTGTGAAAGTCTCCCCGTCATAAAATTTCTACTCACCCCAATCAATGAGATGTGAAGGCTCATGTACGTATTTCTTCATCTAGGATATGTGAAAGGCATCATGCACCGACTCTAATTTTTGAGGTAGGGAAATTGTTACATGACCTCTCCCACTTGATGAAGTATCAAAAATGGTCTGATAAGCATCAAAGATAACTTCCCTTTAAAGCAAAATCTCCAAATCCCACGTCGAGGAGAGACCTGAAAGAACACTTTTTTCCTTCATCGAACTCCAATTGTATCTATATCTTATCATTATAGTACTTATAACATCTCTTTTTAGTCTTTATTTTCTCCTTGATAACCTACACCTTCTCCTTAGTAGCTTGTACCATCCCTAGGCCCATGAGTTCCAACACTCTGGGGTCAGTCCAGCAAAGTGGAAACCTATAGGGTCACTCGTACAAGGCGTCGAATGGTGCCCTAAAGATGGTGGAGTTATAGATGTTTTTTGTAATGGAAATCCCCCAGGGGTATGTGATCCTACCAAATATGACCAAAATCAAGGATTCAAGCAGGTAGAATGTCCTCTAGGACCTGAGGGGCCAACTCCATCTAGCCATCTATCTATGGGTGGAAAGTTGTGCTCAAGCGTAGCTGAGTCCCAAACTCCTCCTGCAATCCCTTATACAACCAGAATTTGAATTGTGTATCATGATCTAATACTATCATATATATTTATTTATGGAGTTGAACTACCTTCTGAATGTAGAGGCATCCCAAGCTCTCTATTGAACCATGTTCCTGAATCACTAGGATGTGGGCATACTTGATGAGTCAGTCAACGATCACCAATATGGTATCGTTCCCCTAGACATATGTGGCAAACCCATCACAAAGTAATTTTATATTTCATCCCACTTCCACTCTATCACCTCAAGGGATTTAGTCAAACCCGTTGATACCTGGTATTCTGCCTTCATTTACTGACATGTGAGGCATCTAAAGACAAACTCCAGAACTTCCTTCTTCATCCTCGGCCACCAAAAATGATGTCAGATGACCCGGTACATATTTTCCACACCTGGATGTATCACCAAAGGGAATGTGTGTAAATCCCTCAAAAACCCCTCTTATAATGTTGTCGATATAACTGTGTGTCCTCTGAAAAAGATGACATGCTCTCCACCTTTTGAATATCTATTAGGGGAATTCCTTGTGGAGAACTGAGCATGTTTATTCTTGTAGCTATCGTCTCTAATTTTTGATTCCCAGACATGCTATAAGAGTGGAGGGGTAACCACCATTAACTAGAGATGACATGTTTCCTCTCCATCCACGAAGGATATCTAAAGTAAGGCCAACTTCTCTGAGGTTTTGAGGGAGTTCTAGCTATCATCTTTGTCTCAAGTTCAAATTTTTCTAAGAGAATATATACTTGAGACCCTTTTGGTAAAATTATATGATAAATCGTTCTCCCATAACATAGTGTCTCCACACCTTCAATGCGAATACTACCACTACCAACTCAAGGTTGTTGGTCTTATATTTCATCTAATGTGGTATCAACTACTAACAAACATAAGTAATAACTGATTTCTCCTTCTTCAGGACACAACCAAGTCCGATTCCTAAGGCATCAAAGAACACCACATACTTTGAACCCTCCTCTGGAAACCACATGAATGGTTCACTTGTCAAGATCTATCTCAGCTGTTGAAAACTATAATGGAAGTATTTTTTACACATGAAGGGTTTCCCTTTCATCATCAAAGAGGTCATGGGTTCTACTACTCTAGAGAAGTTGGGTACAAAACTAGGAAAGTACATAGCCAATCCAAGAAAACTATGTACATTGGTAAGGCTCTTGGGTTGATCCAAAGCAAGAACCAACTGAATCTTCATTGGATCCACTTCAACTAAATCCTCTAAGATGACATGTCCTAAAATGTGGACCTATCAAATCTAGAACTAAAACTTTAATGGCACCAAAAAAGTGGGTTCTCTCAGAGTAATCCTAGGACCATCCTCATGTGTATCATGTGATCTTCCTTGGATTCTGAATACACTATAATTTAATCAACAAGGAACACTAAAAACTTTTCCAAGTACAACCAGAAGATATTGTTCATTAGTCCCATGAAAACCGTTGGGGTGTTCATCTGGCCAAAATTTATTACTAAGTACTCGTAGTGACTGTACAGACATTTGATAGCCATATTCGGGATATCCTCTTCTAGTACAAAAAGCTGGTGATAGCCTGATCGGAGATCTCCCTTCAAGAACCATCTCACCCCCTTCAGTTGATTGAAGAGATCGTTAACCATCAATTGAGGATACTTGTTCTTCATGGTCACCTGGTTTATGTGCCGAAAGTCTACACATAATCTGATTCTACCATCTGCCTACTTGAAAAACAAAATTTGTTCTGTCCATGGTGAAAGATTGGGCCTCATGAATCCCTTTATCTACAAGTCCTCAAACTGTAACCTCAAATATTATATCTCTACAGGAACCATCTGATATGTAGGTGTAGATATCGGTTTTGCTTCAGGGTACAGATAAATGCAAAAATCTACCTCCCTTTGAGTAGGTAATCTTGGGTCATCATTAGGAAATTCATCCTCATACTCATCCACCACTATAAGAAAATTATGACTCGTCTCCTCCACTGCATCGAGGATAATGCCAACCAACATGTGTATGATCGGCTTCACCCTCCTATGTTTTATTCCATCTTGTGCTGGATGAGTTTTTCATTCCCTGGTATAGGACAACACATTCCCATCTACATAAAAACACCACACTATATACCTAAAACAATCGATGTGGGCATAGATTGTGGATAACCAATCCATAGATAGAATGTTATCATAAGTCCTCGACACTTCTACTAGGATATCAATGTTGAAGCTTCCTCCACCAAGAGTAATATCACACTTCTAGAACCATTGTGAGATCATCGATTCTCATCTCGTAGGTGTCTCTAAATGTAAGGATTGAGCCAACAACTCCAACAGAATCTCTGAGCTCTGAACAAGGTTTGTGGAATGTGAAGAGTGACTTGAACCTATGTCTATAAGAATAGAAGGTAGGGTGGAGAAGTCATATATTGTACCTTTAATCATATATGGATCATTAGGAACATAATCCCCTATCACCGGAACCTGGGAACACCTATGTCTAATGGCTCCCTGAGTTTGGGGTGGACCACCTAGGGGTGGGGGTGGTGGTAACTCAAACCTCCACCCACTTCCTGCTTCTCAGCATGTTCCCCTTCTACTTCTACCTTAATGTGACCACCCAACTCGAAACTCGGTCACTATCATAGTGGTCCCTTGACCATGTCTTAGTCGGTCGTACGACTAGTCAGGAATATCAAGAATGTTTCCCTGACTGTCACATGAGTAGCACAGTATGTCCTTCAGCTGACCCACTATTCCCTTGTAGGTTCTCACTACTAATCATGTATCATAGGGTTGTCCCCCAGAGTGTTTGACACTCTTGGGTCCCTGCTTCAATTGTCAGCTAACCACTACCGAAGACTCTACGACCTGTCGCCCGTTGGTAGCTCCCATTACCAGTTCCTACTCCATAAGAAATATCTCCAACATTAGAGCTCACTAAATCACCCTACCATGTATAGGTATGATAAATGATATCATCTAATCCTTAATATCCTGGTTTATTCCCTTCTCGAATGTATAATCCCTGAAGAACGGGTCTCACACCATGTTATTGGAGTAGAGATAAAGATCTGTGAATCTCATTGACTACTCTACTACTGACCAGCTACCCTGGTGTAGGGTTAGAAGCTTTTGTATACACACAGAGCATAACATCACTGAAAAAAATTCTCCCTAATGAGGCGCTCAAAGTATTTCTAGGATAGTATCGCCTCCTCTTGCATCTAAGACATTAGGATCTACCATCTCCCCATCAATCCCAAAAGAAGTCTCACAGATAATACTTCCATCTTGTTGGGAGACATCCTCTTTAAGAGGAAGGACCATGTAATGGCCTCCATTCAATACTCAAATATCTGAGGATCATTCTCACCTAGAAACTTGGGAGGTCAATGTATTTGGAACTCATGCAATGCCATATTATTGTGTGCTTCCTCTACCGATAACGCTGATAGGAACTATTGTTCTTCATGTGGTGGTATCGCTGGTACACTTGGAGGTTCTATCTCAGACAACTGTTCACGTACCAATGCCTCATCACTTAGCCGATCATCCCTATGGTCGTGCTCAAAATCCTGGCTAGCTATCTTCATAGAGGCATCTCGAAACAAATCAACATGTACTACGATTAATACAATATACCTAGTGATCTGAAACACTCTCAATAAAGACATGAGAACACACTCAATTCTTATAGGATGAATGAACCATTAATTTCACATGAAACTACTATCTTCATGTACCAATTCAAAAAGTAGAATTCAAGATCATGGGGTATGGATATTTCGGCCACTACACCAACACTGGGTTCCCTAGCCCGAAATCGGAACATGAAACAATTAACATTGTTTCCCCAAAATAATATTAAAACTGACCCCCCCCCCCCCCCTTGATACCACTATGTCATGACCCATCCCCCAATTCCCATTCCATGACTACCCCCAGACCACCTATCATAGGCCAGGGGATGGATACTAGCACCGAGTAGGCATATCCCACAAGTGGGACGTATTTTCTCAAGTACCTATACACACGCACCCATCTCCAGGAAAAATATGAAACTAAAAACAATAAGTAAACACTAATGAAAACCACTAAGAAAACCCACTCAAAGTAGGGTACAAAACTTAAATAAAAAGGTTCTAAAATACAATCCCAACTGAAAAGGAAAATACAAGCTCCTAGATCTCATTTCCAGAAAACCCTACCTGAAGGGTAGGTACAGTAATCTGTCTGAATATCATTGAAGTGTACCACATCTGTCGGGTCACCCTAAAGCACCATCTATCTTCGGCCAACTATGAACTATGTCAAAGATGTCGATTGTCTTCACAAAACACAAAAATTATAGTAAACTATGTGTAGGGGTGAGTAAAACAATACTCAGTAGGGACCCAAAACCATAAATGAATTGCACAAAGTAAACTACAAGGAATCACATGAAGTACAACACATATAAGACCACAAATAAATACACCAAGTAGACTATCAAAGAGGCACATGAAGTTTACCATCTAAGAGGTACAGTTAAATGAGTCAATAGAGTCAGTTCACACTAAGTATAGGTCTATAGTATGTAAACATTATTGTCGTAAGAATCCACAGTACCCTCAAGTAATAACAAGAAGAGCTTCTATAACACAAAGAGTCTAGGTAACACACATATTGTTGGTAACACATGGAGTGTAGGTTGCACACAGAGTTTAGATAACACACGTATTGTTGGTAATACATTGAGTGTAGGTAACACATAGAGTGTCATCAAAGACAAGAGGACTCGTACTTTAGTGGGACCAGAGAGTACCGACATAGTCTTGGTAAGAAAAAAATTCTAGAAAACACATGTAGTCTAGGTAAGACACACAGTCTAAGTAATAACATAGCTTTTAGGTCAGAGCCAGCCACATGATTCCATCCTTGGAACATTTATTCTGGGAGAACCTCCTCCTCAAGACAATAGGTTGTACACCAACTTCCAATAAAACTCGTCAAGAGTATCTCAAAAGCGCCTCCTCATCATAGGGGTCCCAACTCCATGAACAGTTCGTCAAATTTGTACACAGTTTGCGAGTTATGAGCATTTAAGTAAAAATGGGTTGGTTGGGTCTGGGGTTGGTCTGACCCGACAGGATCCAGGTCCCACCTAACTCGACCAACTAGGTCGACCCGACCCACTAACAGTCTTATCGACCAGCTCCAGCATGTCTTGCTGAAGCAGCCCGGTTCATTAATGTAGTATGCGGCATATTCTATGTCCCCACCTTGTCAATGCCGCCGACTACCACATTCAACATGGTCAACCACGACGTGAACCACCCTACTGTGGTCCAGCTGAACCGAGGGCTCGTTTTCACGTGACCTGGATTTGTGCCATGTTTGGTCAAGACCACCTCTAGCCAACGATACAGTGGCCATGTCTTCCATCCAAGGCTACCAAGATGTGGAACCTCTTTTATCATCCATCAAGCTGGCAGCTATCTGCTACCGGGTTGTCGTGCCGTCGTGTGCCACCGTCAGCGGCCCTCCTTATGCTGGTTTTTATTGTACATTGATCATCGGTTTTTCTAAATAAAATCATCCATGTGACCCTCAAGTCTCATTATATAGTGTTGTGGGATCAATATTATCTTTCCATTGCTTTGGGGGTTTGTTCACATTCAGAACCTCAAAAAAATCCTAACCTGACCATGGGGGTCTATCAGAGAAGAACGCAAGAACGGGGAAGAGAGATAAGCATTAGAACACCTTTAGAACAGACCTTGTCCTTTTTCGTGTCAGTATTGGTCCACTAATGTCAGTGGAAATATGAAATGGGAGTAAGAGAATATTTAATAAAATTCATCCCCTTTATTTCAGGATTTTTAACCATCCCGTAAGAACGATCAAACTAGAGATAAAACTATTCATGGGATGGTCTTTGTTTGTCCTTAAAAAAAGAACGGGGAAAGGAATCATGATGAAAATAAATACCCTGCCTTGAAATAGGATCATTCAAAGGAGAAAAACATTCATTGATGGAGATCCATCCACTAACGTCCTCGATCCATCATTTTTAGGCATTCATCTTTTGCCATCATCGGCCAGAGAGCTTTCATATCCTTCCTCTGGGAAACTTTAGGGCTCTAGGGAATTTTACAAGAGTTATCAATTCTGATGTTAGTCCCTTTGCCTGATTAATGGAGGAAATCCATTAACACGTTTTGGCTTTTTAAATGCATTTTAATGTTTCCACAATGTTTCATTGCAGCATCACGAAGTCACCACACCGCAGCATGGTTGCATTTTCATGAAACGTTGAAATAAAAATAAAATGAATTTTTTAAATTAATCTTTATTATTCCTTAAAACATACGAAAAATATTTTTTGCAGTCGACCTGCACCGGTAGAAGTTAGGTCCTACCTAATTAAAACCCACTACTCTTAACACAACGGTGCCCTCATATTTCAAATCCATGTACTAATTTAAAAGTTACTCAAACCAAGCATGTGCACTATTTTTAATAAACATAAAAATAGTACAAAAATTTATTCGGGGAACCCTAAGCCTCAGAATCACATGTTGTGTCAGTGCCTAGTATAAAAATAATCCCATATAATTTTCAAAAAAATTACATGGAAAAACTGGGACAATAAAAACAAGTGAATTGGTTTCATACTAATTTTTTTAATATCATGAAAATAGTATAAGACTTTTATTAAAACAAATTAATTTCGATATAATCCTTATGTTTCCAATGAATTAAATAAAATATAAATATGAGTTTTATAAGTCAATTTATGTTAAATAATTAAAGGTTGTGTAAAACTAAAATATATAATTTTATTATAGTGGTGTTATAGTTACATTGGCATAATTTTGTAACACTCATATGATTGATTCAAAATTATATGTAGTTTTAAATTTTCTACAATTGTTTGATCTTTCGAATACAACACACAACACCCAATTATGAGAAATGGTTCTCAAAAATTGGATAAAATATAATAGGTTTCTAAAAATATAATTTTTAATCTTCTCCTCTAGTAAAGTCATAATATAAGATATGATATATAACCAAAAATTATAATCTTAATACATGATATGTTACAAACCATTTTAATATACCTAAATTAAATTTTCATGTCCTAAATGAAATAATTATCACATTATATCTTCATAAAGTTTATAACTATTGATCTTATCTATCTACACAAAAATTTCATGTTAATAAAATAATTATAACTCAATATATATCTGAAATACTCAATCATAATATAGATTTAATATCATAAGAAAATAACATATTAGTATTTAAAATTTCTAATACTAAAAAAACATGAAAAAATTATAATGAAATATAATAATGTGTTTTGTAATCATCAAAATCATATATCAAGGGATAAAGATCCAAAAGAAATATATGTCATCCTTTTTAACCACATGATTAATTAATATAATATGTTTCAACTAGAATTAAAAATTATTGAATGTTTATTATAATTAATGTTTTCACAGTGTTTTAGAAACAATATGTTAGTTAGTTATAGGTTCTGCAAAAATTCTAATGTATAGAATGATTTAATTAAAAATTCAAATTAATATTTTATTTATATTATCAATTAAAACTCCTTTTATAATTTCATATATATATATGATGGATTTTTTTAACAAAATTCATTAACCATGAACTCATAATGTTTATATATTTTATGAAAATTCATTCTTAGTATATACACTTCCATCACTTTTAATTAATGATACTATGATTGAATATCAATCGTTAAAAAATGATAATCCCAAAAAAGTTGATCAATTAATTCACTAATATGATAAAATATTCATTTTTTAATAGGGATGTTGTTGATCTCTCTTGGTATAATTAAGGTCTCCATTGACCCATCCTTATTTTAAATAAACAAACATTTGATCCCTTTGGAGAAAATTTTGTAATAATGAATTCTTTATCCCATAATTCTTGCAGTTGTTTCTTTTAAAATACTGACTATAGTTTATTAATTTGGTAAGGTAGATTGTATGTGAGTTTTTTCATAAATAATTATCTCAATATAATAAAAATCCTCATTCCATGAGAAATATAGATAATTAATTATAATGTTTATTAATGTATATTTTCATAATGTGAAAATATATTTTTTCATATTCCTTTATTCCCCTCTGAAATGCCTAGGAATAAATTTCATATGTTTTCAATAAGTGTAGCATTGGTTACATGGAGAATATTTCAATAATTTATGATGAAATGTGTTTATTTAAGTGATTTTCTTGAATTTTAGTGTTAAAATAAAGAATGGAGATGTTGGATAGGCTACTTAAAGAACCTGTTTCACTAAACCCAATCATCTTGTACATGTTATGATTGTTAGTGAGATAATATTGAATGTAAAACATAATATCTTGTGAAAAATACATTGTCTAAGAAAATTTATATTGTTTTTTGAGGAAATTAGATATAGTGGAGATGTTAAATACATATTTTTAAATGAAGAGAATATATCTTGGAAGTAAATGGGATCCATCCATGGAGAACCAAGAATACCAATTGTTAAATTTGAAACACCTTTATATTTTCAAAATTATTATTTTTTAAATAAATTTAATATTTTTGATATTTTTTCTTATATGCATCACCATGTTTATCTTGAATTATATGAAACACTGATTTTATCTTCTATTACACCCAACACTGAAAGTATCTTCTGTTACACAAAACACCGAGTTTAAATGAAACATGACATACTATAAAAATATTTTTATTTAATATTATATTTATCACCTAGCCATTGGAATAGTGGGTATGAATAAGATTATGTAAATTATAAATTAAAATTAAAAATATTTGAAAATAAAGGATCTGTTCTTCTAAAGAGTTATTTCTATTAATACAAACGTGTTTTACCTAAATAAATTAAACAAAAAACTTTTATTGAATGATATTAATGAATTTTATACATTATATATTCAACCGAGTTTTTAAAAATTTATATTATGTATTTTTTATACAATTTATAGGAATACATCTAATTTTACCCTCAAAACTATATTTGTCTACAAAGTAGTTTGTCACCTTTTTCAAGCATATTTAAAAATGAATTTTTGAAAGTTATATAATTTTTTTTTGAAAAAATTAAATTATTTTTGGATTTTATAAATTCAAAATTATCTTAGGAGAATTTGTATAATTTTTTTAGAAGATAAATTTTTTGATGAATAATGAAAAATACTGGTTTTTGTAAAGAAATGTCATGTCCTTTAAAGAATTTAAAAAAATTTAAATCATTTTAATGTGGTTTTAAATAGAAAAAAATTATAAATATATATCTATTAATCAAATTTATGTCATTTAAATCAATTTCATAATTAATTTAAATATAAAATATTTCTAAACATTTGAACCTTTTCTTTTTGGAATGCTACTTTCTCATCGCCTCTGTGGGATTAATTTTAAATTATATTTTTCCACTTATGTGAGTTGAATTTAAAAAAATATATTCAATATTATAATATATAATTATTTATATTATTTGAGAAGGTCAAATTAATTTTTATCCATAATGAATAATTAAAACATTAAATATTAATTACCGTGGTTAAGGTGGAAATGGATTTATCAGGGGTTAAACTAAAATGATAAGGGGTAAAATGTCGTAGAAGATTCTAAAAACCTATTGGATATAAATAATTTAATCGTATCATCTCTAAATTTTTATAATGGATCATTTTTTGTTCCTTTTTTAATTTGAAAAATGTTGGTAAACCTTTTTCTTTTCAAATATTACAAGTGTGTCACTCACCCCACATATAAAAGGAGACCCCCTATCATATCCTCTTGAAACCTCTATGACCATTTGTTTCCACCATTACCTACCCAAATAATACCCTTAATTCCATAATCTTTCCCAATAATCCTTATTTTGTTCATAAATCCAACCTAAGTGGCCTTCTGGTACAAACCAAAATAAGTTGTCCAAATAAAAGGTATAGTCTCTAACTGAGAATTTTATTTCTTTTCATTATCCACTTACATAAATTATTATTAATAAATTGTTATATAATAACCATGGTATATTAAATATAATGAAATTTTTTTGTGTTAATTTTCATAACCTAAATGAAACTTCTCATCCATAAACTGGGATGTGAAATAATTATTCGTTTGTACAGAATATTATCGCCCCGTGAACCGAGGTTATTCATCTTCCATTACAACATATCATGATTGGATTTAATGATGGATTTAATGTTTATATATGATATTTATGTTATTATTATACCTATGGAAATATAACACCGCATGTAATTTCTTAACTACAAACCTGTTGAATAACAATAATGTCTCTCATGTGTACAGTGGACCATAGCCTCATGAAACGATGTGCCATATTTTTTATTTCAATTTTACATGGATAGTAACAAGGATAGATTAAATAAATATATATGATTTTGGTAACATATTTATAAATCTATAATTATTATATCACATAAAAATCTTAGTTTCCATTCAGTGGAAATATGATAGTGTCCTTCATGTGAACGGCGAACTAATGCCTCGCGAAGCGATATGACTCTTTATACACATACACATTACATAAAAAGTAATAAGGATAGGTATAAATAGAAATATTTTGTGTATATATGACATAAAAACAATCCTGGATTTTATATGTATTATTTTCCTTTATTTCATTCAACTCGTTGAGAAATTAGAAACAATGTTCAGGAATATGTATGACCTACTACCTCCATAAAAGGTGTATTACTTTTTCTATCTCAATTTTTATGGATTACTAAAAATACATACATATTTAATATATATTATAATAAATTATCAGAATAATTAGGGATATTTTAGAACCATGATCAAATTAATAGGACCAAAAAATAATAAATTAAATCATACATGAAAAATAAAGAAGTTATTATCAAAAACATGATTATAACAATGAATTGTTAATAAATGGGTAATAAAAAATCATAAATTAATCATATGTCATATGATATATATAAATATTATTTTAGAAAATATTTATAATAAAATTATATTTATTTTACATGAGCTTCCAACCTGTCTGAAAGAGGTCGATACTTAAGGTAAGGGAATTACATCTCACTTTTAGTTTTCTTTGAAACACATGTTATACTCAACATTTTTTTCTTTTATGTAGGTTATATAATTCCAATTAATGTATTTTATAATTATTATACATAAATTTATTGTTATTTTAATATCCATTTTATGGTCTCTCTTTCATATGGTTTATAGTTCAAAGGTTACCAAAGTAGTAAGAGTTTTTTTTTCAAATTTCCTTCTTTGGGACATAAGTTATGTTATTCACCTATCTTCTTCAATGAGGTGTATATACAACACATTATAAATGTTATATAAGGAATATCATTATTTTAATGATATTATATATTCCATTTAATTTTATTATTTCATGGGTATTATTATTCATAGTTACCAAATTGGAAGGAGTTTTATGTTACAATCTCATCATTTATCAGGATTTTTTAAGATTATGCTTCAAATGGTGATATATTACCATTTATCTCTCAAGAAACTCCTTAATTGTTTTCTCCTAAGGTAATATCATGAGAATACATGTTTTCACTTCATTTTTATCTATTTATGTACTAAATATTTCAAAAGATTATTTTTAATAAAAATCTTCTTTATTTCTTTCTTCAACTAAAGGCAATTTTAATTCCAAAATGATGATTTCTAAATATGTTTTCAAAATAATTTAAATGATTTATTAAAGACATATTTACCCATGTTTTAAATTTTACAAATTTGTTTGAAAATAATCCACATGTCATTTTCTAAACAATTCTTGTTTGGAATTTATAAAAATGTGAAATAAATAATTTTTTAGCATGTACAGAATGAGCAAAATTTCTAATCATCATGAGAATTATTCATTTTAATATTCCTCTAAAATATTTCATTTTTGTTTTGAAATAAAATATTTTTAAAATGTTTTATTTTATAAAATATTTTTTCAAAAGATTGAAGGTTATTTTCCTCAATAAATGTTTTAAATGATTCTTAATGATTCCATGATAAGTTTCCCTGATTAATTTTAAAGAAAATTTTTTATAAACTCATTGATGGGTTTTTAGTTTTAAAAATGATTTTGAATGAAAATTTATTTTCCTCAATAACATTTTTAAATTATTTTTAAATCCTTGTTTATAAGTTATAAAGATTTTTTCCAATGAATATTATTTCCTAAATTTTTTTTGGAATTTTTTGTTTTAAAAAGTATATTCCAAGGAAAAGTTATTTCCATAAAGAATTATTTTAAATAATATATCAAAATAATTTTCCACACAAGATGGAATCCTTTGATGTAACCTATGACTTAATGGGCATATGATCCATTGATACCATTCTTATTGTTTATCTAAATTGTTTTTGTTTATGATCATATAATTTTTATGAAACCTGTTTCTTTTCAACGGGTTACACACTACAGAAATTATTATGAAGAACAATTATTTTCTCAGTTTATACTATGATGAAATTATGAAATGATTCTAAAATGTATTTCTTTTTCATATTTTATTATATGATGAAATTTTTATCAAACACATTTCATTTTATGTGTTATGATATAATGAATATTTTTATGATCTTGTGGCACATATACCTAGGATTTTCATTACGTGATAGGTGGGACCTATATCTCTCTAAAATTCATTGAAAAAATATTGATATCGCATGAGATAAATAGGAATTTAATGGGGAGTAAACCCATTTTATTAATGAACTTTTTACACTACAATATTCTTGGGAGTGAACCTTGACTACTGTGATGGTTTGGGGAGTGAAATCATTCCCCTATGATAGTATTTTAAATGATCCTTGAACTAATAAGGGGATGATTTTATATACTTATGTAAATTACAAAAATATTTATATTATGTCAATGTTATGATCTCGTGGATCATGATCTTTCATTTCCTTATGATTCATTTCTTATGAAATTATTATCTTCATACTATAACTCATGATTTTAATATTTGATATGTAGGTTATGGTTTGCATATGTTATGCTCATGTTCTCATACCATTATCCTTACATTATATTAATTTAATTTCCTTTTTTCCCATATTTAGAATCTGAGCTCACCCATTCTTGGGTTTCTTTTCCCTAAGTTATTTTTTTATGTATTACATTTGATATGTCTAAGAAGAGTGATACTTATGAGGAACTAAGTGGGATATGATGTAGAATAGTTATAAACTTGTTTTTTAGTTTTCAAAGATTCCAAAAGAACAATATATTTATTATTATTGAGCATGTGTTTCTATAATGTAATGAATATTGATTAAAAATATGTAATATCTATGTATGAGACATTTGGGTCTCTACAGTTGTTATTAGAGGATAGGTTTATTTAACATTTGGAAATTATTATTCTAAAACATTAATTATATACCTAAGGTTATGTCTAAGGATGATTCAATATATAAGAAAATATCTGAGAATTTTGGTATAGGATAGAGAGTGGTTTCTAAGAAATTATATCCCTTTTTTGGATACTACAAGTGGAAGTGGATCTATCGCAGAGGTAACTAGGGGAAATTACTCTGAGAAGGGTGCATTGAGTTGGACTTGATAATCACTTGGTACAAAAAAATGGGACTTTTTCACAACGGTTTTTACACTCCTAAGGGATATGCTTTGTAAATTCACAATCTCTCTACAAACTATAAATAAGGATTTAAATAGATGATGAAAATTAATTAACTATTATAAACATAATGTATCATAGATTAAAAAGAAACTATTGTGATCTAGACATCCTATAAGTAATTTTAATGATTATCTGGTTTCCCATTGTGAATATTATTACTCATAATATGATTTTTGGTTTTAGTCAATGGTTGGAATGATAAGTAGTTGGATTAACATTCAATGTGATAAAAAATTTTGATTAGAAACTAAATGGGGTAATGAATTGATTGAATGATATTGGAATTATGTCTAATCGGTAATCATGATATATGATTAATAACTTATACCTTAACTAACACTCATAATCAATAAATAAGATATTGATAGAGTAATTTTAGAGTTTGGGTAGTTGAAACCATGTAAGAATGAAGATTGAGTTTCTTATATGTTGATAATGTGGCAAGAAGCACAATAGGGGATCTCTCAAAGGAAAAAAGAAGATATTTTATGTGTAGATAATAAAGATAGAGAGTAAGAGGTTTTTAAAGGGAAATGAAAAGTTCAGTTAATGAAATAGATGAGAATAATTTCTTCTCTAAGGCATCATCAATGGTAAAATGTCATAAATTCAGAATGTATGGGAATTATATGAATCAATTTTTTATGGGTAAATATTATAAAGAGAATTAGAAAGGTGGTATTAGTAATGGTTTTATTTTTTTGGATAATGATACCATGAATTTCATTTCAAAGGAAGGAGGTATTAATAATCATGATGGTGATGCCTACATGATGGTTTAATAATGAATCATAATGTTTAATGTGTTTATGTATTGGAATTAAAGAATTATAAAATATATAAAGATGGTCCAGTACAAGTTTTTTGCTAAGTATTTTCAATAATATGTTAAATGGAACTATTTAACTAGAGAAGTTATTTAAAAGAAAGGTTATATTTTATGGAAAAAACTTGATTATGGGAAAGTAACATTTAATTTATTTCAGATGTTGATAAAATGGTGTTGATTTTAGATAAAGAGATGATTGATATGGATAAAGTAAATTGTATAGTATTGCTGACCTCATAATTGATAAATGATTTTTTAAAAAATATTTTTTCCTATCATTGATGGAGATTACATCATAATGGGATCTATGTGATATACTTAATAATTTTTTTATTAAAGGAATGATGGATCATTCATGTTTTCATTGGGGTTTCATGGTAATTATGGTTATTTACAACCTTTAATAGAATATATTTCCATGTTATACACATATACTACATGTGACCATTAATAGGTACTTACTATTTTTTGTAAGATTAATGTTATGTTTTTTTATAACTTAGTTACCATTTTTATTAATTTTGAGTTTTGTAAGAGTCATAAGGTTACCTATTTATACTATGGATTAAGTTGAACATTGGATAATGGTTTAGATATTTATATATTATATCACCATATGAAGAATTATGTATATTTGATAACTTGTTATAACTATTTTCTTATGATGATAACTATAAATAAAAGGAATGAATTTTCATTATATTATTGATGTTGTGATTCATTGGTAATCTAGGCATAAAAACTCATCTTCATTTAATAGAGTCATATCTATTGTGAAAACTGGTCAATTAATAACCAAATAATTAGATTGAGTTTATGAAATGGATTGAAATTATGTAATTATATCTTCTAGTATAAAAGTCCCCAACATTAAGAAAAATATCTTGAAAGAGACATTTTGCTTACTAATATAATTTCTAATGATATAAATAACCTTTTTATGCCTCTTTGGTTTATTTTTTTCTTTTTGTGGACATTAATAAGATCATTCAATTTTATGTGATTAATGATATATGCCACTATCCATCATTATTTCAACATTATGATTTTCTTCCATGTCAAAATCTTTACTTCCCACCTATGTTATCCCTTTTGTAAACCTATTATGGGTCACTCCAAATGGTCTGCTCACATCCATTATCTATTTTAAAGTTGAATTATTATTAACCCTTTTGATGATGTTGTTTTTCTAAAAATGGATTTTCAAATTTTAAACCCTTGTATACAATTAAAAGATCAAATTGCTAGGACACAATTTATTTAAGGGGGTAGAATGTAACCCCCAGAGATTTTGTGAATTATATGTTTTTTCAAATAAATTTAATATTTTTAATTTTTTTTTATCCGCACAACAAAATTTACATATTTCATTACATTAAACAATATGTTAATCTTTCATTATGTGAAAAATTGAGTGCATACTACGTTACATGCAATCTCTAGTTTAAAAAAATGTGACATACTATTAAAATATTATTATTTAGTATGATAGTTATCACCAAGATGTTGGATTTGATTGTATGAATATGATTAACTAAATTATGAAAATATATTAACTAAAAATGTATATGAAATTATTTATTTGATGTCTAATTAATTAAAAATAAAAAAACTATTCTAAAATAAAGTAAATATGTTTCTGAAAAGTTATTTTTATGCATACAAATGTATTTTACATCAATAAATTTAAAAAAATCCTTTAGTGAATTATATTAATGAAATTTATATATTATATATTCAATCAAATTTTTAACATTTATCTTAAGTGTTTAATAGAAAATATTTAATAATTATACCAATTTTATACTTAAAACAATTTTTTCCTAAAAAGTTGTTTTTTCCCCTTTTGCGGAAATATTTTAAAATTAATTTTGAAAGATTTTTGAATTTTTTTTGAAAAATTGAAATTTATTTTTTAAGTAATCATGTATAAAATATCATAGGATTAATTTCTGATAATTTTCCGAGAAGATAAATTTTTCAATGAGTAGTGAAAATACTAGTTTTTATTAAGAATTGTCATTTATTTTAAAGAATTTAAACACATAAAATTTATTTTTTATATGTTTTTAAAATTAAAATTAGTAAAATTATATATATTAACCCATTTTAGGTCATTAGAATCAATTTAATATTAAATTTCTATATGAAATCTTTCTAATCTTTTTAATATTTTCTCTTTGGAAAACCACTTTCTCGCCTCGTGTGTAAGATTAATTTTAAATTATATTATTCCTCTTATGTGAGTTTAATTTCGAAAAATAAAATCCATGTTTAGAAATTATAATAATTTATATTATCTAATAATGTAAAATAACTTTTTTACCACAATGAATTTTAAAAACAATAAAAATTAAATATCTATGCTAAAGTGAAAATGGATTTACCGAGGGTTAAACTAACTGGATAAGGAGTATAATGACCCTGAAAAATTTTAATAACACATTTAATAGACATATTTTGACCTTATAACCTCTAATATTCTATAAATTCCCATTTTAGATCCATTTGGAAGGTTAAAAACTTGGGTACACCTTTTTCTTTTCAAAAATTACAAGTTTGTAACTCACCTCACATATAAAAGGACACCCAATCTCCTTTCATATGAACTTCTCTACAAACATTTTTTTAGAAAATAACTAACAAAATAGATTATATAATACCGTTTTCTAATCCTATAAGAATTTTGTTTCTCATAAATCCAGCAAAATAAGTCTTTTGGTACAAACCAAAAAAAAGTTGTCTGAGAAATATGTTATGTCCCAAACCGAGTTTTTTATTTTATTTATTCCTCAAACTCTTTAAATTATTATTAAACCATGAAAATATAATATCTGAATTATATTCCATATACTTATATTTTATTATTTTAATTTAATAACCTAATCATTTCTTCTATTCCATCAAATTGGATATGAAATCATCATTTGTGTGTACGATAGGCTACCGCCTCATGAACTGATGTAATTAATTTTCCATCACCACCTATCATTATTGGATAAAAATTTTATTTTATATTTATTTTTTATATTTATTAAATTATTATAACTCTTTAATTATAATAACACATAAACCTTTATACATCCAAACCCATTGAAAAACAATAATATTGCTCGTGTGTACGGTGGACTGTCACCTTACGAACTGATGTGATGTGTTTTTCATTTCTATTTTACTTAGATGTTAATAAGGATAGATTAAATAAATATATATTATACTGGTAAAATATTTATACTTATGTAAATATGATATCACATATACCTCATTATCTTCCATTATGTGGGAATATGGTATCGTCGCTCGTGTGTATGGTAGACTACAACCTCGCAAAGCGATGTGATTCATTATTCACATATGCTTTACCTGGATAGTAATATGGATAGTATTAAATAAAAATATGTTATATATATATATATATATATATTATATAACAAATATTCAGTAATTTTAACATATTATTTACCTTTCTTTATTCCAATCTGTTGATAAAATGGAAATAGGGATCATGTTTACGTATGGCATACCGTCTCCATGAATGGTGTATTTAATTTTCTATCTCTAAATTTTATGTATTTCTATAAACACATATATAATAAATATATTTGATATTTATAAAAAAATTAACATTATCAAGATCACTTAACCATGATAAAAGTAAGTTGAATTAAAAATAACAAATCAAAACATACACAAAAACAAATGGTTATGATCTGAAACCTAATTTTAACAAAGAATTTTTCATAAATTGATAATAAAAGGTCATAATTAAATCATATATGGTATGATATATATAATTATGGTTTTTTAATGTATTAATAATAATAATATATTTATTATATATGGGTTTTTAATGCGTATGAAATAAATCAAGACATAAGGTAAGAGATTTATGTCTCACTTTTATTTTTATGTGATACACAGGCCATATTCACCATGATTTTCCATTATGTAGTTTATATATTGCCCAATAATGTATTTTATTATTGTTATCCTTAAATTTATATATATTTACATATAAATTTTATGATTTATCCTTTATTGGGTTTACGGTTCAAAAGTTACCAAAGTGGTAATGGAATTTTTATCTCAAATTACCTTCTTTGGAACATAAGTTGTTTCAGGCACCTATCTTCTTCTATGAGGTGTATATACATCCCATTTTATATTTTATATAATTAATATCCTTAATTTAGTAATATTATATATTTCATTTAATTTTATTATTATGTGGGTATTATGATTCAAAGTTTCCAAGGTGGTAAGTGTTTTTTGTTATAATCTCTTCATTCATTAGGATTGTTTTTTATTATACTTCCAATGATTAAATATTAATATATATCTCTCACGAAAATCATTAATTTTATTCTCCTCTAGTTATATCTATATAATACATGTTTTCCCTTAATTTTTCTCTCTTTATGTACTCAATAGTTCAAATAATATATTTTATAAAAAAATTCTTCATTTCTCTCTTTGTAAAAACCCCTTTTTTCATCCAAAACAATGTTTCATAAAAACAGATTTGAAATTATATTTAACATTATTTAAATTATTTATTAAATAAATTTTTACCCATGTTTGAATTTTTCTTATTTTTTTTTAAAGGAATCTTCATGTATTTTTTCAAACAATTCTCATTTGGATTTTACTGGAAATGTGAAAAGAATATTTATTATAACATTTACGGTATGAAAAAAAATATTTACAATCATGACCATTATATTAAATTAAGATTCATTTATAATTTTAAATGTTTATTTTAAAATGAGACTATTTTCAAAAAAATATGTTTAAAATAAATATAAGTGGAAAGGATATTTTCCACAATAAATGTTTTAATTTTTTTAAAAATTATTATTTCATAAGTTTAAAATTTTATTTTCAAATAGAATAATTTTCCAAAAAACAATTATGTATTTTTACTTTTAAAAAGTGATTTTAAAAGTAAATATATCTTCCAATATTTATGATATGGTGACATTTTTTTGAACTCTATATCATTTCATGGGTTATGATATGATGATTTTTTTATGATCATGTGACATACATAAATTTGATATTAATTCTGTGACTTGTTGTACCTATATCCTTCTAGAATTAATTGGGTAAATATTAATATCTCATGAGATAAATAGGACTGTAATAAAGAGTGAACCCAGTTCAATAAGGGCCTCTGTCTATTATTATATTCTTTGCAATGAATCGTTACAACTATCATGGTTGGGTGAGTTAACCCATTCCACTATTATAGTGTTGGAAATAATAATTTCACTACTAAGGAAATGATTTTTAGTCTTATGTGTATGCCAAAAATATATTTATTTTATTAATGTTAGGATCTCATTGATCGTGTTCTTTGATTTAATTATTATTCAAGTCTTACAAACTATCAATATTTATTCCAAGACTCAAGATTTTTATCTGTGATATACAGGGTATGGTTTTCATATTCTATACTCATGTTATCAAAACCTTATGCTCGTGTTATGTTTTTTGTATTTTCCTTATTTAACCATAGTGAGAATCTCATCTCACCATTTTTTATGTTTATTTTTCCCAAGTAATGGTGATAGTTATAACATTTGACATGTGTTAGAAGGGTATTAGTGATGAGTAACTAAGTGGAAGACAATGTAGTACACTTATGAACTATTTATTTATGTTTCCATGATTCCAAAGTAATTATACCTTTACGGTCCCAAGGAATGTGTTTGGGTAATGTGATGAATATTCATCTAAAATATATAACATCAATGTATGGGATGTTTGGATATCTAAAATCATGGTGTAAGGATATCAATTAGATGAGGTTTTATGTTTATTTGAGGTGTTATATAATTCCTTGAGTTGATTGGATAAGGTTTTAAATCTATTTGAGTGTTTTTAGGAATATACAGACTATAACTAATAAAATTTGAAATGAAAATCTATAACAGACATTCCAAAACTATATATTATTCATTTATAGGATTAATAGTAATTTTTTGGAGAAGTAAGAAGAAATGTATAATTCACTCAGACTAACATATGAGTTATTTTTGTACTACATACTATTCTATAGGAATATATGTATAAGTCAATGGAGTTTCATAAGAGTTATTCTATATATGTATATGATTCCTTGAAGCTGCATATGAGTCATTACATATGAGTATGAGTTAATACTGGGAAAAGGGACTCAATTTATGAGTTACCTTTAGGCTTTGTATGATCCATTGTGTGTCTAACACATGAGGAATTTTTTTTGGATGAATTACTGAGAATTCTATAATATTTATTCAAAACAAATGAAGACTAAATTCATATGTATCGTGAATTAATCATAAATGGTATCAAACATCATGATGATGTTAAAATACATTATGATCTATTATAATTAATTTAGTATAAAAAAGTGAGGTTTTTTATGAGATGAGAGTTTCATGCCACCATATGTAGTCAAATGTTGTAGTGTATAAATCTAGGAACCCATGGAGGGAGATTTAAAATAATTTAAATGATTTTTATTTCATGGAGATTATGATGCAATGATTTAAATATTTACTAAAGAAATAAAAAATTTGAGTCTTATGTATAATTTAAATTAATATTTAACTCGGTTTCAGTTGAATTTGAATTAGGATTTTGATTAAGAATTCAAACATGAATTAATCAACGAGTATGAATGAATAGAATCATACTACCAAAAAATAAGTAGGTTTAAATTATTTAAAAAGAAAATAATATTCAAATAATATTCATGATATTTTTTAATGAATATTAAAAATTTATAAGTGATGAAGAAGGGGGATATGAGAATTAGATGACCTAATAATTATCCTATGAGAATAACTATTTTATATCATATAAAATAACATAGAACAATCAAAAAATACATCTTCATTAAAGAATAAGAAGAAGTAATACCAATGGTATAACTACAGTGTTAAAGAGATAAAGAGAAAGTGATATGTGGAATCTATTCATTTCTATATAAGATTTCATTATATTGTTAGGATATTCATTGATCAATGTACAGTGATCCTACTAAGTATTCTGACATGAGGGGTTGGATAATGATACAAATTACATGCATAATACATTAGGATATAGTCATGGTTGAATCAATATTCAAGTAGGAGTCTAGTAGGACCCTTGAATAACTTTTGGGTGGTGGTATAAAGAATATTTTAGGAGATGGTCAGAATCCTTTCAATAGACAACATTAATTGGAGTTATGTCACTATAAAGAACATATTTTTTGGTTTACACTATATTCACTTGATACTGTACATTTCAAGAGATTTTCTATTGGGTATTTTGGGAGAATACCTATCAAACATTTTTTTGAGAGAGCTTTTGATTGTACTCTAGTGATTTGTAGTAGAGAAACTAAGCCTCAAAACATGACTTGAATCTGACAAGGAGTGGGATTTGAAATCAAAACCAGGTAAATCTCTCATTCTCCTTCCATTATTTATATACTCACTTTATAAGGTATGAGATACATTATATTGAGAGGATCATACTATAACCAATCATAGAGGATGTTTTAAGAAAAGAAATTTTGAAAGGAAAAGGGATTAAAATTTCATTATGTTATCTAATTACTAATCTCCCCTGACTCGAGCACTACAGGTGGTATTATATCTAATCAAAGTTGCCTCCAAATAGTCTAAGGAAAATTATGGATAATTTCAATCTTTTCAACATTAGATGAGTGAAAAACTTTTATGGAATGAATTTTTAATAGATATAAGAATTGGATGCTTCTATATCATCTGTCAAAAGTCATGAAGGTTAGTGATGTTGTCATTTTGGGATTTAATCCGCTTGGAAGAGATATTTCCATGACTTATATCGAAAAGGGAAATGTTTACGTATTTGTAAAAGATATAAATTCCATCCTATAATCTCTATCAAATAAAGTCTACATCAATATGATGGGATATACAAGTGCTAAGAATATGTGGTAGAAGCTATAAAATATGTAACAATGAAATGTGATTCTTAAGGAATCCAATCTTCATATTGTTATAGAAAAAATTTAATACAAAAAATGTTAATAAATTTTGATGGTTTATTATGGGGTTATACAAGACAATTTAATCTGTGTTAATGAGACTATTAGTCATATTATAGGTTTTGGGTATATTCTGGAAAATTCATCTATAATAAATATGATTATGGTTAATTTCTTAGATATACTTGACCAAGATATTTTATCCAATAAAAAATTGGAGATTTATCCATTAAGAAACTCAGTTAAACCCTCTTAAACTATAAAATGAAGAGTTATACTATGTTAATAAATAAAGAATATTATGTGGTAGAATTCAAATCCAAGAAAATTATCAAGTAAAGAAATATTCACACCTGTTCAGATTCTAAAATTGAATAAGAAATAAGTGGTGTGATTAAGAAAACCATGGCATTTATCTCTATGAAAATTAGAATAGGGAAAGGAAAATAGAAATGTTTAATTCTTTTTAAATTCTTTAACTATGTAGTATTTGAGGATTTTTAAATTGAATACCTAAATAAGAAATTTTATGAATCCAGAAGACATTATGATAAAGAATACTACTCTAAGAGAACAACTAGGAAAACTAGAAAAGTAAATTATGGAAATAAAAAGATTTTATCAAAGAAAATATAGAAAAAAACCATTGATAAGGGAAGAATATGATGAATCATCATCATGGAGTGAGTATAAATATGGAGGTGTCTATTTGAATCAAAATTACTTCAAAACTCACTTAAGGAATCATAAAGACACATCATGTAGTGATGAGTAAGCAGAATAAGGATATAATGAGTATTTGCTGAAAGATGAACTAAAGACCTTCTATGAGAAAAATTATAAGCTTGATAAGTAATTAAAGATATAGTAAATGGATAAAATACGTGGATATAAGATGTATAGTGATATCAATGAGGATATCAAAATTTCCAGGTTAAAAATTATATAATAAGATAATATATTGGGTATATCAATGAAAAAATGGTTAAAAAATATGGGGATATTCATGTTTCATGATGATTTTTCATAAAGATCATAAAACCTTGAATACCATGATAAAATTCTAAGATAATGAACTATAAATTAAATGTTAATCATCAAAATATTATGATAATACTACCCTAATAAAAAATATATAATTTGTTTGTAATTTCATTAGGGACAAAGAATATATTTTATATTTTTGTGAAGATACTAAAATAAAAAATGAAAGAGTTTGGGATGATGAAATTCATAAACATCATTTTACAACTATATATATAAATAGAGATGACTAGAGAAAATAACTCCCCAATTAATATGAAAAAAATAGTGTCACTTGTAAGGAACAAAAATCGATTTTTAGTATGTTTATTAGAATTTTTAAAGGTCATGTTTCAAGGGATGTTATTAGTGATATTAATTATTTGGACACAACTACATTGCCTAATATTATAACATGTCATTTTTAATAAATTGTTATAAATAAAGGTTGAGTTATATAGAAAATAAGTTAAGATAATTTATGAGAAAGGGGAATAATCTCAGAAATATGAACTTTATTTATGATAAGTGATTAGGCATTTCAATCCAAAAAAAATTTTATAAGATGGAAAAAACATATATATGATTTCGGAAAAAAAACCATTAGGATAAAATGAGAATAAAATTTGTGATTCGATAGAATCAGAAAACTATTAAATCTAATAATTTTTTGTGTTTGGAGAATAAGAAACCTAAAAAATCATAAATTGGTTCATTTTTTTGTTATATCACATTAAATCACGAAAAATGATGAGGTAAATATTTGAGGAATAATCCTAGTTAGTGTTATCAAAAATACTTTTTTGACATATAAGGAAGTAATTATGGTATAAAAGGCCTCCACTCAGTCCATAGAAACCTATGATAAATAGTTTAGAAAAAGGGGTATGCATGGTTTCCCGGTGCTACTGTTGTGAGCAGCCAAACTCAGAAATGACGGCCCATCTTTTCTTTCAAGGACAATGGGCCTCCGACCTCTGGTCTCTCTACAACCATTCCCCTTTTCCGATTGGTGGGTCATGCTGTATTCAGGACTACTTGTCCGTCTGGCTTCCAGTTAGTGAGAATGGAACAATGCAACGGGTTGTCAGAATTATTATCTTAGTTGCGATCTGTTGGGTTCTTTGGGAGGCGAGGAACCAGGTTCAACTGGGGAGAAAAAGGTCATTGGTGTCTATGCAGGTCCAGATGAAGTCACTTATTGTTGAGCTAGCTTCTCTCGTCAAGGGAGGTCTGTCTTCAGTGGCAGTGTGCAACCTGCTCAATAGGCCATGCATCCAACGTGGAGGAAAGGAGAGATGGGTGAGGTGGATACCACCGAATCAGGGTCTGAAGCTAAACATTGATGGATCCTGTTCGGGGGGGGGGGGGTTATGAGGGGTGGTGGGCTGCACAGAGATTGTTGGGGCTCAGTGCTTCTAGAGTTTAGTGCCTTTTATGGTCCGGGGAATTCATTGGGTGCGGAGGTTCGGGGACTTCTATCTGGCTTGTTGGTATGCAGGCGGAGAGGGATGCAAGTGTCAGAGGTGGAGTCTGATTCTGAGTCTCTAGTGAGGATGCTTCAGGGAGGTCACTGCATTCTGTGGGACTTGATTTATCTCATTCGTAGGTGCAAGATAGAAACTAATCAAGGCCAGATTATTCACCATAGTTGGAGGGAGTCTAACTTTGTGGCTGATGCCCTAGCCCGCTTGGGCAGACAGGATGAGCCACTTGTGATATTTGATAGTTTGAACTCCCTTCCCCTTGAGTGCGTTACTGTGGTGCAAGGTGACTCCCTTGGACTCCACCACTTTCGACCTCCTTGAAGGGAGGTTCTTTATTTCTCTGTGCTTCGGCAATAATAATAAAAAAAGTACTTTTCCGGGAATAACTCTTTAAGATCCAATATTAGAATAATTGAAAAATCCTTATTCCGAGGAAAATCTCAACCATGATGATATCATTGAAGATAAATGATAAACCCTCCTTATTATCTTTTTTATTTTTGTGTACAAGATTATAGGGTTTTATGGACACAAAATAATGTGTGAGTAGGTTGAGGTTATCACTATATTATATAGAAAAGGATTTGACCGTTATGTATCTTGATAGATGATATGTTAATAACATGAGAAATTCATCACTTGAGTGTTAGAAAACATAAAGAGGCTTCTAGAACATAGAATTTAATGAGAAATTTAAATTGTTTTTAGTCTATAATTTATTTAAAACAAAAAAAAATTGAAAATTTTGGTATTATAATCACACTTTGCACCCTTTATTTGATTAGGAAAAATATATTTACAAGTGGGGTGTTGTTTAATGTGTTTTCTTTAAGAATTAGAGATTTTTATGACATCTTATTGAATTTTAATATTGAATTTGTTGAAAATATTTCTAAGAATAAATTTATCTTCAAAAATCTATTTTATATCCCCAAGGAGAAAATATTGGGATAGGTATAACATTTTCATATTGTTAATTGAAAACATTGATGTCTTGTTTATATATATCTTAATTTCTACATCAGTCTAGACCATTTTGAATTAAATTTGGTTATATATAGGTTAAATTTCCAATAAAACACATATGTTAATATCCTTCTCTCTATACATTTAACAATATGAAATTTATAAATAATAAATTAAGAGAATAAGTTTATCTTAGAAGTGTTGAAAGTTTTTTTAAAAGAGAATAAGGATTAAATGTGTGAGGTTCTACACAAACCTGACCTTTTATTTTATTTTAAATAAGTGGGTGATTAAAAAGAGTTTTACAGAATTTATATTGTCTTGGAAGGAAATTAATGGTATTTCCAACAAATAGAAATTGTGGGATTGGAGTTCCCATGAATAGAGTATATTTTTTGTCAATAAGTGGAGCTGTTGTTATAGAGAGAAGCTGTCAATATGTGTTGGGACTATGTTATTATTTAAGTGATTGTATATCATTTTACATGGAAAATAAAGAAATAAGTGTTTGGACCGACTTCTTGAAGAACTTTTGTAACCAGATTTAGGAAGCATGTACATGTGATTATTTTTATTGAGTTGATTTTCAATGTAAAAGACATGTTTTACAAAAGTCACTATCTAAAAAATTTTATGATTGGAAGAAGTTGTATAGAGTGAAAATTTAGAAGACTTTTTTTTAAATAAAGAAAATGTATCTTGTAAATAAAGGAGACTCATTCCCAGAGCACCAAGAATACCAATGACTGTATTAGTATAATAGATCTATTGGATGAGGATTAAATTTTATTTGAGGTGTTTTATGAACCAACCCACGATAAATATAATCTTATTATACATAATTACACATGATTATTCACTTCATATTATAATAAATAACACCCTTGAACCTGAATCTTTAGTTTCTTTAAAGGCTAGATACATAAAGACCATACTTTATAATATTATGAATATTTATCCACAATTGTACTACACTAGACCCATTTGTAAACATATCATGTGTTATACTCATATTCATAACATAAGTAATGGAAAACATAATAAGGGGTGAACTCAAACACTTATCAAGGTAAAACTTATCGATATGTCATAAATTTTTTGATCATAAGCATAAGAAAACATATGTATTACAGAAAAATATGATTATAAGGAAAATAGAACATTGACAGTTTTCCATAATGAGTGATAAAAATGAATGTAATCTTAAATGTTAAAACTTATATCATGGAATAATAATGTGGAATCCTGGGAAAATAATCACATTCCACATAACAGAAAAAAGTCATCTGACATAGAAATGTTGTATTAGAAGAAGCATCGAAAATCATAATATTTTAAACACATCTAACGACATCATTTACATCCTCAAAGTTATGAATATATCTAAAAACATTAGTTCCATGATAAATCTTGTGAACATAGATAATGTTTTCGATTCCATGCTCAATATTTTTAATATGTCTATCCATATGGAGTTCATATCCAGTCTGGTAACCATAACTAACTACATTGAGTGAAAAATTAATATCATTCTATAATGGGATATAAAACATTAAAAAATGTATTATAGGGTGATATTGGACCCCACCCATCACATGATGGTAATACATACACAGATATTCCTAATAAAATCAATAATATATCATACAATTAAGAATCCAAAAAAGAAAAATTGTTTTCGTAACATTTTCATGTGGTATCTCATATATAGTTCTTAAGAGTTTGAACAGTCGATACAATAATTTCAATCAATAAAAATTTGTATTTCACAATTTCATTTATACATTGATACATAACTCCATATGATATATATCAATAGGACATAATGTATAAAATGGAAGAAAAACATAAAAATAGTTCTTAGAGAATATTTCTTATCCTCATCTTGAAATATAAAGTTAAAAGTCACTCTCAAAGTGATCATCATTCAAGAAGGTAACATGAAAACATTTTAAAAATAAAACTTTAACAAAATACAAATATTTATCCTTGGAATTATAAAATGTTAAAGTCAAAAAATGTTGAGTGAAAGATAAAATATTCAACAATGAAATGAAAAAATAAATTCAACGAACTACCTTTATTGAAACCAACATAATTTAAAAGAGTAATAATTAGTTATTTTGAAAATAGATAAGGATAAAAATGAATATGTAGATAAATAAAAAATATATAGATTTAAAAATAATAAATTGGATCATTAGATGGAGGAAACAATATGGACATGGAAGACAAAGATCTCATTGGAGATGATGGGAATTTTGGTTACCATTATTATAATTTTATGAGAAATAAATTCATAAAGGACCAAGATTTTAATAAAAAAATATAATTTTCCAAAGGAAAAATATTAATTATCTTATAATAAAATATTTTGGTTTATGAATCTATACATAAAGAAAATAATTTCATGAGTAAGCGTTATAACTCAAAGAAATATGATTTTACTTAATAAAATCCATTAACGGTAGTCTTATCTTCAATGAACGTGATTTAAAATATTGTATAATAAACATAAACATATTAATGAAGTATTTAATAACCATATTTATATCCATTATCTTTTATATTCATCAAGTATAATCATTATCCATACATTCGTTATCAAGTTAATATTTTTTTTCATCAAATTTTTGTAATTATTATTTTTTCAAAAATATTTCATTATTGAAATTTAGAAACCCATTCATTGATAATAATATCATAATTACTGTATTATAAAATATTTTTGAACCAATTTTTTTCAAATTATTTATGGATCTCTATGATCAATTGATAGAAACTATGGGAATATTTTTCAATAGTGGAATCCATGATGAACTTGTTTGGAGTAATTTACTGATATCAACATATGAATTTTTAATGATCATTTATTTTTTCTAAAACATTAAGAAACATGATTATGACATATATTAATATTCAATTTCATATATATTAATCAAATATATTTTTTAACTGTCTATACAATTTTTGTGATAAAATAATTTGTCATTCGTGGAGGAGATAGTCTGCATGTAACATGAGTGAGGTTTTCAATTTTTAATAACTAGGGTTATTAATAGAATGACTCATTTATATTTATATATTTTAATTAATTCATAAGTATTTTATTTATTTATTAAATACATTCATAGACCCATCTATGTAAGGATATGATGAAAAACAAAACACATATTCCACAAAGGTGGTGGTATACATGTAACATGTGTGATGTTTTCATTTTTCTAATGAATGAGACGGTGTTAGAGAATTTTTATTCCATTAATATAATAAAATTTTAGAATAGTAATTATACTTTTTTATTCATTTTTTAGATTTTGGATATTTTTGGATGTTGTTAGAGAATAAATTAAGTAATATAAATGAAAAAGGAGTGTTTGTGAATTTTTACCTTACTCCTCATGACAAAACCTTAAGCCTTATTATTATGATATTATGGTGAGAAAAAAACTCTATAACCTGGGGGACATATTTAAGGAAATTTATTTATTTAATTTGGTTAATATAATATGTAGGTGGTTTGAGAATAAGTGGCATGGTGAAGGAATCCTTTTATAAGTGAGAGGGCTATCAGTTTTATTAATAATCATAACATTTTATTAAGGTAATTTCACATTCATAGGAAATATGATCCCAAAAGTGGAAAATAATATATATGGGATGATTATTGATCTATACACCCCTCATTAACAAAAATAAGTGATACTTGTTTTATGAATTTTAGGCCATTTACAAACAATTTAACTTTTTAGCATAATTTTATTTTACTAAGGTAGATTATTTTTTTAAACCTCGATAACATATTTTGATACCTAAAAATGAAATAAACATTATTATATAATTTTAAAAAATATGGTTATAAATATGATAACAATTTTAATAATATTTAATTTATAAATTTTTTAATAATTATTTCTAAAATAATAAATATATGACGTATAAAAACGGTTTATAAAAATATATAACTTTGGATCCAAAATGTCAAACATATATTTATAAATTAAACATAATAATTTGAAATGTATTATTTAAAATATTAAATACATATATATATTCAATAAAAAAGTTTCATAAATTTTACATTCAGGCTTATATCCTAATTATGTCACAAAACTAATAGTCTTTGTAAAAATGGTGCTTTGTAATATTCACCTAAAAATTCATTTTTTTGGAAAATATCAAAAAATAAACCTAAGATAATTTTGATATTATCAATCAAAAAAATAAAATTTATATTTTCAAATTAAAATCATAAAATTTATAAATTTAACTCTTAAATGAAAACATTAAATATATTAAAAATTATTTTATTGGATAATGACTCTTTAATATTAACTATTTTTATTATTATTTCCTAAAAATTAATAACTAAATTATATTTTATAGATCAAAAATATATTTTATCATCATTTAACCATAATATATTTATTTTCTTACAATAAAAGTTCATAACACATAAAAACAAAAATTTTATAAAAATATATTTTTATGTATAAAATGATCTTATTTGTTATTTTTCTAAACTAATTAAATTTTTTTCGTTAATTAGAAAACAATTATCATTATTTCTATTTCTATATAGATATCATAATGTTGTTAGTTTTATTTATACCATAAATTCAATGGATCTATTATAATGATCATATTTAATACTTATGATTTTATTTTAATAAAAGGAGTTGCGGTTCATTTTGGTAATTTTTTTCCTGTGAAAGAAGTTATTTAATGGAAGATTTAAAGGGTAAATACATAGTACATTTTTATATGTTTCCTAATTTTCCCATTAAGATAATTTTTTCAAAAAAAAATATTAATTTGATGCAAACAAGTGAGTATAATTATGTCTCATCACATCCTTAGCTTCCCTAATAGCTTCATAAAACATATGATTTCTCCACAAAAATTTCACCAGGTGAGTCACCATGTTTTGAAACAAATAATCTTTTTGATCCAAGACCTATAATTGTTTTCCTTATAAGATAGGTTATGTTTTAGTTGTATAGACACTGATTTCTTTTTCATGTTATGGATCGGGTATGTACTTCCTCAAAAGTGATACATGGAAAAAATAATGTACTTGATAGAGGTATGGAAAAAGTGGAAGATTATATGATACCATACCCACATAAGAAATGAATCCAAAATGACCAATTTATCTACGGTTAAATTTCCCCTTCTTTCTAAATATCATAACTCTATTCAATGGTTGTATATGAAGTACTACATTATATCTGATATCAAACTCTAAATATCATCGATTTTTATCAACATCACTCTTATATTTAATTTATGCATCCTTAATGTTCCACATAATAGTATGTATATTATATGTTTTCTCTTGATAAATATTGAGTCTCGCCAACTTTTCCTCCCCTGCTTGCTTCCAACAAATTGGATCTCTACACCTTTTACTATACTAATCCTCATAAATTTAAATTTTAATGATATAATAAAAATGGTTTTTTTATAATAACTCTACCAAGGGAAGTTGATGATCCCAACATCCTTTAAAAAATATCAAGACGGATCATATCATACTCTCTATAGTTTGAATAGCCTATTCAAATATACCATTTATCTAATGATGATAAGTGATGTTGAAGCATAGCTCTATATTCATATTATATCGAATGTATCTCCAAAATGTCAAGGAAAAAATTGGATCCTAAACTAATATAATAGAAATTGGTAAACCATGTAGGCTTGAAACTTCCCTTATGTTTATCTCTAAAATATTGTAAAGGGAGAAATATTCTCTTATAGTAATATGATGTGCAATCTTGAAAAGGTGGTCAGCAAAAAATCCAAATAGCTCTATGTACCTTATAATTGTTTTTAGAGTCTTATGATAAAATACATAGTTATGTTCTCCCATTTATATAATGTCATGTGAAATGGTTTCATATTCCCCTATTATTTATCCTTATCTTACTGGAATACCAAGTATAAGGATACATATTATGTAGTCTCCCTCTTCATGATATCCCACCAGAATTGCTACTTGATATCTCTATACATTTTTTTGATTCCAGGATATATAGAGAATTATAAGATATGTACACCATCCAATAACACATTATTCAATTTTGGTATTACTCGAACACATATTTATTTTATGAATCTTGTAATTACCTCATTATCAATGATTAAATCTAAAATATTTTCCCCATCTTATATTATAGCTCCATATCATTTTTTAATGACTTCTTGATCATTATAGTGATGGATATTTGAGCTAAATTTTTAAAAATATATTATTTTTACCCTTCCATTAAAATTTTAGGGTCCGCCATTTAAAAATACATGGGTATTGGGTATCTTTAAATCCACATGATTGAAAAAATAACATGATCCTTCTTCCTAAAAGGATCATCAACCTTGTTTTTTCTCCCTAGGGATCCAATGTATTGATAAATTGTACTCATTAACCTGTTAAAACCATCCCCATCGTTACATGTTCAATTCATATTTTGTGAATATATAATTTATGCTCTAATGGTCAACATAAAAATCACACTTTTCACCATAGAGATAATTCATCCAAATTTATAATGTAAAGACAAATTTTTTATACTATAGATCATGTGTTAGGAAATTTTTATAATTAGTATTTAATTAACTTAATAATAATCTATTAAATCGTTATTTATCATAAGGATTCATCCGAAAACCTTTAATGAATATTCACTGTATATTACAAACCCTTCTCCACTATATGGTAATGTAAACACTTGTGTAGTGGCTAATATATTCTTATGATCCTTGAATATTTCATCAAATTATACTACCAATAATAACATTACACACTTCTATGTTTACTTTTTTATAGGATTTTAAAATTCTTAGAGATTTCCCACAAATATTTGGCAGTATTCTATTAATCCAATAAAACATTATATTTCATTCATAATGGTTGATCTCATCCACTTATCAACCAATTCAATCTTTGATGGATCTATAGATATCCCCTCACGTATGATCTCACGCCCTCATAATCATACTCATTACATATAAAATTCACACTTTATGAATTGTGAATATCATTATTCTTTTTCATGGGTCATTAGAAAACCCCTCAAACACCCTTTATATTCATCTTTGTTATTATAATATAAGATTATATCCTCAATAATTAATACCATGATTTTTTAAGGTAATATATAATGATTATTTTTGGAAAACCATCAATATTTAATAGTTATTTTAGATTCTAAATGCAATTACTATGAATTCATAATGTCCATACCTTTTTTGGAAATCATTATTGGGTATATCTTTTCTTCTTAACCTTAGTTCATGGTATCCAAATCGAAGATCTAATATCATTCAATATTTATATCCCCTAAATTATTCAAACAAATCAACAATATAGGGTAGATGATACTTATTCTTGATAATGACCATGTTAATCTCATATTAATTTTGTAAAAGACACATTTATTTATCCTTATTTTTGAAAAATAGGATGGGTGCACCCCATGGTGAATAACATTAATCTTTAAATCACTTTTACAGATTCTTTGGAATTTTCTTCTTTAATTCTTCTAATTACATATGGGATATTCAGTAAAGAATATTCAATGGTGGCATAGAACCAGGTATGAGTTCAATTGAAAAATAAACCTCACATTTTAGGGGTAGACCTAGAAATTATTTGGGAAAACAACAATATAATCTCATACAATAATCATGTTTTCAATATCTACATCTTCCCCAATCATTTGAGCCTAATATCCCTCGTTATTGGGTATTAAGACACATTTAATGGGTTCAATTATAGAGGGATATCATAAACATACTTGAATTAATATTTCATAACAAAGTAATTTGGGATATGTAATGAGATCTCCTTATCCATATAATTGATATGATCTTTATGAAAAGAGAACCAATCCTTACCCAGTATCACATCAAATTATATAAAGGGAAGTAAAACCAGATATTTGGGATGTATCTTCCCATGAACCTCCCTCAAAAAATATTAAAATACCTTGCATTTAATCAATACACCACCAGGTGACATAATTGATAATTCAATATCAATGGTTTGAGTTGGTGTATTAATATTCTTAGAAGACATGTACGATGATAAAAATATATAAACAACAAGAATCAAATGAGACATTTGCAGAATTAGATTGGAGAAAATTTATAACTTTCACCACATCATTATCATGATCCACATCATTGGTGGTTTTTGTATATATTCTTCCTTGTTCCCTTGGTCTTGGAGGTTATTGAATTATATTTTCCTTGTTAGCCTATGCATTGAGGCATAAATTTTTATAATTCCAAAACACCTTGAATTTGAGGCATTGAAGAGTGGGAATGAATTAGTTTGGGACTCATTATCCCCCATTACATTGGTCATCCTATTTTCTCCTACTCAATAATCATGATCTTGATGGCCACCCTATACACAGTTGATAAATTTCCAGGTTCATTTCTAGAATTTTCCTAGGTGATACCTCCCATGTTTCTGGAATGTGGGTGATTGGTATTTCATTCCTCCTTGAGATTTTTCATTTCAGTTTCCATAAAAATAAACATACCACTTCTTGTCACCAAAATAATGTGTGTTCATGGATTTCATCCCCACTATAACTACATATATAATTATTTATCCATACCTAAAAAATTATCTTATAGTTAATTCCTTTTGAGGACCTGAATTTAGGCTGATAAATAATTCTTTTATATACTTTCAGGGACATTAAAAAAATATAGGCATACCTTATGTGTATCAAGAGGTTTTATTAATAGTTGATCATAGATTCATCCTCCTTTCATTTCAAATCTATAAAATATTTATCAATTTTCATGGGAAGATTTTGGTGAAAATATTTAGTAAATAATATTTTCCTAAACCCCTGTTGGACCATAGTGTCCACTTATTCATTTTTTCCTTTTTTTTAATTAGGCTCAACTATTGGTCATCCATGCCTTCCAAATGATAATAGATTAATTGATCTTCACATGTTTCAATTATTGAATAAAATAAAATGTGCTATCTATTTAAATGATCTATTTCTTGGAAATTAGTGGGTTGGAATACCCACTAAATGATGGTGGATATTAATGTATAAATGGATAGTATCTCCTTGGTGTGTTCGGGAGCTCAACATGGTTTTTATTATTGTTCATATATTGGGACAGTTTAGTGATAATTTAAGATATTGTATTTATATATATATATACCATTTTAATTTTTGGTTAAACCATATTTCTTTTGGTATTCCTTTTTAAAACATGGTGATCGAGTCCCTTTTTAAGTATAAAGAGAATTTTATAGGAAAAATGACCTGATGTTTGAGAATATATGTTTTTTTAATTAATGTATTCAATGTATAATAATTTCAAAGGTCATATAAGCATTATCCATTAGTTTCGAGGGCTTTGTAGGTGGTTTAGGTTCTTCCTATATAAGCAATACTGAGAGATATCTATTGGACATTTACACACATTCAACATGTTACATGTTGTGTAAATATTGCTTGATAGACATCAAGAACTAATTTAGATCATCAAATGGTTACACAATATAAAACTATTTCATGTTGTGAAATGGTCTATCAAGGTTGTTTTAAACTGAGGAAAAATATTTTTATCGTGTTTTTTGAATCAATAAATTCACATCTTGAAATTTTCTCACAATATTTATCTCTTGGGATCAAAATTTTTAAACCAAGATATGAGTTGGATTTAATTATCATATATGTGCTTCTCTCCTCTCTTAAACCCCAGGGTGACTTCAAGTGATTTTGGAGTTATTCCTTCCCTTTTAGAGGTCTCAATCATGTTTTTAATATTTGATGATTTAATTTTATTTGTTTTTTACCTCTCTTATACTTATTCTTCATTATCACAGTGAAATATATTGGCTGTTGTTGAATCTGGATGTTTGTATGATCTAGTTTTCCTTTTTGTAACTATTAGATTTGTTTTTTATTGTAATTACCTATTTGGTGAGTTTCTTAAATCCCTAGATAAAGTTATGTTGTTTGGAAGAAATACCTATATTATTTTTCTAATTATTTATTTCTGTGCAGAATTATGTGATTGTGGTGACACAACCCGTTTCTTAGTTATAAAAATAATTGTTAATGATAAATCATGTGTTGGTCTTCTCCTTGGATCCCTTTCATCTAATATTATTGTGACATGGCTTGTCGTTATATATAGGGTGAGCCTATATTTCAAAAATAAGGAATTTTAAAATATTTTAAAGTATGTTTTATCATGGAATGAGACCATAGTTGATTTATTTTGATATGTTCACCTTGGAAAATAGATTATTTGGTTATTGAATGAATTGTTAATTAAAAGAAAAATACCAATTGGATTAATTTACTGTTTTGGCTTATGACGTTATATTCTTGTATTCTTTCCATTATGAATTTAGTTTTTATTAGTGCTGAAATGATTATATAACGATCCATTCGGGGTGATGTTGAAATGCATATATAAAGGGGTTTTCGTGGTGTTGCTGAAATGATTATATAAACAGAATTTTCCAATGATGATAAAATTCATATATAAAGGTATTTTCTTGGTGATGCTGAAATGATTATATAATTTATTTTCCTTGTTTTTATTAAATGATTATAAAAGTGACTAGTATGGTTATATTGTAATACTTATTTGGATTGACCTGGTTGTATGATTATGTCATGGAATTTTGGTTGCATTTGGAAGGGTTGTACTATAAGATGAGAGATATTCTATCATGGTGTCGAATTAGGTAAAATATTGTATTGTATTAATTTATTAATTAATATACATATTAATTTCATTATTTCAAACACTTATTATTATACTTGTTTTTTTATAAATAGTAGTTCTGACCTACTTCAAACCCTATTTCGTTCTTCATTTGGTACCTGAGAATATTACATGGTTTTAGGTTTTTATATAAGAAAGGGACCTTGTTGATGATTGATGCGTACTGGATAGGTTAGATCTACGAGATGATACTAATGTGGATTTGATATTGTGGTATTTTAATTTTATTTATATTATCATTTTCTTTTATATTTATGACTTTTTAAATTTCATTCAGCAACATTTCAGACTGAAATTATATGGTTCATTATTATTTGGATTACTTGGTTTATCATTTAATATTTCAGTTGTTTGATGTATTGTTTCCTCTATTTATGTTACTATAATGTTTTGTTATTTAAGCTGTATTGTAAATCTATACATGGGAGAATATTCATCCCATATTATTTTTACATCCCTCACTACTAGTCGGTAGCTTTTGGTGTATGATTAGGCACACTTGAGGTTAATAATCCTACCTAATTTCTCCATGTGATAGATTGTTAGATTGGGGGATATTAAAAGTGGTATCAAATCCTTAGGTTTTTCTTTTATGTTTCTTTACTATTTGGTAAAGGTGTAAAGGATACTATGATGTATCAAGACATGGTAATGATCTCGTTCATTTGATTAGAATACCCATGTATAGGGTAAAATCCATGTACCTAGGGTTTAGATTGATGTTCATGATTTTATCTTGTTACATTTGATGTTATTTCGCCGTGGAAGATTAACATGTTGTGTGATGTTATTTTTTATTGTTATTTATACTCGTGGACCAATATGAAACGAGATGAGTATGCCTTCATCATGAAAGGAACTTAGGAATATATCTCAATATTCATTGTCCATGATAAGGACATATTTATTTCATATGATATATCTATCTTTATGAACAATGAAATGAGATAAATGTTTTTTCTGATAAATGAACTTAAAAATTGTTATGTCATGTTAACTCACTTGTTAATCCTTATTTATAGAGACCATGATCCAAGGATTATCTAATGTTGTAACATGTTGAGTTTGAAATTGTTGTTATCCAATGTTCAAGGGAGCTCATTTATATTTTAGTTAAAATAATTCCACATTATCTT
Source organism: Viscum album (assembly GCA_963277665.1). Lineage (NCBI taxonomy): Eukaryota > Viridiplantae > Streptophyta > Magnoliopsida > Santalales > Viscaceae > Viscum > Viscum album. The sequence continues at coordinate 1,227,147,107 of OY728138.1, read as the reverse complement.
CAAAGTTAGCATTAGGATAGAGGGAATAATAACACTCCAAATATAGATAAATTGGGGCTTCCTGTAGATCTAGAGGATTATATAGATTTGTATCTTCGTGAAATATTCCTGGGATTTATGAAATATATGTGAAGGTAGTTTTTTTCTATCATTTCATCTATTCTTCAACTGACGATATATTTTTAGTTTCAATATCCAGTTACCTTCTCTAGTGACGGAGGGCCCCATGTAGTCATGTTCGGGATCAAGTCATCCCTGAAATTATTTAAGAACATATAGGCTCTAGCAGATAAGTGGGTGAGGATTTCAACATACATTATTATTGGACAATTCAAGGGTTGGTGGGACACTATTGGGCATTCTCGGTAGAAAGAGAATTTATCTTGCAAGGACTTCAAGGTGATGTTTCTGATCCACTTCTACAAAAAAAACATTGAGGTATGAGAAGTCTCGTGAGTTCATTCACATGAAATAGGAGAGAATTAATGTGAGGGATAACATTAGTGGTTTAACTTACTTGATTTTAATTTCACCATCTTTAACTACTGATGAGATATCTATGGTGAAAAATTTATTAGATGGGATTCTTTATGAGATCAGGTCGCATATGAACATTTTTTCTTGGGTAGTTTTTTGGGACATAATGAATCAAGATCTCATCATGGAAGGGAATCTGAGAGAGGCCCTAAGAAACGACCAAACTATTTCATTAAGGTGAACTGGGAGGACTTTTATTAGTGGAAATAAGTTCATCTATAATAGTAATCGCCACAGAAATAGTGGAATGACTAGATAGGGCAGTGGGAAGCCATATCATGACCAGGTTCCATTGTAGTGCTATCAGTGTGGAAAGATTTTTCAGAATAATCCTTAGTGTCCATAAACATTTTTTGTGTTTCATTCTTGTGGTAGGATGGTACACCTAGAATTATTTAAGGGGTATGTATCATCACAGAAGTGGAAGGGTGTCAATAAGGCTACCAATGTTTTAGAAGGAAACAACTACCCATTAGGAAACTGGTAGCTAGATTTCAAATAGACATGCAGGATTAGGAAGGGGACATGGTTCCCCAGAATAATAGTAGTAACACCAGGAAAAAGGGAAATCTCTGGGGTGTTAGACTAGATCCCAGTGAATATGTGTAGGTTTTGGGCACAGCGGAAGCGCATTGGTGGGTCTGCCCAACTTTAATTTTAATGTTTAAACAACATTCAATCCGAGATTTGTCGTTATGTAAAACGCCAAATCTTCAGAATGGAATGAATAACGAAAAACTTAAGAGGAAATCTCATAACCACAGATATAGGATCATCATATATTGGTTATAATTAATTTAATTATATCACAAGAATTACCTTGGTGGAATTATGTCTTCATTGATGTCTCCGATCACGATCCTGTGATCCGTCGTTGCGTCATAGAATCCAAGTGTAGGATTCCTCTAGCGGTGATCCACAGGTGTGCCACGTATCTCCGGACATCGCCGAAGGGATCTCGTGGTGCTAGCGTGGAAGAACCTTCACTTGTGATGTCCTACTTTGATCGCCTTGGTCTCTCGGCCTTGAGAGCGTTCTTAGAGGAAGGATTTATTTCGGCCTTGAAAGAATTCTCCAGAATTGTTGTACACATCTATTGATGAAAAGTGTTCGTGTTGTGAGGATATTTATAATCGGGTTTGAGGTTATAGAGTTATGACAATAAATAAACGCATTATGCGTTTTATTTGTTTCATTAACTCTTATTGAAAACCCCCATGTCTAATTATTAATTCCTTGACATGTTCCCACGCTGATTATAATAAATATCATTTAACGAAACAATATTATATCCTCAAAATCCCAACTGGAAAAACTACATGGCGTGTAATCGTTAAAACACGACATGTACTTGTTTTCCATAAAACTACATGGCGTGTATTTTTAATATACATGGCATGTAATTTTATTTTCCACTTTACTTTATTTCCTCCACCACATTTATTAGTCCTTATGTAATGACTATTTATTTATTAAATAAATGTAACTGCATTACTCGCTAAAAAATTTATTATTTCTCCCACAATATATTCTCTCAAATAACTAGTGTCGAAATAAATTCAATTAGGAATCCTTAAATAATTATTAAACCACAGTCGGGAATAATATTTATTTGACTTGTTAAATTAATATTTAACTGAGATACATGGACACACTTAGTGTGTGACCCTCTAGGCCCCTTTATCAATGGAATTAGGCGGAGCCTACCTAATGTCCATGGTCAGTGTCTAGAAACATGCCAAGACACCCATAGATAAAGAAGTTAATGCCGCAATGACGTGTCACCTCATACGAACGCTTACTATGTAATATAATCCCTTGGTCTCAATATCTCTAATCAAGCGGGTTGGATGCTAGTGTCATCAACCCATGTGCTTGATTATTCTTTCTTTGACTTCCCGAAATTGAACTCGCCCATAATTTACCATGGCCATGGATTTATATAGGCTATATCAATTCCACCAAAGGGTCTGACATATCTACTTCTATTATGGAATAGAAGGGAAAAATCCTTTCTCGCAATATCTATTAATGAAGTATTACTCATGACGCACCCAACGTATCCTACCTCTCTACGAACAGTGTGTCGTCACATTTTTCATCAATACATATAAGTGCATGAGTTGTAATACACATTAATAATAATCTTAAAGTATAAGGACCAATACACACATCCACAGATAGGAACATCCAATGACACTATGAAATGTGGATTTCCTACTGGTGGGCCTCGTTCTCATAATATCCTTCTCGATATTACCAAGGGTGCACACCATGAGAAGTTTCCTCAAAGATTTATGAGTCCTCACCCCTAATGACATGTATTATTTGTGCCCCTCAAATAATATCATCTGGCCATAGAACATATATTCAAGAATAGTGCTATGGCACTTCTGGGTTCCCATCATAGTAGGGATCATCTATGACCCTTTGATACAATAGCTATCCTTAGGACATTATCACATGTAGTGTCACGCAGAAGAACAATCAAGATGTGATAAGGATTTTATTAATGAATAAAGTACAAAGTAGTTGGTTCTAGTCCACCAACTCCAAAAGACTCTCAGTTGGACTAGATCCAACTACTACCAACCTTTAACCCGCTAACTCTCACATGATATTCGTACTTCTGATGAGATAGGCCTTTGGTAATGGGTTCCACAACATTCTCTTCCATGGACACTCTGCTCACTAGAACTTCACCCCTTTGATAGAAATCCATCAATAGGTGATACTTCTAATGTATGTGCTTTGTCTTTTGGTGTGACCTTGGTTCTTTTTCAAGAGCCACCGCTGCAATATTATCACAATGCAATGTAATAGGATCTTTACTGCTAGGAACCACATCAAGATCCTGGAAAATGTTCCTAATCCAGAAGGCTTCCTTGGCTGTATCAAAAGCCGCTATATATTCAGACTCCCCTGTCGAATCGGCAACAACTGGCTGCTTTGAACTCTTCCAGCTCACAGCTCCTCTTTTGATACATAAAACATATCCAGATTGCGAATTCAGATCGTTATGATCTGTCGGAAAAGCAACATCAGGATACCCTCTGATGACAAGCTCCCATTCTCCTCCACACACCAGGAACATATCCTTATTTCTTCTCATACACTTAGGGATAGTCTTAACAGAAGTCCAATGTTGTTCTCCTGGATCTTCTTGATATCTTCTTACCATGATCAGTGCATATGCAACATCAATCCTGGAACATAATATGGAATACATGATGGATCCTATTGCTGAAACGTATGGGATCTTACTCATTCTATATTTCTCTTGTTGTGTCTGAGGACACATTTTCATATAAAGATGTAGGCCATGTGACACTGTAACTAATCCCTTGTTGGATTGTTCCATACTAAATCTCTTTAGTATCTGGTCAATGTATGTACTTTGACTTAGTCCAATCAGCCTCTTGGATCTATCATGAATGATCTTGATCCCTAGAATGTAGGCTGCTTCACCCAAGTCCTTGATGGAGAAACACTTGTTCAACCAGTCCTTAACTGACTGTAAGACTGGTATGTCGTTTACAATAAGAAATATGTCGTCAATATATACTACAAGGATAACAATCACATTCCAATTAAACCTCTTATAAACACATGGCCCACATTCGTTCTTATTGAACCCAAATTACTTTATGGCTTCATCAAATTGAATTTTCCATGACCTGGATGCTTTCTTTAATCCATTAAGGGATTTCTCCAACTTGAAAACCTGTTTGGCTTCACCTGGTGTCACAAACCCTTCTGGTTGTGTCATATAGACATCTTCCTGAAGGTTCCTGTTAAGGAATGTTGTTTTTACATCCATCTTCCAAACCTCGTAGTCATGGTAAGATGCTATGGAAAGTATGATTCTTATGGATTTAGACATGGAAACTGGTGAGAAGGTTTCATCATTGTCAATTCCGTGATGATGTCTAAACCCTTTATCCACTATCCTTTCTTTATAGGTGCTAACTTGACAATCCATGTCCATATTTCTCTTGAATACCCATTTGCATCCAACAGGCATTACATCAACTGGCTCATCAACCAGAACCCATACATGGTTTTGATATATGGAATCCATCTCAAAATTCATAGCTTCAAGACATCTTTCATCTTTTGAGATTTATACTAATTCTTTGTAAGATATAGGTTTATCATTGTCCAACAATAATGATTCACCATCCTCGGTGACTATTAATCCAAATCTCTCTGGTTCCCTTACCTCTCTTAAGCTCTTACATAGTACTTGTGTTTCTGGAACCTCTTCCACGGGGACCTGTGGAACCTTTTCCCATTACCAACTCGGGTGTATCTTGAGAATCACCTTCTTTGAAGTCAATCTTGCTCCCACTATCCTTCTTGATGATGTGCTCCATCTCAAGAAAGACAGTTTGTCTAGCGATAGTGAATTTCTTGTCTGAAGGGTTATATAGGTAATATCATTCTATTTCCTTGAGATATCCTATAAAGATACACCTCGTGCCTCAGGGTGATAGTTTGTTGCCTGAGTAGGCCTTAACTAACACCTCTCATCCCCATACACGTGTGTGTGACAAAATGGGTTTCTTTCCATTCCATAGCTCGGAAGGATTTCCATTTTCCACCTTAGTTGCTACTTGGTTTAATGTGTATGGTTCAGTTTGTAATGAATATCCCCAAAAGGATAATAGAAGATCCACATGACTCATCATTGACCTCACCATGTCCAATAAGGTGGGGTTCCTCCTTTCACTAACACCGTTCCACTGTGGTGTATAAGGAGGAGAGAGATGAGATAGAATCCCAGACTCCCCTAGAAGATCAATGAACTATTGGTTCAGATATTCTTCACCTCGATCCGATCTAAGTTTCTATATCTTCTTACCAAGATGATTCTCTACTTCATTCTTGAATTCCTTAAATTTATATAAGGCCTTTGACTTATACCTCATTACGTATACATAGCCATATCTACTCAAATCATCAGTAAAAGTAATGAAGTAAGAATATCCACCTACAGCTTCTACTGGAAATTGACCACACACATCCGTGTGTACCAATCCTAGAAGTTATGTAGCCCTTTCACCCTATCCACTAAAAGGTGGCTTGGTCATTTTTCCTTGTAAAAAAGTGTGAAATATATCAAGTGGTTTTAGCTCATCAGAGTCTAAATAGCCATCTTTGTAGAGCTTTGTCAAGCGCTTCTCTTTCACATAACTTAGACGGTGATGCCACAACTGGGTGATGTATGAGTCATGTGAGTTTTTTTTTGTTATTGATTTCCAACACTTGGTTTTTGTAATTTAAGACATACAAACCATTATTTAAATGTGCCATACCATAACATATGGTGTACTTATAAAAGATACAACCCTTATTTAAAAATTTGAAAACAAATCCCTCCATATCCAAAAAAGATACAGAAATTGTGTTCTTGGTAACACTAGGCACATAATAACAGTTATATAAAACCAAAATTATCCCAGTCGGCAGTGAGAGGTGGTGGTAATCACCAATAGCCAACGCAGCCAGCCTTGCGCCATTGACATCTCGAAGATCCACCTCTCCTATAGTAATATTTCTAAATCTACTTGGTTCCTTCATTTGAATAAATATGAGATCCCCACAAGTTGTATCTAATACCCAATGTGTAAAAATAGAAAGATTACACTCGATAACGAACACAGCTTTAGCATCCCCACACTTCTGAGTGTAGTTACTCTTCCAGTGACCTTGCTTGCCACATGAAAAACATACCGCCTCCCGTTCCTTGCCCTGCCTCTGGATCTTCACCTTCTTTGAATGACGGTGCCCAGGGGCTTCAGACGGTTTTAAGTCATTGGCCCCTTTGCCTTGTCCTTCCTTTTCCTATTCACCATATGTATTGTGGGTTTGTCACGCCCCATGTCCTTATCTACCTGGAAAATCAAGGTCATAAGTTCTGATTGACTCTTTTCATTGTTTCTCATGTTGTAGTTGACAATAAAGCTAGAGAAGTTCTTGGGCAGTGATGATAGGATGAGATCTGTACGCAACTCATCCGGGAATTTAATCCCTAAGATGTCCAGGCATTCAATGTAGCCAATAAGCTTGACTACATGAGGCCCAGCTGGCACAGAATCTCCAATTTTATTTTTAGACAAAGCATTGGAGATATCATAACTCTCCTATCTCGCCTTCTCTTGGTAGAGATCCTTATGGTGAGACATCATTCTATACACGTCCATGTTTTCATGTAACTTAAAGAGCTCATTGGACATGGCCGATAGCATGAAACACTGGACATATGTGGCATTATCCATGTGTTTCATATAGAGATATAATTCTTTATCACTGGCCTCTTTCCCAAGCGCAACTGGAATAGGCTCTTCCAGCACATACAATTTCCTTTCGTGGCGAAGGATGATGCGTAAATGCCTCTGCACTCTTGGAAATTGGTGTCGATGAGAAGGTTTTCCTTATCATCTATGGTTCACAATGATATGTTTGAAGTCATTTTCTTTCCATTTCTACAAATTAAGATGATCAAAGGTTGAGTACAATATTACAAAACTGAGACAAATAAATAAATTAATACTTTTTAGTCTCCCATTATTTTATCAAAATCCAATATCCCTCACCATTGACTTTGGAATATTCTGTTGCCTGAATATTCTAGTGGAAAGGATCCATATTTACCTTCAAATTACCCCAACTAGGGTTGGTCAAGAAACTTTAAGGGTTTCAGGTAGGCATTCCAAATGCCAACTGGATTAACTCGCCGCTCCTTGATCCACTAAGTGGACTCCCCAATCCTGAAATCCTTTTATTTTGGATTTCCTCAACCTTTGCCTCTTGGTCACACCAAGTCCTGCTATGGCAGTAAACCCTTGATGTGTACCAAGTCAAGTCAACAAAAAACCTTGAATTATAAATCCCTAATAATTGAAATCACCCCAACTAGGTTTGGTCAAAGCACTTTGAACTATGGTTCAATTCTAACCAAGATTATGGAAGGTTGTACCGACTTAATATTTATTTTGAGGGATTTATCCTTATATATAAATTTCCATTTTATTATCTTTGATTACATGCTTTTTAATATTAAGTGGGATATAATTAAGTGATTAACCATGTCTAAGATAATATTTACACATAAGCTGGTTTTTATTTTAGTTCCACCTTACATGCTTGTTTAATTCATTAATTGTGTAATCGTGACAACACACCCACAATAAATAAACCATGCAACTGACAGAAATAAAATAAATGGTATGATCATGAGATTTTTTTTGGTTAGTTTATCTAGCAGTTGATAAACTAACCCAAGACCTAGGGGAGAAACACCTTGAACCTTTCAGGTTCGTGTTTATAGCTTTCCACCTATCCGCCTTTGTATCTCCTTGGAATGGTTTCGCCTTTGCTCCTTACTTGAGCAGCCTCCACAAGCTTGGGAGTTCCGTCCATTACATATGCATTTACCTCACACGCAGGTGAGGGGTAAAAGGGTGTTTTTACATAAAAGAATCCTTGGGAACGCAGGCCCTACATATTAATGAGGAGAGGGATTGCAGGCCAACAAATTTAAATAAATAAATTAAAAGAAACCATTCACAAACAAAGTTCTTGGTCTAGCTCATGATCATCCATACACGCAACAATATTTACGCATAAATAAAACGAGCATTCAATTCTTCAATCGTTTTTGCTTAAGATAAATCACGCTCGAATCAATTAATTATCTTTTAATTAATCAATAATTTTATCATAAATCCTTTTCTAAATTTCCTTGATATTATCATCCATCATAATTTTAAACAAATAAATTCATTTAAAATTATCCATATATGTAACTTGTACCTTGGAGGCAACCCGGTGAATTCCCATTTATTACGCAGATGTTAAATTAAACACACATATATATAACACCTATCATGTGTTGTGCCTTAGCTTTATGCCTACACTATGGTACACGTCTCAAGGGTTTGTATAATATAATAATAAATTTTAATAAATCTGCGTAATTTGGGTGAGTACATGGCGTGTAGTTCTGACTACACGGTGTGTACTTTTCTTCACCGTCCATCCGAAGTACATGCCCGGGGACATGGCGTGTTAATGTACTTTGGAAATTTTCGGAGTAAACGACGTGTATAGTGCGACACACGACGTGTAGTTTCCGCATTACACAGTTTCCAGCTGGGCAAGCCATGTATGGGGTATATGGTCCACCCTAGCCTGAAGGGACTACATGACATGCTCTTTTGGACCACATGACGTGTAATCCGGAAACCATGTTCCACCTGTTCCAGGTCATCACATGGTGTCATAAATGACTTATATAGGATCAATACACAGCCCGATTTAGCAGACCAGTCCGATGCATGAACCTAGACTACACGACGTGTACTTCGGAATACACACCGTGTATTCTGGTGTTGTACGGCTAGGAACATTTGCCTCCTCCGGATGAGATCCTCCATTTTATTTTAATCAAAAATTAAAAGAAAAGGTCGTTTATTTATAGTGGATGAGAAACGATAGAGGAGGAACATATCTTAGGATTCAGATTTAACGAACAATTAACATGAATTGAAACAACTAAATTATTTAATACGGAGATCACAAACGAAAAACTAAATAATTATAATCAATTATAAGACCCTTTGATACCACTTGTAGGTTCCGGGAACAGCAGATGTGCGTTGGTGGGTTTTCCCAACTTTAAGTTTAACGTTTAAACAATGTTCAATCCGAGATCTGTCACGATGTTAAACGCCGAATCTTTGGAATGCAACGAGGAATGAAAAACTTAAGAGGGAATCCCAGAACCACAGAGATATGATCATCATATGTTGGTTATAATTAATTTCATTATATCACAAGAATTACGTTGGTTGAATTATTTCTTCATTGATGTCTCCGGTCATGATCTTGTGATCCGTCGTTGCATCGTAGAATCCAAGTGTATGATTCCTCTAGCGGTGATCCACACGTGTGCCACATATCTCCGAATGTTGCTGATGGGATCTCTGGGTGCCAGCCTGGAATAAACTTTTCTTGCGATGTCCGCCTTTGATCTCCTTGGTCTCTCAGTCTTGAGAGCATTCTTGGAGGAAGGAGTTCTTTCGGCCTTGAAATAATTCTCCAGAATTGTTGTGCACAACTATTGATGAAAAGTGTTGGGGTTGTGAGGATATTTATAATCAGTTTTGACATAGTAGAGTTATGAAAATAAATAAACGCATTACGCATCTTATTTATTTCATTAACTCTTATTGAAAACCCCCATGTAAAATTATTAATTCCTTGACATGCACCCATGATGATTGTAATAAATATCATTTAATAAAACAATATTATATCCTCAATATCCCGAGGGGAAAAACTATGTGACGTGTAATCATTAATACACAGTGTGTACTTATTTTCCATAAAACTACACGGTGTGTATATTTAATATACATGGCATGTACTTGTATTTTCCACTTTCCTTTATTTCCTCCACCACATTTATTAGTCCTTATGTAATGACTATTTATTTCTTAAATAAATGTAAATGCATTACTCGATAATAAATGTATTATTTTGCCCATAATATATTCTCTCGAATAACTAGTGTCGAAATAAATGCAATCAGGCATCCTTAAATAATTATTAAACCACAGTCGAGAATAATATTTATTTAACTATTTAAATTAATATTTAAGTGAGATACATGGACACACTTAGTGTGTTACCCTCTAGGCCCCTTTCTCAGTGGCATTCGGCGGAGCCTGCCTAAAGTCCAAGGTCAGTGTCTAGAAACACACCAAGACACCCATAGAGAATGAATTTAACACCGCAATGACGTGTCACCTCATACGAATGCTTACAGTGTAATATAATCCATTTGTCTCGATATCTCTAATCAAGCAGGTTGCATGCTAGTGCCATCAACCCATGTGCTCGATTATTCTTTATTTGACTTCCCAGAATTAAACTCGCACATACTTTACCATAGCCATGGATTTATTTAGGCTATATCAATTCCATCAAAGGGCCTGAGATATCTACTTATGTTATGGAATAAAAGGGAAAAATCCTTTATCGTATTATCTATTAATGCAGTATTACTCATGACACACCCAATGTATCCTACCTCGATTCGAACAGTGTATCGTCATAGTTTTTGTTAATAAATCTAAGTGTGCGAGTTGTAATACCCATTAATAATAATCTTAAAGTCTAAGGACCAATACACACGTCCGCATATAGGACCATCCAATGACACTATGAAGTGTGGATTTTCTACTAGCGGGCCTCATTCCCATAATATCCTCCTGTATATTACTAAGGGCGCACACCATGAGAAGGTGCCTCAATGTTTTATGAGTCCTCACCCCAAATGACATGTATTATTTGTGCCCTTCAAATAATATCATCCGACCATAGAACATATATTCAAGAACAGTGTTATGGCACTTCTGGGTTCTCATCACTGTAGGGATCCGCTAGGACCCTTTAATGCAACAGTTGTCCTTAGGAAATTATCACATGCATTATCACGTAGAAGAACAATCAAGATGTGATAAGGCTTTTATTAATGAATAAAGTACAAAGTAGTTGGTTCTCGGCCACCAACTCCAACAATAGGGTCCTATCAACTTCATCTTATGTATTCTACTTTAGCTATTTTGGATAAAGGGCCTTATAAGTATAGACTTACAATTCTTGTATCATCAACCCTAGATTTTTTTAATGTATAGGAACCACATTCCTTTTTGTATACATGTTTTAAAAAATTTTTAGGATTTCTTGTGAAATTTTTTTGTGGTGTTTTCACAATTAGAACATTTTTGGGAGAGCGGTCAAATGATATCAAGCATTGTAAGGAATGATATCTATAAATTAGTGGTCACTATTTCTTTTTAGAACTATTTGTTCTATAAATGAGAATTTTAGATTTTATTAATGGTATGTATTACATAGATATATAATAGGTTCATATAAATTGATACCTGAGGATAGTTTCATTTCTATCTCCGGAAGGAGGTGGTTATTTTACCCATGGTGAGTGGAATCTTCAAGCTGGTTGTGAAGCACCAATTCAGTGCAGATTGTATGGTCTCATGACTAAGATAGAAGGTATTATTATAAATGATGGTATAATGTAGAAAGATACTTTTTCTAAAATGTTATACCATTTTTTGAATGTCTTACCTTAAATTTATACAGCTTACCACCAGAACAGAAGATCGATTTCAGGATCGAGTTGGTGTCGGGAGTAGAGATAGTTTCTATTATGCGTTATAATATTTCACCAGTATAGCTTCATGAGATGAATTTTAGTTGTGAGAAATAGAAGTTATGAGTTTCATATAGCCTAATAAGTAATCCTGGGGATCTCTAGTTCTTTATTCCAAGAAGGCTGATGACTCTTTGTGCTAACATGTGATCTCTTATATGTTAATGAAGATGATAGTCAAGAACCAATATCATCTTCCGCACATGGAAGATCTATTCAATCAGCTAAGTGGTGAACAATTTTTCACTAACATTGAATTAAGATTAGGTTATAATCAATTGATAGATATACCATTAGACATAGATCGTAATACATTTAAAATTAGGTATGTCTTGTATGAGTTCATAGTGATATCATTTGGTCTGATTACAAACCAGCTGTATACATGGCCTTGATGAATCAAATCTCCAATCATTTTTTGTTCTTGTTTTTGGTAGTTTTAATTGATGACATAATAGTTTTATCCAAGTAATAATATGATAATTCTGAACATGGTGACATCATCTTGAGTATATTTTTTGATCATCATCATTATTCCATTCTATCTAAATATAATTTCGAGATTGATAAAATGAAGTTCTTAGGATATATCATCTCATAAGACGGAGTGTTAGTGGACCCAGAGAGGCTAATAGTCGTGATATGTTAGGAGTGACCCTATAATGTCTTTTATTTTTAGATTTTTTTTGATTTTATCATGTTATTATAACGGTATTATTTAGTACTCCCATCTAGAAGCACTGATGTCTGGGTTGACCATGAAAGGGGTAAAGTTTGTCTGGTCAGATGCTTTTGAGAGATCTTTTAAGGATCAATAATTCTAGTTGACCATAGAATATATCCTCACCTTACTTTTTCTTGGCTAGGTATACACAATGTAATGTGATGAATCTGGAGTAAGACTTAGAGTAGTTTTGATATAGGAGGATCAAGTTGTTGCTTATGGATCCAGTCAACTAAGACCAAGTGAGATTAATTTTTCTACTCATGGTCTAGATTTATAAGTGATGGTATATTATCTAATTTTTTGGAGAAAAAATATTTTGGGTGACATGTTTTTGGTATACATGTACTATAAATCCTTAGTTACATCAGTCCTTAGTGAGTCATAAACCTTCAAAAGAGAATGTGGGTTGATTATCAATAATCAATTGAATTTCATCTGGATTATACCCCAATCAAGTGAAACCCCATTTTCAATGACTTGAGATGAAATATACATATAAGTAGTTTGTGAGACTTGTTTTGTGTGGTGGATGAGGGAACCCTTTTCAAACATGCATCTAGGTATTCAGGAGACCCAAGGACGTGAAGCTCTAACATCAAATTTTGTGATACATGTACTTCTTTACCAGATCAATAACAAGAATTTATATGATCTAGAGGTATTATATCTAAGAGATTGCTAATATAGTGTGGATTTTTTATTAGGATGGTCTCTTAGTAGTGGTAATACTCTTATTTTCTATGGCATAGAATGGGTCCTATAGACTTACAGGAGGATATGATAATAAACTTGTGTGCTTATATATGGTATGTACACCCAGGTCTGACAAAAATGTATTGTGATCTCCATATAAAATAATAGTAGACAAGAATGAATAAGGATGTATACGGGTTTGTGGAAAAATGTTTCACATGTCAGTAGGTGAAATATGGGCATCAGAGGCTTGTTAGGTTGTTCCAACATTTTCCTATTGCAAAGTAGAAATGGAATGATGTCACTATGGATTTTTTGACCGAATTACCCAGGAGGCCTTGCGATAAAGATATAGTATTGGTGATCATAGATCGAATTATGAATGTAGAAAACTTTTTTATATCTGAGAGACCATTATTTTTCATGGTATTGGTAGTGTTTACATGCGGTAAATAGTTTAGTTTCATAGCATTTTGATTAGTATCATTTCTGATAGATATCTTCGTTTCATGTCTTGGTTTTATAAGGGTCTTCCGAAGGCTCTGAGGCCCTGGGTTCTTTTATGAAATGCCTAACATCCACAGATCAATGGATAATATGAATAAACTATTTAGATTCTGGAGGATATGGTGTGAGCCTTTATTTTGGATTTTAGTGGTTCATGGGAGAATCTTTAGAACTCAAGGATTTCTCTTATAATAAGAACATATAAGCATAGTTCCAAATAGAATACTTGAAGTCTTTTTATGTAAGGTCATGGATTTAATCTATATTTTGGTTAAAGATTGTCCATTCAATGTTTTCTTGACCCAGGATCATACATGAGATGTCTGATTAGGTTCAGTTGATCAGGATGTAGTTGGTGACCTCACAAAGTTGGAAGAAATTTTACATTGCCCATCTGAGATGATGTCTAGAGTTCATGGTTGGTCATCGTGTTTTCCTTGGAGTCTAATTCATTTTAGGGAAATTTTGTATCAGGAAATAAAAATAATTACCCCCACGTTTTTTATGTCATTTGATATAGTGGAAAGGGTAAGTACAATGGCATATCGATTTTCCCTTCCATAGTGTTATAGTTCATAGACAATGTGTTTCATATATCCCTTATTCAAAAATGTCATCCTAATCCATATATTTTTTTATACATTTGTGACATCAATCTTGGTGTATATGTATCCTTTAATGAGAATATGGTATTAATTTTGGACAATGGTGAGAATTATCTATAAGGAAAGACTATACCTCTAGTTGGAGATTAGTAGTACCATGGGCATGTTCAAGAGGTGACATGGGAGAGAGAATATGATATTCCAATATAGTTGAAATAATTATTCAATGATACTGCACATGGATTCTTGGAGTATCTTAGGGATGGGCTATTATATATGGTGGGGTGGTTGTAAGATCTCATCTTTTTCTATGTATATCCCTCTTTGAGTTTTGGTTGAACAAATTTTATTTTGGGTTTTCATTCCATAAACCTTATTGGTTGAGTCCCTTTTGGGGGATGGAAATACTTTTCTAAGTAAATGACCTAATTTATGGGAATGTATGTTTTTTATAATTAAAATACTCTAATTATAACCATATAAAACGTCTTATGAGGGTTTTTAAAGATTTTGGAAGTCGTAAGAGGTGGTTTAGGTTCTTTATATATATAATTGATTAAGATTCGTCTGATGGAAATACACACCCTGAACATGTTACACAATGTGTAAATGTTTCCAAGAAGATGTTGTAAACTCGTTCAAAGCATGAAATGTTCACGCATCATGAAACTAGTCTACATCATCAAATAGTCAATCATGGTTATTTTAACTTTAAGTGGTGTGTTTTTTGATGTTCTAATGAATTTATAAAACCCTAATGTCAAATGGTTTTGTATCATGAATCTATTGGGTCAGTAGTTTTAAACAACATTGTGTGTTAGATTTATTTCTCATACATATGAAACTCTACCCTCTCAAACCCTAGAGTGATTCCAGGTGATTTTACATCCATTATTTTTCTTTTGAACATCTTGATCTAGTGTTTAATCTCTAGTGAGTATTTCATTTTGTTTTCCCTTATCCTCCTTTTATTCTTTGTTATCACAGTGAAATCTCTTTATCGCGGTTGAATATAGATGTTTATATAATCTAGTCCTTCTTTGTGATCACTTTTACCTTTTTTCTTTGTCAGTTTTTCATGTTTAAATAATTTATTTGATTACCAGATGATGGTTATTGTCCTATAAAAAAAATCCCTATGGTATATTTTAAATTGTTTAAGTATAAGAAGTATTGTGTGATTGTATGGACATTTCATTCATGCTAATTAATATAATAATGGGTAATGATAAATAATTTTTTAGACTACTCTTGGGATCCCTTGGATTCAATAGAGTTGTGAACTGGCTTGAGGATACCCATAGGGGGAGCCTATCATTGAAAATTATTTAATTGGTTAATGTATTAAAGAATATTTTTTTATGAAATGAGACCTAGGTGATTTATTGTGATAGATTAGCCACAAAAATGGATTATTTGGTTATTTAATGAATGGGTAATTGAAATAAAAACTTTAATGGGATAAATTGAGCATTGTGGATTATGATGTTATGTTTTGGTGTTCCTTCCATTATGAATTGTTTTCTAGTTAATTCTAAAATGGATATATAAAATAATTTTCCTAGTGATGATGAAATGATTATATAATAGTGTTTGACCTGTGATGTTGAAATGCTTATATAGAGTTATTTTTCTAATGATGATTAAATGATTATATAAAGGAATTTTCCTCATTATTTTGAAATTCTTATATAGATGGATTATCCTGGTTTGGATAAAATGACTATTTTAAGGGATTATCTCGGTATTGCTAAAATGATAATATAAAGGGATTAACTCATTAATGTTTTAATGCTTATAAGTCCTGAACCAATTGTGTGATTGTACCACAGACCTGTGTTTATAGGTTGCATAGAGTGTTGCATGCTCATATAGGTTCCAAAATATGTTGATTATTGTATTGTATTAATAGATTAATTAATATTTCTATTATAATTTTATTTCATGCATTTATTATCATATAGGTTTTGTTTAGAAATGGTGGTGTCAACCAACAAAGTTTTTCTAACACCCTATTTAGTCTTATATTTGGTATCTGATCATATTACATTAATGTTGGGTTGGGAAATGGAAAGTGATAATTTTTATGATTATTTCATGCTTGATGGGTTGGAGCCTGGGTATGGGACCAATATGGAGTTAGGACTAGGGTCTTTTGAGTTTATTTTTTTTTTATTATTTTCATTCATCTATAGCAATTTCATCATGTCACTTAGTTACAATTCATCCTATCATTAAATGGTTCATTATTATTTTGTTTACTTGGTTTATCCATTTATCTTTCAATTGGTTGATGTATTGTTTCCATTATTTATATTACTTTATTGTTTGGTTATTTATATGGTATTGAAACTCAATAATAGGTTGTATAGTCTCCATAGTATTCTTTTTACATCCCTGCTACTAGTTAGGGGACTCTGGCATATGAGGAGGTATGCTTGAGGTCTAGTAACCAACCTGACTTGACTACCTGATAGGGTTTCATATCAGGGAAAACTATAGATAATTTCCAGGAGATTTTTAATTCCATCCCCTATCTCGTTTGGTTTCTGATTGGTATAACCATCACATTTACCATCAAACCTATTATTAACTCAATTCCTGCTTTCTGCAGCCATTACATAAATATAAAAAAGATAAAGAGAATAATTAAATTTATAGATGTGAAAAAATAAAAATTATAAACATAAAATAAATAACTCATTAATGATGTATATACAATAACTTATGAATCTCTATGTTTCCATCAAGCTTATCCACGGTATTCTCCCAATTAGGTTCTCTAAACAAAATATAGATAAATTCAACATAATTATTTATAAATAGTATGTGAATCCTGAAAGCATATCCCCCATAAGTGTCAAAATATTTTTGTTATTAGCCTCACTTATTTTATACCAAGTAAATATCAGATTAATAACCCACCATATTTTGTAGGGTAATAAACCAAAGGTAAATTTTTCATATAACCTCTACCAACTTGTTTTTATCCTAATAAAGATTTAATTTCTAAGAAACCATACACTCTTTACATTAATAAAATTTTATGATGTTTTCATACATTTAGGTTTATCCTGAGGTTTTTACTACTAATATCTATCCCCAATCTCCAAAACTAAGTAAATTTATTTCCAATAATAGTTAAACCCTTCTTTGATACTGACAGAGGAAAAAAAACTAAACATATGCATATTATATATCAATTCACATGATTATTAATTTCATCTTACAATAAATAACAACCTAGAGCCTAAATATTTTGTGTCTTTAAATATTGTATATATGTAACTGATTTTACAACACTATAAAAATTTCTCCACAATCATACCATAATAGTCATCTACCTAGAAATATCATATCTTATACTCATCTTTATATCATAAGTAATTGAAAAAAAAGAGGAGGTGAGGTCAATCACTCAATAAGGGAAAAACATATCAATATGTCATCAAGGGTGAGATAATAAGCATTATAAAACATGAGGATTAGAGAAAATATTGATTAAAATAAAAATGGATCATTAAGAGTTGTTTATAAGGAATGGTAGAAGGCATACAACTCAAAATGATCTAACATATTTCATGGAATTAGTGTGTAGAATCATGATAGCATATTTAGGTTCCATATAGTATAAAAAGGAATATAACATACAAATGTGGAATAGGAATAAGTATAAGAAATAAAAAAATTGTGATCATGGATAACCAAATCAGTTTCAAACTCAATATTGTAATCATAGATAACCTCACAGAGTCCACACTCAATATTGTAAACTTAGATAACTACATTGATTCAACACTCATTATTGTGAACATAGCTAACTGAATAGATTTCATTCTGAAACTTATAAACATAGAAAACCGTTTTGATCCCATACTCAATATCATTATCCCATGAGATATAAAAGATAAAACAATTCATTATATGGTTATATAGGATCCCAGCTATCATATAATGATAATATATACACATGTATTCCACATAAAATCAATCATCTATCATTCCATTAATAGGAGATGACTGTTAGTTAAGCTAAAAGTCATATGGTGTGAGGGGATATGGGTTGGTGAAGTTATCCATTTATAAGTAATAGATAAGAACTTTTGTAAATAATCTGAACATTATATTAAAGAAAAGTAACTTTTAACGGAATGTGTCTAAAAAATTTTCCAATAATGGACACTTTTAAAATTTTTTAAATGAAACATTTACTGAAATTTCATAGTACATGTGATTAAATAATTAAGATCACTTAACATTATCAATTTAACTATAAAAGCACAATAATTATCCCAATTTTTTTGGGTTACATTTCCTCGATTATGTTTTAACATAATAACACAATATTTCAAATCCTAATTATTTAAACTATTTATAAGGATTGTTTCTCTCTTACCCTTGACCACATTTTTGGATTGAAATAATACTTTTAGCACTTTCTAACATTATATTTTAAAATCACAACCCACTTCTTTATATGTATTTATATTTTAAACTTCTATACTTCAAAATTTATTAAAGTTTTTTATAGGAAAAAATAATTTTTAAATGGATGGAGATTATTAGTTAAACGAGGTGATGTTTTCTTAATTATACCAAGAGTACATGTATTTTGAACATCAGACTAATGGATATAAAGTTATTCATCTAGTATGTTTAATTATATTTTATCCTGTAGAATTATAGATCTTCATATAAATTATTTTATTATCAATAATGGTGTAGAAAATTTTGTAATGACAATGGGAAGTTATTAGATTCTAAATAAATAAGTTAATAATTTTAATAGAGAAGTGAATGTTAAATATCAACATAACTATCTTGGTTGTAATAGAATGCTATTTTTTATGAATAAAATTTTTTATAGTACGGGTTCATCATTTGAAAATATTAATAGTATATAGGAGAAGGTATAAGCTACACATTATAGAAGGACTAATGTTTTGGAAACTCGAATAGTTATTATTAATGTAGATAAGTTGTACAGACCATTGAAACAACACATAAATACTTCTGGGATTCGTTAAACTACAACAAAAATATTTATTCAAAACAATTACATTGTTTTCAAAAAATTCACCATTATATATTAAATTTCAAAGATATTAACACTAGAAGAATAAATGTTATTTAAACGAGGTTCAATATTTTGTTTTCCACAAACCCTATATTTCAAAATAATTTGTATCTAATTAGTATAAGAAGGTCTAGAAGATGGGAATTCCTAGAGTTCTTATTTGTAATAATTCTAGACCTAATCAGATCTTGGTACCAAAATCCAATTGTTTCTATTTTACATTGATAATATGAGTATCAAAAGTCAAAATATTTAGTTTGTGAATAGTGTTTATTCCAAGAATATGTCTTGAAATAAAAATAATTTCAATAATATTATCAAAATGAAAGTTGGAAAAATTATCCTTCGAAGAAAATACTCATGGATAAATTTGTGGTATTTGTGATATCGTTATTGTTTTTATGTATTTAACTTAGAATGTTTATAAATTTTATGTCTTAAGAACAATATCATCATTATAAGTCAATTATGTACTGAAGGATAAATTTTTAACTTCATGAATGATAAATTTATTGTTTAAACTTCAAAAGTAAATTTATTCTATCTACTAATAGGAATGATAATGAATACACATGTAAATTGGAATACCCTATAAGCTATGATATACCTTCCCCAAGTGTATTGGATGGTCAATATTTGTTATGGAATAGATATTTAGTACACTAAAATGTTAAAACATTATCCCAACATTCTAAAAAAGTATAATTATTAATTTATCAGATCTTAATTTTAATTTATCTAAAGTTTTTTGTCCTTATCAATTTGTTAAGAAACATAATTTAAGATTTAAATATATTAGTTAAGTTTCAAATTTTTATGAATTATAATTAGTGTACATGTATTTATTTGGTCTAATATGAACTCGATTTGTTGGAGGTAAATAATATATATATGTCTAAGTTGATGATTACAGTAGATATACTAGGTTCTGTTTTATAGATAAAAATATAAATCCTTTTTTTGTTTTAAAAACCTTATAACTGGTGTAAAAAATGATAAATATATACTTTTGGTAACTATTCATAGGGTTCATGGTGTATAATTTGAGAATTAAGATTTTAAGAAAAATTGTAGTAAAGATGGAATTATACATAACATTTTATATAGAATAATACCTCAGCACAATTGGGTAGTTGAATGAAGAAATATAGTTCTTTTAATAGACATGTCCTTTTTACATCATGAATATTGATATCAAGTTTACTAGATAAATATTTATAAAGTATATACTAATAGAATATAATTAATCCTACTAGAAATTTTTACAACATTTATTAGACATACTTTTTTGGATGGAGACCTATGATTTCTATAGGATATTCTTTGTTTAAACCTATCATATGAACAAATTTATACATTGTATTATATAAATTGGTTTCATTCTACATAATGGAAACAATATGCACTATAGTGGTGTAGATAATGAAAATCATAAGACATATATGTTTTGGTAAACATTACAAGTAAATAAGAAGTGCATCTAATATTATTGTAACCACATCTAAGAAATATAGAATAATTATATTGGAGGAGGGATATAACGAGAGTTGTATGTTCAAGGAGAAGGTATATTTTCATTTTTCAATCATTGATCTAAAGTTTTTGTGAAGTGTTATTGAAACATATTATTGTATGAGTTTTATTTTGTATAAACATTAGAGAGTTTAATTAAGACATATTTTTTTGAGTATATCATTATAAATGCCTTATGTTTTGATTTTGTAATTGTTTTTTGTCTGATATTGTTGATCAAGGGCCCTCAAGATTTTATATATAGAGAGATATTCTAATATTTCTGATCAATGGTTCCAGATGTTAGGGAAATGGATTTGTGTATGATCATTCTGATCGAGGGATTTCTTGGAAAGGAAGTAAGACATTATAATAGGGTAATTTTCATGGTTACCTTAATTTAGGTTTTATAAATCCCTAACACTGAAGGTTAAAGTGTGGATAATTTCTTACAAAGGTTCTATTTGTATTCTAAGATAATTTATAAATGTTTGTTGTACTAATTTTTTCATGTGTATATTTTCTTTTTTTCATGTTGTAGAAAATTTATATTATTTTTTATAAACACTTTATAACTCTGTTTATAAAGTGTGTCAGTATGAAACTTTTACCAATAATCTTTCTTAAAGTGTTTAGTCTAAATTTTATGTTTTATTTTTATAAACTATAATTTACTCCCCTCTATTTTAGTATAATTTTATACTATTTTGATGTTACACTAATATTTATGATTAAAAAACATCTATCATTTTATGAAAATTGTTATTCCTTTTAAACAAACATTGGTGTTATTCTTATTATGATTAATTTATTTCTCACATTTTATTACATGATTCTTAGACATAAGTATCCATTAACACAACACAACAATTGTAATGTCCTAGTTTCTTGGTAAAACAATGTTCATTTACATCAAAAAGAACCTAAAACATTGAATCATTATTTTATCCTCCATAGTTGGATCCCAAAATCCATTTGAGCTCCTAAAAATGAATGGGATAACCTCAAGAATACATAAATAAATGGTTGAGCTAAAAATCCTAGTAAGGGAACTAACATTATAAGGAATCATAACATGTGATCCAAATTTATAACATGATATCACAAAATAGAATGTACATGAGTAATTAGGTGGAAGAAAAACATAAATAGCAAGGTATCATAAGATCATGGTTTCATAGAAAATGTGGAAGCAACACAAAAACATGACATAAACATGAGTCAGGACTAACTTCCTAGACAACATCACATGGTGGTAAAAGTCCCATAATGGATTAGATTTACTCCCTAATCCCATATATGACATCTCATGAGACTATAACATTACCTGATGCCTTAGAGGGATATCATAGGCCCGCCCATACTTGGTTTATCATAGAACCAACCTTACTTATTATATCATGGAACCACGAATCCTTGGATAATAATGTGACCACCCATCCTTGGTTTATAATATAACCACCTGTCCTTCATTTATAATGAAATCAATTGTCATTATAAAAAATTTACAAGAGTTGTATCATGAATAATCTAAATAGATCATTAATTGCATCATAAAATCATCAAAACAACCAATATTATTTTCAAACATAATCAACCTAGGTAAGATAAATAGGTTCCATAGTAATCTCTTGGAAACTTGATTTATCCATGGTAAAGAAATGGGCTCCTTGACAATCTCTTTAAAACATGACTAACCTATGGAAAAGAAATTGGTTTCTTATTAATCTATTTGAAACAATATTAACACACCCAGAGAAAGTATTATGATGGTATCATTACAAAATAACCCATTAGATCATAAGTAACAACAATGTTCTTTAATGTTGATGAATGGAAATACCAATAAAATATTATTAAAAAAATTGCGGAAAAATAGTCTTTTCATTTTGAAAATCACTTTTAAAAACAAAAAAAATCATTAAATATTGTGAAAGTACATTTCATTAAAAAAATTGGAAACATATAAAGTAAAATTCATGTATAGTAATCTATAGGATGGTAGTAAAATAATTTCATGTCCAAAATGATAAAAACAAACCTTATTTTAAAAACATTATGAAAATGGGAGACAAAAGTGACACATTTGTAAAATGTTAATAAATTTACTTTTTATCCTTTTTGAAAGATAGAAAAAGATCCTGAAAATTTAATTATGGAAATAATTTATATTTATAAAAAAACATTTTTTAACACCTCTTTAAAACATGGATATGTAAGAGAAAGATACCTAGTCTGAAAGAAACTATAAGAAATGTATCACTTATAAATAACTTTATTGATACCTCTTAAATAAATAAGTGAGGAAATTAAAATAAAACATTTTAACAACATTCATAAATATTTGGAAATAAATATATACATTTCAATAAAATAAGATCATATTATTTTCTCTAAAATAACCTCAACATAAACAATCCCAAAATAAATAAGATTGTAACATATTTCTTTTGCCACTTTGGTAACTCTTCAATGGTAATCCCCATGAAATAATAATATCAAATGATATTTTAAAAATCATGAAAATAAGTATATTCATGATATAACTTGTGAAAAGGGAATTATATACACATCACAAATTAATATAAGTAAATATCATAAATGTATGTCATAAAGGATGATAATTTAAACAAATAACCCTTACAAAAATCATACCATTGAATTTGAAAATTAATCAATTAATAGATTATGTGTATAAACTTTAATCCACATAAAACATGTGTCAATGCAATACAATATAATTAGAATTAAATACAAACATAATAATAAGATATCAAATACAATAAATAAGATATATAATCTAATAAAAAGAAATAGAGTAATGAAATTATTTACTAATTGGTTACTTTCAATTCAAATACCCAAGGACTAAATATTTAAAATTAAAACTTAAAATACTATTATTTTTTACTTATTAATCATATTACACATTAAATAGATGTATGTGGACCATATAAACTTAATTAGGTGCATGAAATTAAAATATGACTCAATGAAAGGAAATTGAGATGAAATCCCTTAAGGCTCTGGTAATCATTGGATCCGAAACCCCATGAAATAGAGAACCTCATATGGAAATGAATATAAAAATATCTTTCAAGAATATAATCATAAAATACGTTAAATGTGAGTATATATACCACGTAATAAAAATAAGTGGTGATAATAGAATATGTATCACAGATATAAAAGTGACATGAGAAACCATTACAAAGTCTTTATCATTGATGTGAGAGTTAATAAATGGTTGATTATGTGTAAAAAATTAAAATTCAAATAAATAGAAGTGTAAATAAAATATAAATCAATCAAAAGACATTTCAAACTTAATTTTTGTATAACGAAGTTTTCATATAACCTAATGAATGGATATTGTGTTAAGAAACCGCTTAACTAACACTTCCCTTCAGTTGGTCATTATTTAACCTTTTGTATACTGGTTTTAAACATGTGACTAAATTATAATATATTATTATTATTATTTACAATATCATATATGATCCTTTTATAACATATTATTACCCATTTGTTAAGAATCATTTATTATCACTATTGTTTTGGTTGTTAATTGCCTTATTATATCTTGCATGTTTCATCATGAAAGTTCTATATCTTGAACATAGGTTATAATGAAATAATATTCATAATGATATTAATGTTATAAAGATCATTTTTTTGTAAGATGTATCTTTAAAATCATTTTTGATATTTGAACATGGAGAATGAAGCACATCGCTTCATGGAGATAGTAGGCCTTATGTACACACATGTGGTGTTATCATTTACTTAATGGTTGAAATGTTAATTTACACGTGACTATTGTGAGGTGTGAAAAAAAATACTAACTAAGTTAAAATTTAGTAAATTGGTTAAACTAGGGTTTCTCCAGATATGATTTCAGAACAATTGCGTTTGTGACTTAAATTATAGAAAGATGAAGATGTTCTTTTTTAAATTGTTTGAGTTAAAGAATAAAGCAAGCAATTAAAAATAAATATTGAAAACTAATGGATGAAGAGAGTGATGGGATCAGGGTAGGATCAACTTTTTCAATGTCTCATTGTCATAAATATCATCTACCCTCTCTTTCTAATGAATGAAAAATTAAAGACTTCTCGATCGAGTTATCAATAACCCTTGGTTGAAGAAAGAAATGGACCTCTCTCCAATGTGCATTGAAGTTCATAAAAATTCCTCAAAAACTAATAAAGTTCCCTATCGAGAATTATTTCTCCTTATAACCTTATAAAACATTCACTAGTTTCACATACTTTACAACGATCGTTGGACACTCACCACTTAAGACAATCTACTCGATCGAGACAAATTGCACTAGGCAGAGGGAGATTAACAGTCTTCATCCAAATCTATTAATGATGAATACAAAAATCCCAAAAAATGATCGTATTATGAGAATTAGGAAACAATATAAATATAAATCATTCAAAATAAAAATATGTTTTTACATTTAACAGAAAACTCCGACATTACAAAAGTGAAAGCCCCCCTTCTCCGATCACTAAAAGTTTTTTTCCCTGCATGTAAAGGGTAATAGAGTTCATAGGGGAAGAAAAGAGCATAATGGAACTAAAAATAGAAAATAAAAAATAAAAAATCACATAAATATTCCAATACTCCATCACATCCCTTCAAGCACCTTATTTAACCCCTTTGAATGGAATTGAACACTCTTCTTTATAGGCTTGTGTAGTAGAAAATTTCCCTCCAAAATTATTCCACTAAAATATTCAATCCATTTTGAATACTAAATGGACCAATATGAGAATGTTTTCTACATAACTATTGTTAAAATATATCTTTTTCGATATTCCACAAAATCTCAGTGGATTTGGATAAGTTTACCAAAAGTTATATTTGAATTACTAATGAAAACGTTTTCTTCCTGAAGTGATTCTTTTACTTATTCCTTTTAAATGCATCAAAAAGAAGCCTTAATGACATAATTTTTCATTAAATTTAATTAGGATTTTATATGTGGATTCCTTTTTCTATTCAGGTTTGAATCAATTCATTTTTAGTTATATAGGCCGATATATGCTTCAATCGCTATGGTAGGGTCCATTTTGTCGACCAAAACAATTTCTCCACTTGATTAATTTTTATGGGTCATTTTGTATCAAATTGAACTTTATTCCATAAGACAACATTGAATCCCACGAGAAAATACATACTAAAAACTAATTACTCAATTTTGATCAAAATAGTAAAAGATGTTCCAAAAATACCAAAGCACCATAAAACTGATAAATATCCAGAATTAACCAATTTTCACAATTAACCCCATAATTTACCAAAAAACTAAAATGATACAAATCACATTAAATTGATTAATTGTAAGGGGATAAATCATTGAAACATGCATTAAAAATAATAAAAATATTATCTCTATCAATTACCCCACACATAGCACTCGGACTCCTAGACAAGTCAACATCAAAATAAAAGAAAATTCAAAACACATACCAATGAGATCCACCAATTCAATACCAAGAAAATAATTATATAATGCATAATAAAAAATAATTCTTCCAAGTAATATATTTATATCATTAAATATAATTCCACTTAATTTCTCCTCCCATATACACAATACACCTACCTCACCTAAATTTTCTCTCTTCTCACAAATATCAATTTTTAACAGTGATTTTCTCTTCCAAAAAAATGAAGGGTCACCATAGGTTTTAAAAATTACTAATTATCCACCCAATGTGATTCAATGACATGTGTTTATCATGAAAATTTTGCAGGTTTGTTCTATGTCTTTTGGTTGGTAGGATTTTTATGTGAAAAATTATGAGGCCGAATGAGGAGATATTGCCTCTTTTTCAAGAAAAATTGCACAATTATATTTCTCACTCAAGTATGGTCTCCTCTTCACTCCCCTTAGTTTAAATTCAGATACATCATCAAGAAAAATCAATAAATGTTCAAATAGATAATTATTTTAGCATAAAAAATCAATCTTCTAAAACATAATTTTTATTAAAAGTTACAAAAATGGTACATATTTCTTCCTCCATTACATGATCTAGAAAAGGCACATCTTATCTTATCATGGAAGCTTCAGAAAAAGTAATAGAATTCAACATATTAATTTTTTAGCAGAACAGACATATCTTCAGTATTTTATTTTCCACCTAATGTTTCACCAAATGGGGTAGCACAACACAAGATAGATTCCCCCACACTTAAGTTCAATTAGATCATAAAATTGTACTTCAAGATAAGGTTGGATAAAAATTTTGGCTTCTAATATGGCTAACCTAATAATTTTTTTATGGTTTATAAAGAATAAAGGGATTAAAAGTATAGGTTTGTCTAAAATGAAAATGATTCACTTGAAAAGGGATCTTTAAAACCAAAGAAATACCTCAATCATTTAAAACAAATGTACCTCAGTCCCTCATGTTTTGAAAGGAATAAATCAAATTCCAGTTAAAACAATCATGTTCTGGTTTTCTCAAGAAGTGAGGTGAATGAAAATAATAAGAATAAAATGGTTCAGAGGCCTCACAAGACAGTGATTTCAAAGATAAAGACAGTAAAATGTGGCATGGGATTCAAATATAACAGTACTTTTCATAAAATTCCCAAAGAATTGAACTTGAAACAAAGTCATATTCAGTATTAATTTAAGCTCAGATTCATGGAATAAATGGTTTACATCAATGAAAAGGGTTTCAAAAATGATAATGATAATCATTTTAGCTCAAAGGTTTCAAAAAAAATCAAAAAAAACTGAAACATAAACACATAATTTTTTAAAAAAAACAAACACAAAATGAAAATCCTAAACTAAAAAGGTTCCATAACCCCACACATAAATGTAGTTTCCTCAATGCATTAAAATATAATTAATATGTAAGAATAATTTAAAAAGAAACACATCATCAAGAAAGTGTGAACGAAGAGGTACAACCTAATGTATTATTGATAGATTTTTTAGATGAGTTTGATCTCCTCCAATGGATCTAATAGAATGATCTCATGAAATTTATTCAACTGGTGTTCATTAAAAATGAAGGGAGCATGCTCTCCATACTTCATAATATACACAAGACCAAAATTATATACATGAGTAAATATAAATGGACCCTCCCATTTGGAACAATGTTTACCTGGAATCATCTTGAGTCTTGAGTTGAATAGTATAACTTTATATCCATGATGGATGTATTTCGGTTGGATCAGCTTGTCATGATTGACTCCTGTTCTCTCTTAGTAAGTCCTAGAATTTTCAAACGCTTCTCTTCTAATTTCCTCTATCTCATAAAACTACAAACTTATCTCTTTTATAGCACTTTCATGATCCAAATTCATCTTCCTAACAACCCAATACGCCCTATGCCCTATTTCCATGGGTAGGAGAAATTTTTTTCCCATAAATCATTATATATGGACTCATTCAAAATGGGGTCTTGTAGGCTATCGTATAATACCATAATGTGTCTTATAACATTTGGTTCAATTACTTTCTTTTTGGTTTAACAGTCTTCTACAAAATTCATTTGATTTCCCTGTTGGACACTTCACATTGACCATTTTTTGTGGGTGATAGGGAGTTAATGTTTTATGATGAAACCCATACTTATTTAGTAAATAATTCATTATCCTATTGAAAAAGTGAGTCCCTTGATCATTGATGATCGCTCAAGGTACTCCAATCCTACAAAATATGTTTTCCCTAAAAAAATCACCAGCAACATTATCATAATCAGTTTGGGTGGCTTTTTCTTTCAGCCATTTCAAAACATAATCAACTGCATGAAATATATAATAATATCCAAATGACATTTGGAAAGGGCCCATAAAATATATCCCTGAGACATAAAAAATCCCATAAAAATTATGTTTTTGATGGGTCTTCTCTTTTATATTTGAAATGTTTCTAGAAAACTGACATTTTTTACACCTTTTAAAAAATTCTTGAGAATCAATTAAAAGAGTGGGCTAATAAAATCAAGATTTCAAACCTCCCTTGTTATCCATTGAGGTCCAATGTGGCCTCCACAAGCTAATGTGTGACAAAACTCAAATAGATAACCAATTTCACTCTCAATAAAACATATTTATATAACTTGTTCGTTGCAAATCTTTCAAGGAAATATATCATTCGAAATGTAATTTCTAGATTCAAATTTCAGTTTGTGAATTTGGGGAGAATTGAAATGATATGGGACCTCAGATGTTACCATATAATTAACCTTTTTATCATACCAAGGAACTTCTCCTCTAACCAATTACAACTTCTCCCTTGAAAGGAGATCATTAAATGGTTATTTTTCAAGAATTTCATCTTCAATAGTGTTGGGAAGTATGATTAAATGATCTTCCACTTGGTTCTAAGATCCCTTATTGTCCATGATTTCTATGTTGAAATCATGTAGTAGTAACGCCCATCTCACTTGCCTCAGTTTAGCTTCATCCTTCTTCATCATGTACCTAAGAGCTGCATGATCAGAAAACACAGTGACTTTAGTTCCAAGAAGATATGACCTAAATTTTTCTAAAGAGAAAACAATTGCTAAAAGCACAGTTTTTGTGGTTGTGTAGTTGAATTGAGGTGCATTCAAGGTTCTTAAGTAATATGCAATGACTTTTGGCCTACCATCAATTCAATGAGAAAGTATTACTCCAACTTCTTGGTTAGAAGCATCACAAATTAGATCAAATGGTTCTTCCCAATTTGGTGGTTGCATCACATGTTCTTCAATCAATCAACTCTTCAGCTCATTAAATGATTCACTAAATTCACCATTGAAATCAAAATCAGAATCTTTCAAATGAAATCTAGAGAGAGGGAGAGAAATCTTATTTAAATCCTTGATAAACCTCTTCTAGAATTATTCATTTCCTCAAAGAAATATGACATGATTCATACAAGATAGGTAAGGAAAAGAATTTATAACTTCAATTTTTGATTTATCAACTTCAATATCCTTTTTGGAAATTAAATTCACAAGGAAAATCCCACTCTCAACCATTAAATTACACCTTTTAAAATTTAAAACACTATTCTTTTCAATATATGTTTTCAAAATGTTATCCAAAATTTTCAAAGAATGATCAAAATAGTTTCCAAAAACTATGAAATAATCCAAAAAACCACCAATAAATCATCAATGTGATTAGAAAATATAATTACGATGCACCTTTGAAATTTACCTGGGGAATTACATAATCCAAATGGCATTCTTTTATATGAAAAATTGTAGAATGAACATGTAATAGTTTTCTTCTATTGATCTTCAGGAGCAATGGGTACCAAGAAATAACCTAAAAATCCATCCAAAAAGAAATAATGAGTTATCCTAGACAATCTGTCTAACATCTAATCAATGAAGGGAATGGGGAAATGATCTTTTAGAGTGACCTTATTCAACTTCCTAAAATCATTTCACACTCTTCAACTATTCTAAATTCTCACTGGTAATAATTCATTCTTTTCATTCCTCATAGTGGTTAGGCCAGTTTTTTTAGAACTACATGAATTGGGCTAACCCACAATGAACCTGATATGGTATATATTATCCCAGATTCCAATATCTTCTCAATATAATTCTTCAAAACCTTCATTAAAGTGGGATTCAACCTCCTTTGGGGTTGTCTGATAGGTTTCTAATCTCCATCAAGAAAAATTATATGTGAGCATATTCTTTGGTTGATTCCATGAATATCACCTAAGCTCCACCATATCTCAAGGACATTCTCTCTCAAAAGATCAATCAATGATTTCTCTTCGGTTTTAGAGATATTATTTGCAATTATAAATTTTGGTTTCTCTCCCCCCTTATGGTACACATATTTCAAATTGGTGGGAAGTGGTTCTAGTTACATATTAGGGGGATGTTAAAAGGATGAAACTAAATTAATTTTTCCCACTTCTAAATATTGGAAGTCTAGTATACAAGAAACCATATCATCTTCATCATCATTTAAAAATAATCAATAAAATAATATTTTTCCTCTTCCACCGACATGAAATCATAATATTCATCATTTTAGGCATCCACATGTTCAATGATATTTTCAATGGAAGATGTCTCTCCTAAGTCTAATAATTTATATAAAATACCAAATTCTTCAATGAGTTCTGCACCAACATCATGGGAGAGTGAAAATAGGAAGTTATAATCAGATGGGTGCCTCCTGGATTCAAAAATATTAAAGTAGAAAGTGCTCTATCCAAACTACAGGGTGAGTGTCCCTTCATGGACATTGATGATGGTCTTGGATGTCTTCGAAAGAGTTCTAAAAAAATTATGGGTGAGTGTGATGGGCTTCTATATTATTCATATTTATCACATAGTAATCAATTGGGAACAATAGATATTTGACATTCATAAGGACATCCTCCAAAACTCTTATAAGGAAAAAATTAGATCTATTTGCAAGATGGACCACAACTATTGTGGGATTCAAGTATACCGTATGCAAAGTAGTTTACACTGATCATGGAAATACATTAATTGAAACACCTAGATCAAAAAAATCATTATATAAATTTAAATAACCAGTGCTGTAGGGGATGGAAAATGTACCTATATATTGGCATTTGGTTAGAAATTGTGGGGTTATAAGGGTTGAGACATTACTTCCCAAGTTTATCCTTTCATTACCTTAAATTATCCTCTTCTTGGTGCAAATATCCTTCAAATAATTAGCATAAATGGGAATTGTTTTGACTACTTAAAATCGGAGAATACTGATTTCCACTTTCTAGAAGGTGTCTATAATTTCTTTTTGACGTGCATCCTTATACAATTTATTTGATTAAATAATCCTTGATTTAAATTTTGGGTGTAATTCTTTATTCTCCCATTTTTTCCTTTGTAATGGTGTCTCTTTTGTCTTCTTCCATTGCCTATCCTTATCTTCCTCCTCTTTCTTCTCTTCTACACAATGCATTTTAACATAATTTTCAGATTTTACGACTTAATTCTCTTTCATCTTAGGTGGTCATGTTTTAGGTTCATGGGATGCTTTTGGTGATATTTATTTTACAATTCTTGTTGTTATCATGATGAAATATTCTTTGGGTTTGGGATTGTTTGGGAAGGATGTTTCCTATGATTTTTGGTGAGTAATTCCATGATACATTCAAACTTTTTGGAAAAATATTTTATAGTGTATTTTAGCCCCTCAATATCATATATCTTCTGTTGGTTCAGAAATATGGGTTCTGAACTTGTTGATTGATTCTAATAGGTTCTAGGGAAAGTGTTTTGTTGGTGGTTTGAAGGCTGGTTATAATATTTCGTTTGTTGAAATAGTGGTGGGATTTGGATTTTTTGTCAGAATGGGGGTTGGTTTTGGAACTGGTTTTGGTTCAAGGGTATAGCTTGATTATGCTGATTTCCAAACCCATATTGAGCATGGTTAGGATCTATCAATAATTGATTTTTTTGGATTTTCCTTTAATCAAAAGCTTCCTTACAATTTTCTATTCACTATATTTCAGAACATTGGTCAATGAAATGATCTGGTAATGAGCATAAACCATATACCTTAGCCAGTGCTTGTTGATCTCCCACTTGTTTCAAGGCCATCTATCTCACCAAACTGGTTAGCTCTTCAATCTTAGTTTCTATTAAGGGTTATGGATGAGATGTTTGTACCTAATTAATACCTCTTGTTCTAGTACCTATTGTACGAAACTGTTATGATTTATGATAATTTTTCTCAATGAAACCCTTGGATTCTTCTGGTGACTTGTCAATCAACACACCTCCAGATGATGCATAAAGAAGGTTTCTATCATTTTCTAGTAAGCCTTGATAGAAGAATACAAGAATTTGATTCTACTTAGTGGCTTGATGTGGGAAGCTGGCACATTGATTTTTAAATCTTTCCCAGTATTCTTAATGGGTTACTCCAGATGATTGTCTGATGGCATAGATCTCCTTTCTAATGGTCATGCTTTTGGATGCGGGGAAGAATATTTGAATGAACCATCTCACTAAGTCATTCCAATAATCAAAATCTCCATGTTTTAGGACATACAACCATTATTTGGCATATCTTTCCAATTAAAATGAGAATTCCTTCCACTTTACATGTTCATCAGCTGCTCCATGGGGTCTAAATTATGAGCAGACATGTGTGAACTCTTTAATATGTTTGTTGATATATTCACCTTCCAAACCATGAAACAATGGGAGTAATGAAATCATATTTGGTTTTATCGCAAAATAATTTTGTAATACTTTCATAAAATTTTGATTATAATGATTAAGGAATTGTGGGGTAATATGTTCTCTATGGGTTGGTTTTGGATTTCTAGTCGTGATGACAGGCTCGGAGTGAACACTTGATGTTTCACTTCTACCTGTGAGAGAAAGTTCCTCAAATTTAAATTGTAAGTTGAGGTTTCTAGGTCTATTAAAAAAATTTCATTCAATTTTAGGATCAATGGGTCAAGTTTCATTATTTAAAGTTCTAGTCATGCAACTTTGAAAAGAAAATAAAAAAATAGAGAATAATGGGAGAGAAAAAATGTTGGCACTACCTCCCTAGAAACGGTACCATGTAATTTTGAACTGTGCCTATAATGGGGTGTGACAAAAAAATACCTAAATTAAAATGTAGTAAAGTGGTTAACCTAGGTTTTATCCATATATCATCACATAACAATTATGTTTATCACTTAAATTAAATAAATAAGAAGAGGTAGTTTTTAAAAAATTTTGAGTTGAAAAATAAAAGCAACCAATTAAAAATATATATTTAACACTAATATATGAACTAGGTGATGGGGTAAGGGTATAATCACCTTTTTAAATGTCATAATTGTCATAAATATCGTCTTACCTATCTTCTTATTGAATAAACAATGAATAAATCCTAGATCGAGTTATAAATCACCATTGGTTGAAAAAAATAAATGGAAGTCACTCTTATCAGCATGAAAGTTCATAAAAAATTCCTAAAATACTAAGGAAGTTCCAAATCAGAAATTATTTCTCTTTATAACTCTAGAAATATTTCACTAGTATCTCGCACATTCCAATAATCTTTGGATACCCACCACCTAACACAATCTGCTCAATTGAGACAAATTGCACTAGGTGGAGGGATATTAAAAGTCATCAAACAAAGCTATTAATGATGAATACATAAAACAAAAAACATGATCACATTATGATAATTTAGAAACACTTATAAAATAAATCAATAAAAATAAAACAATGGTTTTACATTTAAGCACAAAACATTAAAATTAAAAAAGTTAAACGCCCCCTTCCCCGATCACTCAAAGGTTTTACCTCTCTATGTGAAGAGTAATTGAGTTGATAGGGGATGAAAATAGCATAATGGAACTAAGAAAAAAAATGTTAAAATAAAAATCACATAAGGATTCCAATCCTCTAGTTCAGCCCCTCATTCACCTTCTTCAACCCCTTTGAATGAAAGTGAACACTCTTATTTATAGTCTTGTAGAGTATAAAATTTCATTCCAAAATTATTCCTCCAAAAGAATGAGTCTATTTATCAAATTAAATGGCTGAATCTCAAGAATTTTTTTTCATAAATATTGTTCCACTCATTTTTTTCATGCTTCCTCAGACTCTCAACAGATTTAAAAAAGTTTACCAAAAATTATACTTGAATTACTAATGAAAACATTTTCTTCTTGAGGTGACTCTAAAAATTACTCATTTTGGAAACATTTAAATGAATCATTAATGACATAATTTATTTATTAAATTTAATTTGAATATGAGACACCAAGTACTCTTTCTATTCAAGCTAGAATTACATCATTTGGAGTTATGTAGACTGAGATATTATTCAATATCTGAGGTGAGGTCCATTATATCAGCCAAAAAACTATTTCCACCTGATTAATTTTCTGGGCTATTGTGTGTCTAATTGGACTTTATTCCATAAATCAATGACAGATCCCACGAGCACAGATATCCAAATAGAAGAATCACTCAATTTGGATCCAAATAGTAAATGATATTCCCAAAATACCAAAGCTCCATACTGTTGATAAATATCTAGAATTAACCAATTTTCCAAATTAACACTATAATTCACCAAAACACTAAAATGATACAAATCAGCTCAAATTGATTAATTGGAAGGGGTTAAATCCTTCAAACACACATTAAAATAATGAAAATATTATCTCTATCAACAATAAATTTGATTGTTTAATAATTTTAAATAATAAATATCATTTCATATATATCACATATATTTATTAAATTTATCATTTTTTACCTTTCATGTAAATTGTTAGTGAAATAAATCACATTGCTTCATGAGGAGGTAGTCTACAACACACATGAAGGAAGTTATCATATATTCAATGGATAGTATGGGAAAAAAATATATGATATAATTATTTTCCAAAATTATTATAATAAAATTTATATAATATATAAATATTAAATTAATCCTTATTACCTTCCACTAACAACACAAGTGAAGAACAAATCACATCACTTCAGGAGGTGGTAGTCCGCCATACACATGAGAAAAGTTATCCTATTTCCTAAAAATTGTAAATTAAAAATGTACATGTGATATTATAATTCAGAATTATAATTGTATCAAAAATATCACATATAATCATTAAATCTAACATTATTTCTTGACTTGATATGTGGTGTTGGAAAATGAATAATATAGGTTCATGAGGTGGTAGTTTGTTGTACACATGAATAATAATTTCATATCCCATTTGAGGGAGTAAGAGATGTTTGTAGGTAATTAACTTAACATAAAAATATATATAAATATGAAATATAATTGGTTTATTATATAATTAGTGTTTAATAAAATTTTAAGGAGTTGGAAGAAGAAATAAAATAAAATTCTTGGTTAAGGATGGTACCTCTTCTTCAGAAAACATCTTTTGGTTTTCCCCATAATCCTTATTAGGTTGAATTTACGACTAAAAACTCTATCTAAGATTAGGGAATGGAATTATGTAAGTGGTTTGGTTTGGTATTGGCCGAAATAATGTTTTTGTACATGTAAAAAGGAGAGTATATTGAGTGGCCTTATATAAGTGATGTGATTGGCACACTTGTAATTTTTGAAAAGAAAACGTTTTACCCATATTTTTTACATTCAAAAAGGTGAAAAAAGTATCCAAAAGAAAACCTTAGAGGTTATAAGGTCACAATATGTCCATAAAATTGGTTTTTTAGAAGTTTCTAAATAATTTTACCCTTTAACGTTTTAGTTTTACCCCCCCCCCCCCCCCATTGAACCCAGTTTTACCTTAACCATGATAATTAATTTTTATGATTTTCACTATTGATTATTTTCAAAATTTTAGTTGAAATTATTATATTATGGTGATTAAAAATATAGAATCCATTTTTACAAATTAAATTCACATAAGGGAGGAATTTTAATTTGAAATTATTCCCACATACGCGATGAAAAAGCAGTTTTGAAAAGAGAAAAGCTTCAAAAATTTAAATGTTCATTATATAAAAATTAAATATAAAATTGATTCCAATGAACTAAACTAGAATAATATATATATAATTGAACTATATTTACATTTAAACCCATCTTATAATTATTTCAATGATTTTAAATTCTTTAAATGAAATGGGTATTCTTATTAAAAACAAGTATTTTTCATTATTCATCTATAAATTTATCATTTATGAACATTATCAAAAAATCACTACAAGATATTTTTGAAATGATAATTTTAAAAATTAAGTTTATATTGCTAAATAAATCTTATAATATTGTAAAAATATTTTTAGAATAAGAATTTCAAAGGGGACGAAACAGCTATTTAGAAAAACAATGTTTATAAGCCTAAAATTGGGTTTATTGTTCTCTATTTTCTAAAAAACACATAAGATTGATGTTTAAATTTTGATTGAATATTTCATATATAAATTTCATTAAAATAATTCACCAAAATTTATTTTTTTATGTTATTAATTTAAAAACGTTCATGCGTGTAAAAATAATTTTTTAGAAAAATATTTACTTTGTTTTCAAATAGTTTTTATTTTCATTTATAATTAATTGGTCACCGACGATTTAAATATATATACATTTATAAAGAATATAATTTCATAATTAACTTAATATTATTCATACTCAACATTCTAATGATTATGTGATGACAGTCATATTAAATATTAATGTATTAATAGTATATCTCATTTAGTTAAAACTAAGTAGTGTGTGTAATTCAAGATAAACTCGATGTTTTCTATAATGAATGATATAAATGAAATTAACTTTATTTGTAAAAAATTCGTAAAATATTAGGTTGGTATAGTTCTTCTCACAATTATTTCATAGTTAACACTAGACTATTTCATTTTTATTGATTTATGTTAATATTTCCAAATGGAACTCTTTCATCCTTTTAATCCCCCTTTTCCCCTATAGAGTTTATGATTTGGATAGATTTTTCTATATCTTAGTGGAGGTTTTTAGTATTTCCCCATTAGTGAAAAAATATTAGAAAGATAAAACTTATTGATGAAATGGTATTAAATTATCAAAGAATCATTCAATATTGTTATGTAATATACCCAATATAGTGCACCTACAATTATATTGAATTGGGTAACTACGTACCTCAAGAAAACATCCTCATATTCTAGAGGCTTCCAACTAGTGGTTAGGGTCTATGTAGTGAGTGGTGATATTATACCCTCTCTGTTACAGATAACCATACACCAAAGAGGAATAAATATAATAATCATCACCATATAAATAGAAGCAAGGTAAAATAGACACAATAGCTATATTCTATAAATATTTAAACATAAAAACCATGCTAAATGTGGATTAAGAAAATGATATATTCATACATGTATAAATAGAATATTTTGAGGGTAGGGCATGTAAATATAACCCATAAGTAAAACAAAGGTTTGAGTTTACAGCAAGACAGGTCTTGAGTGCATCCTCAGTCACCAACTCCCATCTCATACCAAGATCCATAGCACATCCAGCATACGAAGGGACCATTCCTTTACTGGGATCACAGAACATAAATTTTACTTGGTAATGGGGTGCTCGAGCATGGTGTGAGTACAACATATCATACCACCACAAAAAGTGTCCCTAAATAGTCTATAAATAATGGTTCATTCTCATAGAGATATTTTACAATAATAATAAATAAATAACAACCACAATAAAATCCATGCCCTCAAGTTCTTATCTATCCACTCAAGGGGAAACCATACCTTCTTCAACTAGTGTCTGGGTGTCACTAAACATATCATAATAAATCATAAGTCCAATGGGGTACTACATTATTAATTTTGTAACATATCAATACGCGGTATATTAACCATGGTGTAATGATACAAGAAGGGGGAAATGTGACCCCCATATGTATCATCTCAGACCAACCACATCCTGATCCTAGAAAAATTTGGTGTAATCCCAGTGGGAAAGTATATTGAGGAAATAAGGATCTAAACCCATTGGTATCTCAATCATACTTCAAATAAATGGATAAGGTGGAGAGGAGACCTTTATCTGTAAGGTGTCACTGCAAAGGTATCTCGACTCTGGCATAAAACCGGTGATCAATAGGAAATAATATCTGGTCTAGGGTAATCTAATCCCATCATCCACCATAATCCCAAACCATAACATCAAAATGACAGTAGGTAAAATCATACCTAGCCCATTTTGATCTCATCTCAAACAATATTAATCAAAAATATAACATTAAGAAGACTATAGGAAAAGAATCCTAGGTCCACATCAGTCTCAACATTTAGGTTTCTCGACTCCTCAAATTTACCCATTATGGTTTACAACCCAAAATTATTTAATAAGTAATTTAAGTTTTGATATAATATATGTTGCAATAAGAAGTACAAAACACACACTAAGAATAAGTTGAATTCGGGTCTAAATTTTTTTCCATCTCTCATTAGATCTTGTTCCCACATTTTTAAGAACCCAATAAACCTATCATAATTAATTTCACATCCACTAAAATCAAAAATACTGAAACAAAGGTACAACAATTTTATATGGTTTTTCAATAAGGGGTACATCCATGGATCACACACCAATAATTAGCTGATGTGGAATAATCGTGTAATATATACTAGTTTTTGGATTAAAATGATGTGATAATGGACACACAATGTCTAGATTACTACCATTATAGTTATATTTTTAGATTGGCATATTTCCTCGCTTAGAAAACCCCTACTAACTCCTCCACCACTCATTACTTCGAATAG
This sequence comes from Viscum album, assembly GCA_963277665.1. NCBI lineage: Eukaryota > Viridiplantae > Streptophyta > Magnoliopsida > Santalales > Viscaceae > Viscum > Viscum album. Next base: position 1,227,107,968 of record OY728138.1, on the reverse strand, counting down.
ATGTATTCTTAATTTATTTACCTAAAGCTAAATTCCATATAGATAATAATGTGTAATATGATTTCAATTAGGAAATCAAAAATATTATTCTTTAATTAAATCCATGACCACAAAGAATAATATCTGGTAGAAATATATAACTCTATATGCACATATGTTTCGGTTTTCAAACAAATCAAAATATTTATGTAATATTTAGGGTGTAGATTTTCCCCCGCATAATTTATATATGTCATATTTTTCATCATGTAATTTCTTCATTAAAATATGCCTTATTCATAATTTATTGGGAGTTCTATTTTCTCTGTAAGTTATATATATTTATTTCTTCCTTGTAAGTTCTTTAAGATTCTATCTGCCTCATAATTTCTTCATGGTTCTGTCTGCTCCGTCATTTATTCATAGTTCTATTCTTTATGTAAATTATTTACAGTTCTATCTATTTTTCCAAAATTAAGGGACTAATTTTAATTTTCTTAAATGAATATATTAATTCACTATAATAATCCTTTAATTTCTTATCTCTATAAAATGAGATTTTTGGGCTCATTTATTGGAAAAGGACCCCAAAAACATGCTCCAAATAAGAATTTCAATATTGAAAAATATAAGAACCTTTATTATAGAAAATGAAAGTATCTATATAAAAATGGTTCATTTTTATATATCTAAATAATATATTCCTTTCCCAGTTTTCATAAATCTCCAGCTTATTTCTTACAAATTATGCGAACTCTATATAAATCATACATTTAATTCCTTATATTTGTTCAACATTTCTAGGATGTAAATCTTAAACAGATCCATATAAGATCCAAATTTCATGGTTATCATAGGGATTCTTCTATACCTTCACAAAAAAACCTCTATATCAATGTAATTATATCACATATTTCTTATTTGTTGTAATTCTTCCATAGAATCCTTCTACCATATAATTTTTTCTTGAAATGTCATTCATTACTCCCATGTTTTTAAAAAACATCACCATAAACTCCAAACATTCAATAAACCATGCCCTTTTCTTATAATTCAAATGAATATAAAGAATAATTTCTTTGGAAAACTTTTCCTCTTCACACCAGATCCATTCATAATATTTAAACTCCTCTCATAATTCAAAGCTACATAACAACTTTGATCACAATGAATAGTTCTTCAAAACATCACCCATCGACTTCAAAATAATTTTATTACAAGGAATTATGAAACAAATGTAATTAACACAAAAAATATATACTATATATTTACCAATCATGTAATTTCTCCCCCTATATTCTAACATTCCCCTAATAATGGCCTGGATTCAATAAACTTTCATCATAGATAACCTTGCATCCAACATTATCTCCCTTTGAGTTGTTTTGGAAATCCAAATTGAAATTCAATCATGTAAACACATTTTAAAACTTCAATATGAAATAAAATAACTCATACATTCCCCAACATTGGTGGTTTGGTGGTAAGTGTTTGGGGTGATGGGAAGGTCATGGGGTCAAGTGTCTAGGGGTGTGTGTTTACTATAATTTTTTCCCTTTGATTTGTGGTTTGTGATAAAAGATATAAACGAATGTATATAAAATAACTCATCTATATATTTTTGTCACTATAAATAATTCTCATTGTAGAAAACAATTATTGAATAATGTTATAAATGCTTCTTTACATGTATCATCTATTCTCATTCAAGTACTAAATTTTCCTAAAACTCCATTGAGCTTCAGGTTCATAAAAATTTCATTCCATGTGAATTGTATCTCAATTTTTAAAAAAAATTGACTTTGAAACCACTTATTTGGTAAACAATAATTATCCCCTATATCACTAAATATGACTTCCATCTTATTTTTCAATGAACTTTACCAAAATCATAGTCCTTCCTTACATTTAATAATAAAATTGAAGGTAAAGAACCTTAAAAATGCTAAAAAACATGAAAATTAATAGATTAAAATGTGTAGTGGGGAATATACACACATCATCATGCTGAATGAATGGTCTTTTCAACAACTCTATTTCTGGTTTCTCCATTTTAAAATGTTTTAATTTTGTAATAAATTATTTTCCTCATATATGAACATTGGGAGTTGTATGAAATTCACATTTCATTGTGTGGATTAAATGAAACATAGATGGTGCATCAATAAGGACCCCTAATCCAGAAATATTCAATTATATTTTCTGGGATCTAAATAGGATGATTATGAATTTCATTTCTGGTATGGGTGGTTTGACCTTGTAACACCATATAACGATAAAGAGTAAAATGAATAAATGATATGACTCATGTCAACAAGGTTCAACTTCTTTTTTAGGATAATACTTTATTAAAAATACATAGTTAAGTGTATATGGTCTGGAGTAGTGATCAAGATGGGTTACCATCTAGGAAGTTTCTCAGGGTGTGTGTGAGTGAGGAAAATTCACAATAGAAAGGACATGTATTGGAATTTGGGGACTATTATTAGTTAGATGACCCATTTAGGAATGTGGGTGAGGCCTAGGGTGGGGACCATGTGTATGTGGGGAAACAAGTGGTACCATGAAGGCTGGGACCTGATGGCCATGTTAGAGAGAGGATTCCTTACTGTCAGTAGGGGATATTTTTTATATTTTGTATTTGAGGAGGAACCCAGCCATATGTGTGGTGCATTGCCTGGGTTGAACTGTAGGGTCCCCAACCATGAAGTTTTACTTTAAATGGGGGTGAATGCAACACCCTATAATGATAAAGGTTTAAATGACTAAATGATATGACTCATGTCAACCAGGTGAAGCTTAATTTTTTGGATCCTACCAGATTAGAAATCCATAGTTAAGCATGTTTGTCCTGGATTAGTTGTCAGGATGGGTGACCTTCTATGAAGGTTCCCCAGATGTGTGTGACAAAGCACAATATAAAGGACATGTGTTATTCTGTGGGGACTATCATTAATCAGATGAATGATTTAGGCATTTGGGTCGAACCCAAGGTGGGGACCACATATCATAAGGGAAATTAGTGGTACCTTGGGAGCCAGGACCCAATGATCATGATAGGACGGTGTCATGACCCGTCCCCCGGGTCTCGTGTCGTGACTACCCCAAGCCCACCTTCTATAGGCTAGGGGTTGGCGACTAGCACCAAATAGTCATATCCCTAGAATGGGAAGGTATTGACTTTAAACCTTCAAACACACAGACCAGGTACACAATAAGAGAAGACCATGTAGTTTAACTGTTGAATGTAAATGTGTGAACTGAAGTAGAATGGGCCAGTATAAAAACCCAACCAAAAGAATGTACAACAAAAGGGAAAAAATCCCCTGAGTTATTTCACCAAAGTATCTACCTAAAGGGTAGGTACAGCTTGTCACTGTATCTCTTCACATCAACCAATCACCTACATACAGGGTCTAGTCATGGATTCCAAATCTCAGTCAAAGTTGTTTGTCATCTGCACAAGACACAACAAGGTTTGGGTGAAGCCCGTTCAGGGGTGAGTATAACAATACCCAGTAGGGACCCCGAGACCCCTAAAGGTCTCCGAGTATCCCACAATGGAAAAACCACAATGGAAGAACCACAATGTATGATCCTAATCAAAAAGCACAAATGGAAAAGATATCTCACAACAGATATATAACTTACTGATCAGAAATAATGATGATTATTCGTAAAGATGTATCATTTTATTCCGTTGAGAATTTCCACTGATGAACCATGAAGAAGTCGTTCCCTTACTGGTCCACATTGGATCGTAAGTCCCTGATCCACACAGGGTTGTAAGTAATTGATCCACATAGGTTCATAAGACCTTGATCCACACAAGGTCGTAAGTCATCGATCCATATAGGGTCGTAAGTTGTTGATCCACACAGGGTTATAAATCGTTGATCCACATAGGGTCGTAAGTTGTCGATCCACACAGGGTCCTAAGTCATCGATCCACAGTGGATCATAAGTTTTTGATCTACATAGGGTTGTAATTTTTCAATCCACACAAGTTCATAAGTCACTAATCCATGGTGGGCCTCTCTAATGTTGCTCCTCATTGGGTCACTCTACTGCTAATTCACACAAGGTCACTCTGATGTCGATCCTCAAAGAGACATTATTCACATGATATTCAGCCACAGAATTCTCAAACAAGGTGTGCCTATGTTTTGTAGATTCTATTCCTCAAGACATAGATTGTACCTAAACATCCATGAAGTCCAATTAAGAATTAACACAAAGATCTTCCATGTCATAAGGGTTCCAACGCAATAGACGGCGAGTCGATCAGATGACTGGTCTCTAAGTTATAAGCATTTTAGTACCGAGGGCCTGGTTGGATTCAAGTTCATACAACATGGTAGTACTCCAACATTCTCTAAACCCATGTGGAGTATCATAAAAGAGCTACCTTGTCCTAAGGGTTCCATCATCTCTTGTGACGCATCAATCGAACACCTAGTTTGTGAGATTCTCCAAATTTAGTGTGATGGGACTAGTCAGATCCGGTAGGGGTCGAACCAGGTCGGCCCGTTTGGCTCGTGAGTCTGGCCTGACTCACGGGTCCAGCTTATCTGGGCGGTCCGGCCCAGATCGCGAGTCTAGTTGGGATAGCGGGTCCAACCTGACCAGAAGGTCTTGCCCGGCATGTGGGTTTGGCCCAGAACACGAGTCCAACTTGGCTGGCGGGTCTGGACCGCCTGGAAACTCGGCCTACATGTGGGCCAGTTCTCTTGAATGGTGGTGCCAGCGGGGCACCGCCTGGTCTTCAAAAATGGATGGTTAGAGCTGGCCTTTATTCTCTAGTTGTGCTGCCCGAGCGGTCCTCTCATCTCCCCACGTAGTGCATAGACCTCTCATCATTCCACCCACCGTGGCGCATGTGGGTGCTGCTTTACCCTTGGGGCCGGCTCGGCCGGCCGCTTCTACCGCCGTGTCAGCTAGTTCTCCTATGGGCCACTGTAGATGCTCTAGTGGTCTGTTATCTTTCTCGTCTATGCCTATGGGTCTCCCAGATCGCCGCCTACACTGTATGGCCCTCGAAATCAAATTGTCGATAAATTCATTGATCGGCCTCAAAGAACTCACCAAGAACAAGTTCGATGAAGGGTTCATGCCTTGTTTGGCTCGGCCCATGCCCTCCATGTTAGCACTAAAACATGGGTAGGGATCATTCAACTCAAGGTATTGATTAACAAAAATCAATTTCCCACAATAAACACCCGTAAGAACGAATGAATCAAAGAATAACCTATTAGTATGTTCATCCATGTTCATCGTATTATTTAAAAATGGTAAAGAGAAATATTTTTAAACACGTAAATAATTAAACCCCCTACCTAGATTTGGTGGATTCCATTGGGGACAAAAAAAGGGTTCCACGTTTGAAGTTGTTCGTCGAATTCCGTTCCATGTTCTCCAACAATCGTTGATTGATCACCATTCTTCATTGGAGGATGACTTCATTGGTATTTCTTCATAGGTTCCTCTCATGGGTTCCCAAATCCCATTTCAATTGTTTGATTAAATAAAATAAATTAACCCCCATGTTGGTTCATTATTATGATTCATTAATAAATCCTAATTAATGAACCAATTAAGCCATGTGAAATGCAGTTACGTAACGAAAGGATGAAGTCCTTAAATGTCTCTAATTTAATGTTTGACGTTACGCTGTGGTCCCACCATCTGTCGCTCAATAGTGGGGAGAGAATAAAATAACTCAAAGATTTATTTTTTATTTTTTTGAAAAGCCCAAAAATAAACTTTTTCAACTGACCCTTATTAGTCAAAGTTAATCTTTTCCTAAGTGAATCTAGGTGCTGTGAATTCAATGGTGCCCTTGTATTTTCAATCCAAACACTTGTTCAAAATATAGAAAATCTATCCCGTTCGTTTACTATACGTACCTTAAAAAAGTTCAAAATTATATTTTGGGATCTCTGGGCCTCAGAATCATGTGCCTTCAATTTTCATAGTCTTGTAATAATTTCATATAATTAAAATATATATACGGAATTTTTGGGTCTTTACATTCTCCCCACCTTAGGGATTTTTGTCCTTGGAAAAAACAATAGAGGTTAAGAAAACAAATGGGGGTACTGAGCACGAATATGAGCCTCTCACTCCCATGTTCTATCCTAGAGGTTCTTGAGCTACAATTGAACACGCACCATAGGAATCAACCATCCATGAAGGAAATGGTAATGTCGATCCTCTATCTTCACTAAGAACACTTAAAACAATGCTCAATCGTCAATGTCCAGCTCACCTCAGTAGATGATGTGTGATAGATCATGCACGTATCTCCTAAGCTGTGATACATGGAAAACGTCATGCACCCTATGAATCTATAGAGGAAGAGCTATGTGTTATGCCACCTCTTCAACTCTACTATGAATCTGGAAAGGTCTGATGAACCTTAGAGATATCTTTCCACCACAACCAAATCACCAAAATGCTCGTCGAGGTGAGACCTCTAAGAAAACATGGACTCCCTCCTCGAACTCGAACGACCTCTGTCTTCTATCAACATATGTATTTTTTCTATTCTGTGTAGTTTTCATCTGCTCTTAGATGATATACACCTTCTCAGTGGTATCATTTACCAGCTCTGGACTCATAAGTGCTGACACCCCTGGGTCTGTCCAGCATATAGGTGGTCTTCATGGATAGACATACAAGGCCTCAAAAAGTTCCATGTTGATGGTGGAGGGATTACTATTATTGTATAAAAACTTCACCAAGGGTAAGTGATCCTCTCAACTGTGGCAAAAATAAAAGACTCAATCACATAGCATGTCCTCAAGCATCTGTACGGTCTGGTTCGTCTAACCATCTGCTTGAGGATAAAAGGCGGTGCTCAAACATAGCTGATTCACGAACGTCTCTTACAATTTCTTCCACAACCAGGATTTAAACCAAGTGTCATGATCTAATAAGATTATCATTGGAACCCCGTGAAGCCATATTATCTCCTGTACAAAGAGGCATCCCAAGCCCTCTACTAATCTCTGCTCTCATATGGGTATGATGAGGGCCGACTTTGTGACTCGTTCAACGATCACCCAAAAGAAATCATCGCCCGTGGACATATGTGGTAGAACTTTCATGATGTCCATGGAGATTCCATCCCACTTCTATTTCGGCACCTCAAGTGGTTGTGATAAGTCTGATGGAACCTGATGTTCGGCCTTCACTTTCTGACAAGTGAGGCATCATGAAACAAACTCTGCCACTTCTTTCTTCATCCCTGGCCACCAGTACTTATGCAAGAGGTCTAGGTGTATCTTTTCCATGCCATGATGTACCACCAAAGGGGATGTATGGAATTCCCTCAAAACCTCCTCTAGTAGAGTCACTAGTACCGTTGTGCATCCTCGAAAAAAAATGAAATGCTCCAAACCTTCTGAAAATCCTTTATAATCTTGTCCTAAGGATATCTGATCCCATTGCCTCTCATAGTCAATGACCCCAAGATGTGCCTCCCAAACTCTCTGAAGTAGTGGGGGTGTGATAGTCATTGAATGTAGGTAAGCTTCTCCATCACTATCCATGAAAGATATCTAAAATGTGACTAGTTGCTCTGTCACCTCACTCAGAAACTGTAGACCAAATCTCCTACTGAGTTCATTTTCAACCATTTTTCCCTTCCTATGAGTGTATACTATCTCAAATTCATAGTCTGGGAGAAAATCTAGTCATCGTTATTATCTTAGGTTCAGTTCCTTCTATGGGATGATATACCTGATAATCTTTTGATCATAGTAGACAGTAAACCGTTCACCCATCAAGAAGTTATGCCACATAATCAACGAATAGACCACTACTGGTAACTCTAGGTCATGGGTAGAGTAGTTCTACTCATGATGCCGCATCTGTCATGAGCCATAAAATATCACCACTCGATCCTGCATCAGGACACACCCCAGTCTGTTCGCTATTATTTTTCAGTAAACTACATACCCCACACCCTATTCTGGTAGCCTCAAGATGGGGGCACTCATAAATCTCCACCTTAGCTTCTGAAAACTCTAATAGAATCTATATTTCCACAAGAAAGGACATCACTTCTTTATCAAAGATGAAAAGGGTTCTTCTGCTCTGTAAAAGTGAGGTACAAATATCTAATAGTACCCAGCCAACCCCAAGAAACTATACACCACGGTCACACTATTGGGTGGCTCCCAATCAATCACTACCTCTATCTTCTCTGGATCCTCTACAACTCTAGCCTCCAAGATAACATGTCCCAGAAAGTAGACCTCATGTACCTATAAATGGCACTTTAATATCTTACTATAAAGCTGGTGCTCTCAGAGTTTATCCAGATCTATCTACAAATGAGTGGCGTTCTCCTCCTCCGACGTTGAGTACCCCAAGATGTCATTAATGAAGACCACCACGAAGCGATCGAGTTAAGGCTGGAAGATCCTGTTCATGAGTCCCATGAACACTGATAGGGCATTTTTCACACCAAAAGGAATCACTAGGAACTCATAGTGGCCATACTGACATTTGAAGGTTGTCTTTGGTACATCCTCATCTCATACCCCAAGATGGTGATAGCCTGATCTGAGGCCTATCTTCGAAAAACACTAAGCTCTCTTCGTCTGATTGAATGGATCATTAATCCTTGGGAGTGGATACTTGTTATTCACGATCACCTGGTTCAGGCGACAATAGTCCACGCAAGGCCTAAAATTCCCATCTTCCTTTTTGGAAAAAAATAGGGGTTTCCCATGGAGAATCACTGGGCCTTATGAACCCCTTCATTTGAAATTACTCCAGTAATACCCTCAACTCACAAATCTCTACAGGAGCCATACGATATGCTGGAGTAGATATCAGTGTCTTCCTAGGGTATAATTAGATATTGTAGGATCGAAATAGTGATGTAGATGCTCAATATACAAGAGGGGGTGAATTGTATACTTTAAAAATTCCTTTGGAACCTTTAAAGTTAGTTAAGAATAACTATGTTTTCCTTAAGCAAAGGAAAAGACTAAGTTTAACAAAGTTAAACTAAGCAAATTCACAACACCTCTTAACACCGAATGCAAACTAGGAAAGAGATTACGAATGAGGGTTCCAGAAATATGGTTCCAGAAATTGAAACTTAACAAAAGTTTACAATATGAGATTCTACCTTAAAGAGTATAGAATCTAAATGAAACAGAGTACAAATAAGTAAGTATAAGAAAGTTATACTTTCCTTATAATACAAAATGCAGTGGAATATAAACAAGTAGTAAAACTACAAGTAACAAGATATAAGTCTTTTAACCCAAAGAGAAAGGTATCCAACAACCTTGGATAAAGGTCCCTTGATTTATACTTTCAAGCAAGTCTGTCTTACCCACACCAGGGTAATCCCTCGATACGAAGATCGGAGTCTCTGTCTTGCTATCCCCGCAAGCCCTCAACTTCAAGGTAGTTGGAAACCTCTGTCTTCCTCAGCAAGGAAGCCCTCGAACTTTAAGGTAGTCGAAACCTCTGTCTTCCTATCCCTGGAAGCCCTCGAATGTAATCACCAACATTCGGAGTCGCACGAAGCTTTGAGAGTTAATAAGAATCTCTCTCTCTAGAAATCACTTCAACAGCATGTATGCACAAAACCTAGTTGTTCATCTGTCATCAGTCACGAGCTCTTTCAAATGAGCTCATATTTATAGGTAAGGTCGGCTCCTTCTCCAACGGTCATATTTTCCTTAAAGATCGGAGGGACCTGTACACGTGTCACTTAGACAACGATTAGTTTATAACAAAACAGACGACATCGTTTTATAACAAAACAAGTGTAACAGAATGTACGACATCGTTTTAAACTCTAAAATAAAAGTTCGGAATGAAAGCTTCGGAGTGAAGATTCGGAGTGTAATGAAAATAATAAAGAGTAGAAAAATTATAGAAGTGTAAGCAGAATATAAGTTCAGAGTCTAACCAAAATATTTTTCGGAGTCTGAATTAATTCAGAGTGTATAGAACAAAGATAATCAAATTCTGTTTAAAAAGTGAATTCGGAATGCAAATTCGGAATAGGAATTCGTCATCAGAAATCGTAATGAGAATTCATCATCAGGATTCGTAATGAGAATTCGTCATCAGAATTCGTAATGAGAATTCATCATCAGGATTCGTAATGAGAATTCGTCATCAGAATTCGTAATGAGAATTCATCATCAGGATTCGTAATGAAAATTCTTCATCAGAATTCGTAATGAGAATTCATCATCAGGATTCGTAATGGGAATTCAGAATGAGATTTCTTCATTAGAATTCGTAATGAGAATTCTTCATTGAAATTCGTAATGAGAATTTTTCTTCAGAATTCGTATCCTGAATCTGGAATAGAACTTAGTCAGAGTTCATATCCAGAATTCGGAATGAAACTTCCTTATAGTTCTTATCCAGAATCTGAATCCTAAAACAGAATGCTTTATATCAAAGTTTCAACGATTCCGAGAAAATGAATCCGAATCTCATACTTAAGAAAAATATGGATGAAAATATGATAAGGATAATTTTTCTTATAAAAGCGATTTTCCTTAAGAAAGCAATTTTTCTTATAAAAGCGATTTTTCTTAAGAAAGCAATTTTCCTTATAAAAGCAATTTTCCTTAAGAAAGAAATTTTTCTTAAGATAAGGTGTTTGTGATTTTCAAAACAAGAAGGAATGGAAAAGTCATAAGGAAAACCTTATTGACTCAACAATCTCCCCCTTTTTGGAAAGCAAAAACATCCTTACGAAAATGAAATTCTAAGAAGAAAGAAAAACATTAAGGCTTATCTCCCTTTGCTTTAAGGATATTGATGAATACGACTAACTCCCCCTTAGGCTTTGAAACTCTAAGGATCGTATTCAGATTTCCGGAGTGATAGATAAGAAGGTCTTCTTTAATGAAAAAGCTCCCCCTTAAACAAACTCTTATTAGAGTTTTTCTTTTTCTTAAGGATATTTTTCTTCTCCCCCTTTGATAAACTCTTATTAGAGTTCTTCTTTTTCTTAAGGATCTTTTCCTTCACCCCCTTTGTGATTTTCAAAAAGAATTGGAGGGAATGGAAAAAAAATAACAAAGTACCTGAAAAATTAGTAATGACAATAGTAGAAACGACAAGCACAACTTTCATTAATTTTGAAATCTCAGCAACAAAAAGAATACAACAAAAAGATCGGATTTGGTTATTTCGGATCTTTTTCCTTCGACATGAGCCCCTTTAGAATAGTCTTGATCTTCTTCAGGTCTTTATGATCTTCTTCAGCTTGCTTCTCTAAGACAACTATTCTTGCGGATTGAGCTTCAATTTTTTCTTCCTGGGCTTTCAGCTTTTCTTCCTGAGCTTTGATCTTTTCATCCTGAGCCTTCATCCTTTCTTCCTGAGCCTTCATCCTTTCTTCAAAATCGATCCGATGATCCCTTTCAAACTTCCAGTTTTGAGAAACGGAATTCAGCTTCCCATTCAGATCTCTCACTTCTTGAATCCGGAAGTTCTTTTCTTCTGTCAACTTCTCTTCAAAGGATGCAGTTAACTCATTTATCTTCTTGTCCTCGGTTTCAAAAGCATCTTTAACATTGTCTTGAAACTCATCGAACAACCTCATCTCTTCCACAGTCTTCTTTGACCAGTTTGTCATCCTCTTGAAAGATTTTCTATGAGATTCGTAGCCAACGAAAAACATTTTGAAGTGAGCCTCTATTTCAACACACTTGTCCATAACCATAGATACGGAGTCAGTTTTCTGATTCAACTCATGTTGGAGCATCTGGCATCTTGAATCAATACTTGAGAAGGTCGGAATGGTTCCCACCAACTTCTTCAAAGACTGAACAACAAAGTCATGCCCCACCGAAGATGACTCCGAATCTGAAACTTTTCTTGGAGAATTTTCTTCTTCAACGATTTCAAGATTTCTCTTTGAAGAGCTACCAACTTCCTTCCTCTTCCTCACTTCTGAGCTCGGAGTATCGGCAAGGATTTTCTTTCCCTTGTCTTTTTCCAGAATTGAATCCTGTTCCGGAGTTCTCTTCTCACTATCAGAAACTTGAACAACATTATCTTCCTCATCAGCGACTTCCTGAACACGAACACCTACGATTTCCTCCTGAGCAAAATCAGGTAAAATATTTTCTTCTTCTCCATGATAAGTAACTTCTTCTTCTCCTTTCTCTTCTTCCATTGCTGGAGTAACTAGCTTCGAAGATTCAGCTTCGGAAGTTCGGAGTGATAAGTGTTCTGAAGGTGTCCCCTTGTAATCATCTACTTGTTTCAGCACATCTCCGGTTTCACCACTTCCTTCAGCACCCTCTTCTACTTGTTCCACTTGCTCAACTTGCTCTACTTCCTCAGTATTCTTAGCAAAAGCTTCTTCCGGAGCAACAAAATTTCTTCCTGGAGTCTCAAGTAGAGATTCCAAGGAGAAAGATCTCGGAACTGGAATAGTTGCTGAAACCATTTCATTGAATTTTAACAAAGCCTGAGCTACCTCATCCTCAGACATCTTCTTCTTGATCTTCTTTTGCTTTGCTTGTTTTTCAAGCTCATCAGCAGTTCTCTCCTTCAAGGCCTTAGCCTCCGCAGGGTCCAATCTGAACTGCGGATCCCCTTCTTTCCTTTTCTCTTTATCGGCTCTCCACTTCGTAACTACCTTATCAGGATAGGCTTTCTTCTTCTTTGGTTTTGGAGGTGCGGAATGGACTTCCTTAGACTTAAGATTCTCTGCTTCTACTTCCACTTCTTTTAGCTTTCTCTTCCTTATTGGCTTAGATGATTCCGGTTCAGCAGCCTTCGGAGCCGCTTCTTCTTGATTTGGAAAATCGAAGAACTCACCAGTTTCCTTGTTGAAGGCCACATCCATCCTCTTAAGAGTACCATCGCTGACCAGCATGATCTTGCAAACTCTTGGCTTTGATTTGCAAGCCTCCTTGAAAGACTCAAGGCACCGAACAATCAACTTGGAGAGGATTGCTGGATACATAATAATCTGAGCTCTCATATTTCCTTTCTTCAAATTCTCAATAGTAATAAGAATGTGCTTCATCAAGTTAAACTTGCTTAGATTTATCAGGAAATCTAAGATATAGATCTCACTTTTCTTCAAGCTGTCTTTATCACCTTTCCTCGGTACGATAATCCCTTGTACCCATAACTCCAGAATCCAGAAATTTGTAGATAGACTTGCAATCTTCGGAGCCTTGTCATCAGCCAGTCCGAGAGTTTCTAGGGCTTTTTCCTTGTCGAAGCTACCCTTAGAGTCCGGAAATACATGTGAAATAAATTTGGCTTCTCCTTCATAAGACAGTCCTACCAAGCTTGCAGCCTTGGTGTGAGAAAGCTTGTAAGTCTTTCCATAAGACTTAAAAGAGAACTTCTCCCTATTATCTTCCTTAAAGAAAGAAAAGGATTCATAGAACTCAACAAGTAAGCCTGAATATACTTAATCTTGGTTCCTGGTTTTTGATACCGCAACATCTTCCCAGCCATTCAACTTAATGTTCTTTGAAATGAGAGAATCATAGTTGTTGAAGAAATCCGGATGGACTAACCTTTCTCTGTAAACTAACCATTGCGAAATAGGCTTAGTGGATGACATTTCTTGAGATGCTAACTCCACAGACATTCGGATCTGTAATCCTCTGAGAAGTTCGGAACAGAGAAAACTGAAGTTCGGAACGGCCTTAAATCAGAGAGGCAGAGATTCGAGACGCGGGAGCTTGAGATCGATGTGGGACAAGTAATTGGGTCCCCTTTATATAGGCAACGAGATGATGGTTCACCTTCCACAGTTGATCTAACGGTTGGAATGAGCTGAGATCAGATCTGACGGTTGAAAACTTGAATCCGGTCTTTTTGAGGTTTTTATTAAGACAAAGAATTAAGAAAACGAAAAACTGAAAACATAATACAAGAAAATGCTAGCAAGAAAAATATGACTACGAAAACATGAGTAAGGTAATCATACCTTTCAGATTAGCTTAGGAGGATTATTCGTAATGGGTAATATAAGGAATACTAGAGAAAAAAAACCTTATTAAGAGAAGACAGATTTCGCAAAAATTTTACTATGAAAAAATAAACTTAGTACGAAAAACTCATTACGGAACATTCCTTACGGAAAACTCATTACGAAAAACAAACTTAGTAAGGAAAAAAAATCAGTACGAAAAATTTAGTACGACAAATACATTACGAAGAATTTGGTATGAAAATTCCTTTATGAAACTTCTAGTACGAAATTTTCCATTCCAGAAATTTTTAATATGAACACTTCTATTCCAGAAGTATTCTGTATGAGAATGTTCATTTTGGAAAATTTTAGTTCCAGAAGTTCCATTCCGGAAATCTTCGTTCCGAAAAGTTTGAAAACAAATTTTGAAAAACTTTGTTAAACAAACAATCAAACGTACTCCCCCTATGAAAAGGAGTTTATTACTGTAAGGAGACTTTTTCAACAGAAAGTTAATTAAGAAAGATTACCTTATGGTTATCATTCCTAACTTCTATTTAATATATTCAAATCTATCAGAAGGCAAAGATTTTGTGAAAATATCAGCAAGTTGATCTTGCGTTCCGATAAACTGAAGAATAATATCTCCTTTGAGTGTGTGATCCCTAAGAAAGTGATGCCTAATATCTATATGTTTTGCATGGGAGTGATGTGCAGGGTTCTTACTGAGGGCAATGGCACTTGTGTTATCACACAAAATTTGAGTTTTAGTAAAACTCAAGCCATAGTCTGTGAGTGTGTGTTGCATCCACAACACTTGTGCACAACAACTTCCAGCTGCTACATATTCAGCTTCAGCAGTGGAGAGTGCTACAGAATGTTGCTTCTTGCAGGACCAAGAAACTATTTAATCTCCTAAGAAATGACAAGTTCCGGATGTACTTTTTCTATCCATTCTACATCCACCAAAGTTAGCATCAAAAAATCTTTTTAGAACAAAATCATTTCCAGAAGTATAAAATAATCCTAGATCCATGGTTCCCTTAAGGTAGCGAAAAATTCTTTTTACTGCCTTTAAGTGAGATTCCTTAGGATTGGATTGATATCTTGCACATAAGCATACTGAAAACATTAAGTCTGGTCGACTAGTTGTTAAGTAAAGTTGACTTCCTATCATACCTCTAAAAGATGTTTGATCTACTGGTTTCCCAGCTTCGTCAAGATCTAAAGAGTTTGAGGTACCAATGGGAGTACTTATACTTTTAGTGTTGTCATAACCATACTTTTTAAGAAGATCTTTAATATACTTATGTTGAGATATGTAGGTTCCTTCTGGTTTTTGAGAAATTTGAAAACCAAGGAAAAATGTTAACTCACCCATCATACTCATTTCAAACTCAGATTTCATTAGACTTGCAAAAGATTCAGTCAAAGATTGCTGAGTTGAACCAAATATAATGTCATCAACATAAATTTGAACAATCAAAACATTTTTCTTATCCTTTTTTATAAAAAGGTTTGGATCTTCATTTCCCTTAACATAGTTGTTTTGAAGCAAAAATCTAGTGAGTCTATCATACCATGCTTGTGGGGCTTGTTTAAGGCCATACAAAGCTTTGGTATGTCTAAAAACATGATCAGTATGTTTTGTATCTTCAAAGACAGGAGGTTGTTCATGAAAAACTTCCTCTTTAACATAACCATTAAGAAAAGCACATTTCACATCCATTTGGAAAAGTTTGAAATTAAAGAATGCTGCAAAGGAAAGTAGAATATGGATAGATTCAAGTCTAGCTACTGGAGCATAGGTTTCTTCATAGTCTATTCCTTCTTGCTAATTATAGCCTTTAGCAACAATTCTAGCTTTATTTCTTACTATGATTCCATTTTCATCACATTTATTTCTGAAGACCCATTTTACTCCAATAACAAAAGTTTCCTTAGGTCTTTCAACCAAGGTCCAGACTTTATTCCTTTCGAATTAATTTAGATCATCTTGCATTGCTTTGATCCAATCATCATCACCTAAAGCTTCATCAGTGCTTTTAGGTTCTAATTGGGAAAGAAATGCTAGATGTTCTACTTCATTTCTTAAGGAACTTCTAGTTCTTACAGGTTGGTTTACATCACCAATGAAACTATCACCGGGATGATTCTTAAGAAACACCTGATTTGGGTTTTGTAAAACCTGTTCATCAACATAGGGTAGAAAGTCTTCTGGGGTAAATGTTTCAGAAGTATCTTCTAGAACAATTTCCTTATCAGAAGGTTCTTCTATCAAAGGTTGACAATCAGTTTTTGAAAACACATCCGAAGATGTAAGTTGAGATGATTTAAAAACAAAAGGATCTGATTCATCAAATTTTACATGTACTGTTTCCTCAACAGTGCAGGTATTTTTATTAAAAACTCTATAAGCCTTAGAAGTTGTGGAATAACCTAAGAAAATTCCTTAATCATATTTTGGTGCGAATTTATGTAAGTTATCTTTAGTATTCAAAATGATTACTTTGCAATCAAAAACCTTGAAGTAGGATAGTCTAGGTTTTCTACCATTCCATAACTCATAAGGAGTTTTATTAAGAAAAGGTCTAATCAAAACTCGATTTATAGTATAACAAGAAGTAATTACAGCTTCAGCCCAGAAATTTCTAGAAATAGAATATTCACTCAACATGGTTCTAGTTATCTCTTGAAGAATTCTATTTCTTCTTTCAACTACACCATTCTGTTGAGGAGTTCTAGGTGCTGAAAAATTGTGAGTAATACCTTTCTTACTACAAAAAAGTTTCAAAATCAGAATTTTGAAATTCTCCTCCATGATCACTATGAATAGTTTTCAATGGAAGGTTTTTCTCATTTTTAACTTGAGCTCTAAAACTTTTGAAATAAGAAAAATCTTCAGATTTCTTTCCTAGAAAATATACCCAAGTAAATCTAGTGTAATCATCAACTAGAACAAACACATAGTATTTGCCTCCAATACTTCCAGTTTGTGTTGGACCAAAAAGATCCATGTGCACTAACTCTAATGCATCAGTTGTTGAGATTTCACCGATAGACATAAAACTAGATTTATGTTGCTTGCCATATTGACAAGGATCACAAACTTTAGATGAATCAAATCTAAGCTCCGGTAGATCCTTAACTAGTTTCTTCTTAGAGAGTTTACATAGGTTCCTAAGATTACAGTGACCTAGTCTTCTATGCCATAACCAAGAATGATCTTCCATTGCACTTAGGCAAGGTAAATCTTGACTCCTGAGGTCTTCTATGTTTAGGATGTAAACATTCTCTTGCCTATTGGCTGAGAGAATAAATTCTTCCTTGGAATTGTGAACTAAACACTTATCATTCCTAAAATTCACAAGGTAACCTTCATCACATAAATGAATTATGCTAATGAGGTTGTGCTTAAGACCTTTAACAAAAAGAACATTTGAAATCAAGGTTTTACCAAGAAAAACAATATTTCCAATACCAACAATCTCTCCCTTAGCATTGTCTCCGAAAGTTACCTTTCCTCCTTTCGTTTTGATAATATTTTCAAAAAATCTTTTGTTACCAGTCATATGCCGGGAACATCCACTATCCATGTACCATGTATTGTTGCTGGTACTTTCTTTATTTTCATGAAATCAAGAAGAAAATTAGACTTTCGGAATCCAAACTTGTTTGGATCCGAGATTTCCAGACAATAAAATTTTAGGTATCCACATTTTCTTAGAAAAGTAAGCTTTGTGAAATCCTAGAGATTGGGTTTTGTTTAAGGAACAATTCTTTTCCCAGTGACCACCACATTGACACTTGGTACAAAATGGGTCACTTTGAGGAACAAAATAATTGTTACTGAAAATAGGTTTTGCATGGGTATAGCCAAATCCGGATTTATTTCTTAAAGGTCGTATTTGGGAATACATCTTATCAAAATTTTCTTTACCATGGGTAAAGTTTGATAAACACTTCTTTAAGGAAAAAATTTCGGACTTGAGTTTTACAACCAAGTTTTTATCCTCAAAATTATTAGTGTTTGAACTAGAGTTAGGCTCGAAAACATTTTTATTAGAAATTACTTTTTCTAACTCTTTAGAAAGTTTGTTCTTCTCAGAACTTACTTCCTCAAGATTTTTTGAAGTACTTTCAAAATCAACATTTTTCTTATCAAGATCTTTAGAAAGATCTGATATTTCTTTTGTAAGAATAGAATTCCTAGAGTTTGCCTTATCAAGATTCTTATTGAGTTTGGAATTCTAAATCTCAAGAAGTTCAGCAAACCTAGAGACTTCTTCATAAGTAGGTAATGTATTTTCCTTATCAGAAGATGATTCTTCATCAGAATAATTATAATACTTACTATCATTAGAATTTAAAGAAACATTGGTCAAAGATTCAGCATTTCGTACCTTAGCAATAAGACAATGATTATCAATAGGTAATCTGGCTATAAGACCAAGATTCTTCTGAAGATTCATAATCAGAAGATTCATCTGAAGAGTCACCACCACTGGCACTCCAGGTATCATTAGCTTTCAAAACTTTCTTAGCTTTAGCTTTATAATACTTCTTCATGTTCCTTTCTGAATGTCTTTCTTTCCTTTATTTCTTTTTGAGCATAGGGCAATCTGGTCTTATATGTCCAGCTCTTTTACATTCATAACAAGTAACTTCTCCATCTTTCTTATCTTTCCTTTCCTTTTTCTTATACTTTGAAAATTTCTCTGTCCAGCTATCTTGTTCATCCTTCGAGCAAGATTTGCTAATTCATTTTCTGAGACTTCACTCTCACTATATTCGGATTGGAAGATAACTTTCATAGACTTGGATCTGGTTACTCTCTCAGGAGTCTTAGTTTTCATCTGATTTGAAGTTGTAGTAAAAGCAACAGTACCATTTCTATTCTTCTTCTTGATGTTGTCTGCATCTCTCTTCATTCTAATTTCATGTTGTAGAAGAGTTATAAATAATTCATCAAGAGTAATTTGAGTGACCTTTCTGTTCTCATCTATAGTTGTTCTCTTGGAATCCCACTCATTGGGCATAATATCAATTATTTTATCCACAAGAGCTTCATCATCTAAACCTTTCTCTCCCATAGATTGTAGACTGTTGACAATAGTCATAAATCTTTGTTTAACTTTACAGATAGGTTCTCCATAAGGAAAATTGAAGCCATGATATTCAGCTCTAAGCATAGCTCTTCAAGTCTCAATCACTTTGGAATTTCCAAAGTGTGTAACTTATAACTTCTTCCATATATAGTTAGCTTCTTCACAAGAAGAAATTTGGATATATATATTTCTAGTCATTGAACAGAGTAAAGTGTTGTGTACCTTATAGTTTAGTTGATATTCTTGCTTTTCCTGGTTAGTAAAATATCTGACTTCCTTGTCAGGAATTTTATAATCACCAGTAAGCATAACAAAGTTGTCTACTCCAGTATTGATAACAAAAGTCTTCATACGATCTCTCCAGTATTCATAGTCATTACCATCAAAGATTGGTGGTCTTGTAGGATTCAGATTATCAATTGATCCAACATTAATTCCTGCCATACTTAAACAAAAAACTTTGCACACAACCTTGTTAGTAGCAAAGAATCGTAATAACAAAGTTCGGAATGGGAAAAGTTCGGAATGGGAAAATTCGTAATAAGATAGTTTGGAATGATAAAATGAGCAAGAAAAACTTGTATGTGAGTACAAGTATTTCAGAGACCTGCTCTGATACCAAGTGTAAGATTGGTATAGAGTAAGAGGTTTCCAACCTCTAATACCAATTGTAGGATCGAAATAGTGATGTAGATGCTCAATATACAAGAGGGGGGTGAATTGTATACTTTAAAAATTCCTTTGGAACCTTTAAAGTTAGTTAAGAATAACTATGTTTTTCTTTAAGAAAAGGAAAAGACTAAGTTTAACAAAGTTAAACTAAGCAAATTCACAACACCTCTTAACACCGAATGCAAACTAGGAAAGAGATTCCGAATGAGGGTTCCAGAAATATGGTTCCGGAAATTGAAACTTAACAAAAGTTTACAATATGAGATTCTACCTTAAAGCGTATAGAATCTAAATGAAACAGAGTACAAATAAGGAAGTATAAGAAAGTTATACTTTCCTTATAATACAAAATGCAGCGGAATATAAACAAGTAGTAAAACTACAAGTAACAAGATATAAGTCTTTTAACCCAAAGATAAGGGTATCCAACAACCTTGGATAAAGGTCCCTTGATTTATACTTTCAAGCAAGTCTGTCTCACCCACACCAGGGTAAGCCCTCGATACGAAGATCGGAGTCTCTGTCTTGCTATCCCCGCAAGCCCTCAACTTCAAGGTAGTTGGCAACCTCTGTCTTCCTCAGCAAGGAAGCCCTCGAACTTTAAGGTAGTCGGAACCTCTGTCTTTCTATCCCCAGAAGCCCTCGAATGTAATCACCAACATTCGGAGTCGCACGAAGCTTTGAGAGTTAATAAGAATCTCTCTCTCTAGAAATCACTTCAACAGCATGTATGCACGAAACCTAGTTGTTCATCTGTCATCAGTCACGAGCTCTTTCAAATGAGCTCCTATTTATAGGTAAGGTCGGCTCCTTCTCCAACGGTCATATTTTCCTTAAAGATCGGAGGGACCTGTACACGTGTCACTTAGACAACGGTTAGTTTATAACAAAACAGACGACATCGTTTTATAACAAAACAAGTGTAACAGAATGTACGACATCGTTTTAAACTCTAACATAAAAGTTCGGAATGAAAGCTTCAGAGTGAAGATTCGGAGTGTAATGAAAATAATAAAGAGTAGACAAATTATAGAAGTGTAAGCAGAATATAAGTTCGGAGTCTAACCAAAATATTTTTCAGAGTCTGAATTAATTTAGAGTGTATAGAACAAAGATAATCAAATTCTGTTTAAAAAGTGAATTCGGAATGCAAATTCGGAATAGGAATTTGTCATTAGAAATCGTAATGAGAATTCATCATCAGGATTCGTAATGAGAATTCGTCATCAGAATTCGTAATGAGAATTCATCATCAGGATTCGTAATGAGAATTCGTCATCAGAATTCGTAATGAGAATTCATCATCAGGATTCGTAATGCGAATTCGTCATCAGAATTCGTAATGAGAATTCATCATCAGGATTCGTAATGGGAATTCAGAATGAGATTTCTTCATTAGAATTCGTAATGAGAATTCTTCATTGAAATTCGTAATGATAATTCTTCTTCAGAATTCGTATCTTGAATCTGGAATAGAACTTAGTCAAAGTTCATATCCTGAATTCGGAATGAAACTTCCTTATAGTTCTTATCCAGAATCTGAATCCTAAAACAGAATGCTTTATATCAAAGTTTCAACGATTCCGAGAAAATGAATCCGAATCTCATACTTAAGAAAAATATGGATGAAAATATGATAAGGATAATTTTTCTTATAAAAGCGATTTTCCTTAAGAAAGCAATTTTTCTTATAAAAGCGATTTTTCTTAAGAAAGCAATTTTCCTTATAAAAGCAATTTTCCTTAAGAAAGCAATTTTTCTTAAGATAAGGTGTTTGTGATTTTCAAAACAAGAAGGAATGGAAAAGTCATAAGGAAAACCTTATTGACTCAACATATATAGAAGTATACTTCTCTGTGATGTGGTAGTCCTGAAACATCCTCAATAAAGACATTATTATACTGTTCATCCACTATAGGATTTCTCGGACTCCCCTCGTCAGCTACTATGAGGGTAATTCTAGACAACTAATGAGTGATTGGATGCAAACTCCCACGTGAAAGTCTATCCTATGCTCTAAAGGTTTCCTTATCACCATTAAAGGAAAACATGGTCACATCGTCTTTGACACACTACTCTTTGTGCAAAAAATATTCAATCTGAGCATAGACTGTGGATAACCAGTCCATGCCCAAGATGATGTCGTCAGGCCTTGATGCTGATACTCAGAGATCCCAGTCGAAGCTATCACCTCCTAAAGTAAGCTCAAAATGACTGCACTAGTTTGTAATCATATAATCCTCTCCTATAGGTGTCTCTAAACCTAAGGATCGATCCAACGTCTCCATAGAAATATCTGAGGTCTGAGTGAGATTCATGGAAATGAAAGAGTGACTGGAACCTGTGTCTATAAGAACTGCATCTAGGGTGGAGTAGACATAGATAGTACCTCCAATTGACTCTAGAGCGCTATGGTCATAGGCCTCTACCGCCTGAAGCTGATCTCGTCCTTGTCCACCTGATCCCTGAGGTCAGGGTGGACCACCTAGGGGTAGTGGCGTTAGTACATCAAATGGCCTCCCACCGCCTATTGCATGGTCTGATTTTCTACCATATCTATCGCCCTGCGGACCTCCTCATTTGAACCTTTATCATTTTCTAAGCGGCCCCTCAACCTTCTGTTGGTCATCAGTACAGCAGTTCGGGCAGTCATGAGCCATGTGACCCTTCCCGTCGCACGAGTAGCATAGTCTGCTCTTTTGCTGACCTTATCTACCTTGTGAGTTCCACACCTCTAACCCTACATCCTGGAGTCATACTTGGGAAGGTCTGGCCCGCTTAGACCTCTGCATCATCTGCCTACTGCCTGCTACATATTAATCAGCTTCTTGTCATCCGATGGTGGCTCTCATCATCGGTGCCTTCTCATCTAGGAAGCTCTCCACCAAAAGTGCTAGCTCTAGCGCTCCTGCCTGTGTCATTATGTTTAGAGATATCATTGATACTATAATATCCCATCGAAGACCCTTCTCAATGTTTCAGGACATTAAGAAAGGTTCTCGTTCCATATTGGTGGAGTAGCAGGAGAGGTCATTGAATCTCACTGATTACTAGGCTACTATCAGGCTACCATACAGTAAGTGTAAGAGCTACTGAATACACACAGAGTATAGAGTCTTTGGAACAAAATATGCCCTGAAGAGGCCCTCTAGTTCCAACTAGGTGAGGGTCTCCTCATCGTGAAACTATAGAGTCCGGATCCACCATATACATGTTGTACCCTATAAGTGACTAGCAACTAGGATCACCATCTGGTCTTCCAGTGTCCCAACTAGGTAGAAAACTCAAGCCACAGCCTCGAGCTAGTCCTTAGCCACCTGTGAATCTATCTCACCTCGAAACCTCAAAGGCCTCTTCCACTAGAACTCGTGTAGTATTATAAGTCCACATGCACTTTCTTCTGGTGGGGCTAATGGTAAATACTACCCTATGGGTGGTGGTGCTTCTGGTAAAACAATCGAAGGAGCTATCACAGTAAGAGGGTCGTGCATCGACTCCTTATTACTCATTGGCCTGTCATCGTGATCTCCCACTAGAATCCTGGTTGACTATCTATGTGGTGTAATCCTATGAAAAATCAGTTGTGTCACAATTAATAAGTTATACCGGGTGGGATGACTCAAAAGATATCAAAAGAAAAACATTTAAAAAAAGACATGTAATTAGTGTTTTTGTGTACTGATTTAGAATTCAAAATTCAGTGTCCTATTGTATGGATACATCGTCCACTACACCAATACTGGACTCCTCGAACTAAAAATCATACTCAAAACACATAACACTATTTCCCCATTGAAAATATCAGAGTCTTAGTTCTTCAATAGAATGAATTCCTCTGATACCACTTTTTCATGACCCATCCCCCAGGGCCCGGGCCATGACTACCCCTAGCCTACCTTCAAAAGTACAAGGGATGAATACTAGCACCATAAGACATATCCCTAAAATGGGAAGGTGTTTCCCTTAAACCTGCAATGAAACATTGACCAGAGAGCAGACCACGTATTATTACGACTGAATGTAAATGTGTGAACTACATGACAATGGGCTAGTATACAAACCCAACCAAAAAAAGATCATAAAAAAGGAAAAAGAGCTCCTAAGGTCATCTGCCAAGGATCATACCTGAAGGGTAGGTACATCTTGTCACTACAGCTCTCCACGGAAACCAGTCACCTCCGTACACCATCCAGTACATGATCACAAATCTCAGTCAAATTTTTCCATCGTCTACACAAGACGCCACAAGTGCAGGAAAACCCATCCAGGGGTGAGTATAACAATACTCAGTTGGGACCCTGACACCCCTTAAGGTCTCCAAGTATTCCAAAAAGGAAAACCCACAATGCATGATCTCAATCACAAATCACAAGGTAAAATATAGTTCACACTAGGAATATAACTTAAAGAAAAATGACAATGATGATTAGTCATAGATCTAAATCATCTTATACTGTTGAAAACATCCACTGCTGAACCACGATGAATTCATTCTCTT
Source organism: Viscum album (assembly GCA_963277665.1). Classification (NCBI taxonomy): domain Eukaryota; kingdom Viridiplantae; phylum Streptophyta; class Magnoliopsida; order Santalales; family Viscaceae; genus Viscum; species Viscum album. The sequence goes on along the minus strand of OY728138.1, from coordinate 1,227,083,769 downwards.
ACGGATGCACATAGGGTCATAAGTTACCAATCCACATAGGTTCGTATGTCATTGATCCACACAGTGTAATAAGTCATTGATTCTCATAGGTTTGTAAGTCGTCGATCCACACAGGGTTATAAGTCATCGATACAGAGAGGGTCGTAAGTCGTCGATCAACACAGGGTTGTAAGTCATTGATCTACACAGGGTCGTAAGTCTTCGATCAACACAGGGTCATAAGTCATCGATCCACAGAGGATCGTAAGTTGCTAATACATGATAGTCCACTCTAAGGCTAGTCCTCATCGATTCATTCTACTGTTGATCCACAAAAGGTCGCTCTGATGCTGATCCACAAAGCGTTTCTCTTCACTTGACAGCCAGCCACAGGATTCTTGCACTTGGTGCACTTGAGTATTTTAGATTCTTCTTCTCAATCTATCGGTCATACCTCAACTACCATAAAGTCCCACAAATAAATAACCCTAAGATATACTATGTCATAATGGTTCCAATGCAAGATATGGCTCATCAATCGGATGCATGGTCTGTAAGTTATAGCCATTTTAGTATCGAGGTCCCGGTTGGATTCGATTTCAATACAACCCATCTATACTCCAAATTTCTCAAAATATCAAGTGAATTATCTCAAAAGGATCACCTTGTCCTAAGGGTTCCATAGTCGCTGATGGCACATCAATCGGATACCCAGTTTGAGAGATATGTCTGATTTAGTGTAACGGGGCTGGTCGGGTCTGGTAGGGGTCCAACCCAGTCGGCCCGTTGGGCCCGTAGGTCCAGACCGTTGTGTGGGTTAAACACGAATCACGGGTCTCGTCCTCCTGGCAGGTCTAGCCCAGCTCGTAGGTCTAGCCCGGATCACGGGTCCAACCCAGTTGGCGGGTCCGGCCCAGCTCGCGGGTCTGCCCGCATGGAAACTCAGCATGCATGCAGGCCGGTTCTCCCAGATGGCGATGCCAGTGGGGCACCACCCTGTCTTCAAAAAACAGCCGGCTAGAGCCAACCTCTATGCTTCTTATGATCATCCCTAGCAGTCCACTGATCTCCCTACACGACGCATCAAACCCGCGTCGTTCCACATGTCATGGCCCGGTTGGCCATGCCTCAGACCATCATGGTGCCTGCGGGCACCACTCTCCCCATGCGGCCGGCTAGGCCTGTCGCATCCGCACCAGCGGTACCGTGTCGGTGGGTGCTTCTACAGGCCACCAAAGATTCTCTGGTGGTCCGTTTTCTTTCTCATCTATGACTACGGGCCTCCTGGGTCACCGCCTTCTCTGAGTGGCCCTCGAAATCACATTGTCAATACATTCGTTTATCTTTCTCAAATAACGCACCAAGAATAAGTTGGGAAGAGGGTATGCGCCTTGTTTGGCTTGTCCTGCGCCCTCCACGTTAGCACTAAAACATGGGTAGGGATCATTCAACTCATGATATTGATTAACCCAATTCAATTTCCCCAAAAAACCACCTATAAGAACGAATTAATCATGTATCAACCCGATATTCTATTGATATGCGTTCTTTGTATTATTCAAGAACAGTTAAGATAAATATTTTTTGCACATAAACAATTAAACCCCCTACCTAGATTTGGGAGATTCTGTTGTAGATGAAGAAAGGGTTTTGTGTTCGATATCATTCGTCGAAGTCCATTCTGAATTCTCTAATAGTCATCAATCGATCACCGTTCTTCATTGAAGGGTGACATCATCATCATTTCTTCAAAGGTTCCTTCTGTGGGTTCCCAAATCCCATGCCAATGGTTTGATTAAATAAAATAAATTAACCCCCAAGTAGGTTCATTATTATGATTCATTAATGAATCCTAATTAATGAACCAATTAAACCACGAGTGTTGCGATTACACAATGAGAGGATCAAGTCCTTAAATATATCTTATTTAATGTCTAAAAATACGTTGTGGTCCCGATATTCATCAATCAACGGTGGGAAGAGAATTAAATAACTCAAAGAGTTTTTTTAAGTCTAAAAATTAACTTTTTCATATGACCCTTGCTGGTCAAAGTTAAGCTTCACCTAAGAAAATCTTGATGCTCTCAATTTAACGGCACCCTTGGATTTTTAATCCGAACACCGGTTCAAAAGATAGAAATTCTGACCTACACGTTTACTAAACATTCATTAAAAAATGTTCAATATTCTTTTCTCGGCTCTTCAGGCCTTGGAATCACGTGTTGTAAATTTTCCCAATCTCATAATAATTCCATATAATTAGAAAAATAATATACAGAATATCTAGGTCATTACAGATGGAGTGTCTTTGTTGTCAGTGGGGCCCAGTTGTTAAAGGCCTCATGTCTTGAAGTATAAATGTTAGGGATGATCAATGTGATCGAGATGGAAATACATATGTAATGTAACAACATGTGGTTTTAATGGGATTTCAACACTATTGTTCAAGTTGTGAGAGATGGTGATTTAAATCTATCATATAAGTCAACATCCCAATGGATAAAGGCCTCCATTGTTATAGGCCTCATCTCTTGAAGTATAATTGTTTGGGAAGATTAATGTGGTGGAGATGGAAAGACATAAGTAATGGAACAACATGTGATTATAATGAGATTCCTACACTATTGTTCAAGCTATGAGAATTGGTAATTTTAATTTATCTTGTATGTTGACATCCCAATGGATAAAGGCCTGTGTTGTTAAATGCCTCATCTATTGAAGTATAAATGTTAGGGTTGATCAGTGTGGTGAAGATGGAAAGATATAAGTAATGGAACAACATGTGGTTCTAATGCGATTCAAATACTATTTCTCAATCTATGAGAACTGATAATTTTAATTTATCTTGTATGTTGAAAACCCAATGGATATATTTTTTATATTCTCTCTAAAATATGAATTACATCATAACTCATGTCTTTCAAGAGGCAAACTACCCTGCTGGATGGATTGCAAAAAAAGGAGTTGAATGTGAGAACCTCCTAAATTTTTTGGTTCCTCCTGATGAATTGATTTAAATATTTAATAGTTGTTTTTAAATACCATCATTAATACTATAGTAACTTTCCTTATCTTTCAATAAATTTCATTTACCAATAAAAAAATAAAATTTGATTGATTTCTTTTTTTACTAAGATATATTCAACTTCAGTCCTGTTAATATATGTTCTCTCATTCATTTTACTCATCCATTCTAAACATTTATTTACCATAAAGAATAATTCCCCACTTATGGAATTTCAGCCCATCACATCACCAACTGAATCCACATCAGAAAAATATGATAATTGATTACCATTTACCATATAAAATAATGTTTAATAACTGATATTACCTTGGATGCTTCATATGGTCTATTTCACTACTATGATATTCTTTTAGTTTTGATTGAATTGGAAATGGGCCTCCAAACATGTTTCTTGAACAATATTCTATCAATTCATTGTAAAATATATAAAAAATGATTCTAATTATTATCCAATAAAAGGTAAAATTCATAAATTTCTCTTCTTCGTGCTTCTCAATCTTGTTCTAAACACATTTATAGTTGAAATTAGTTTACAATAATTTCTATCAAAATTCTTCATCATTTCTCTTGCATGCATGGATTGGGAGATAAAGGCATACTTTTATTTATAAACAACTTATATCATCATCAAGTATATGAGTTCACAAATCACGTATATTTCAAATTATGTCATTATTACATTAAAAATTACTCTATACATCTCATCATTCCACCACTAAATAAGATTTGATTCACATAAATGAGCATCATAATTTTTTTTCACTCTGATGTCTTCACATAATGGTGGAGACAAACACTACCCTATTTGTATTCAAACTTATTTAAATATAATAATAGTCATGAATACAATTATTTTGGGTTTCCTTACATTTTATATGTCCTTATTTAACCTACAAACTGTAGTTTCATCATTTCCAATGAATAATTCCTTCGCATGATCAATATAAGCCACTTATTTGTTTATACCATTCTAGAATTATATTTCTATATATTTTTTATATATCTTAAATCTACTTTGATAAACCACCATCAATAATATTCTAATAAAATAAATTTAATCCATATGAAAAAAAATTTAATGTCTACACCATATATTTGTGCATATAATTTATATACCAAAGGTTCCTTATTTCAGATCTAATTTTCTTGTTGGTCAAATTTATCCCTGAACCCCACTTTTTTATGATCAAATTATGATGTTCAATCATCTCCATAAGATCTCAAGATTAATTCATATTAATTTCATCTAATTATTCATTCATTAATCTAAACCATGAATCACCATTCATCATTTACTCAAATGATATTGGTTCCACTATTGAAAATAGAGTAATATTCTCTACATTACTCATCCTTCATATTTGTATAAATGTAGATATATCTATAATTATATTTTATGTATAAAATTCTGTTATATTAGTTATCCCCTAGAATTTTGATTGACTCTATATAGAAATTATATCCACCTCTGATTCATCCTCGTTATCTTAATCATTTGTGGTGCTTTATATGACTTCAAAATTTATACTTACATCATCTTCTTCTTTAAATAATTTAGTAAAGTTGAAAATTTTATAAGTAATTCTTTATTTAGCCTTAATGACCATGACATCATTACTCTCCATAAAATAATTTATCCATTTTGTAGAATTTATAGTCCTTACTCATTGTCTAGTAACCTAAAAACAACTTCTTCTTCAACTGTATCACAATAATTTCATTTATTTCCCTCTTTTTCAGGATATATAATCTATTTATATTGAAAAAAACATGTTTCAATGAGGTATTGCTTCCGTGACAAATTTCATAGGGTGTACTCCACCCCCCCCCCCCCACTAAGGCTAAGTGATTAATATTTTTGTGTGTACACCACAAATTTTAATATCTCCTTCCAATAGTGGTGATAGATGTCATTCTCATAGATAAGTCCATGGCCATATTGTTTACCATTTTATTTCATCATTATAAAATTCCATTTTTGGAGGAATTATTAATAAAGATACCTCATATTTCAATCCACACATTTCTCATGGTATTATTACACCTCAATATATGTGCATTCTATTCCATTTTTGGATCAAAAAATTTTTATTAAGCTTTCAGAATCAATTTCGACACTCCTTTCATTACTCTCAATTCACTATATTAATTATTTATTTCTCTATATGAACATAATACATGTCATTCTACTATAGTTATCAATAAAAAATATGAAATTCCTCTCTCTATGTATGTGAGGATGATTTGTTGGAACACATAGATTGATGTAGACCATATTTATAAGAATGGATACCCATTTCTTGTTTTACCAATAAGGAATTTGGACAATAATTCTCTTCATTCATCCATCACATTAATTTTCATGGTCTCACAATAATTTTGGAATTTTTATTTTAGATTTTATCATAGATAATTTCCCTATTCTTTATTAGTGAATGTGGTATAGCCTCTTGTTCCACAATAAATTCTCTTATTCCACTATAAGGATGCATGTGTGTTATTTAATATCCATATAGTTTTGAAAAAAAATGTCTTTTATCCCATCATAATTGAGTTTTAAATCATTCCATTTATCAATAACAAATTTTGGTTAAATTCAACTTCAGGTCCGGTGTTACAGATTTAACATGAACTCATGATGTTGTGCTCTAATCCCTCCACATAGAGAACCTCAGTAATCTTTGACACATATATTTCTAGTTAGGCCTATCCAATTTCATTCATATTGAGAAATCCTTAACTTAAAAATATAATTATTCCGTTAACAATTCTCTTCCAATTTTTCACAAGGTTCATATTCCTAGTTATGTGGGATGAGCACCCACTATTAATAATACATATACTGTTATTCTTTGTTTCTTTTAGAGTAAATCCATATATGTTATCCTTTTCATTCTTCATTATTTACATCCTTGATATTCTCAATAGATTTTAGACATAGTAATACATATCCTCTTTCTCTCCACCATAGGTACAATAGTCATAATTTTATTCTTATTTTAATGGATATTATGTATTTCCTAATAGTATCATGTTAGGTTGGATTGTATTCATCCATATTTTACTTCCACATTAGTAATTTCAACATGTTCTCTTCCTATAATTCATATATTTATACTGAAATTTAGAATAGTAAAATAAATATCCATAGAAATAATTTTTGAATTGGTATGAAACATATGGTATAATTATTAATTCCCAACTTCTGGGTTCTTCTTCCTTAAAATATCTCTCCACCTCCTCAAATTTGACATGGTGTACCCAAGATAGCTATAGAATTAGTACTTTATTAGAAGAAATATATTATCACCTTTATACCTTTAAATGTATTTATATTTTTAATATCTCATCAATTTGTTAGTAACCCTTAACGATTGTGGATTATTTCCAATCATATTAATCTCTTTGTTCTGAGTTATAATTTTCTATACTACTGAAGATTTGGTGTTGAATCCAATATCTCCAACTATATCCTTACCTTTGTTTTTATCTTTCACTTTTCCTTACTTTTATGTCTTAGCATAAAATTCAACTTGAATTTTTTCCATGTACTTGGGTATTCAATTCTTTAACACTTTCAAAATACCTCCAGAGTCTCATTTGGTAGTTTACATTAATTTTTCATCTAATAAAATTCCATAATAAAACTTATTCTTAAGAACAAATGATTTTATCTTATATTAATGTTTTTTTCTCTATGTAAACACTACTTCTTCAAGGTATTAAACCTTCATTGTTAATTACATTAAACTATCAATAAGGTCATTAATCACCTTAACTTGAAATATATATACTGAAATCCATCACTAATTTTCAATTTCTCTAACAAGTTGGTAGATATTTTAACTCCTTTTCTATTCAGTCATTCATGGATTTGATATGATCTACCTATTAATAAAATTATATCAAAAAATAAACCAATATTGTTTTCCTCCATTGAACATCTCACTCCTCAAGATCCTTCTAAAGTTATACCTTGAGATCAACAATACCTTCAATTTTATTATCATACTCTCATTCATATCTATCCTTTTAAAAAGTAACCATTCTATTATTTTATTTATCTAACATGAATGTTTCTTCAAATCCCTTTAAATAATCTTTATCATTGTCTTCTTTTTTCTCACCAATCAATTTTTTTAAAATATTTTTTGAATAAATTTTATGGGTTAAAATATATTTTTGGATACAATTTAATTTCTTGATTCTAATAACTCCATCTCTTGTAAAAAAAACCAGTATCTAATTTCTTATATTTTCATTGAAATAAGGGGTAAAATCTCAAATAATAGAAATGTTTTGTAGTTTCAAAGAACCAAATACATACATGATATCCATTTTTCATTTAGAATATAATAATAAACATAATAGTGGAAAACATTCTTCATTATTGAACTCATTCAAATAAATCATATTCATATACTTGGTAAATGAAACAAAGTAAAGGTGGTCTTAAATTGTCAATAAAAGAGATGTATAGTGGAATCTATCATGAATCAATATGGCATACTCAATATGGAAAGACAAATAATTGAACACACATTATATTTAATAAATTACTTTACTACCATGATTAGATAAGGGATAATAAATATAGAAATGTAAATAATGGAACACATATGTCATTTAATCACTAATTTGATCCCAAACTACATCCATGGATAATATCAATGAAAATAACCTCATGGATAATAATAACTAAATTATAAATTAATTAAAATCTTAATTATTAATGTTATCATCTTAGACATCATGATATCTATACTATAATGACCTTTTTAAAGATAGCTTAATAATATGGGTAAAACATGATTTAATTTATCCAACTGATTTGGCTCATAAGACCTACCAATACCTCAAGAGGATATATATCACTGGGACCCACATGTCACTAAATTTTAAAATCATTCCTCATATATCAAAAGATATATTTAATTCAAAAAAATATTATTTATCAACAGTTATTCGTATTATGTAAATGATATAAATTTATCAATATTTCCCTAGTTAATCAAATAATATTCAAATTAAACTATAAGTAAAATTGTATATTGTTTAGGAAATAATCTTATCCATGATATAAATAATATAGATATTTAAGATAAAGGTAATTTAAAATTAAAAATGATCAGAATCAATAAATTTTCTCAAGAGAAAGTTAACTACCTAAAAATTTATCAAGAGATGAGACATGACCATCGGTTCATCGAGAATATAGGATTTTTCAATAAAATCATGTCTTTTTGAAAATGAAGGGGATTGGACGTTAAAATTAGAATTATATTTTATAAAAGATTTTTATTTGTAAAATTATTGAAAAAATGTAAAATAATCTATATTTTGTAAAATGGTTAGAGCGGTGGGGAGTTCTGTTATCGTCGTATATGTTAAAAAATATTCCGTTTGACTTTTTGATTAAAATTATTCTTTTAAAAAATGGTATAAATATTCCATTAAACAATCTTTAAATGTCAATGATAGTTTAAATTTCATTAATAAATCATTTAATTAAATAAAATGACCATTCTAAAATGATTTTTGGAAAACATAGACATAGAAGAAAAATATATTTGATTTAAAGATAAATAAAATCTATTTTTTATTTAATCTTTTTTTTTCTTGAATAAAGTAGAAAAGAGAATAAATTTTGGAATAAATTATTGATACTGTTTAAGGGTCTAGTGGATAATAAAATCATCCGAGCTTATCAAGAATAAATAATATTATTATTTATACAACACTGAACGAAATCCAAAAATAAAGTGTAATGGAAAAATTGATTCTTGACTATTTGGTAACATATAAATTGAAACAACTTGAAAGATAAAAGTTATATTGAAACATTAATCATAATTAATAAATATGAATTATAAAAAACCAAGTTGGGGTTCCATCCAACCCAACACCCAACCCAGCATGTGGTATGACCCAAAGGGCATTCTAGATCCCCACATGATGCAAACTAGTGCATGGGTATCAAAAATACTCTTTGGGAATTATTTAACCCCTTAATATAAACATAAGCTACTAAAAATATAAGACAAAATCAAAAAACAAAAATCATAACCAAAGTGAGATTTAATAATATTTAGATTCAATTTTTTAAAACTTTATCCAAAACTAGAATACCTTAATTTAAAGGAAACTAAAAAACCATCCGAATCCATCCACAAAACAAGAGGGGAATCACTGTCAAGACACCGCCACCAACACCTAAAAAAATTTTAATACTATTAACGGAATCCACCATCACCGCCATAATACATCTTGCCTTTACCTCTGTAAAACATAACAAATCTACACACACCAAAAGGTATATATAGGGTGTGATCCAAATAACAGTAGGATTCTAACCAAAATAAAGATTCCATACTATAAAATTAGACTATAAAACAAAATTTTGATTAATACAAAAACACTTGAAACATTTCTAAGATAGAAATTTCAGGAAAAAATCTTTAAGGAAAACATTTATAAAGTAATCACTTTTAAAGAAATCCTTTTTCTCAAAATAATATTTCATTAAAAACAAAATGTACAAAAGTTCTACCATATATCGTGAACTAGAAACATATCACATAATAATCACATAACTATATATCACCATGAGGAATCCCCTTAGGTTATCTTCCATTAGCGGGACACTAGAAAACTTTTACCTCGGTGGTCAAAATCATTCAACCAAAACCAACAACATTATCATAGATGATCCATTAGAGGGGATCCCATCCCATGGTCGAATGATATCCCTATCATAATCCAAAACCAACATTATTTTCATGCATGATCCATGATAAGGGATCTCATCCTAGGTTCTAGTGGTCTTCGACTATATAATTTTTTTAGTTATTCTTCCAATCATTAATCTTGTAGAAGAAATTAGGCATTGACCTTATCAAATCAACTGGAATAATTATTCTTTTCCACCTACCCACCTACCCAGACACCCAAGATTCCCATTGTGCTAAAATTTTGTACCACAAATCCCATAAATCATTATTATCACATAAAAATTCCAATCATCATGAACACACAAGTAAATCACTATTTTCACATTTCATATTGATCTAAAGATAAAAAATCACATGGATTCTAACATTTTCCACAAGAAAAAACCAATTTAGTTTCACACACACACCAAAACCATTTGGAAATACATTTCACAGCACATTAATGATTCATGAAACCCATTTGGAAACACAATAATAATAAAATATATAAAATTTAACAATTTCCATGGAAAAATTCACTTTCCAAGTTTCAAAAAAACCAAATCCAATTGATGGCATGCCTCACACCACTTTCACAATTTACAAACACATTTAATGTTCATAAAAAATAATAACATGAAAAAATCAATTTATTTTTAAAAATAAACTTTCAACACATTCTCACCTCAATTACCTTTTGAAAGAATCTTTCTCACATTTCAAACAAGGCATAAAACAAATTCGAGAATCACCATAATGAATCTCACAAGAAATATAACTAATTTTCTTTCAAAAACTAACTTCCATCACTTATTCACGGAAAAAAAATTTAAAATAGATTTCTCACCACACAAATAATCCAAAGACAAGTTTGAGCAACCAAGAAAGTATACCAAAATCATCTAAAAATGTAAAAGAATAAAACCACCTACATCAAAATAGGAAACTTCGGGAAATTGGTGTAAAATCACAACTGAACCTCCGAAAGACCCTATAAAGGAAATATCAAACAAAAACCATCATGATTTCACCCAAAAACATAAAATTCCATCCTCATTAGTTCAAAAAACATGCCAGAAGAGAATATCCCATGAAATAGTATAGAGAAACCCTAGAAGAAAGAAGAAACTGAAGTAAACGGGACTTAATTTATGATTCCTTGAATTTAGCGCACCAAAACCACCCAAAGATTGATTCTAAAAGGGTCTATGAAGCTTTGGAGAAAGATTACATAGGTGAAAATCCCATGGGGTATTAATTAAAAGATATTTAGGGTTAAATCCTAAGAGGATAAAATAGTAATTTTCCACTTTTTAATGACCTGGAAATGTCACATGCTTTTCCAATACAATTCTACAAACTGCACTAAAATTGTGTGTCCCTCTCTATCTAAGACAAATGAGGCCACACAATTTTTTATAGAGTGGTGAACGGTTTCCCCTAACCATGGAACAAACATTCAGCGCCTACTAACAAGCCCAAAAATCCCCTTTTCATCAAAAACTCAAGGGAAACTAAGAGGGTAAATACAAGAATAAAAAACAAAATATTACCTCAAAAAATCACATATGTGAAAGTTAACTCCATAATGAAATCTTTCCATCCTTAGAAATTCACTCCAGAGTTTGATTAGAAAACAAAAATTAATCATCTATACTAACCAAATACTTCCACTCCAAAGTCTCATACACATCATTACCATGCTTCCAAAGAACTCAGACCAACATAATGGAATTCCCATGATGCACTTTCTTTTGATAATCCATAATCCATTCCTTCTACTCAAACACCGAAAAATTAGGATACAACTCCAAATCATCTAATTTAAACACATGGGATGGATCTATATTAGAATTTTTTAGCTAAGATAGATGGAACACGTCATGAATTAATGTTAAATGGGAGGGAAAATATAACTTGTATTCCACCTTACTGACTCTCTTGGTGATATTGAAAGGTATGACATACCTTGGTGTTAGATTCCCTTATTTCTCCAAACAACGGTGACCCAAGCATGGGGAGACTTTTGGAAACACTTTATCACCCATAGAAAACTCGAAATCTTGATGCCTCTGATCATAATAAGACTTGTGATGACTCTTTTTCATTAAAAAATGTATTCTGGTCAACTTGAATTGATCGTAATTTTCCTAAAAAATGCTCATTCCAACCAATGAGGTCTCACCCACCTCATCCCAACACAAATGGGACCGACAAGAATGATCATAAAGTTCCTTCTAGGGATCCATTAATATCAATGATTAGTAACTATTATTATATGGAAAATACACCAGCCCCAAATGGAAATCCCATGAGCCTCTAAAATCCAAAACCCATGCTCAAAGCATGTCTTCCAAAATCTATTTAAACCACTCCATCTAATCATTCATTTGAGGGTGGTATGTTGTACTCTACTTGACCTATGACCACATCTCCATATTAATACCTTCACAAAATAATGAGTTAGAAAAGAGGGTATCTGTACGAAACAATCACTGACGGTACACCATAAAGCCTCACTATCTCTTGGACATACAACTGACCCAACTCATCCACTTTGGATGAAACCCTGATTGGAATGAAATACACTGATTTTCTCAGGTGTTCAATCGCTACCAATATATAAATATGTCAATGAGGTGTACGAGGTAATATAAAAATAAAATCCATGGTGATCACATCCCACTTCAAAGTTTTAATGGGTAGTGGATGAATCAAACTGTAGGGAATTTGGTGCTCTTATTTTACCTACTAACATGAATAACTCAATGATACAAAGTCATCTACATCCCACCTTATACTTAGAAACAATAATTGCAAACTCATATCCTATAAAATCTTAGTGTCACTAGGTTGAACGATTCATCGAGGTTGTTGGCTATTCTATATCACCACCATCCGCAAGGGTAGTGACACCACAATGCGAACCCTAAAGTACAAATCTCCCTCATGAGACAAAGACCATTTAGAAGGTAGCTCCCCACCATTAAGAAACTTCATAGAATGTTTTCATAGCTCATCACTCAGTTTCTCTTACTGAATCTACTCTAGAATGGGAGGTTTCATCTAAACATTGTCCTGAACACACCTCTATTGTGTTCATTAGTTTCTAGATGCATCTGGGAAATAAGACCCATCAAGGTACTCTCATCACTAGACTCTTTCAATTATTTCACTGGTAATTTCCTTCTCAAATCATCTTCCACTACATTACCTTTTCCTACAGTATAGAATATATCAAAATTGAACCCATGAAGTCACTCAAGCCAATGATGTTGCCTAAAATTCAAATCCATATGATAGGAAATGTAGGCCAAGATCTTATGATCATAATAGACCAAAAACATCTCCCTAAAGATATAATTAATCAATGACTTTAAGGAATGAATCACCGCTGCTAACTATAGGTCATGGGTTGGGTAATTCTTTTCATGTGTTCTAGGTTAGTGTAAACCATACACCATCACATGGTTATCCTATATCAGCACACACCCAAAACCCAAACCGGAGTCATCACAGTAGAACATATATCCATTTCCTGCATCCGGAAAAATATAACTAGGTGTTGTGGTCAACTACCACATAAGTTCCCAAAAAGACTGTTAAAATTATGGGATCCACTTAATCTTTACCCCTTTCAGGGTAAGAGTAGTCATGTATGATGAGAGATAAGATAAGTCCTAACCGCCTATAATACCTAGTCGGACCCAAAAACCTTCTAATTTCAAAATCATTCTTCATTTATTCAAATGAAATCACTACACTAGCATTCTTAGGTTCCATCATTACCACTCGTTCCAAGATCACATGACCCAAAAACATCACCTCCATGATCTAGATTGTGTACTTAGAAAACATTGCATAGAGAAGATGATCCTAAAGGGTGCCCAGAAAAATCCTCAAATGTCACTCATGATCCTCCTAGATCTCTAAATATACCATGATTTCATCCACAAATACCATGAAAAATTATTTTTTATACAACTAGAACACTCTTTTCATAAATTCCATAAAGAGTGATGAAGCATTTTATAAATCGAATGGAATGACCAGATACTAAAAGTGGTTGTACCTACTTCAGAATGTTTTTTCAAAACATCCACCTATCTAACTATAAATTAATGATACCTAGAACACAATTTAATCTTGTATAACTACCTTTCCCAATTAATATGATCAAAAAGGTATTCAAAAAGGGGAAAAGGGTACTTGTAATTGATATTCACCTTATTCAGCTTCTGTTAATCAATACACAACTAGAGAGACCCATCAGCCTTCTTCAAAAATAGCACTGGGGTGGCCCAAGGTGAGATGCTTGGGTGAATGAATCATTACAAATCCAAATCTTCTAGTTGTAACTTTAATTCCCTCATCTCATTGGGGGTCATACAGTATGAGGGAAGATATAATGTATGTGTTCCTAGTGCCGAATCAATAGAGAAATCCACATATCGCTTTAGAGGAAAACCTAAGAAGTCATTGTGGAATACCATTGGGAACTCATCTACTATAAGAGGTAAAATACTCTTACTGATCTTATCATATTCCTCCAACATGAGAGATGATATCTGACAAAAAATCTTACCCAATTCAAGAAGTGTAGGTCCAATACTTTCTGACCAAGGATCCCATTCTCCTTGAAAACCCTTGGTACTCCAATCAGGTTCCACGAAACTCACTCTCTGGTGATAAACATTTATGCATGCCTTAAAATGAACCATCCAATCCATACCAGGGATCCCATAAAATATTTACATTTCCAAAAATTGTAAATTTCATTCCAAGTTGACCCCTGACACTGTGAGTGCACAAGATAGACACCTAAAACCCTTCTCTCTCTTTTTACCATGTAGTGTAACCAACTTCATCGCATATGGAATAAGCTTATTTGGAAACATTAACACATCCTCAAGAAGGGAGGAAATTAAATAAGTATAGGCACTAGGTCCAAGAATAAAAATAACTAAAGACGATGTAATAAGAATGGTACCTCAAATAGTCATGGGCCCTGCATCTGATTACACTAGCACTTGATCCATAGCATGATGTTTCCTTATTTTTTCTTCATAATTAAAATAACCACTAGCCTATAAATCTACCCAAAACCAACTATATAGATAAGAAGATCCATCCCTTCCACCATAACCACCAAACTGAGATCCCATTATCCTTGATAGTTCTAACTAGGTGGACATCCCTTTAGTGGATACAGATCATGAACCACACTGATATGGGAACTCCACATTGAAAAATCACAACAAGTGCCCCATTTTTGAACACTGGTGGCAAGACTTGGGTAGAGATGAACACATAGACTATATGTTCATGGAATTTCCAAATTTTTGGCACACAACGGACCCTACACATGAAGCCATGGATGAAGGATACTGAGAAGGATGGCCTTAACTACCAACACCCCTCCTTTCGTTCTCATCCTGTTTCCTCTTCTTATCAGATGAGATGCCACTTCCCAATACTTACACTACTCCATATAAAATAGATATTACCTTTTGATCAATCTTTAAAATCAAGGAATAATCAATCACCTCAGTATAAGTTTTCAAATTGAATGACAAAAATTGAGAATGTATTTCTAGCCACAACTCCATATCAAACTTTTGAACCTTCAAATGCTCAATGGAAATGACCTCGTGTCTGAACCAAACTAGCTATGAAAAGTGGTTAGTATACTCAACCAGAGTATGGTCTCCTTGGAGAAGCTCTAAAAAATCACAGGACCTGGAGAAGGAAAAAATATCATGGAAATACTTCTCTTTGAAGAGTACATTAAAGTCCTTCCATCCCATCTTCTCATACTTCCCAGCTTGAACTAGTGTGTCCCACCACTTCTAATCGGAACCTTTCAACACTAAAAAATAACACATCACTCTGAATACCAAAGGAGTATCAAGAAAATCAAGCATCACCTCGATTTTCTCAAGCCACTCCTTCACTTCCTAAGGTTCCATGATACCTTAGAAAGGAGGATTGTTCTTGATGAACTCTTGAGATTTTTATTTTTTAGGACCTGGTTTGGATTCACTAGCCTAAGAAGGTCTAGAGCCTTCTTCTGATCCCTAATCATGGACATCCCAAACCAATGAATCAACTAGCCTCCGATCAATTGGAGAGGGAATGTAACGACCCAAAGTTTCATTAATAGAAATTCTTCTTGATCTAGTTAAATCTATATTTATGTAAAATGTTTATATAAAATTTCAACTTATTTAGTTTTATGTTAAGAGTTGTGACTGTTACTTTTATAGTTGTCGAACAGTGATCACATGATTTGTAAAAATATAAGGCTTTAACAAACCCAATTTACTCAGAAAAAAGAAGTGATGGCCTCATCCAGTAGAATTTATCTGTACGAAGGTCATTTGTTGGAGCTCGGAAAATAGGTGGTGTCTTTGGGCTTCGCTCATGACCAAGCCCAAGTTGAGCTTCACCATGTCAAGCTCGAACAAGACCGTCTATGGGAAAAGTGGAAGTTGATGGAGATTACCACTCAAGCGATGTTATCCGATCCACCCCAAGAGTCTGTCACCATCGCACACCATACCCTTAGGTCTTATGTGGCTGTTTTAAGGGGTTATGTAAAAAATTGCTAGTACTATATTCATGTACATTATTTTTGTATATAATAATAAATATACTTTCTTTTCATCATTGATACATTGTGAATAGTTTTTTTAATGTACAAATAGGGTTTTTAGTTATTATTTAATTAAGAATTATATTTCATTAAATTAAAGGATTTTTGAATTAAATAATATTTTAATTAAATATTATTATTATTATTAAATTAATTTTTATTAAAAATAAATAATCTTATAATCTTATGTATGCAATTGTAATTTTTATTAAGGTTTGAAATCCATTTTTGTCAAACCCCATGAATTTTCGATAAATGTCGGTTTTTATTTTAAAAGTGAAAATTAACATATTTAGAAAATTATTTAGATAAAATAAATGTTATTTCTAAAATCAGGACGTCGATATTATCCAACCGTGAATTTTTCATAATTTTCAGAGACAATCAAATATTTGGGTAAAAATTAAATACCGATTAAATATATAATGTCTTTTATGACATCATAATGACCCAATAGTGATTTAATAAAATACTATAAGATTTATGTTCGGCCAATATATGTTTTAAAATTAAAATAAGGTGATTTTGGGTTTGTTTGACTTATTTTACAAATCATTAATGGGTCCCTCAAGACTTATTAAACACCTTGTCTTTTTAAATTGTTTTCCATGGGAGTGTGACTCACCTCCACATAAGAAACCCTATTATTTTAATAATTTCGGACTTTGGCCTTATAAAATATTTTTTTCCTCTTCCCTTTTCCAAAAACCATGATCAAAAACATTGGGATGGTTTGTGGTTTGGACTAATTTAATATAAGGGTTCCCAAACCTAAATAATAAAGATTTCCCTCATCATTCCTATATAAAACCACCCGAGCTCCCACTTCCTCCTCACTCAATGCCTTTGGAGTTCATCCAACCTCTTCCCTACACTCTCTAGAATCCTCTCAAGGTTCCCCAAGCTACCAATAAGCCTCTCTCAGGCCTCTCTCAAGCCTTTGGAAGCACACTTCCAAGTAAGGGTTTTTTCTTCCTTTCTCATTTTTGTCCAATTTTCTTTAAGTTGTTTTGCCCTTTTAATTTCAATTATGAATGTTGGGGTATGGTTTAGAACATCCCACATACTGCCCTATTTATGTTTTAATTATGGGAGACCCCTTTCTCTCTCATTAAATGCATCCCATGTACACTTGTTACTATGCCTAAATTCCGGAAGGAACTTCTCCCTCCTCATTAACATTCAAGCAATACTTTTGTATCATGAATCTAAATTTCATTACAATTGTTGGGAAATGTATCTATATGACCTACATACTATCCATTACATGTAAATATTATGAGGAACCCCTTTCTCTCTCATCAACTATTTTTATGATTTCTTATATCATGTTGTTACACAGCCGAAATCGCACCGATTTTCTAAGCCAATGCCATTGTGTAGTGAATACCATGCCCATTTCCCCATACATGTTATTAACCTTTATGCACATTTACTTATTGATTATAAAGCTTCATGTATTAATTCTACATTCCTTTATCATGGAATAAATGATTATATTTTATGAATCCATGTTTTATGATCCATGTGGAACATTTATGCATGAAATGAAATTTTTAAGAAGGGTGTGCCCTTATAGTGCTCCAATGCATTGGGTAAAGTATAGTATCATGATACGTCATGTGCAATGATTGTTGACTCATGCTAATTCAAGTACAATGAGGGTTTACTCATGCTTCATGTACAATGAGGATTTACTCATGATCCATGTGCAATGAGCCTTGGCTCAAGCTAATTCCATGTTAAGTGTTGTTGCCACATTTCTTTGTTATGATTATCATGCTTTATCATGCCTTTATGTTCATGTTTCTCTTGTGCTCTATTGAAATTCCTATTGTCTAACATGTATTGTACTAATCATGTATTCAATGGTTATTCCCTTACTAGGCTTTCTTGCTCACCCCTTTTCTTATGCATTCCCTCAGGTTATCGCATGCAATGCTAAGTAAGAGGGAATGTAGTGGTCATGTAAAGGAAGTTTTCAATAAAGATGTTGTATTTAATGTTTTAAGTTGTTATGTAATGATACTACGCCCCAAAGAAACTAGACCTATCAATCTTCCATGTTGTATTAAGTGAATAGTTTATGTAATAAATCATGTTTATGTTTGTAATAAAAGCAGGGTTGTCATAGTTGGTATCAGGGGATAGGTTTAGTTATTTTTGGGATTAGGATTAGAAACCCCTAGTAAAGCCTTAGATACAAGACTAAGTACAATAAAAACGTCCCTAAGTTTTGGTGAGTATTGAGTAAGTGGGTTATTAATCAAATACTTCCCTGTCTGGATACGAGAAGGTAGAGGCGGCTCTGGCACAGATGTATCCTAGGGGTAAAACCTGAAAACACTGCTCTAGGCTAGACTCGAAGGGGAACTGGTGCACGACAACGGGCCTTGCTTCACACTTGGTTACGACACTCCCAGGGGATATTTTTTTATAATTTCACAAGATTAGTATGAACCGTTATTAAGGGAATTAAAAAAATGACCCTAAGAATATATGTTAGAAAGTAGATCATGAAAATCCTATATTGAAGCCTATAGACTCATGAGTTAAGGAAATAAATGTTTATTTGTATTTCATCAACTTTTTTTGGATTACCCTTTATGTGTTACCCCCTAAATTTCCTTTTATTCCAGCCGATGGCCGATAATAGGAGGACTCGGGCTAACAACCGATGTGAAGATCAGTGTGATGATTGAACTAATGAGATGCCCAATCCAATGGGAGCGGAAATCGCAAACTTTGTCATGCTTCTCTCTCAGCTAACTCAAGCATTGAATAGAAACATGGGTTAAGAGTAACGTCCAAACCCCCTAATAAGGAACAAGTTTCTATCGAGAGATTCATGAGACAAAGGCATCCTAATTTTAGTGGATCATCTGATCCCACGATCGCTGAACAGTGGATCAACTCCATTGAAAAGATCTTATCCATCATTTAATGTTCTGAACAAGAGAAGGTTCTCCTGGCGGCTTATCGTATTGAGGGTAAATATGATCAATGGTGGATGTTGATCAAAAATACGAAGCCAGAGGAGGAGATCGAGGTGTTGTAATGGAAGTATTTCCGGAAGATGTTTTTCGATAAATATTTTCCACACACCCTCCAGCTTATGATGGAAAGGGACTTCCATTCCCTCAAGAAAAAAGAAGAAGAATCTATTGGAGTGTATGAGGAAAACTTCACAAGGCTTTCACGATATGCTTCTAGCTTTGTCGTTACCCCTAAATGCAAGGTTGACCGCTTCTTTGGTGGGCTGAAGCCCAGCCTGCGAAAATCATTAGCGATCTGTGACTTCGACAACTATGAGGAAATTGTCTGATGTGCCCTCAAGGTCAAAATGGAGATCGGCGAATCACAGGGGTATCATGGGGACAAGAAACGTAAGGTGGAATTCAATGATGTAGGTCCTATTGATAAATCCAATGGTTCTAAGAAGATCTAGCACCCCACTTTCCAAAAGTGCGGAAAAAGCACCCTGGAAATTGATTCAAGGGGATGAGGAAATGCTTTAGGTGTGGAACAGAAGGGCAACAAGTTGTTAGCTGCAAGCAAGAAAGACCCACGGCTACGATAGAGGAGAGGAATTCTCCATTCGAACATCAATGTGTTGCTCATTTCTACAACTACAAATAACTGGGGCACTTTTCAAATTAGTGCCCTAAACCAAAGGTTTTTGGAGGCAACCAACAACCTCCATGGCAGAAAGGAAGATCTTTTGTCGTAACTTCTGTCGAAGAAAACCCTGAAAAAAAATTGGTGACAGGTACGCTAGTTATTCATTCAAGAATAGCGAACATACTTTTTGATTTAGGTTCTACGCATTCTTTTATATCTCGAAAGTTTAGTATAACAATCCCAGCACCACCAAAAATCATGGAAGTAAAGATGTCGGTGAGTATGGAAAATGGGTGAATCATTTCATCCCATGAATATAAGTCCTCCCCTATTATAATCTGTGGATTTAATTTCCCGGCGAATCTCGTCGTACTCCCTCTGGTGGAATGTGATGAAATTCTTGGCATGGATTGGCTTTCCTTATATAGAGCCAACATAAATTGTTGGGAGAGGGAAATCACACTCCATATGGAGAATCGACCCCTAATTCTTTACAAGCGTAAGGAGGAAGATGAATTTCTTTTAGCTCCATCATCTCAAGAATGGATATTACTGCCCTATGAGCACGCATATCTGGCTCAAATGATTGAGTCCAAGGAAGAAACCATCCTTGAAGAAATGCCTATTGTGAGGGAATTCGGTGAAGTGTTTCCCGAGAAACTTCCTGGTCTTCCTCCTAAAAGAGATGTTAAATTCTCAATTGAACTTATACCAGGGGCACTACCAATATCCAAGACTCCATATATAATGGATTTCGTGGAGCCTGAAGAGCTAAAGAAACAACTATAGGAGAATATGGATAAAGGGTTTGTATGCCCAAGTGCTTCACCATGGGGTACACCAGTCCTCTTCATCAAGAAGAAGGATTGGTCAATGCGCCTTTGCATCGATTATCGTGAGCTCAACAAAATCACGATAAAGAATACGTATTCTATCCCATGAATTTATGACTTTTTCAATCAGTTGTGTGGAGAACAATACTTCTCCAAGGTGGATTTTCAGTCAGGATATTATCATGTATGGGTGAAGAAGGAAGATGACCCCAAGAATGCTTTTTGTACAAGATATAGGCACTATGAATTCATAGTAATTCCTTTTTTACTCACTAATGCTCTAGAAATTTTCTTGGACTTGATGAATATAGTTTTTAGAGATTACCTTGAAAAATTTTTGGTAGTATTTATAGATGATATTATAATATAATACAAAACCAAGGAGGATCATGAGGAGAATTTAATAATTGTACTAGAGACATTACGTAAGGAGAATGTCTATGAAAAGTATAGAAAGTGTGATTTCTGGTTGAAGGAGGTCTCATTATTGGGCCATATCATCACAAGCAATGGGATATCTATGGATCCCTCAAAACCAGATGCAATTGAGGGATGTCTGAGGCCAACATCAGTAACAGATATTCGTAGCTTCTTGGGATTAGCTAGATATTATCGACGATTTGTGAGAAATTTCTCATGATTTTCCAACCCTCTTTCCAAGCTAACTCGAAAGGGAGTAAAGTTTTCATGGAGTGATGAATGTGAAGAAAGCTTCAAGGAGTTGAAAAGGTGTCTTATCACTGTGCCTGTGTTCACTTTACACACAAGTGGGGAAATGTTTGTGGTGTTCAGTGATGCTTCAAAGAAGGGCTTAGGCTGTGTGCTGATACAGAATGATAAAGTGATATCCTATGCCTCAATGTAGTTGAAAATCCATGAGAAAAACTATCCAACGCATGATTTGGAGTTGGTGGCGGTGATCTTTGCCTTGAAAATCAGGCGGCATTATCTCTATGGGGAGAAATGTGAGATATATACTGACCACAAGAGTCTTAAATATATATTCACAAAGAAAGAGCTTAATATGCGCCAGAGAAGATGGAAGGATCTCATCAAGGATTATGACTGTTCAATACATTACCACCCTGGGAAAGTGAACAAGGTGGCAGATGCCCTAAGTAGAAAGGACCCAACAATTCTATCAATGATGAGAATTAAGAAGGATCCAATATTCTTAGACTTGATGAAGATAGACATGGGAATGATAAATAAGGGAACATCATCAATCCTTTCACAAATGATTGCTCAACCATCTCTTTTAGAAAGGTTAAAGAATGCTCAAAAGGATGATGTGGGAATTCAGGAAAAAGTAAAAGCTATCGAAAAAGGGAAATCCTTGGAGTTTAATGTTAATGAAGAAGGAATTGTGTTATTTGGAAAAGACTATGTGTTCCATCAAGTCTAGAGCTGAAGAAGTAACTTTTGGATGATGTACATAGTTCAAATTTCTCTATTCACCCAGGGAGCACAATGATGTATAGAAATCTCTGTGACAATTTTTGGTGGGATAATATGAAGAAGGATATCGCTGAATATATATCAAAGTGCCAGGTGTGCCATCAGGTGAAGTCAGAGAGGCAGAAGTATAATGGGATGATGCAACCATTGCCCATACCAGAATGGAAATGGGAGAACATCACCATGGACTTTGTCACAGGAAATCCGAGGATATCCAAAGGAAACAATATAATCTGGGTTGTGGTGGATCGTCTTACAAAGACAGCACACTTCACTACTCTTCGAGAAGATTATAATTGGATCAACTGGCACAGTTTTATATCAGGGAAGTGGTAAGGTTTCATGGAGAATCACTATCTATTGTGTCTGACCGAGATCCAAGATTTACCTCTTCGTTTTGGAAGAGTCTTTAACATGCTCTGGATACTGAACTGAACTTCAGTATGGCCTATCATCCGCAAACTGATCGCCAATCCGATTAGACTATCTAAACACTTGAGGACATGTTGAGATCATGATCAATGGACTTCAAAGGAGGTTGGGATCAACATCTTCCTTGGGTTGAGTTCTCTTATAATAACAGTTCCCACTCGAGCATCCAAATGGAACCTTTTGAAGCCCTGTATGGGAAAAGGTGCAGAACACTATCATGTTGGGATGAGGTCAGTGAACGTAAGATGCTTGGACCAGAATTGGTCAAGGAAATGGTGGAGAAGGTGAAAACCATTCAGCAGCATATCAAGGTAGCCCAGAGTCTATAGAAGAGTTATGAAGATAATCGTCGATGAGACCTTGAGTTTAAATTTGGAGACATGGTTTTTCAATGCATATCTCCATGGAAGAAGGTCATGAGGTTTGGAATGAAAGGGACGTTAAGTCCAAGGTACATCGGCCCCTTTGAGATTCTTAATCGTGTCAGGGTTGTGGCCTATCGACTAGAACTTCCACCTACAATGGCCAAAGTACATGATGTCTTTCATGTATCCCTCTTAAGTAAGTACATACTAGACCCTTCACATGTACTCTCTTCTGAGGTGGTACAGTTAGAGGATGATCTTTCTTATGAGGAGAAACCAGTGAAGATCTTAGATCAAAGAGAAAAATTTCTACAAAATAAGATGATGCCCCTCGTCAAGGTTTCGTGGAAAAACCACAAGATTGAAGAAGCTACTTGGGAATCGGAGGAAATGATGAAGCTGAGTTACCCACATCTGTTTTAGTGTGGGAAAAGGACATTTCGAGGGACAAATTTCTTAAGGGGGAATATTGTAATGACCTAAAGTTTCATTAATAGAAATTCCTCTTGATCTAGTTAAAAGTCTCTTTATATAAAACTTTTATATAAAATGTCAACTTATTTAGTTTTATGTTAAGAGATGTGACCGTTACTTTTATATATGTTGATCAGTGATCACATGATTTGTATAAATATAAGGCTTTAACAAACCCAATTTACTCAGACAAAAGAAGCGATGGCCTCATCCAGTAGAATTGCTCTATACGAAGCCCATTTGTCGGATCTCGGAAAAGAGGTGGCATCTTTCAGCTTTGCTCTTGACCAAGCCCAAGCTGATCTTTACCATGTCAAGCTCGAACGAGACCGTCTACGGGAAAAGTGAAAGTTGATAGAGATTACCACTCAAACGATATTATCTGAGCCACCCCAAGAGTCTGTCACCATCGCACACCTTACCCTTAGGTCTTATGGGTCTATTTTAAGGGGTTATGTAACAAATATCTTGTACTATGTTCATGTACATTATTTATGTATATAATAATGAATATACTTTCTTGTCATCATTGATACATTGTAAATAGATTTTTTAAAGTACAAATAGTGTTTTTAGTTATTATTTAATTAATAATTCTATTTTATTAAATTAAAGGATTTTTTAATTAAATAATATTTTAATAAATTATTATTATTATTATTAAATTAATTTTTATTAAAAATAAATAATCTTATAATCCTATGAATGTACTTGTAATTTTACTTAAGGATTGAAATCCATTTTTGACAAAACCCGTGAATTTTCAATAAATGTCGGTTTTTATTTTAAAAATAAACATTAACATATTTAGAAATTTATTTAGATAAAATAAATTTAATTTCTGGAATCCGAACATTGAAATTATCCAACGGTGAATTTTTCATAATTTTCTGAGACAGTCAAATTTTTGGGTAAAAATTAAATACCAATTAAATATATGATGTGTTTTATGACATCATAATGACCCAATAGTGATGTAATAAAATAATATAAGATTTATGTTCGGCCAATATATATTTTAACATTAAAATAATGTGATTCTGGGTTTTTTTGACTTTTTTACAAAGCATTAATGGACCCCTCAAGACTTATTAAACACCTTGTCTTTTTAAATTGTTTTCCATAGGAGTGTGACTCACCTCCACATAAGCAAGCCTATTATTTTAAGAATTTCAGACTTTGGCCTTATAAAATATTTTTTTCCTCTTCCCTTTGACAAAAACCTTGGGCAAAAACCATGGTATGGTTTGTGGTTTGGACTAATTTAATATAAGGGGTCCCAAACCTAAATAATAAAGAATTCCATCACCTTTCCTATATAAACCCACCCAAGCTCCCACTTCCTCCTCACTCAAAGCCTTTTGAGTTCATCCAACCTCCTCCATACTCTCCCTATAATCCTCTCGAGGTGCCCCAAGCTCCCATGAATCTTCTCTTAAGCTTCTCTCAAGCATTTGGAAGCACACTTCCAAGTAAGAGTTTTTTCTTCCTTTCTCATTTTTGTCCAATTTTCTTTAAGTTGTTTTTCCCTTTTAATTTAAATTATGAATACTGGGGTATGTTTTTCACCTCCCTCATACTGACCTCTTTATGTTTGAATGATTGGAGATACCTTTATCTCTCATTAAATTCCACCTATGTACACCTGTTACTATGCCGAAATTCCAAAAGGAACTTCTCTCTCCTCATTAACATTAAATCAATACTTTTGTATCATGAATCTAAAATCCATTACAATTTTTGGTACATGAATCTATATGAAATCCTTACTGTCCATTACTTGTAAATATGATTAGGAACCCATTTCCCACTCATCAACTGTTTTTATGAATTCTTATGTCACTCCGTTACACTGACGAAATCGCACTGATTTTCTAAGCCAATGCCATTGTGTAGTGAATACCATGCTCATTTCTCCATCAAGGGTATTCACCTTTATGCACATTTACTTATTTATTATAAAGTTTCATGTATTAATTAAACATTCCTTTATCGTGGAATAAATGCTTATGTTTTATGAATCCATGTTTTATTATCCATGTGGCACACTTATGCATGAAATGAAATGCTTAAGAAGGGTGCGCCCTTATAGCGCTCCAATGCATTGGGTAAAGTATAGTATCATGATACATAATGTGCAATGAGTGTTGAATCATGATAATTAAATTGAAATTAGGGTTTACTCGTGCTTCATTTGCAGTGAGCATTTACTCATGCTCCATGTGAAATGAGCCTTAGATCATGCTAATTCCATGTTAAGTGTTTTTGCCAAATTTCCATGTTATGATTATCATACTTTATCGTGCCTTTATGTTCATGTTTCTCTTTTTCTCTATTGAAATGCCTATTGTCTAACATGTATTGTAATCCTCATGTATTCCATGTTTATTCCCTTATTGGGTTTTATAGCTCACCCATTTTCTTATGCATGTCCTCAGGTTATCCCATGCAATGCTAAGTACGAAGGAATGTAGTGGTCATGTAAAGGAAGTTTTCAATAAAGATGTTATATTTCATGTTTTAATTTGTTATGTAATGATCCTAATCCCCAAAGACACTAGACCTCTCGATCTTCCATGTTGTATTAAGTGAATAGTTTATGTAATAAATCATGTTTAAGTTTGTAATAAAAGCAGGGTTGTCATAGGGAAAGCTCTGTATAGCCTCTTTGTGCAGTTGAGGGAAAATTATCTGTAGATGAGTCTTACTACAATAAGAAATAACAATAAGGAATAACCATAAACAAAACCATAAATGTGCATTCTAAAAATTTTCACCTATCAACAAAAAAATCTCAATGACTCCCATAAATAAAAAAACTATACCCACAAAAATAACAAATCAAGAAAAACAACTCCACCCCCACCAAATATCTATATATAGTCTGCGGCCTGTACGTATCACCTGGTTGATAAGTCGATCCAAATTTCCCAACATCCCTTGGAGACTTGTGCCCTATAATGAGCTATTTTTCTAGACACCCAACACGAAACCATAAACTCAATCCTTGACAATTAAAACTCTATTATATATATAATCATACCAAATAACTTGACCAAAAAATAGAGAAACCTTCTTGAATACAATTATTTCACAAACCAAGATAGGGTTTCATCAAACCCAACACCTGAACTAGATTGTGGAATGGCCTAAATGGTGTTCCCAATCCCTACGAGATAGAAACTAGTTTTTGGGTCCCAATAATACACAATGGGAATAATTTCACTAATTAATATAACCATAATAAACCAAAAAATTAGACAACATCTTATAACTAAAATCATAACCAAGCGAGATATAAATTTTTTTTAGAATCAATGTTTTAAAACATTAACCAAAACCATAATACCACAATGGGAAGGAAACAACAAAACCATCCCAAAACCTCCACGTAACAAGAGGGGAATCACCCTTAAGATATCACCACCAACACATGGAATAATTGGATCACAAGATACAGGATCCACCATCACCATCGTGGAACATATTTCCTTTATTTGGGTCAAAAATAACAATGTCAACATATACCCAGTGGTGTGTGTAGGGTTTGATCAAAAACCCAATAAGATTCCACCCATATAAGGATTACATGATATAAAACTAAAACATAAATCAACATTCATATTTATACAAAAAAAAACATGAAACATTTCCATGATAACTATTTTAGGAAATCATTTTTAATGTAAACACTTTTAAAGAAAAATGTTTTTATAAAAAATCATGCTTTGAAAACAACTTGTAAACAAGGTATGTCTTATTCCAATGGATAGAACAACATCACATAAATATCATGTCGCAAGAGAGAACCACAAGAAATACCCTTAAGTAATCTAGAATTAGTGGTACCCTATAAACTTCATACCTCATTGATCAAAATCATCCAAACAAAACCGACAGGATTCTCATGCATTATCCATTAGAGGGGATCCTATCAGAAGGTATAATGGTTGTTATATCATAATCCAATTCCCATAGTGTTCCCATGATTGATCCATAAGGGGGATCACATCCCAATGTCTAGAGGTCTCCAATCATATTAGATGTTTTTTTATTGTTGTAATTGTCAATCCTGCTAGAAGAAACCAGACCTCGGCCCTACCGAATCAACTACAGTACTAGTTCTAGTCTATCCACCTAGATAACCAAGATTCCATTTGTATAAAAAAAATTCCACATATCACATAAATCATCACTTTCGCATACACATTCCAAATATCAAAAACACATAAGGAAATAACATTTTTCACTTTTCACATTGATCCAATGATCAAAAATCACATGGAAACCACCACCTTTTCATAAATAATACACTTTCATTTCACACACACACCAAAACTATTTCAAAATAAATTTCACACCACATGCATGATTCATGAAACCCATTTTGAAATAAAACAAGAAGGGTACATATGAATTCTAACCATTTTCATGGGAAAATCCCCTTTCCATTTTTCTCACACACACACTACAAAAATTTGACCCAATTAGAGGGGGTTGTTTTTTAGTTTAGAAGGGGTTATAATCCCTTCTAAACACATTATAAGTGGTTATGAGGAACATATGATAATTTTCCTGCCTACTTCTATTATATGCGGTTTTGAGGAACCACTGGTAAGGTTGTAAATAATATAGTGGTGTTTGTATTAGAGGTGGTTAAAACACCCTTTAACATCACCACAAAATCTCAGGTTAGAGTGGTTTCTAACCCCCTATAAATTTTATATCAAACATGGAGAAATTTTGAAATTCCTCTAGTTGAGTTGTATGATTTATATTAGAGGCATCTATGGGAACTGTCTCAATTTAATAATCAATTAGAGGGGGTTTTAACCACCCCCCCCCCCCCCCTCTAATTGAACCTTATTAAAGTGGGTTCTCAAAACCACCTCTAAATAATTTATCTAGTTTTTTGGTGTTGCACATACAGTCTTATGATCTAGTTCAAAACACTCCCACACCCCTCCCTTTTGGGTGACACCCATGGCCTTCCCCTCCAGTTGACAACACACTCGCATTGTTCCCCTCATGTTCCTGTGGCACCCACTACCCTACCCTCCAATTCCTGTCACACTCATGCCCCTCTCATTTTAGTACACTACACCTGTATCCCCCTCTAGTTCTAGTAAATCACACCCTCTAGTTCAAGTGACTCGTACCTCCAATTCCCGGTTCACACGTGCAGCAACACCCCCAAAAAATTTGAAATCCTTTTTAAAATTTAAATTTTTTGGGTTTCAAAAACAAAACCTCAAGGATGTAATTCAAATTCATCATCCTCTATACCAATTTCATTTTATTTCTATTTTTTAAAATTATTGAATTTATATATATTATGAAACCAATCCAATAAATATTATTTCAATAAATATTTAAATTCATGTAAATATATAAACTATATATATTTTTTCATTTTTTTTCATTTTCTTATTATATTTTTTTGTATTGTATATTTCTATATTTTTAAAATAATACATTTATATTATGTTAAATTTATACATTTATATAAACTATATATTGTATATGTTTTTTTACCTACATTTGAGCTTATATTTTATAATTTCATTTATGTTATATATATATACATACATTTATATATTTATAAATAAATTTATGTAAATTTTTTATATACTTAAATACATGTTTATATATTATATACATGTTTCTTTATTTAATATATATATATATATTTAATATATTTATTTAATTCCCAAAAAATAGATTTATATAATTTTTTCAATACATGTAGTTTTTATTATATGAATTAATAGATATTTATTTGTATAAATTTTATAATATTATATATGACTAATATTATATGAAATAACTATATATGAAATATAGTTTATAAAAATATTTATATAATATATTTTAATACATATATTTATTATTATGCACATTTTTTTGAGAAAATTCATCTCAAAGGCTCTTGGATTAGAAAAAGAATTCTACAAGAGGTTGAAGGTATGAAGCTTATATTTATCCCTTTAAAACATTTGTAACAGATCATCTGAAAGAATTCTGGAAGAAAAAATTGCATCCTTGTGAACTCCCTTAATATAAAGTGCATCTACAAGTGTGTTGGATTTTCCAAAATCATACTTGATAATGTAATTAATTGAAGAAAGAAGTTCGAGGTAGTTATCCCATTTTTTTGTCAGTATCCATGAAAGATGAACATATCCTCTTATGACAGCATGAACTATGATAGTGGAGTCACACTCAAACCAAATGTTGTTCATGCCCCTTTGCTGAGAAAATCTTGCAGTATTAATCAGTCCATCCATCTTTTCTTCCAAGGCTATTGAAGTTCCATAAGAGCCATACTTGTAATCAATGACATCACCAAAAGATTACCTAAAGAGAAAACCATAACCTGTTGGCCCTGTATTCCCTTTTGAGGCCCCATCATAGTTTCATTTTATCCATCCCTCAAAAGAGGGTGTCCAGTAGACTTTAAGGGAGTTGTGTGAAGGAGGAAAATGACCATGAAACTTCAGATGACTCAGCACCACATGATCTTTAACCGAATTACTACAATTATCAAAGTGCATTGAATTAGCATGTTGAGCAACCAACAGAATCTCAAAACGTGTGGCCTTCAAATTGAATTAAGCCTGATCGTCAAAGTCTTTGATCTTCCCACTCCAAATGGCATGAATCAACTCAATACAAGTCTCCTTAAAGAGAATGGTGATCTTCTTTGACATTGGAATATTGAGAATTGAAGTTATGTACATTAATATATATTTATTTCATCAAAAATTGTTTAATAATACTATGTACATTATTATATATTTATTTATAGAAATTTTATATCATATGATATTAATTATATATAATATAAATTCATAAATATAAAATTTAAAAACATATTTATTATTATAATAATATGAATTATAAAAACTACAATCTTGGGTTTTTATATGATATATTTTCTAAATAAATTATATTTATGTATATATATATATAATTTGTTTATGATTTTATATTATATATAATTAATATTGTGTGAAATATAATTTAAACAAATATATATATATACACAAAATTATACAATTTTATTTATGTATACATATAAATATAATTAAATACAACCATATAATTAGAAATATATAATATAATTAAATGATATATATATATACTAAATTAATTTATAATTATTATTATGTGTTAAAATATATATATAATAATTATATAATATATATAAATTTTTATATAATAAATTGTTTATAATATAATATATAAAATATATTTAATTTTAATTTTAATTTTTTCAATATTATATTTATTTGTATACATAATATATTATAAATGTATTTATAAAAAATATTCAATATATATGTATTTAATATAATATATCTATAATATAAATCATAATATAAATGTATTGTATTTATAAAACCATATATAAATTTTATATATTTTAATAAATATTTTTATAATTATATTTATATTATGTATACCAATATTTATATATGTATACATTTTTGTTTATATGTATAAGTATTTATTTAATATATTTATACACTGTCTTCATATATATAAGTGTGTTTATAATGCATTTAAATACATTTATATAATGTGTTTATGTAAATGAAAATGGGAGAACATCACCATGGACTTTGTCACCGGACATCCGAGGATATCCAAAGGAAACAATATAATCTGGGTTGTGGTGGATCATCTTACAAAGACTGCACACTTCACTGCTCTTCAGGAAGATTATAATTGGATCAAATGGCATAGATTTATATCAGGGAAGTGGTAAGGTTTCATGGAGAATCACTATCTATTGTGTCTGACCGAGATCCAAGATTCACCTCTATGTTTTGGAAGAGTCTTCAACATACTCTGGATACTGAACTGAACTTCAGTATGATCTATCATCTGCAAACAATCCGATCGGACTATCTAAACAATTGAGGACATGTTGAGATCATGATCAATGGACTTTAAAGGAGTTTGGGATCAACATCTTCCTTGGGTTGAGTTCTCTTATAATAACAGTTTCCACTCGAGCATCCAAATGGAACCTTTTCAATCCCTGTATGGGAAAAGGTGCATAACACTATCATGTTGGGATGAGGTCGGTGAACATAAGCTTCTTGGACCAGAAATGGTCGAGGAAATGGTGGAGAAGGTGAAAACCATTCAGCAGCATATCAAGGCAGCCCAGAGTCTATAGAAGAGTTATGAAGATAATCATCGACGAGACCTTGAGTTTAAAGTTGGAGACATAGTTTTTCAATGCATATCTCCATGGAAGAAGGTCATGAGGTTTGGAATGAAATGGACGTTAAGTCCAAGGTACATCAGCCCCTTCAAGATTCTTAATCGTGTCAGGGTTGTGGCCTATCGACTAGAACTTCCACCTACAATGGCCAAAGTACATGATGTCTTTCATGTATCCCTCTTAAGGAAGTACATACCAGACCCTTCACATGTACTCTCTTCTGAGGTGGTACAGTTGGAGGATGATCTTTCTTATGAGGAGAAACCAGTGAAGATCTTTGATCGAAGAGAAAAATTTCTACGAAATAAGACGATGCCCCTCATCAACGTGTCGTCGAAAAACCACATGATTGAAGAAGCTACTTGGGAATCGGAGGAAATGATGAAGTTGAGTTACCCACATCTGTTTTAATGTGGGAAAAGGTCATTTCTAGGGAAAAATTTCTTAAGGGGGAATATTGTAATGACCTAAAGTTTCATTAATAGAAATTCATCTTGATCTAGTTAAAAGTCTCTTTATGTAAAACTTTTATATAAAATGTCAACTTCTTTAGTTTTATGTTAAGAGATGTGACCGTTACTTTTATAGATTTTGATCAGTGGTCACATGATTAGTATAAATATAAGGCTTTAACGAACCCAATTTACTCAGACAAAAGAAGCGATGGCCTCATCCAGTAGAATTGCTCTATACGAACCCCATTTGTCGGTGCTCAGAAAAGAGGTGGCATCTTTTGGCTTTTCTCTTGACCAAGACCAAGATGATATTTACCATGTCAAGCTCGAACGAGACTATCTACGGGAAAAGTGGAAGTTGATAGAGATTACCACTCAAGCGATATTATCTAAGCCACCCCAAGAGTCTATCACCATCACACACCTTACCCTAAGGTCTTATGGGACTATTTTAAGGGGTTATGTAAAAAATATCTTGTACTATATTCATATACATTATTTATGTATATAAAAATGAATATACTTTCTTGTCATCTTTGATACATTGTAAATAAATTTTTAAAGTACAAATAGTATTTTTTGTTATTATTTAATAAAGAATTATATTTTATTAAATTAAAGGATTTTTGAATTAATTAATATTTTAATAAATTTTTATTAGTATTATTAAATTAATTTTTATTAAAAATAAATAATCTTATAATCTTATGAATGTACTTGTAATTTTACTTAAGGTTTGAAATCCATTTTTGACAAAACCGGTGAATTTTCAATAAATGTAGGTTTTTATTTTAAAAATGAACATTAACATATTTAGAAAATTATTTAGATAAAATAAATGTTATTTCTGGAATCCGGACATTGAAATTATCCAACGGTGAATTTTTCATAATTTTCTGAGACTGTCAAATTTTTGGGTAAAAATTAAATACTGATTAAATATATAATGTGTTTTATGACATCATAATGACCCAATAGTGATGTAATAAAATACTATAAGATTTATTTTCGGACAATATATATTTTAACATTAAAATAATGTGATTTTGGGTTTGTTTGACTTATTTTACAAAGCATTAATGGACCCCTCAAGACTTATTAAACACCTTGTCTTTTTAAATTGTTTTCCATAGGAGTGTGACTCACCTCCACATAATCAAGACTATTATTTTAATAATTTCAGACTTTGGCCTTATAAAATATTTTTTTCCTCTTCCCTTTGACAAAAACCATGGGCAAAAACCATGGTATGGTTTGTGGTTTGGACTAATTTAATATAAGGGGTCCCAAACCTAAATAATAAAGAATTCCCTCACCTTTCCTATATAAACCCACCCAAGCTCCAATTTCATCCTCACTCAAATCCTTTTAAGTTCGTCCAACCTCCTCCCTACTCTCCCTATAATCCTCTCAAGGTTCCCTAAGCTTCCATGAATCTTCTCTTAATCCTCTCTCAAGCCTTTGGAAGCACACTTCCAAGTAAGAGTTTTTTCTTCCTTTCTCATTTTTCTATAATTTTCTTTAAGTTTTTTTCCCTTTTAATTTAAATTATGAATGTTGGGGTATGTTTTTCACCTCCCTCGTACTTCCCTCTTTATGTTTGAATGATTGGAGACCCCTTTATCTCTCATTAAATTCCTCCTATGTACACAAGTTACTATGCCGAAATTCCGTAAGGAACATCTCTCTCCTCATTAACATTAAAGCAATACTTTTGTATCATGAATCTAAATTCCATTAAAAAATTTGGTACATGTATCTATATGAAATCCTTACTGTCCATTACATGTAAATATGATTAGGAATCCCTTTATCTCTCATCAACTGTTTTTATGAATTCTTATGTCACGCCGTTACACTGTCGAAATCGCACTGATTTTCTAAGCCAATGCCATTGTGTAGTGAATACCATGCCCATTTCTCCATCAAGGGTATTCATATTTATTCACATTTACTTATTTATTATAAAGTTTCATGTACTAATTACACATTACTTTATCGTGGAATAAATTATTATGTTTTATGAATCCATGTTTTATTATCCATGTGGCACACTTATGCATGAAATGAAATGCTTAAGAAGGGTGTGCCCATATAGCGCTCCAATGCATTGGGTAAAGTATAGTATCATGATACATCATGTGAAATGAGTGTTTAATCATGATAATTCAAGTGAAACGAGGGTTTACTCATGCTTCATTTTCAATGAGGATTTACTCATGCTCCATGTGCAATGAGCCTTGGATCATGCCAATTCCATGTTAAGTGTTTTTACCACATTTCCATGTTATGATTATCATGCTTTATCATGCCTTTATGTTCATGTTTCTCTTTTTCTCTATTGAAATGCATATTGTCTAACATGTATTGTAATCCTCATGTATTCCATCTTTATTCCCTTACTAGGTTTTATAGCTCACCCCTTTTCTTATGCATGTCCTCAGGTTATCCCATGCAATGCTAAGTACGAGGGAATGTAGTGGTCATGTAAAGGAAGTTTTCAATAAAGATGTCATATTTCATGTTTTAATTTGTTATGTAATGATCCTAAGCCCCAAACACACTGACCTCTCGATCTTCCATGTTGTATTAAGTGAATAGTTTATGTAATAAATCATGTTTAAGTTTGTAATAAAAGCAGGGTTGTCATAGGGAAAGCTCTGTATAGCCTCTTCGTGCAGTTGAACGAAAATTATCTATAGATGAGTCTTACTACAATAAGAAATAACAATAAGGAATAACCATAAACAAAACCATAATTGTGCATTCTATAAATATTCACCTATCAACAAAAAAATCTCAACGACTCCCATAAATAAAAAAAACCATACCCATCAAAATAACAAATCAAGAAAAACAACTCCACCCCCACCAAATGTCTATATATAGTCTGTGGCATGTACGTATCACCTGGTGGAGAAGTCAACCCAAATTTCCCAACATCCCCTAGAGACTTGTGCCCTATAATGAGCTATTTTTCTAGACACCCAACACGAAACCATAAACTCAATCCCTGACAATGAAAACTCTATTATATATATAATCTTACCAAATAACTTGACCAAAAAATAGAGAAACCTTCTTGAATACAATTATTTCACAAACTAAGATAGGGTTCCATCAAACCCAACACCTGAACTAGATTGTGGAATGACCTAAATGGTGTTCCCAATCCCTACGAGATAGAAACTAGTTCTTGGGTGTCAATAATACAAAATGGGAATAATTTCACTAATTAATATAACCATAATAAACCAAAAAATTAGACAACATATTATAAATAAAATCATAATCAAGAGAGATACAATAATTTTTTAGAATCAATGTTTTAAAACATTAACCAAAACCATAATACCACAGTGGGAAGGAAACCCCAAAACCATCCCAAAACCTCCACATAACAAGAGGGGCATCACCCTTAAGATAGCACCACCAACACATGGAAGAATTGGAACACAAGATACTGGATCCACCATCACCATCGTGGAACATATTTCCTTTATGTGGGTCAAAAATAACAATGTCAACATACACCCAGTGGTGTATGTAGGGTTTAGTCAAAAACCCAATAAGATTCCACCCATATAAGGATTCAATGCTATAAAATTAAAACATAAATAAACATTAATATTTATACAAAAAAACAAGAAACATTTCCATGATAATTATTTTAGGAAATCATTTTTAATGTAAACACTTTTAAATAAAAATGTTTTTATAAAAAAATCATGCTTTGAAAACAACTTGTAAACAAGATATGTCTTATTCCAAGTGATAGAACCACATCACATAAGTATCATGTCACAAGAGATAACCACAAGCAATACCCTTAAGTATTCTAGAATTAGTGGGACCCTATAAACCTCATACCTCATTGATCAAAATCATCCAAACAAAACCAATAGGATTCTCATGCATTATCCATTAGAGGGGATCCTATCCGAAGGTATAATGGTTGTTATATCATAATCCAATTCCCCGAGTGTTCCCATGATGGATCCATAAGGGGGATCACATCCCAATGTCTAGTGGTCTCCAATCATATTAGATGTTTTTTTATTGTTGTAATTGTCAATCCTGCTAGAAGAAACCAGACCTCGGCCCTACCGAATCAACTAGTGTACTAGTTCTAGTCTATCCACCTAGATAAACAAGATTCCATTTTTACAAACAAAATCCACATATCACATAAATCATTACTTTCGCATACACATTCCAAATATCAAAAAAACATAATGAAATAACATTTTTCACTTTGCACATTGATCCAATGATCAAAAATCACATGGAAACCACCACCTTTTCATAAATAATACACTTTCATTTCACACGCACACCAAAACTATTTCAAAATAAATTTCACACCACATGCATGATTCATGAAACCCATTTTGAAAAAAAACAATAAGGGTACATATGAATTCTAACCATTTTCATGGGAAAATCCCCTTTCCAATATTCTCACACACACACTACAAAAATTCAACCTAATTAGAGGGGGTTGTATTTTAGTTTAGAAGGGGTTATAATCCCTTCTAAACACATTATAAGTGGTTATGAGGAACATATGCTAATGTTCCTGCCTACTTCTATTATATGCGGTTTTGAGGAACCACTGGTAAGGTGGTAAATAATATAGTGGTGTTTGTATTATAGGTGGTTAAAACACCCTTTAACATCACCACAAAATCTCAGGTTAGAATGGTTTTTAACCCCCTATAAATTGTCTATCAAACATGGAGAAATTTTGAAATTCCTCTAGTTGAGTTGTATGATTTATATTAGAGGCATTTATGGGAACTTCCTCAATTTAATACTCAATTAGAGGGGGTTTTAACCCCCCCCCCCCCCCCTCTAATTGAACCTTATTAAAGTGGGTTCTCAAAACCGCCTCTAAATAATTTATCTAGTTTTTCAGTGTTGCACATACAGTCTTATTCTCTAGTTCAAAACACTCCCACACCCATCCCGTTCGGGTGACACCCATAGCCTTCCCCTCCAGTTGACAACACACTCGTGTTGTTCCCCTCATGTTCATGTGGCACGCACTACCCTACCCTCCAATTCATGTCACACTCATGCCCCCTCTCATTTTAGTACACTACACCTGTAGCCCCTCTAGTTCTAGTAAATCACACCCTCTAGTTCAAGTGACTCGTACCTCCCATTCTCGGTTCACACGTGCAGCAACACCCCCAAAAAATTTGAAATCCTTTTTAAAATTTAAATTTTTTGGGTTTCAAAACCAAAACCTCAAGGATGTAATTCAAATTCCTCATCCTCTATACCAATTTCATTTTATTTCTATTTCTTAAAACTATTGAATTTATATATATTATGAAACCAATTCAAATAAATATTATTTCAATAAATATTTAAATTCATATAAATATATAAACTATATATATTTTTTCATTTTTTTCATTTTCTTATTATATTTTTTTGTATTGTATATTTCTATATTTTTAGAATAATACATTTATATTATGTTAAATCTATACATTTATATAAACTATATATTGTATATGTGTATTTACCTACATTTGAGCTTACATTTTATAATTTCATTTATGTTATGTATATATACATTCATTTATATATTTATAAAAATATTTATGTAAATTTTTTATATACTTAAATACATGTTTATATTTTATATACATGTTTCTTTATTTAATATATATATATATATATATTTAATATATTTATATAATTCCCAAAAAATATATTTATATAATTTTTTTCAATACATGTATTTATTATTATATGAATTAATATATATTTATTTGTATAAATTTTATAATATTATATATGACTAATATTATATGAAATACCTATATATGAAATATAGTTTATAAAAATATTTATATAATGTATTTTAATACATATATTTAATATTATGCACATTTTTTTGATAAAAGTCATCTCAAAGGCTCTTGGATTAGAAAAAGAAAGCTACAAGAGTTTGAAGGTAGAAAGATTATATTTATCCCTTTAAAACATTTGTAACAGATCATCTGGAAGAATGCTGGAAGAAAAAATTGCATCCTTGTGAACTCCCTTAATAGAAAGTGCATCTACAAGTGTGTTGGATTTTCCAAAATCATACATGATAATGTAATTCATTGAAGAAAGTAGTTCAAGGTAGTTATCCCATTTTTTTGTCAACATCCATGAAAGATGAACATATCCTCTTATGACAACATGAACTATGACAGTGGAGTCACACTCAAACCAAATGTTGTTCATGCCCCTTTGCTGAGAAAATCTTGCATTATTAATCAATCCATCCATCTATGCTTCCAAGGCTATTGAAGTTCCATAAGAGCCATACTTGTAATCAATGACATCCCCAAAAGATTCCCTAAAGTGAAAACCAAAACCTGTTGGCCTTGTATTCCCTTTTAAGGCCCCATCATAGTTTCATTTTATCCATCCCTCAAAAGAGGGAGTCCAGTAGACTTTAAGGGAGTTGTGTGAAGGAGGAAAATGACCATGAAACTTCAGATGACTCAGCACCACATGATCTTTAACCGAATTACTACAATTATCAAAGTGCAGTGAATTAGCATGTTGAGCAACCAACAGAATCTCAAAACGTGTGGCCTTCAAATTGAATTAAGCCTAATCGTGAAAGTCTTTGATCTTCCCTCTCCAAATGGCATGAATCAATTCAATACAAGTCTCCTTAAAGACAATGGTGATCTTCTTTGACATTGGAATATTGAGAATTGAAGTTATGTACATTAATATATATTTATTTCATCAAAAATTGTTTAATAATACTGTGTACATTATTATATATTCATTTATAGAAATTTTATATCATATGATACTAATTATATATAATATAAATTCATAAATATAAAATTTAAAAAAATATTTATTATTATAATAATATGAATTATAAAAACTACAATCTTGGGTTTTTATATGATATATTTTTTAAATAAATTATATTTATGTATATATTTATATAATTTGTTTATGATTTTATATTATATATAATTAATATTGTGTGAAATATAATTTATGCAAATATATATATACACAAAATTATACAATTTTATTTATGTATACATATAAATATAATTAAATACATCCATATAATTAGAAATATATAATATAATTAAATGATATATATTTACTAAATTAATTTATAATTAATATTATGTGCTAAAATATATATATAGTAATTATATAATATATATAAATTTTTATATAATAAATTGTTTATAATATAATATATAAAATATATTTAATTTTAATTTTAATTTTTTAAATATTATATTTATTTGTATAAATAATATATTATAAATGTATTTATAAAAAATATTCAATATATATGTATTTAATATAATATATCTATAATATAAATCATAATATAAATGTATAGTATTTATAAAACCATATATAAATTTTATATATTTGAATAAATATTTTTATAATTATATTTATATTATGTATACCAATATTTATATATGTATACATTTTTGTTTATATGTATAAGTATTTATTTAATATATTTATATATTTTCTTCAACTATATAAGTGTGTTTATAATGCATTTAAATACATTTATATAATGTGTTTATGTAATATATATGTGTGTGTGTGTCTACACATGCACATTCATATCCACACATATATGTTATAAAATTTGAATTTATTTGAGATTTATTTTAAAAAATAAATGTAACATTAGAGGGTGAACCCCTCTAATCAAAGGGATTAGCGAAAGTTTAGGAACCCCCTCTAATTTATTGAATTATAAGGGAATGGAACCCCCTTTAATGTCATAAATTAGAGGGGGTTTATAACCCCCCCCCCCCCCACTAATTTCTTAAATTAGAATGGGTTCAAAACCCCCTATAATATACGGGATTAAAGACAGTTTGTGAAGCCCCTCTAATTTATGAGATTAGAGGTGGTTGTGAACCCCCACTATTTCTTTTAAAAAATTCCTTTTTGTATATACATAGCCTCTAATATATATACAAATTAATAATATATATATATATATATATATATATATTTAATGCCTCTAAAATAAAACTGAACATATAGGGACACTAATTATTAAATTAGCACGGGGTTTGACACAACTGCCTCTAAATCCAACTAAAGATTACAAAGAAAAAAGGATAAAAAATGTAGGGGGTTGTGAACCCCCTCTAAATTCGATGATTTGTGGGGGTTCTTCATAATACCCTTTAAAATAAATTTAGACTGGGGTTTTCATAACCCCTTATAAAAACCCACTACTAATCTGGTATTTTTTTGTAGTGGCACCAAATACATTTCATCACAAACCTCACCTCACTTTCACAATTTACAAACACATTTAAGGAGCACAGAAAATAGGCTAACTTGAAAACAAATCCATTTCTTTTGAAAAAACAAAATTTCAACACATTCTCACTTAAAGTGCCTTTTTAAAACACCTTTCACAACATTCACCCAAGGTATAATACACATTCTATAAGCACCACAATGACTTACATAAGAAATATAATAAATTTCCATTCAAACCCCAAATTTCATTATATATGCATCTAAAAAGCCTTTTAAAATAGATTTCTCACCACAAAAACAATCCATATAACACATTTAAGCAACCAATGAAGCATACCAAAATCATATAATATTTTAAAAGCATGGAACCACTTACCTCACACTATGAAACATCCGAAAACTAGTGGAAAACTACAACCTCACCTCAACAAGACTCTATAAAAG
This sequence comes from Viscum album, assembly GCA_963277665.1. Taxonomy (NCBI): domain Eukaryota; kingdom Viridiplantae; phylum Streptophyta; class Magnoliopsida; order Santalales; family Viscaceae; genus Viscum; species Viscum album. Next base: position 1,227,042,784 of record OY728138.1, on the reverse strand, counting down.
TATGATAAAACAAAAACCAATATGATTTTACCCAACAACACAAGATTGAACCCTCATTAGATCAAATAGTCCACTAGAAAAGAATAACCCGTGAAAGGGGGAAGAGAACCCCTAGAAAAAGGAAGAAACTAAATGAAATGAGGCTTACTTGGTGATTCCTTGAAGTTCAGACACAAAAACCACCGAGATATTAATGATCAAAGGCTCCAAGAAGGTTTGGAAAAATATTAAATATATGAAAATAACATAGGGTTCATATTATATGAGATTTAAGGTTAAATCTGAAGAGGTAAAATGGGTAATTTTTCACTTTTTAATGACCTATATAGGGCGGATAGATTTTCCACACCGTTTTTCAAACCACACGACAACCATGTGCCCCTCTCTGTACAAGAAGAATGAGGCAGCATGGTTTCCTGGAATCTAGTACAGGGTAACTCTAAACAGTTTTCTAACCATTATCCACCTACTTTCAATCTTAAAACACCACTTTTCTTAAAAAAACTCATGAGGAACCGAAGGGATAAATACCATTTCAAAAAATAAATTTTTTTTACCTAAAACGGAAATAATTGAACTGAAATTTATTAAGGATAAATATATCAAAGGTTAATTTTATATACCACTTAAATATTAATAGGTTCATATTAACAAATATATCTCAATATAATGTAAATTTAGATGAAAACCCTGTACCACTTGGTTATATTCGATTAAAGACGAGACGGTTGGTATTTTGGGAATACTAGCACCACAATAATGTAGATAATGATGTTGGGGAGGTATTATTCTAGGTTTTTTCAAACCAAAGGTCCTGGAAGGTGATAATATGTAAGGAGAGATAGTTCCCATTTATAATTGAGCAGATGGATACACATTGATGTTTCAAAAAGATTAAATCATATCCACATTTTTCACATTCCATAAGGATAAAAAATGGATCATTCTATAATATTAGATATTATAAGGTAGAAATATTTTCATATAATAGTAATTTTAAAAGTTTTTTTGTCAAATTAACCCTTATATTTATAAATTAACCCCCTCATAAACCTATTTTTACCCTGACCATGGTAATTAATTTTTACTATTTTTAAAATTCATTATGATGAAAAATTTATTTGATTTTATTATATATTATTATTTATGATGATTTAGAATTTTTAATCCATTTTAAAAAATTATTTTTATATAAGTGTAAAATATTAATTTATGATAAAAAATCAAAACATCTTGAAATTTTTGTTTTTCAAAAAATTCATTTTTAAAGCATAATATGATCTTATATTAACTATATGACTAGTAATCATAATTATATGGTTTTAAATTTATATAGTTATATATAAAATATATATTTTTAATTTAAATAATTATTAACTAAATATTATTTTAATTTATTAAAATTGAAAGACATTATTCTTTTTTAAACAAAAAAATAGTTTTTCAAAAAAAATTGTTTCTGAAAAAACTGTTTTCAAATAAATATCTCTTTTTTACTTCCAAATAATATTATCTATATTTATATAAAATTTATAGTTAATATATTGTTATTTAAAATCATTATTACATATTATTATAAATAAAATGAGGAATATTTAAATACGACCTTTTCTATTATTCATAAAATCTTATTTCTATTAGATTTTTTCAAAAAAAAAATTATAGCCTTATTTTTTCCAAGAAAGCTAAACTTTTATTTTGAATCTATGAAATTATGAGTTTTGTTCCATGAAATATTAAAATTTTCATTGAATTAAAATTTTATTAAAATATATATTTCACCTACTATAATTGAGGCATGGGTGTTACATTTTACTTCCTACAAAAATTCCATCCTCGTTAATTTCATAGATATTACCTTCTAAATAAATGAGGGTGGTTATTCTTCATGACATGCTATCATTCCCACATTTTTTTCTCTGTTTTATGATTTATTAAAAGTACCTTCACCATTCTAGTCATCTTATTCATTAGTTATCTCCATCTTTTATAATGAATCCTTATGGCATCTTCAAAGTAAGATAGGATTTGTTCCAATTATATCTCTTCATAGGTGAGCACATGTGTTGAGTCTGGAATGTACTTCCTTAACAATTATATATGGAACACATCATGTACTTTAGAGAGTTTTGTTGTAACTTCAAATAAATAATCCATAACATCAAACCTTTCTATAATTTCAATGGGTATGATATACTTGAGACTTAGTTCTCACTTTTTACATAACCTTATGAACCATTTCATGAAGATAATTTCAAGAAAACATCTTCTCCCACATGGAATATCAAATATTATCTTTAGTTGATTCCATAACTGGTTTCCCTACTATTATATACTTTAATTGGAGCCTAAATGGTTTTTTCATTTTTTTGTCTCTTAAAAAAGTTCTAGGATTACAAGTCTACTTTCAATAAATTAATCCCAACTAGTTTGATTATAATATCTCTTTTTATATAATAGTTCACATGGGATTATTTTAATACTTGAATGGAAACTATTCTAATATGAATAATCTACCTAAGGTAAATTCTGATTTGGTATACCTTGAAATTCATGTGATCTTAACCTCAAAATATCTTCCAATTTTTTAATAGTACATTTAGACTATCCATTAGTTTGAGGATGGCCGGCGGTACTCAAATGATTCTTAGTGTCCATATCCTTATGAATAATTTTGTATAATTTTTATGTAAATCGAGGTTCATGATTAGAAATAACTAAAACAAGATCACCATGAAGTATTATAGATTCATTAATATAGATCCTTTCATTGAAATATAGAGGTAAATATTCTCTTATAGAGAGTAAAAGTGAATATTCAATTAGGCGATCACAAATAACTCCTACTACATCATTCTTTCTAGGAGTCTTTGAAAACCTTGTAAAAAAATACATACTAATGTCATCCCATTTCTACAGTGGAATATAAAGATATTTCTTGACACTATAACATGAGGGATCTCAGCCTTCACCTATTTTTAAGATAAAAATATTGATACATAATCAACAATTTCATGCTTTTTGTTATCCCAAATAAAATCTTTCAAATCCATACACATATTTGTGTTATCAAGGTGTATTGAAAAATTAAATTTATGAGCATCATCCAAAAATTCCCCTTTTAAATAATTTATGTATAGAACACATAATCCCTTTCCAAATTTTATTATTTAATCTTTATTAATGAATTCTTCCAACTTCCCATCATTCGAAAAAATAATTTTCTTTTGAAAAATCTCATTATCATATTGAGAACATTTTACCTTTTCTAATACAGATGTTTTCATAATATTTTGAAAAAGGAGTGATGTTTCACCCTTCTTAATAATTTTGATAACTATATTTACTAGATCCATAAACATTGGATTCATTTTAATCTGTATTTGAGTCTATACTCTAGAATCCTTTCTCCTTAATTTATTTGATTCCTTATTTTCCTTCCCATGATGGTAGTGTGTTGATAAATCACAAATCATGACTATATCAAGCCATATATTTCAGATCATTTTGATCTCTTTATGTTAAATGATGTATTTTTTGATCATATAATCAGTTTATATGTCACATAATTCCTTATAAAGATAATTTCATCATATATTCAAAGAAAATATTACAATTGCCAACTCAATATCCTGGATTAGATAGTCCAATTAATAAGTCCCTCATTTCATTGATGAATATGTAATGATTTTATCATTTTTGTAAGGAAACATCAAATTCCCTACTTTGATACATCACTATATATCACAAACCCATTTTTTCCTAATAGTAGAGTCAAAATAAAAGCATTGACCAATCTCATATTGAATTATTTGAAACTTTCTTCACATTCCATTGTCCATATGAACATAACCCCTACACATGTATATTTTGTTAACCGGTTATCAAATCAGTAAAAATTCTAAATGAATTGCTAATAGTAACCTTCCAAACCAATAAAACAACATACCTAGGTTATGTCTATTAGTGTAGACAATTATTTGGCTTCATTTTTCTTCATAGGATCAATTGAGATTCCATCCTTTGAGACAATATGACTAAGAAAAGAAACTCTCTAAATCCATAATACACACTTGATAAATTTCCCATATAATTATTTTCTTCTAAGAGCCTTAATAATGATTCATAAGTGACCCATATAGTTCTCATAGCTCTTAAAATATAGCAATATATCATCAATGTATACCACATTTAAATTATCATGATTTTCCTTGAATAGTATGTTCATTATATTCATAAAAAATAGGTAAAACTATTCAATATAAATGGGATTACTATAAATTAGTATTGTCTACACATCATTCTAAATGTTGTCTTTTAATTTTATTCCTTATAAACATAAAATTTATGATACCCATAGTGAAATTAAATCTTTAAAAAAAATTATCTCTATGAATTTGATTAAATAAGTCCTGAATGTGATGCAGAAGATTCTTTTTCTTTGTCGTGATTGAATTTATTTCCCTATAATCAATGAATAACCTCATGTATATATATTTAATATTAACTAAGAAAAAAGGGATCCCTAAGTCCAAACACTGGGACTTATGAATCTCCTATCACAAAACTCTTCTCTTTGTTTATTCAACTCTACTAACACTACCATTTCTATTATATAGGGAATCATTTATATAAGTTTTTTACAAGGGATTAAATCAATGGATAACTCGATTTCATGCTCTAAGGTATGTTTAGGTAATTCCTCAAGAAATACATCAATATATTCTTATACAATATGTATATCCTAAATTTTAAAATTACATTATCTATTCATAAACATTGTTTGATCTTTTTTCATAACAATGTATTTCAAAATAACTACTAGGGGTGGATCTGGACATGACTCTAATGATGAAGTCTTCTCTCTAAAGATAATGAATTTTAAATCTCCATCATCAATCATAATTTATTTATCATTATATTAAATTATTGCATCAAATTTTTAAATCTACCCCATAACAAGGATTATATCAAAGTCAACAATATATAGAATAAAAAGTTTACAAATAGATCATGTTTATGTCGATAATGGGGACTTCCAAATACATCATTATAATAGTGAGACTTACACTGTGAGTTTTTATTTAAAAATCTCTTCTTATGGTTATAGGAAAGTATTTTATTATCTTCACAAACATTGAAGATATAAAGTAGTTTAAAGATGAAAAATAAAATAAAGAATTTTCTAAATTTTAGGCTATGATTAAAGTATCTTCCAAGACATCATTGAGTACTTCCACCTCAGCTATAGTGACTGCATAAGCTTGGCCTTATCTGACTGGAAACTTCTATGGTAGATTCTCTTCACACATGGGACAAGGGATTGAATAATCACCCATTTTATTATATTTAAATAAATGAATATTATTTCTCTTTTTCCTTAACTTAAATTCATGAACAAAATGTCTCTTGTCTCTACACTTATAATAAACATCCATTCCCTTAAATCATTTTCCATGATGTTTATTTCCACAATTTTCACATAATTGGAATTTCTTCATCTTCATCTTCTTCTTTGAGCATTAACTTTTTCTTGGTGTTCATATGAACTCTTCTTCTCTTGATTCCCCTTGAATATATCAGATATAGATATTTATTCACATTTTTTGTGTCTTGTAGAACAATCTCATCATATAATGATTTTTTTGAAACCAGGTCCTCTCAGATACTTGGTTCAATCTATTCAAATAAATGGTTGATATTGCATTCATATTGTGTATGTAACCCATAGAATATTTGAAATTTCATATAATAGTATTATCATACTATACCACACTTCATTCTTGCTTTTGTTTTAAGCTAAATAGCATTCTCTTAATTTCAATTTTCTTCTTATATGGAAGTATTTTTCAAATTATATTTCTTCAAAAACTCTCGAATATGTTTTTTATATTTACTCTTAATCCCTTGTATTCATGATCAATGACAACTATTGATTTTCATAAACCGTGAGATAAAACACTAAAAGTGTTAGGATTTCCTTTTCATCACATACCAAGGGCAGATATATATTTTCATGGGATTTAATCCATTTGTCATCTACCTCATGATTTGTATTCCAACTAAATTATGGAGTATTATATTGCATGAAGTGATCCAATATAGGATAATCACACTATGGAAAAATATCTTCCTTCATTTGGTCATGTTTATTAATTATAACTTAAATAAACTACCCTACTATAGTCATTATCTCCCAAATATAATATCAATTTTATTATCTTTCTTAGTAAGGAATATTTTACATTTACTATGATTGTTGATACCATTCATTCTTTCAAAAACCATTTCTAAATAATGGAATATACGAGATTATCTTATAAAATTTTGAATTTTAAATCATAATGTATAATATTTAACATAAATAGAATATTTTTGCACTGTTAATATCATGATCATAAAATTGGATTCATTGGGGATATTTTTTTAATTCTTAATAATGGTTTGAAAATAAAATTTTAATTATCCAAAGAATATCTCCCTAGGACTGTAAAACTAGGTGCACAAAAAATATTATTGTCATGTGATGGTTGATGATCGAGTCAAAGCCCAATGCACTATTTTTGGAGTTATTACCCCTAGGTAAAACATTTCTAGAACCATGTCCACTTGTAGTATCCACATAAGGATATATTTCTAGGAAAATCACATAATCTCTACCTTACCAAAAAATTAGGATATTATTCACAATTAGACATATCATAAAAGTATATCATAGGTTTATCTTCCATAATATATGTTTTCTTTAATCTATTTTTCAAGGTTTCTACTAAATTTAATATGATACCGACTCTAAGAACCCTGAATCTAGTAACCCAGAGCAATCATCTTCTTTATTACATTGGCATAGATATAAGGGGTCAAATCCTGAAGGACCACTCAGTTTAGTAGTTTTGGAGAACCAAATATATACATGATACCCATTTTACAATAGGAATTGAATAAAAAACATAGTAATGGAAAAATTGTGGTATACATGAACTTTTTCAAAGAATTCATCTTCATATCCTAATAAAGGAAACAAAATAATTGTGATCTCAACTTCTTAGTAAGGGTTACATATAGTAGAAGCTATCAGGAATCAATAAGTCATAATCAATATTGTAAGGTAAATAACTAAACACACATTTAATTTAATCAAAAACTTTACTATAATGATTAGATAATTCATAATTGATATGGAATAGTAAATAATTATACACACAATACATTTAATTAATATATTGAGAAAAAACATTTCCAAGGATAATATCAATGAAAAGAGTCTCATGGATGATAATTACAAAATTCCTAATGTATTAAATGATTAATTTTTCATGTCATGATCTCATAATTAGTCTAGAATATTGGTTTTTGTAATAAAACAATGTCCATTGTATGAGTATAGAAAATTAAAGTGAAATATTAAAATTATTTTTCATAAATTATTTTTCTTGGTAAAATGGTTAAAAACATGTAAAAGAAGATAAATTTAATAAAATGAGTATAATGGTGGGGAAGTTTATTATCATCATATATGTTTAATAAATTCCTTTAGATTTTTTCAAAAATAACCCTTTCAAAAAAAATATTATAAATATTACATTAAAACCCTTTTTTAATTTAAAGGACAAATTAAAAATTACATAATATATGAAATGATTAAATAAAACAACATTTTTAAAACAATTTTAAAAACATAGACATGAAAGAAAAATATATGTAATTTAAAGATAAATAAAATCAGTTTTTCTTCAAAAAAATATTTTTTGGATCAAATAAAAAAGGGGGGAAATTTTAAAGAAAATATGAAACACTTAAAATATCTAGTATATAAGAATATTTTTGGGTCTTATAAGGATAAATGATAAGATTCTATCAATAAAAGTAAAATAAATCACAATATAAAGTGATATTGTAAAATAGATTCTTGCCTCTTTGGTAAAACATTAATTATAATGACTTAAAATAATATACTTGAATTGAAAAATAAAAAATATTGAATAAATAGTTATTCTTGTTAAATACATAAAAGTGGTGGTATATACAACACATAAATGTGAATAGTTTCATATTAACAAATATGTCTCAATGGAATGTAAATTGAGATTAAATTCATTACCACTTGGTAACTTTTAAGTAAAATACCCTTGGAATAAATAATTCATGTTGAAACTTAAAATACCATCAATAATTATGTATTGTTGATATAATATTTAGAATGGTCAGTGTATACACTATATAAAGGAAATTGGTGTATAACATTAAAATATTCCTTAATGAAGGGAAATTGAGACGGACTCCATTACCCTATGCTTCCCTTTAGTTGATCATGATTTAACTTCACATATAATTGTTCTAAGAATTTTATTAATTGATATAAAAACCATATTCATATTTATAATATCATATATTATCCTCTTATGATATTTTACCACATTTTCATTAATAATATTTTTTTATTACTATTTTATTGGGTTTTAATTGTGTTTCTTTCTCATTCTTGTTTTTTCATGGAAGTTATATTTTTTACTACAAGGTAGGGTCGAGGTCCTTTTATTGAAAAGAAATGAACACATTAAAAACAAAAGTATGGGAGTTAGCCATGGATAATTTCCCTCAGCGAAGCATTGAAAGTCCCAACTTTTTCTGAATCCTATCTCCAATCACACATTCTTCGTCATTAATTGAATTCCAATTGGTATGTTCATGCCCACATCCATGAAATCTGGGGGTGATTTCCTCTCCAAAAAATTTTCTCTTTCTTCCAAAGGCATTCAAGGTCAGTAACCTTAGAGCTAGATCTTCAAACATCAGATTGGTCTATCACTCCCTTAACAGAGTCATCATGTTCAACAGCCTCACTTTCCTTCACTGAGAGTGATATCATCTTTTTTTCTAGGTAGGAATCATGTTTTTCATTATTCATAGAATCCAACACTCCAAAATAATTAGTAGTATCCACCTATATAGTAACAAATGAAACATAAGAAGCAGGAACATTATAAGAAAATACATCCACATTATCAGACCTATTTTATTCTATGTCAGTTCCATAGACCAACAATTTTGATGAAATATACAATTGATACCTTCCAGCATTAGTGGAAGTTCATTTCTCAAATAAATTTTCATGCTCTCCATCATCTATATATACATATTCTCTTATATCATGTACTTTACCCAACATTTAATATGATTCCTGATCATTAGATGCCAAGGCTTCCATATGCATTGGAAAGGGGCATTAGGTTCCGAAAAAAAAGATTCAGAAATATTTTTAGTCATCTTTCCAGAATCAGTATGATACAAATTTTCCTCTTTCACATTTTTGTCTTCATAGGATATTTTTCATTCATTTTTTACCTTTGTGGGTCCTTTATATAATCATCTTCCCCTTCCTTATTTGTTGATGAGCTAATTCTTGTACTGTATCTTCATTGATGGATTGATAATCTATTGAGACTACCACCATTTTATCCTCTGCATCCTTATGTTTTCCATGTCACTTGGTATGTTTATGAGAGCTTACCCATCATTAGAACTAGTATCCATCCCCCTCACAGTACCCAATGTGATTCCCACATGACCAATACTTCCCTTCTCTATATTAGAAACATCACTTCCAAAAAGGGAGGTATTTATCATCTTATAAAAATAAAGAAATTATATTAGAAAATTAAACTCATTTTATAAGTAATAATTTGGAATATCCATATGATTTGGTGATGGAACAAAAATTACATTGGTTCACAAGGAGGTAGTTCATGGTACAATGAGTGATGGATTTTTTTCCCATTTGATGAAGCAAGAGATGGATAAATATTATTTCATTAACATAAAAAAATTTAAGTATCAGTAGGTATTGGTTTTATTATATTGAATGTTTCAACAAATAATTGTAGGTTGTAAAATAATAAATAATAAAGAAAGAGCTTTGATAAGACGATAACCTTCTCTTAGAGAAACCTCCTTTGGATCTCTTATTTAAGGACCTAGGGTTGGTGTTTTGGGATGAAGATAACCTATATAATATGTTTAAGGATGTTGGGTATAGATTTTGGTAGGTTTTTCTAGGTTAAAAATTCTTGATAGGTGTGATGAAGTGTGGGGAGATAGTGCCCCTTTATAATTGAGGAGAAGGACACCCTTGGAAATTTTTATAAGAATAAATCATGCCCACACTTTTCACATGAAAAAAGGATAAAAATGGATCATTATAGAAACTTAGAAATTATAAGATATAAATATGTTCATAAAATAGGATTTTGAAATGTTTTAGGTCATTCTAACCCTTATATTTATATATTAACCCGCTGATAAACCCATTTGACCATAATTGTGATGATAAATTTTTACAATTTTTACAATTCGTTATGACCAAAAATGAAGTTTAACTTATTATATTATATTAATTATTCTAATTAAATATATTTAATACATTTTACCATGTTAAATTCATAAAATTTAAAATTTTAATTTAAATATATGACCCACAAAACATGTCAAAAAACTATTTTGCAATAAATAAATTTTTCAGGCATAAAATGATTGTATCTTAACCTTATCACTTAAAATAAAAAATTTCTGGTTTAAAATTAATTTAGAAAAATTAAAAATCTATAAATATTATTTAAATAATTCATCAATAAATATTATTTTTTTCAATTAAAATGGATAGACATTATGCCTTTTCAAAATAAAAATAGTTTCCTAAAATAAAAACAATTTTCTAAAAAATATCCCTTTTAACCTTCAAATGATTTTATATTTATTCACCTCAGATTTATAGTTAATGGATTATAAATTATAATTTTTTTTACACATTATTATAAATTAAATGATTAATATTGAAATGTTAAATTTTTTATTAATCATAAATTATTATTTCTAATGGGAAATTAAAAAAATCTTTATAGGAAAATTTTTACCAATTAAGTTCAAAATTGATATTAATCCTATAAAATTAGATTTTTTTGACATGAAATATTAAAATTTTAATTATGTTATACTTTTATTAAAATACAATTTTCACGTTCTATAATTGAGTCTTCGGGGTTAAATTATTCCCTCTAATAAAAATTTCATCCTCAAAATTTTCATGAATATTACATGATAAACAAATGAGGGTGGTTCTTCTTTTTGAAATCTTCTAGTTATAAGGTTGGTTCCACCATTTTATGATTTTTCTAAAGTACCTTTACCATTCAAGTTGTTTGATTACTTAATACTATCTCTTTATTATCAGAAGCTTGATGGGATCTTCACACTAAGATATATCATGTTCTAATTCTATCTTTTCATAGGTGATATCTATAATTTGGTCTAGAATATTCATCCTTAACAATGATATTTGGAACACATCATTTTCATTACAGAGGTTTGGTGGAATTTTAAATCTATAAGCCATAGTTCCAATCCTTTCCATAATTTCAAAGGCTCGGATATACCTATGTCTTAGTTTTCCCTTCTTACTGAACCTGGTGACACAATTCCATGGATATGGTTCAGAGAAAATGTGATCTCTCACATGAAATTCAGAGTATTTTCTCTGGTATGAAATCTCTTGCCATATAATGCCCCATACAACACCATTTGAATACTTTAATGGAAACTATTATTATAGGAAAATTATAATAGAGGTAAATACATATCCCATATACCTATAATGTTAAATTATAATGAACTCAACTTGTTTTCTAATGTTTTAAAAGTCCATTCAGATTGTCCATTGATTTTATGATGGTAGGCGGTGCTCAAGTAAAGCTCAATATCTAAATATTTATGAATAATTTTATATTATTTTGATGTAAAATGGGGTATGTGATCAGACACAATTGATATAGGTGTTCTATTAAGTCTTTCAATTTCATTAATATAGATCTATTTGAGGTTTCCAGGAGTTAAATCTTATATTGTATAAAGTAAATGTGTATATTTGGTTATGTGATTAGTAATAACCCATATTGCATCATTATCTCTTGGATTATATTATAGTCCTATAAAAAATTCCATAGTAATTTTATAACATTTCCAAATAGGATTAGGAATAGGTTTCATGACTCCTCTAGAATGTTGTCTCCCGTAATTCACCTATTGGAAAATAAAGAATCTCAATACACAATCATTAATTTCCCACTTCATGTTATCCCATCTATATTGTTCCCTCAAATCCCAATACATCATTATACTACTGAATAGTAAAAATACATTCATGTTATGATCATCATCCAAAAATTATCATTTTATCTTAGGTATAGATGGAACATATACTCTATTTCCAAATTTTAGGATTTCATCTTCACAACAAAATCTTCAAACTTCCCATCATTCACATCTTTATTTTTCCTTTAAAAATTATCATCATCATATTGAGAACTTTTTATCATTTCCAATAAAGATAGTTTCACAATATTTTTAGAAAGGAACAACTTATACCCTTCCTTAAAAATTAAAACATCCATATCTATTATATCCATGAACATAGGATCCCTATAAATCCTTATTTAAGTTAAAACACCATGATCCTTCCTACTTAATCCATATGATACTTTTTTCCTTCCCTGAGTGGTAGTGTATTATGAAATCATAGTCCTTGAGTGGATCAATCCATATTATTTACCTCATGTTGAGATATTTCTATCAGAAAATGTATTATAATCTATTATGGTTGGTTTATAACAAAAAAAATTAACAATACAGATAATGTATCCATGTCATCAAACAACATATTACAACTGCCAACTCAAGATCACAGTTTTCATAGTTGTATTCATGATTCCTTGACAACCTTGATTCATATGAAATAACTATATAATTTTTTATTATGACACAACTAATTCTATTTTTTAATGCATCAGTATATATAAAAAACTCATAATTTACTCATGGATGTTTCAAAATCAGATCATTGATCAATATCCACCGAAATTAATCAAATCATTATTCACATTTTTTTGTCCATATGAATTTAACCCCTTTACAAGTCAGTTTGATTATTGGGTTACCTAAATAAAAAAAAATCATAACGAATCACCAATAGTAGCCAACCAAACCAATGAAACTACATACCTCAGTTATTTTCATTAGTGTAGGACATTATCTAACTATCATTTTCTTCACATGATTAACTGAGATTCAATTCATGGAGACAATATGGCTATGAACATAAAATTCATGAAGTTATAATTCACACATGACATCTTCCCTATATAACTCTTTTTTTTGTAAGTTTATCAATAATTATCATAAAATGAATCATATTGTCCTTAAAGATATTATAATGCACCAAGATATCATCAATGAATACCAAAAATTAATTTTCTATATATTACATAAATACTCTATTCCTTTGATCCATAAAAATAGATGATGCATTAATCAATCAAAATAGAATTACAGTAAACTCATAATATCTAGAACTCATTTAGAATACTTTATTTATAATGTTTTACTTCATTACTAGTAATTGATGATAACCAGATTGAAGTTCAGTATTTTAAAAATATTTATCTCTATGAAGTTGACTGAATAAGTCATCAATGCGAGGTAGAGGATATTTTTTATTTTTCATAATAGCATTGATTTCACTATAATCAATTCATAGACTCATAGATCTATCTTTGTTATTAACAAAGAGAACATGTTATACCATTGTAAAATACCAGCGTATATGAATCCCCTATCACACAACTCTTATATTTTTTCTTTAACTAAATCAACTCCATAGTTTGTATTCTAAAGTGATTATTAGATATAGTTCATTCATTGGGGATTAAATTAATAGAGAACTCAATTTAATTCTCTAGAGGATATCAAGGTAATTACTCGAAAAATACATCAATATATTCCAATAAAATAGGTAAATCCCAAATTTGAAGACTACCTTTTCCATTAATTTATTTTTTTCTCATTATTCCCACGAATCTAATTCAGAACAGCTATTGGGGGAGGATATATACATGAATCAGATGATGAGGTCTCCACTATAAAAATAACGAATTCCATATCATCATCGTGAATCGTAATATAATTCTCATTGAAATAAATTAATTTATTATATTTTCAATAAAATACCAGGATAAATAATATATCAAATTCATCCATATGTATGATAACTATTTCTACAAATAGATCACATTTATTGGTCATTATTGGGACCTCATGATATATCCTTGTTGTAGTGAGACATACACTAGGAGTTTTTCCAGAAAACACCATTTTTAAGGTGTTATGAAAGTTTCTAATTTCATGTTAAACATAGAATATATAAAAGAGTGTAATGATTCCAAATAAAATACAGCATTGGATAAATTTTAGGCCATGATTAAAGTACCTTCCACTACATCATTTGATACTTCCACCTTAGCTTTGGTAACATTTTAATCTTGACCTTCTCCCTTAAATCTCTTCTTTGGTATATTCACTTGATGCCTGGGAAATTGGTTTGGATAATGCCTTGCTTATTTATAGTCAAATAAATGGATAATAGTGGTATCTTTCTTTCCCTTACATTCCTGATCCAAATAACTAATGTTACCACACTTGTAATAAACTCCATTTCCCATTAAGCATTATTTATAGTATTTATTTTCACAATTTTTATATGATGGAAATTACATCGTCTTCTTTTTCTTTGATACATTCCCTTTTACATTGTGTTCAGATGAACTCTTATTCTTTTGGTTCACCTTGAATATATAATATCTAGGGAATTTATTCTCTACTGTGATGGTTCATAACACTATTTCATCATAAAATGAAAAAGTATGAGAAATTGGTTCCCTTTAGAGACTTGGTTTAATCCCTTCAATGAAATGGTTATTTTTTCATTTTTTATTGTGTATGTAATCCATACTATACCTGGATAGTCAGGTAAATTTTTCCTCATACTCTCCAACACATCATTCTTCTATTTTAATTAAAATAAGTAAATTTCTATTCATCTCAGTTCGTTTACCCTTAATGAAATACATATTTAATAATGTATCTTTAAAATATCTCAATTACGTATGTTATATTTCTTCTCTCTTCATAGTATTATGGACCAATAACCACTACTTTTCCATATCGACCTTGTGAAAGTACACTACTTATGTACACTTTTCCTTATTATCTCATCTCAAGGCTAGATAGGTCTTTTCAAGATATTTAATCTATTTCTCAGCTACTACAGGATTAGTAGTCACATAAAATGATGGTTTTTATTTTATGAAGTGATATAATATAAGAGAATAATTTTGTGGAAAAATATGTTGATTTATTTATGAAATTGTATTTATCATAACCTGAGTAAGTTTACCTAATATATAAATTATCTTCTCAAATCCAATATTATTTGTACTATCTTTATTAGTAAGGTAATATCTATATTAACTATGAGTGTTTTATCATTATTTATTCCAGATGATATTTCAAAACAATGGTATATACTGGATTATCACATGAAATTTTGAATTTTAAATCATAACATATAATATATAACATAAATAAAAGATTTATGCAATGTTAATCTCAGGATCATAAACATTTATTCTTTTGGTATATCTTTATTTTAAATTCTTTTATAGAGGTTTTTAAATAAAATGTGAATTATCAAAAGAATATCTCCCATGAGTGTCAAACAAGGATCATAGTAAAGCTAGTTTTCATGAACTAAGTTGTGATCAAGTCACATCTCATTATTTTCTTTTTAGATTTATTACCCATAACTATAACTGTGTCGAATCCACATGTAATTTTAGAATATAGATATGAATTTATTATGAGGAAAACCACATAATCTCTACCTTACCAAATATTTAGGATATTATTCCACAATTTGATATATCCTAAAATTATATCATAGGGTTATGTTCTCAAATATATGTTTTCCTTAATCCAGTTTCAAGGATTATATTAAACTTCCCTTGATACCAACTATAATAACCCTGACTCTAGTAACCCTAATTGATATCTAATTTATTACATTATCATAGATACATGGGGTCAAATATCAAAGTACTAATTAGTTTTTTAGTTTTTTATATCTAGATAAATACATGATACCCATTTTTATTGGGAATAGAATAAAAAATTGTAATTGAAAAGATTTGGGTTCCTTGAACTCATTGAAATAATTCTGATTCATATACTGGGAATGGAAACAAAATAAGGGTGATATCAAATGCTTAGTTAGGGTTATATACACTGGAATATATCATGAATCAATAGGTCATAATCAATATGGAAAGGTAAATAACTAAACACATATTCCATTTAATCAATGAATTAACTATAATTATTAGATAAGGTATAATCAATTTGGTAAGGTAAATAATTGAACACATGTCCCATTTAATCTGTAACATGAGCATAAAATTTATCTAGGGCTAATATCAAGGTAAATAATATCATAGAAATTAATAATTAAATTCTCAATGAAGGAAATACTTAATTTTAAATATTATAATATTAGATATCTTTATATTTATACTTTCAAGTCCTTCTAAAAAACATTTTAAAACTATGGGTAAAAACACATTTAATTTGGCCAAATAATTTCTCCCATGAGACCTACTGATGCATCGAGGGGCTCTAAAATGTTGAGCTCCACCCATCTCTACATATTCAAAGCATTACTTATATATCAGATGATTAATTTAATTCATGAAAAATATTTCTTATCAAAAAATATCCATATTAAATAAATGATATATATTTATCAATATTTACCTAGTTGATCAAATAACATCCAATGTAAATACCATATGTAAAAAATGGTATATGATTTATAAAATAGTATTATCTATGATATAAGGAATATATAAATTTAAAATAAATTTAATTTCCAATGAAAAATTATCATTATAAAAATAGTGTCTCAAGATAAAGTTAATAATCACAAAATTAATCAAGAGATGAGAGGTAATAATAGGTTCATCAAAAAAATAAGTTTTGGTAATAAAATATTGTAGTCTATATTAATAAATAAAATATAATTGAAATATAAAAATACACTTTGATAAAATAGTTTTCTCAGTAAAACCATTACAACTTGTAGAATAAGTTACATTTTTTAAAATGGTTATGATGGAGGGAACTTTGTTATCATCGTATACATTAAATACATTCATATTTACTTTTTGTTAAAAATTACCCTTTGAAAAATGATAGAATGATTCCTTTCAACCCATTTTTAAAATTTAAGGATAATAGAAAATTTACATAATATATAATTTGACTAAATAAAAGGTCTTTTGTAAAAAAAATTGCAAAATATGGAGATGGATGAAAAATATATGTGATTTGAAGAAAAATAAAATAGGTTTTGTTTTGAAAATTTATTTTCTTGAATAAAGTACTATATAGAGTAAATTTAGGAATAAAATCTGGAAACTCTTTAAACATACATTGTATAATAAAATTATTTAATCTTGTTAAGGATAAATGATAATATTCCTTCAATATTGTAAATGTAATCCCAAATGAATGTGAGATTGTAAACTAGATTCTTACCACATTAGTAAATTTTAAATTTTAACCTGTTGAAGGAATATGCTTGAATTTAAAAATTAATCATTATAAACATATAGTTATTAAATTTGAATTCATCAAAGGGTCAACATATACACCACATAAAATTAAATAAGTACATACTGAAAAATATGTATCAATAAAAAGGGAATTGAGATAAAATACCATACCAATTGGCAACCTTAAATTAAAATCCACTTGGATGAAATAAGTCACATTGAAACATAAAATAACATGAAAATTTATTAATATAAGACATAACATGTAATATTGGTATTGTATACTAAATATAAAATAAATTGGTTCATAACATTAAAATATTTTTTTATGAAGGAAAATTGAGACGAAGTCCCTTACCTCATACTTCCCTTTAGTTGATCATGTTTTAATATCCTCTATAATGGTTTTAAGAATTATATTAATATATTATCATATATAATCATTATTTCCATTATTTATTTCTGTAATTGTGACTATCCATGTTATTTGGTCATTGAAAACAAATTACATCAGTTAACAAGGTGGTAGTCTTCTATACACACGAGTGATGGATTTGTTTCCAATTTGAAGGATAAGGAGGTGGATAAATATTATGTTAATAATATAATAAAATATCAATATATTTTATATTATTATGTTATTATATTATAATTATAATACATAATTGATGTTCGTAAAGTAGGAAATCAATATAAAGTTCTTTGATAAGGCGACTACATTTGCTCTGAGAAACCTCCTTAGGATCTCCTCTGCAAGCCCCTAGGGTCGGTCTTTTGGAAATAAAAAAACTTCTAGAATGTATAAAATGGTGTTGGGTTGGGATTTTGGTTGGGTTTCATCGGGAAAAAGGTCATTATATGTGTGAATAAATGGTGGCATTGAGTTCCTTATTATAATTGACAAGGAGAACACACTATTAATATTTGAAAATAATAAACCATACCCACTTTTTCACATTCCAAAAGGATAAAAAATATATAATTATTTAACTTTAGATATTATAAGGCCTGTATATGGTCATTAATTGGTAATTAAATAAGTTATAATATCATTTTAACATTTAACTTTATATATTAACAGCATAGTAATCTCATTTTTACATTAATCGTGGTAATTAATTTTTACTGTTTTACAATTAATTATAACCAAAAAATAAGTTGAACATATTATAAAGTATTAATTATTATGATTATAAATATTGAATACAATTTACAAATTTCAATTCATGTAATTTTAAAATTTAATTTCATTATAAACCGAGAAAACCTGTCGAAAAAAATGGTTTTTCAAGAAATGCATTTTTCTATCATAGATGATATTATATTAACTATACGACTGGTAATCATCCTTAGAATATTTTAAATTCATATAGTAAGATATATAATCATTAAATTTAATTTAATTCATTCATTATTAAAATATTTTTATTAATTATAATGGATGGATAGTAATCATTTTTTAGCAAAAACTGTTTCCTGAAAAAAAAAAATTCTAAAAAATATCCATTTTTACTCCAAATGATCTTATATTTATTTATATTATATATATATATTTATATTTAATTAATTTCTTTTGATACTTATTATAGAAAATTATTATAAATAAAAGTATTAGTAGTTAAATATTACATTTTTAATTCTTCATACAAGCTTACTTCTATGGGAAAGTTTCAAACACTATTCTAGGATTCCTTTGAACAAGTATGCTCAAAATTGATATTCATTTTATCAAATTAATATTTTTTTACATTAAACATTAAAATTTTAATTTAATTATACTTTTAATAAAATATAATATTCACCTACTATAATTGAGTCTTGGGTTTTACATTGATCGTATATGGTTTCTTTTTCACATCAATTATTCTCAAATCTACTTAAAAACATCACTAAAATATGACCAACTTTTACAAATTAAAAACATTCCAATAGTAGAATACCATTGAACCTTACCTTCCCTCTCATGAATTCCCTTTCTAAAAGTGATATAAATTCTCTTTCCTCTCATGAATTCCCTTTTTTCTAGACACCAAGTAACAGTGGCCGATATATTGTCAAAGATTACTTATGGTTAGTGAGTGCATGAACCAACATGGAGCCCACATGGCTGTCCAAGTTTAAAGCTGATTTTATCCAGCCATAAAGGTATATTCTTCTATAGAGAATCTAGAAAAACCAACTACTGCTGCATGATCAGCTGAAGAAAGTTGTAAAGAACATTGTTTCGGCCTGTACTCTTTGCTTTAAGGCAGAAGAGAGTCTTCAACACCTACTCATTGACTATGATTAGGCATGTAAGCTATGGGAATATACCAGCCAGAACTTTGCAATGAACCTCGGAGTAGGTAGACTACTAATAGACCTTCTTGACATCATTTTCCATTCTGAACAGAGTCTGCAGGTACACCATCTATTTCTTGCAGCAACTATATCTATGATTTCCTCAATATGGAGGGAAAGGAATAAAGGCACGTTCATGGTTCATATACCAACAATTCGCACTATCATTCTAAACTTGCACAGGTAGGTGCATGTTGCTGCCAAGGTAAAAATAGGGGCCATTAAAAACACTATGAGTTAAATTTATTTTGCTTTGATTGTTGGGAGTTTCAGGTCGTTCCATGCAACCTTTGGTTCTGAAATCTGTGTGATGGATCCCATCACTCGCCTCTTAGGTTAATGTTAATGTAGATGGAACAACCTCGGGCACGCTTGGGCCCTTGGGGTGCGGCGGTATCATCCGAACCTACCGTGGATTTTTCAATGGATGTTTCTACCACTACATTGTAGTAGGGAATGCTTACAATGCTGAATTATAGGCAATGATTGTTTCCATCAAGTATGTGGTATGCTATCAATAGACCAACATATGGATTGAATCGGATTATGAAACCACAGTTATGGATCTTTTGACTCGTACCTGAAATGTTCCATGGGTGATTCTGTCGTAGTGGATTGAATGCATCAAGCGGACCAATCAGATTTAAATGTTTATTTCATATGTGTATAGAGAGGAAAATCATGTGGTGGACACTCTATCCATGAAATCCATAATGGAACTTGGCGTAATGTTGTCATTCATAGCTCCTAACTTTTTTGAATCGCTGATTGATGATGACTTTCATAGAGTAGCTCACTCCCGCCTCTATAAAATCCCTTTGAGGACTTAGTTACCAGCATCATTCTCATCGGGTGGATGGACCTGCTTCCAAACATGTTGTAGTGGCTCCTCATGGTGATGTTGCAGCGGAACCTCCTGGTGTATGGAAAACTCTTAGTGAGCTCTAGTTTGGCGCTATAGACCCTCTCACCCATGATGATATGCTGTTGTTCCCACACAAATAGCTCCTCTCATCCAGGATGGTGCATTTCCTATGTATCATGATAGACATGTTGCTGCTCCCATGAAAAATGGCTCCATTTGTAGCCAGACTTCCATGCATTTTAGTATCTAAGAACTGCAAGTTGGTTGAAGAAAGCTAGAACCACTTGGTTTCTATTCAAAATAAAATGATGATGGAGTTGTGCTAGGATCCCTCAGACAACATGGTTGTAGTGGTATCCTCCGTGCACTCCGGGGCCTCTCCCAAGGCTATATTTCTTTATACTACTGCACTATTGGATTTTTGTGGCCCTCTCGGCCCTCTGTTTGTTTGTAATTATTGAGTGAAGGATGACATGAGGAAGTATCCCACTCTTGGACATATAAGTCCTATGTGTTGTATCACCTTGTACTTTTATTTTTGATTAATAATTTTATGGGTTGGTAATAGCAGACCAAAACCTTCCTGGTAAAATATTATCTTCTTTATTTGAGATATTTTATGTTCCTTTTAAATTTACCAACATTTCAATATTCCCTAAAAATTTAAATGTTATCTTCATATCATCCAATGATAGTTCTTTCTAATTCATCTCTTAAAGAGATTATAATTTTTAATATGAATAGGTGGAAACCTTCTTAAGATAATTTTTACAGTCTCAACATCTTTTATCGATTCACCAAGTACTTAAATATATCTAAAAACAGAAATTATTATACTGAATAATTCATAAAAAATTTCATCAAGATAAATTATTAAATCACCAAACTTTTTTTGAAGAATTTTATTCTTATCCTCCTAAAACTTTGTATCATTGTTATATATATTATAAAGTTTAACCAACACAACCATATCACTAGTAAAAATCATCATCATTTTTTAGATTTGTTTTGAGATAATTCTACGTAATGAATTTTGAGATTGGGCATTAAGATCGAGCATATTTTTGTTTTCTTTAGTCGTGGAAATTTATGAAACATAACTTATGTGTATCCCATGTATAGAAGTAGATAAAATATTAATACCAATACATCATAAATTTGATATCACTCACAAACTATAAAATAAGTAATTGAAACTATTAACTAGGGGTACTAATTTTATATTCACTGTATTCACTATAATGATAAACATCAGATAACATATTCAATACCTATAACTTGTGGCTCTAATACCACTTGTTACATACAAGAGTCCAAAACTCATATAAGAGGGGGTTCAAATAGGGTGTAAATTTTTTGGTTCTTATTGGATATTTTTTCCATGTTTATAGAAACTCATTGAACAAGTATGAATAAATTTCACATCCTCCATAATCAAACATGATAAAACTAAAATAAGATATAATTATTTTACTTAGTTAACCGAATAGGGATACATCTAAGGAGAACACACCAATAATTATTTTATGCTTTAAAATACAATAATAAGCACCAATTTGATGGATATAATGTTGTCACCATGTTCAATTTATTCTAGGGTTACTTCCTTGACAATTTAGTTTTGGGATTTTCCCATTGCCTCCCTCAGAAAACAACAACTAACTCGTTATTAACTCACAACTTCAAAAGGATTTTTTCTAAATTTATTTAAATTAAGGTTAATTATATATCAATAAAATTATATACTATAATTATAATCCTGAAATAAAAATATTATTCTCTAATTAAATCCATGAAATTAAGGAATAATATATATATTAGTAATCTAGAACTCAAGATTCACTTATGTTCAGGTTTGGGCACAAATCCATATTTTCATATAAGATTTGTATTGTAGAATGTTCACAAAGTACATTCTGTTTGGGTACTATTTATTTCATATGTTCTTTGAAAAATTATTCCTCTTATAAAATTTATTCATGGATGTGTTTGTAAAATATGTTTTACATTGTGGTTTTCATGTAAGTTATCTATTATTATACTTACTAGGTAACTTCTTAATATTTTTTTTATAGTGGAAGTACTTCATAGTTTTTTTGATGTTACATCTTCACATTTTTATCTGTATTTTGAAAATTAAATTTTTTATTCTGATTTCTAAAAAATAAGAGATCATTTCACTCTAATATTATTTTAATTCTTTCTCTCCATTTTATATGGTGATTAAAGGAACCTAGAAAACATTATCCATGCAAGTTTCTTGAATTATGAAAAATATGATTCCTTTTAATCAAAAATAACAAGGTTTATGAACAAATGGTTTCAATTCCTTATCATTGCATAAAATCCTCCTCTAATGGTTTTTATAAATACATCACCATTTTATCTCAAAAGATTGTAAATCTTGTTAAATATTTCACATAATTACATCATTTTCTTTGAATTTTTCACCATATAAATCTTTCATGACTCTATTTAAGATACACCTTTTATAATTCACAAACCTCTACCACCTTCCAATCTCAAAAAACCTTGTATCATTATAATTTTTTATAGAATATTTTTTTCACTTAATTCATACATGGACTAAATCATCCATGTTTTTCTTTCACAATATCCATCTATACTATAATTCTATAATGAAAATGATTTAGTAAAATTATCTCATAAAAATTATCCTTGCACCTATAACGACCCAATATTTCTTCAGTGGAAATATCTTTCTTATAAATATGTCATAATAACATGAAATCGCAACATAATGAACTATTATGTGCTATGTGACCCTTAATCATAATATTTTCACTTATGTTATGTGAATTTTGAAAATCTAACATACAAAGTTGCGATCGGTAAGTTATTCGGAGCCCGATAAGAAAAAAAATAATTTTTGGCGAATTTTTACCTACCCTTATGAATAGTAACATAACCTTATGAATAGTTATATACCCTAATGAATATTAACCCTACCTATGATAGTATATAAATAATTTTCAATTGAAAGTACGATATACCTATGATTTGGAATAAGTAAACAAATGTTTTAAAACTGTTGTTTTTAGAATAAATTATGATTTTAATTAAATATTAAATTAATCATATTTAGAAAATTAGTTTTGAAAAATTGATTTCATTTTTTGATTCTAAACGTTGAAAATGGTTAGGGTTAATTTTTCATATTTTTTATGAATATTGAAATACTGTAAAATACCATATATACAATTTATCAATTAAATAAACTATTTATGATATCATAATTGATGTAAACCTACTTGGTTGAAACTCACATGCATTTATTACTATCATTTTTCATGGAATAATCATTATTTCTTATATTGGGGGAAATTAATAAAGTATTGATTAAAAAATAATGAAAACCCTCCTCTCCTCCACTATATACCCTCCCCCCCCTCACTCCCTCTTATCTTCACTCCTCTAAGATGTGAAGATCCTCAAAGTTCTACCCAAATAACCTTCCCTAGTCACTCCCCACATCCAGTAAGCTCTGGGTCTTACCAAAATACCAAAATTACTTCCCTTAAGTAGGTTCTCGAAGATATTATTTCTAGAGGTAAATCACTTTTCTTTTTCATTTAGTTTCATTTCAATTTATCTTATTTTATTATCCTCTACTGACCTCATCTGTCCAAGTGAAAATGATATATCTAGTATAATCAATATACTTGAATTATATCATGTGAATGGAAGAACCATCATCAATATCCTTACTCTCTCTCTCTTTTATTTTATAAATGAAATAAACATCCATGAGGTTCAAATTAATTACCTTCATGGACAAAGAAGTTTCGTTCTTCAATTTCTCCTTCATTATAGGTCATCAAACAATTTTTATGGTTGAACCAGACTATAATATATATATTTTAACCTAGTTAATATTCAGGAACTATTATATGTGTAGAGACTTGAAGCTTGACGTACATGGAAATTACATTAATTTTAAGGAATACTTGTACATAACAAAAATATACACACAAGGACTGTAATAGTTTAGTGTCTTTGGAAACTCGGAATATAATCTTCTAATCGTGGTGAAAGATCTTCAGCATCTCCCATAAAGATCTTCACCCTTTTTTTACCTAAAACCTTTCTTTATATCCTAGGAAAAAGAAAACGTAAAAGGGGTGAGCTCAAATGCCCAGTAAAGGTAAACATAGAGAACACAAAACAATCCATAAACATTAGAATGCAAAAAGTTGAACATAAAATCTAAACATCAAAATCTTGAGCAATGACATGAATCTTGGAAGTACATAAGGCATATATCATAAGTGAACATCAATCATGATAAAATATCATGGGAATAAAACATTTAATTGTGGAAACCATTAATCACATGTTATGATTTCCATAGTAGCCAAGGCATTGCTGCCAAGACCATCTTAGTGGACAAAGTCCCTTTCTGAATCGAGTTCACTCCTCGTTTCAGTCCTGTAACACTAAACCGGATTAACTTACCATTCCAGCCATGTCTATCTCATGAGATATAAAATCTTTACCCAATGCATTGGAGGGAGATATAGGTCCCACCCATCTCATAATGTTACCATTATTATATGTGCCACAAAATCATAAACCATACATCATAGCATAACCCATGTAATAAAAATGGGATTCTTAAACATCGTGACATCATAAAACAATTCATATAAGAAAAAGGAATTCATAAAAATAATTTCATCACAACATAATCAAATAAATGTTATAATAGGGATATAAACAGAACCCTATATTATTATGGAAAATAATTTTGATAAAACAATTGAACTCCATTCTTGAGGAAAATATTATTTCTACTTCAAAAACACTTTTCCATTCTTAACATGTCATACAATTCTAAAAGACGTTGATTATGTAGGACCCCGGGACACCCTGAGAGGGGAGGGGTGAATCAGGGTGACCACTTTTTCTTTTAAAGTGATGGATCTTGTTCCCACGTTGGTAGGAACTTGTTGAACCTGTATGATGATTATGATTAGAAAGCAAACATTCACATGCACAGAGAAGACACGACCCTTTTTACTTGGTTCACCACTAAGGGCTACGTCCAAGGAGCATACGCCGATAGGTTTTCGGTTGTACCTAAATCCATTATGTTTCACTAGCTGTAGATTACGGAAGTTTGGGTACAGTCACTCTGTCCCAGGCTCACTGCCTTTACAAAGGCTCAGGGATAGCTCATTGCTTCCCTCGGGTCACTCCCGTTGACTCCCCATGGCTCACTACCGTTGGTGAAGTCCCAATAAGTTTATAGACGTGAAGGTCTCTTCATCTTTTGCATAAGAATGCATCCTTTGTTGTATGTATATGCTCTATTGAAGTCTGATTCTCACCAGAAGAATAATATCACTTTTCCTCGAAAGTATCGGGTAGTCTCTCGGCTTTCGTGCAGCTCCAAACAGGCCGGTGGGCTTCAGCAAAACCAGGCGTGCTTCTCCAAGACAGTTGCGCAAGTCCCACTACGGCGCGCAAGTCCAAACTGGCGTGCAAGTGTCATCAATGCACATGCACGACGCTTCATTCCCCAACTTCAAACTTGCGCGGTCCACTTCCTTTCTCTTCCAAACCGCCTTGGGCGCACAGCCAACAACCGGCGCGCAAGCTCTACTTGCGCGACAAAACTACCACCTGCGCGACTCGACCACCTGCGCGATGAGAGATCGAACAATCTCGAAGTCTTGAGCTCTGTGAGAAATGAGAAGGGGTGTTCCAGTATTTATAGGCAAACTGGACCCCCTGCGCGGCGGCGCGCAAGTCCCTCGACGGCGTGCAAGTCTTGTCTCCAGTAACCTCTGTCGCGCAACTCACTTGCGCGACCCAACCAATACTTGTGCGACCTTCTTTCCTTAGCCAATTTTTGACATTCTGATTCTCAAAAACATATGGCGCGCAAGTCTTCAATCGTCCACGACCTCGACGCGCATATACCTTTTCCAAAAACACTTAACTTTATTGGCTGATTTTCAGGCCCAAAAAATTTGGGAAACACTGGGAAACGGCGCCACCTTCACTACTGTTTTCTGCTTGAACGGTATGATCTCTTTGTTGGTACACATCCTAAACTTCCTTGAGGATTGAGAACAAACACAAACCATTCACCAAATCATGCTTTGAAGACCCTGGTTCCAACAATCTCCCCCTTTGGGTTTGTTGGCAATCAGAATAAATTAAATAGATCTCCAACCATGAGCAAACCCAAAACACAAGAATCAACTCAGCCAACACTCTAAGTCTACGTGAGCAATGCTCGATGTAGAAAACAAGAGAGAAAGCTTGAATTGGGTTCCAGTGTTTTGAATCCATGATGCCCGATGTTATCCTTCTTAAACTTCTCATCACAATTATTGCCTTGAATTTCTTGCCTTGAATTTATTCCTTTCTCCCCCATTGACAATAAAACCAAAGACCGATAAGTCGTTCAACGTTCAGCTCAATCCATACTCCCCCTGGATAGTATCTCCCCCATAAACCTGCATCACAGCCATAAGCATAAAAAAAAGTTAAAACAAACGGGGAGAGGGGATTTCCGGATCCTCCTTATGCAGTAGGAGGTGGTTGAACACCGAGGTTCAACCGATGCTTCTCAAACACAGTCGCGGACAATGGCTTGGTCAGGATATCAGCCACTTTCTCATCAGTTCCAACATGATCCATTCTAATCACGCCTTGTTCAACCTTTTCTTTGATAAAATGATACCGTATTTCAATATGCTTTGTACGAGAATGCTGAACCGGATTCTTCGTAAGATCAATTGCACTTTTGTTATCACAGTAAATCACCGTTGGTTGCTGCACCTTATCACCAATATCTATTAGTTGCCGCTTCATCCAAAGCAGTTGAGTGCATGCCTTTGTGGCAGAGATATACTCAGCTTCAGCAGTGCTAAGAGAAGTACTTTCTTGTTTCTTGCTCAACCAGCCAACACATTTCTCCCCAATATAGAAAGCTCCACCACTAGTGGACTTTCTGTCTACCACATCACCAGCCCAGTCAGCATCAGAAAATGCGGATATTTCACTATCCCTGCCTACAGCAAAAAATAACCCGAAATTATGTGTACCTTGAATGTACCTCATGATTCTTTTTACTACTGCCATATGTTCCTCTTTTGGGTTACTCTGAAAGCGGGCCGCAAGGAATGTGGCAAAGACAATATCTGGCCTTGTCGCTGTTAGATACAGTAGGCTTCCAATGATCCTCCTGTACATGGTGGGATCAACAGATTCCCCATCCTCATGCTTTCCAAGTTTAGTTCCAACTGAAATTGGAGTTGACATTGGTTTGGAGTCTTGAATATTGAACTTCTTCAGTAGCTCTCTTGCATATTTTTTCTGAGAAATGAAAGTGTATTCCTTCTTTTGAATCACCTGCAGCCCCAAGAAATATGTGAGCTCCCCAATCATAGACATTTCAAATTCTGATTTCATGTGATTGGAAAATTTATCCACTGATTTCTGCCTACTTCCACCAAATATGATATCATCAATGTAGACAAGAACCATGAATTGATCTTTTGGAGAATTCTTCACATAGAGATTGTGATCAACTCCTACTCTTTTGAATTTCAACTTCTTGAGATATGAATCCAACCGTGAGTACCACGCCCGTGGTACCTACTTCAAACCATATAGAGCTTTCTTCAGTTTGCAGACCTTTGTTTCATCAGTATCCAAAACAAATCCCACTGGTTGTTCAATATAGACTTCCTCTTCGATTACACCATTCAAGAATGCTGTCTTGACATCCATTTGATATACTTTATATCCTCTTTGGAGTGCCATAGCAAGGAAAATCCTGATTGACTCCAGTCTAGCCACTGGAGCAAAGGTTTCTTCAACATCAATCCCTTCAATCTGGGAGTATCCTTTACATACCAGTCTTTCCTTGTTTCTGATGACACTTCCATGCTCATAAAACTTATTTTTGAAGATCCATTTGGTACCAATCACATTGTGACATTCCGGTCTCTGGACAAGATCCCATGTCTGATTCTTGTCAATCTGATCTAACTCTTCATTCATGGATTTTACCCAGGATTCATCCTTTGCAGCTTCTTCAGATGAGGATGGCTCCACAACAGAAAGAAATGCAGTTTGTGTGTTATTATTCATCCTCCTTGTCTATGTAGGTGCATTCATGTCTCCAATTATATTAGATGGATCAATTTCTTCTCTTCGATTTTTCTTATGAGGTTCGGACGCATTCTCACCATCCAAGATTTCTACTTCAAATTCTTCGTCTAAGTCAACATCATGATGTGACCCTTGAGTATTTTGTACACCTTCCTCTATTTCTGTATTTGTATTTATTTCATGTTCACATTCATTCTCATCTTCTATTTCATCAGCATAGGTACTATTTGAAGTATTTGGAGTTTTTCCTTCAATGATCATAACATCATTGCTATCCACAATCCTCCCCAAGCGTTTATTGAAACACTTGTAAGCTTTGCTGTTCATTGGATACCCAAGAAAAATTCCTTCATCAGCATTGTCACCATACATTCCTTGGTTTCCTTCTTTATTCCGGATGAAACATTTGCTTCCGAAAAAAGAAAGTATTTCAACGAAGGCTTCCTTCCATGCCACAATTCATATGGTGTCTTTATTTCTCCCATATAAAGCCCTATTCGATTCTGAATGTGCACTGCAGCCTCAACAGCTTCTTTCCAGTAATGGTGAGAGATACCACTCTCAATCAGCATAGTCCTAGCCATATTGTTGACCTATCGATTCCAGCGCTCAACAACTCCATTTTGTTGCGGAGTTCTCACAGCAGCTACCTCATGCTGTATTCCATGTTTTTCTAAGTAATTTTCAAACTCAATGGACGTGTATTCCCCTCCATTGTCAGATCGCAGGACTTTTATTGTCCGGCCTGTATCATTCTCTGCAATCCGTCGATAAGTTTTCATACAATCAATCACTTATCGCTTCCTGTGGATAACCATTACACAAGCCATTCTGCTATAATCATCAATGAAAAGGACGAAGTACCTTTCTCCATAGGTTCCAGCAACATTTATTGGGCCACATACGTCTGTATGAATGAGATCAAGAAGATGTGATGCCCTTTTCTTCTTTGGTCGATATGAACTACATACCAGTTTCCCACGAATACAAGCATCACAAGACTTTTCCCATTCACATTTTAGAATGGGAATATCCATGACTATCTTTAACTTAGATATCTTTTCCATGTCTTGTTGGTTAATGTTCCCTAGCCTTCGATGCCATAAATTATTTTCTTCTTCAACAGACAAATAGCAAGAGTTCACTTTGCTGTCAACCTGATATAAATTTCCATCTGTTCTACTGCCTTTCATAAGAGAATTTCCTGTTTTTCCTTTTATGGTGAAGCATTTTTGATTGAAGGTTACTATGAGCCCTGAGTCACAGAGTTGACTTACACTCAGGAGATTGTGGCGTAGACCGTCCACGTAAAGAACCTTAGTCTTCTTTAGATCCCCATTGGCGAGAGCAGTATTCTCGCTGCCTTTGATCTTCAAAGCACCATCATTACCAAACTGTACTGTTCCATCAACCTTCTTTTCAATGTTCATCAAAAGGTCATCATTTCCTGTCATATGAGAAGAGCATCCACTATCAAGGATCTAGGTGCTACTGCTTTTTGTAGCTTTGAGTGCTACTTCTGCAAGATTGGATTTCTCAATCTTCTTCTTCTCTTTCTATGAGATATTGGATTTAGCATAGGATAATGGTGGCCTTTTAATACATTCTTCTACATAATCTGATTCTTCATACCCATGATCTTCTTCCAGAGGGGAAAAACTGTTTGTGAGAACAACATCATCAGGAGGATGAGCACAGTCCCATCTTTGAGTTTTGTATGAATTCCTCCTGTCGTACCGTTTCCTGCAATACATAGCTTTATGGCCAAAGTTAGAACAATTAAAACAGTAACCATAAAAGATATTTCTTCTATAAGATGGAGGATATGAAATTGTTCTCCTTTGTTGACTTCCCAGATCTTCTCCATTCAAGTAGCTCCTTGCCTCTTCGCAATATGTCATGGTATGGCCCAGATAACCACAGAACTAACACTTCATGTGAGGGAATATATTCTCACCTGATGTTTTCCTCATACCTTCATCCTTGTGAGAATAGTTGAACTGCCTATAATTTCTGAATGTTTGAGGATAATTGTCAGTTCTCCTTCTAGTTTGGATTGAGAGTTCCTTTTTCCACACTTCAGGCAATGTTTCGACATGTTCAACATTCGTTTTTTCTTTCTTTTGGCTCTCTTTATTTCCAGCAATTGATGTTTCAGCTTCATAGCCAATTCCACTCTTTCCCATGCAGGCGGGTCTTTGAACGCTCAAGATTTTTTCAACCCTATCTGAACCACATTTGGCTCTTTCCAGTAACTCTGCATCTGAGAATCATCTAAGAGGTATTTTCTCCCTTGATTCTTTTGAAAATGATTCAGTTTCAAGTTTACTTCTAAGAGTAACAACTTCCTCCTCAAGACCCTCGGCAGCCTTGGACTTTTCTTCCAGTCTTGATGTGAGGTCATTGATGACCTTTCCCTGCTCCTCAATTCTCATTTTTAGATCCACTACATCATCATTGCTTTCTAGGATTTTAGACTGAACTTTCACAAATTCTTCCAGACATTCAATTTCAGTTTCAAGTTCATCAACATATTCTGATGATTCTTTGACCATTTCCTTCCACTTATTACATCTCTTACATTTACTCTCAAGCTTGGAGAATGCATCATTAATTTGAATCTTTGGATTACAAATAGTAGTAGTCTGATTATCTCTGTCTTTATTGATTGATTATTCTGATATTTCAGTGGTAGCCATCATGGAAGCATGGTTTTTGGTTTTAAATTCTGGTTCTTCTTCCTCACAAAATTCAATATCATCATCTTCTTCTTCACAGAAAAAACTCTTCTTCTGCATTTTCTTTCCAGATTTGAAGTCACCCTTTTTGAAAAACCTTTTCCGAGGGTTCTCAATGTCTTTAGCTTCGCTCTCATCATCATCTAACTTTCTTTGGCACTGAGAGGCAATTTGCCTAACTCTTCCACAATGGAAGCATGCAAGAGGTAGCTTACCTCTAAATTTACCTTTTCCCTTTTTAAACTTCTTGGCGATGAGGGAAAGAATTTCTTTTTCTTCATCATCTTCACCACCACTATCTTCTGAAATTTTCAGTTTTTCCATGACTTTGATTTCCATTTCCTTGCTCACGCGAGTCGTGGCATCTTCGGGTTTGACACTCATCTCATATGCCACTAAACTACTTAACAAATCGTCCAGAGATAGTTTAGATCGATCTCTTTCTTCGAGTGCTGACACATTTGAATTGTACATGGGTGGAAGTCTTCTCAAGATTTTCTTTACGATATCAATGTCTTTGATTTCTTCTCCAAGACCTCGAATTGCTCCCACTACTTCAGTAATTCGATTAAAAAATGAGTCTGCATTTTCATTGGGGTGCATCTTTAGGTCGTCAAACCTGTTGTGTAAAACTTGAAGTTTTTACTCCTTTACCTTGCTATCTCCTTCATAAATGTTTTCAATTTTATCCCATATAGACTTTGATGAAGTGCAACTCATCACCTTTAGATAGATCTGATCGGAAAGAGCTGCAGTGAGTGCATTTTGTGCTTTAGCATCAGTATCAAGAATTTTCCTATCTGCGTCAGTCATAGCTAGGCCTGTTGGATCAGTGACTTGTATTCCTTGCACAGTAGAAAACAAAACTTCCATTCCAAGAGATCTTATATGAGATCTCATCCTATTCTTCCAGATCTGAAAATTATTTCCATTGAAAAGAGTAACTCCCCTAACATTGACTACATTCTCCATGGCGACAAAGGACAGATTCAAATCCAACAACCTTTACCCTCTGATACCACTTGTAGGACCCCGGGACACCCTGAGTGGGGAGGGGTGAATCAGGGTGACCACTTTTTCTTTTAAAGTGATGGATCTTGTTCCCAAGTTGGTAGGAACTTGTTGAACCTGTATGATGATTATGATTAGAAAGCAAACATTCACATGCACAGAGAAGACATGACCCTTTTTACTTGGTTCACCACTAAGGGCTACGTCCAAGGAGCATACGCCGACAGGTTGTCGGTCGTACCTAAATCCACTATGCTTCACTAGCTGTAGATTACAAAGGTTCAGGTACAGTCACTTTGTCCCAGGCTCACTGCCTTTACAAAGGTTCAGGGATAGCTCACTGCTTCCCTCGGGTCACTCTCGTTGACTCCCCCTGGCTCACTGCCGTTGGTGAAGTCTCACTCAGTTTATAGACGTGAAGGTCTCTTCATCTTTTGCATAAGAATGCATCCATTATTGTATGTATATGCTCTATTGAAGTCCGATTCTCACCAGAAGAAGAATATCACTTTTCCTCGAAACTATCGGGTAGTCTCTCGGATTTCGTGCAGCTCCAAACAGGCCGGTGGGCTTCAGCAAAACCAGGCGTGCTTCTCCAAGACAGTCGCGCAAGTCCCACTACGGCGCGCAAGTCCAAACTGGCGTGCAAGTGTCATCAACGAACCTGCTCGACGCTTCCTTCCCCAACTTCAAACTTGCGCGGTCCACTTCCTTTCTCTTCCAAACCGCCTTGGGCGCACAGCCAACAACCGGTGTGCAAGCTCTACTTGTGCGACAAAACTACCACCTACGCGACTCGACCACCTGCGCGACGAGAGCTCGAACAATCTCGAATTATTGAGCTCTGTGAGAAATGAGACGGGGTGGTCCAGTATTTATAGGCAAACTGAACCCCCTGCGCGACAGTGCGCAAGTCCCTCGACGGCGCGCAAGTCTTGTCTCCAGTAACCTCTGTCGCGCAACTCACTTGCGCGACCCAACCAATACTTGCGCAACCTTCTTTCCTTAGCCAATTTTTGACATTCTGATTCTCAAAAACATATGGCGCGCAGGTCTTCAATCCTCCATGACCTCGACGCGCAAGTACCTTTGCCAAAAACACTTAACTTTATTGGCTGATTTTCAGGCCCAAAACATTTGGCAAACACTGGGAAATGGCGCCACCTTCACTACTGTTTTCTACTTGAAAGGTATGATCTCTTTGTTGGTACACATCCTGAAATTCCTTGATTATTGACAACAAACACAAACCATACGCCAAATCATGCTTTGAAGACCCTGGTTCCAACAGATTAAAAATAAACTTGAAAACATGTAAAGGAATATTCTTAGAAATAATGTTTTATAAATCCATTCATGTCGTATAAGTTAAAAAAACATTCTTCTTGTACTTTTGTTGGAAAAGACAAAAAGTACCTCGTACGAAAAATGACAAAATATTCCTCTCATATCTTTTACTAAAAACTCACCGAAGGGTAAAATTGGATTTAAACAATTTTAGGTGGATGGAAATAATATTACATATTGAGGAAACATGGATGTGGATGATTAAATACACCCCAGTAAATACCAAAGTATAAACAATCTCAGATAAAAATGAGATTGTGATATTTTCCCTTACCTTAGGTCCGATATGCTTCGTAAATTCCATGTTAAAGCAGCGTTTTGGGTAAAATCATTTCATTTATCGTAGGTGTTTCGACTTGTCGTTCTTGATATTAATACTTATATCCTGATTTACATAATTCCAGACTGTAAAAAATGATTTATATATAATATATATTCATCATATACATATATATATTATAGATCGATAAAAGGAATGAAATACACCGTTCATGGAGATGGTAGGTCGTACGTACGCATGAACACTATTTTTGTTTCCTTATTGAATTGAATGAAACTAAATAGATGACATACATATATATATATATATACATAAATCCAGTAGCATTATTATTTCATATATTTAATTATTATTCATTATATAAACTTTATGATCATTCATGTATGGTTAACACGGAGAATGAATCTCATCGCGTCGTGGAGACGGTAGTCCGTACGTACGCACGAGCGATGATATCATTCCTATAATTATTGAATAGAATTGTAGTGGATGGTATAATATATCAGAATCAGTATTATGTTATAATAACCATATATAGTTATTATTTACACCATTATACCCATCCATGTGAGGTGTTGGTGGAAAAACATATTTCACCACGGCGTGGAGACGGTATTACGTACGTACGCACGCGCGGTGATTTCATTTTTCGTAGGATGGATAAATGGTGAAATAGGGTTGTTTCATCCTTATAATAACATATCAGTATATGAGTGAAACTGATGTTATTACTTCATAATGAAACAACTAAATAAGAAGAAGTGGAAGAAGAAATAAGGTTGAAAGAATCGGTAACGAACATTACCTCTTCTTTGAAGTGCCTCTTTGATACCTCCTCTTAGGGCACTAAAATTGGTCTTTGAAGACAACCAGGACATCTAGGATGTTTCTAGGGAAGTGGGAAAGTTAAATGGTTATGGGTTGGCCGAGATTGAAGGCTCAAATTGGTGTGAGGAGGAGAGGGAGGAGGTTCCCTTTTATAAGGGAGGAGAGGGACACCTTTGGAATAACTAAAATTATTATTTTATTATAAAGTCATATTCGGTTTTTAATAGGTTCAAATTGAGTTATTTCTAAGATAAGGTGGGTATGGGTATAAATCCTCTCATCCAATAGAATTTAGACAAGTTTAGGCAACTATTTTAACCTTATCATTTAGATTTAACTTTAAGTTATATAATTTAACTTTTACCGTGTCTTCTTGTTTTCTTACACTATAAGGTTAATAAACGTACTATAAAAAGAAAAAAGAACCCCAAGTTGTTTATTATTAATATATATAACCTTATATAAGTCATTTGGCCGAACCTTAGATTTTTTAAAACAAAATAACAACTAATAATATAATATTTGTTTTAAAAACTATTTTATGTCAATTTTGACACTATTTGGTAATTGATTTTTGTAAAAATCATAACAGAATTATTAGTTCTAAAAAAGTTAATTAAATCAATACTAACATGTCATATTAATCTATAAAATTAGTGTAATTCATAAAAAGTCTCAAATTACATTTATTTGGGTATTTATAACATCAATTATGTCAATATTTTATTAATAAGATAATTACTGCTTCATATTTTTGTCGTAAATAAATTAAATTATATAATGTCTAAAAATTACAAATAAAATACCATTATGTAGGAAATCGTTCTAGATTTTTAATGAATATTTATAGTCTAATTTATCTCACGTATAACCCTATATTAAAAATTATTTACTTATTAAACTTTGATTTTAACTATTTTAACCCTTCTTTAAATAAATTAATAATAAATGTCCTAATCTAATCCAAGTAGGCCTAAATAGTCATATTTTATTCCTATGGTTGTTTTTGGTCGAATTACACTTATCCAATAGAATTAGTTTATGTGTTAGGGTAATAATAATATCATTTTTACTCTTAATTACCCTATTTACTTTTAACCGTGGTAAATAAAAGTAAAAAGTTACTATTCACCAAAAATTATTTTCATCTCATTGAACTACATTTTACTTAATGACATCAATCGTTTCTCTTGGATTTTTGAAATTCCATTCACAAAATCGGTAAAATTAAGTTTTATGTAAATTTGTAAATTCTCCTAGGAGGTGGGTAAAAGACGGTCAAAAGTTCAATAAAATTTTTATATATCTAAAATTATTATAAAATGACTCCAATGAATTACATTAAAATTATATAGGTATTATGTATCAATTTTGACCTAAAATAAATTTAAATAAAATAAATAAATATTTAAATAAAAAGTCGGTTTTTGAATAGTAACAAAGTGTTTTCACTATTCATCAAAAATTGAAAGTTTTCAGAAAAATACCTAAAATTCACCCTAGGCTAATTTCGATATTCTGAATCCAAAAATGAGGTCCATTTTGAAAGATAAAATTTATAAAATTTTCGAAAGTGGGTATTACTATTCATAACGGCTAGTTTATACAACATATCGTTGTTTAGCGAAACTCGGTATTGCGTACAACACATGCTATCGTGGAAGGTCGTGATTGCATGTAATGCAAGCCAAGTCATGGATGCGTGTTGTGCAATCTCCTTTTGGTGTAGAATACAACACAAGATACTAATGAAATTAAAAAGAATATTTTTCATAAAATCTCAGGGTGTTACATTCTACCCCCCTTAAAATGAATTTCGCCCTCGAAATTCGTCGGGGTTATAAATGGTTTACTACTCGAAAGTTTCTTTAATAGAAACCCACATCATAAAAAGGAATACCAAAACTTGGCTTTAAAAACTAAAGTATGAAACGTAATGGTTACACAAATTAACTAATCATTGGGTTTCCTCATAGGAGAACATAGGTGAAAATATGGATATGGAAGAGAAATATAACCATCATGTTCTGATGGAGAGTGGTAGAGAACATGACTATGGAAAAGCCAGCAATCACAAATCCATAGATTTGTGATGATCTAAGGTACCATCTGATTCATCGGATATAAGGGGAAAAGGACAACATTTTTGGTTTTCAAGATCATTTCCCTAAAGTTGATGAATTAAAAGAAATACATACATGCTTTTGGTACAATTTCACTGTTGTTCGTGAATTGAACAATTTCCACCTCATCCCTTAAATAAATGAAGTTGAATTTGTTATTCATGATGTGTTAGCAGATTATGTGATAGAATGATGGGTCATTCCATCTATTTCAAAGAAAAGGTTATAAAAAGTTATCAAATATACATAAGTCCATCTATGGTGAGGTTAATCATATACGATTCTAAAAATGAACTTATACTTCATCTATCATGACACTTAACAAAATAAAACTAGTTTCTACTAACCAGGGACTTCCTGTAGGCCATTAGTATGTGATAAAGGCCAGTCACACTTCGGTTGTGGGTTCGATTCCCACAGCCTTGTCCGACGTGATGGGTTGTCGCCCGTCCTGCAAGTTGTCCTTTTTTGAAAACTACATTACTATAACATCCCATAAATAATATCGAAAAAGGTTATATCCTTAAACAATACTAACTTATGTCCAACATAATTCATTCCAATCTTTAGGCTTATCCATAATATTGTAGTCCATTGTCATATTATAGTGAAAACGATTACCATAGATTTCATATAACAAGCATGTTAATACCATCATTGATCACCATATATCATAAGACATGTCTTTTTGGTCACATTCCAAACATTCGAAGGGCTTAATCATGTATTCTCTTGAAGAATGAATCCCCATTGAACCTTAGTGAAAACATTAATGTTGTTAAATTTTAACACTTTCCACATACCAAAATCCAAAAATTCTATATACTCAAACCATAATATCACGTAGTCCTTATATCAGTCATGAGCTCATGATTACTATCATATTATTTTCTCCTTATCCCTTCATTATGCGCATTTCATTAACTTTCCAATAATATTTCAATCACTTTTTCATGGTTACCAGTACCATATAATTATTGAAAACCAATACATAAATATCCCAAAATTCCACAATACCATAAATGAGATTCCATGATACTATTTTTAAATCCCATTACATAAACACTTAATCATTACACAACTTCATTTTCATACTCAACATCACAAATAGTGATCGCATGAGACTTCCCTTTATCCTTTTCCTTAAGAGGTTTCTCACGTTTATCATCATTAACCCGTGGATTAGGGCATTTATTTGCATAATGCCCTATTTCCTTTCACTTGAAGCATTGAAGTGTTGGTGGAGAGTTCTCTGTAGTCTTTTCTCTATTCACATCAATAGAAACCGTTTTCCCATTAAATCAACAATCAACTGCTCGATGACCTTCTTTTCCACACTTAAAAAATTTTCTAGTACCTTTTAGGTAATCTCCACCATGCTTCTTTCCACACCTTGAGCATAAAGAAACATTCATCTTCTTTTCACCATTGTTCTGAGATTTCTCCTTGAACTCCATCTTTCATTTCATGTCAAAACCATGAGATGGATATGTTACACTATCTTCCAGTTCTACCTTGATAGCACAACGCACTATTTCTTCATAGCTATTGAAGTCTCTTATAGCTAATGTCCTTCGAAGATTTGGTTTTAAGCCACTGAAGAATCGATAAAATTTACTTTATGGTTGGATGATAAAGCTAGATCCATACCTTGCAAGACTTGTAAAATTCGCTTCATATATACCAACAGATTCATCATCCTTCTTCTTTAGTTCAAGAAAATCCTTCTCTATCTTTGTACGAAGAATACGAGGGAAGTACTTATTGAAAAATAAGTTCTTGAACTTGTCCCATTCCATGGACTCAATTTCATCTCTTGGCCTCGTATTCTTGATAAGATTCCACCATTGATCAGCTTCACCTTCCAAATGATATACTACTAAGATGACTTTATCATGTTCAGATCATTGAAGAACTGAAAATATCTTTTCAGTGGTATTAATCCATTGTTCAGCAACAAGTGGATCAGAAGACCCACTGAAAGAAGGTGTGTGTTGCCTCATGAAGGACTCAATAGAATATTGTTCCCTTGTCTGCTCATTTGGAAGTCCAGAATGATTCATAGCTTGTGTAAGTATAAAAATAAGATTTTACACTCCATCTCCCATAACATTGGTTTGTTTAGGAGGAAAATCATTGCATTGTCCATTACATTGATCAACACCGTTCCTTCGGGTTCCAGCCATCGTCTAAAACCCAAAAAGAATAGTGTGAGAGGAAAAAATCATTCTAGGGAAAACAACATAATTAAGGTGGGGTACCATCAATATCTAACATCTTAGGATAAATTCTAATATTGTTACCGTAGTTCTAGGACTATATCATATATGTATACTTATCCTTAGGGACATCCCTAGACATACCTTAGAAATATCTCTAGGGATCTCACTAATGTTTTTGCATCCTAGTTTCCAAAGGTTGACTAAACCTTTCCTTTGATACCAACTGTAGAGACCCGAAGCTTGACGTACATGGAAATTACATTAATTTTGTGGAATACTTAGTACATAACAAAAACAGACACACAAGGACCGTAATAGTTTAGTTTCATTGGAAACTCGGAATATAATCTTCTAATCATGGTGAAAGATCTTCAACATCTCCCATAAAGATCTTCCCCCATTTTTTCTTACCTAAAAACTTTCTTTATATCCTGGGGAAAAGAAAACATAAAAGGGGTGAGCTCAAATGCCCAGTAATGGTGAACATATAGAACATAAAACAATCCATAAACATTTGAATTCAAAAACTTGAACATAAAATCTAAACATCAAAATCTTGAGCAAAGACATGAATCTTGGAAGTACGTAAGGCATATATCATAAGGGAACATCAATCATGATAAAATATAATGGGAATAAAACATGTAATTGTGGAAACCATTAATCACATGTTATTATTTCCATAGTATCCAAGGCATTGCTGCCAAGACCATCTTAGTGGACAAAGTCCCTTTCTGAATCGAGTTCACTCCTCGTTTCAGTCCTGTAACACTGAACTAGATTAACTTACCGTTCCGGCCAAGTCTATCTCATGAGATATAAAATCTTTACCCAATGAATTGGCTGGAGATATAGGTCCCACCCATATCATAATGATACCATTCTTATGTGTGCCACAAAATCAAAAACCATACATCATAGCATAACCCATGTAATAAAAATGGGATTCTTAAACATCGTGACATAATAAAACAATTCATATAAGATAAAAGAATTCATAAATATAATTTCATCACAACATAATAAAATCAATTTAATAATAGGGATATAAACAGAACCCTATATTATTATGGAAAATAATTTTGATAAAACACTTGAACTCCATTCTTGAGGAAAATATCCTTTCTACTTCACAAACACTTTTTCTTTCTTAACATGTCATACAATTCTAAAATAAGTTTATTAAAAATAAACATGGAAACTTGTAAATGAATATTCTTGGAAATAATGTTTTAAAAATCCATTCATGCCGTATAAGTTAAAAAAACATTCTTCTCGTACTTTTTTCGGAAAAGTCAAAAAGTACATCGTACGAAAAACTTCAAAAGATTCCTTTCATATATTTTACTAAAAACTCACCGAAGGGTAAAATTGGATTTAAACAATTTTAGGTGGATGGAAATAATATTACATATTGAGGAAACATGGATGTGGATGATAAAATACACCCCAGTAAATACCAAAGTATAAACAATCTTGGATAAAAATGAGATTGTGATATTTTCCCTTACCTTAGGTCTGATATGCTTCGTACGTATCTGAACCTCCTGTATAATTATTTAAATTATGTCATTGACTTATTATAGAATTATATTCATTATTATGATATCATATATGTTTCACTTATGACTTTATATTACCCGTTCTTCTATAAATTCCATGTTAAAGCAGTGTTTTGGGTAAAATCATTTCATTTATCGGATGTGTTTTGACTTGTCGTTCTTGATATTAATACTTATATAAGGATTTACATAATTACAGAATGTAAAACATGATTTATATATAATATATATTCATCATATACATATATATATTATAGATAGATAAAAGTAATGAAATACACCATTAATGGAGACGGTAGGCCGTACGTAC
Organism: Viscum album; assembly: GCA_963277665.1. Taxonomy (NCBI): domain Eukaryota; kingdom Viridiplantae; phylum Streptophyta; class Magnoliopsida; order Santalales; family Viscaceae; genus Viscum; species Viscum album. Next base: position 1,227,001,515 of record OY728138.1, on the reverse strand, counting down.
GCATGAACGCTGTTTTCGTTTCCTTATTGAATTGAATGAAACTAAATAGATGACATAAATATATATATATATATACATAAATCCAGTAGCATTATTATTTCATATATTTCATTATTATTTATTATATAAACTTTATGATCATTCATGCATGGTTAACACGGAGAATGAATCTCATCGCCTCGTGGAGACGGTAGTCCGTACGTACGCACGAGCGATGATATCTTTCCCATAATTATTGAATAGAATTGGAGTGGATGGTATAATATATCAGAATCATTATTATGTTATAATAACCATATATAGTTATTATTTACACCATTATACCCATCCATGTGAGGTGTTGGTGGAAAAACATATTTCACCATGGCGTGGAGACGGTATTCCGTACGTACGCATGCGCGGTGATTTCATTTTTCGTAGGATGGATAAATGGTGAAATAGCGTTAATAAACTTACTATAACAATCCAAACGAACCCCAAGTTGTTTATTATTAATATATATAACCTTATCTAAGTCATTTGGTCGAACCTTAGATTTTTAGGAATAAAATAACAATTAATAATATAATATTTGTTTTAAAAACTATTTTATGTCAATTTGGCACTATTTGGTAATTGATTTTTGTGAAAATCATAACAGAATGATTAGTTCCAAAAAAGTTAATTAAATCAATACTAACATGTCATATTGACCTATAAAATTAGGGTAATTCATAAAATGTCTCAAATTACATTTATTTGGGTATTTATAACATCAATTATGTCAATATTTTATTAATAATATAATTACTACATCATCTTTGTGTCATAAATAAATTAAATTATTTAATGTCTAAAAATTAAAAATAAAATACCATTATGTATTAAATATTTTTATCTTTCTAATGAATATTTATAGTCGAATTTACCTCATGTATAACCCTATATTAAATATTATTTACTTATTAAATGTTGATTTTAACTATTTTAACCCTTCTTTAAATAAATTAATAATAAATGTCCTAATCTAATCCAAGTGGGCCTAAATGGTCATATTTTATTCCTATGGTTGTTTTTGGTCGAATTACACTTATACAATAGAATTAGGACATGTGTTAGGGTAATAATAATATCATTTTTACTCTTAATTACCCTATTTACTTTTAACCGTGGTAAATAAAAGTAAAAAGTTACTATTCGCCAAAAATTATTTTCATCTCATTGAACCAAAATTTACTTACTGACATCAATCGTTTCTCTCAGATTTTTGAAATTCCATTCACAAAAGTGGTAAAATTATGTTTTCTGTAAATTTGCAAATTCTCCTTGGAGGTGGGTAAAAGACGGTCAAAAGTTCAATAAAATTTTTATATATCTAAAATTATTATAAAATGACTCCAATGAATTACATTGAACTTATATACGTATTATGTATCAATTTTGACATAAAATAAATTTAAATAAAATAAATAATTATTTAAATAAAAAGTCGGTTTTTGAATAGTAACCAAGTGTTTTCACTATTCATCAAAAATTGAAAGTTTTCAGAAAAATACCAAAAATTCACCCTCGGCTAATTTCGATATTCTGAATCGAAAAATGAAGTCAATTTTGAAAGATAAAAATTATAAAATTTTAGAAAGTGGGTATTACTATTCATAACGGCTAGTTTATACAACATATTGTTGTTTAGCGAAACTCGGTATTGCATACAACACATGCTATCGTGGAAGGTCGCGATTGCGTGTAATGCAAGCCAAGTCAGGGATGCGTGTTGTGAAAGCTCCTTTTGGTGTAGCATACAAAACAAGATATTAATGAAATTAAAAAGAATATTTTTCATTAAATCTCGGGGTGTTACAATACGTACATATTATAAAATCATATGACAAAACTAGTTCCTAATAATCAAAATACCGCTAAAATAATCTAAGTGAATGTTATAAACATTTCATCTAATGATTCATTATATTTCCATCTAAAAAATGATATAAATGACCATTAATATTTATTAATGTTCATAAATAATATTTAATTTCAATTCGGGATATTTACATCCATTCCAAAAAAACTCCATTACTTAAGAACAAGTGAATCGATTATGAAAATAAAGAAAATGAACACTTCCGAACGACGAAATTCAATATAATAAATTATCGCTAAGGGAATAAATGAACTAAAAAGAATTATGATAAACCTAATACATGTATAATAGGTTATTAAATAAGTTATTAATAAGTCTAGTTTTATATTCCATGAGCATAAGTTCAATAGTGGAGCACATTTGGACTTAAGGTAAGGGTTTTCTATCCGAATCTCCATTTTAATTTGGGATAATTTTGTTGTCTAATTACCTCAATGAAATTATTATGTATTATTATTTTCTCCTCATAAATTTTGTTGGAGTTTTATATAAATTTCCCACAACCAAAATCCTTCCTTATTTTATAGATAGTTACACATTTTAAAATGAACTTTCAAAATTGTTTCCAAAATACTATCCCAATTCAATAGAATTTATTAAATTCTTACCTATTTTAAAGGGAACACTATAATATATTTTTGTAAACCATTATATTTATAAAAAAACTCATTTTATTATGAAAGTACTATCTTACTTCACTTATTATTTTATACAAATATTTTTCCAAAATAACTCGTCTTTTCAAAAAAAAGAGTATTTATCTCAAGAATTGCTTAACGGTTTTATAAGAGTATTTTCATCTGTTTCAACTCTCTTGTTGATTATTATGTTTTATTAGGATTAATAATTTATGATATCATCTACCGTATTTATTATATGGTTTATGAAAAGTTTATCTATGGATGTAATATCCTAAAACCATTCACCAATTTATTTCAAATGGTTAGTGTTTATCCTTAATGTTTGGGGAAATTTATTTAAATTTAATATGATAGTTTCAATATGAATGTATATGTAATTTATGATGATCCCTGATAATATGAGGAATTCATTGGACTTATTATGTGAAGGGTGGGGCCTACTATAGCCCATCGATGCATCGGTTGGTCTCATGAGACAAATAGATGTGGAATTGGCTGAGGCCTTTACCAATTTTGATATATGGCTTTGTTCGAGGCCATAATCATTTTTAGAAATCTTGGCTGAGGCATTAATAAAATGTTTTGGAATGTCAGGAATATGTGCTTTCCTCATTATAAAGCTAGTAATTAAAAGTTCATGTGGGTTTTCAACTTGTAGAATACCCTTGATTATGTTATATTATGGAAATATTTACTCAACTCATATTCCAACCATATTGTGTTCAGGTTTATTATTTTTAGAGTCATGTGTTTTTAATTATTCACCATGTCTAATTTTTATGTTATCTTACACTGTATTGCTTTCTCTTATTGAGTGTTTGAGCTCACCCATTTCTTATGTTTCATTTTCCCAGAATATGAAGAAGTAAATTATCAATTCCTTGCAAGCATAATCTAGGAGGCATGGATGTTTCTAAAAGAATAAATTAGTGCTGTTTTATTTTCAATATGTAAAGTTGAACTTATTTATATATTTTGTTTCCAAAAGCTACTAAACTACTTGGCCCTTCGGGGTGAATATTCCTTGTTTATATTCCAATGTAATAAAATAATTCATAGGATTCAGGAATTTGGGGTCGGGTCCTTATAGTTGGTATTAACAGAATTTTAGTAGAAAACATGGAAACAATATTTAGAAAATGTTAATTAGGGATCAAATCCATTAGATAGTATTTGAGGATAAGTATACAAAAATTTCATGGTGTTTTGGTAAGGAATATATTATGTGGATATTTCTTGAAAATGAATCCCTATCTGGATACAAACATGTAGAGGTGGATCTGGCACAGATGTACCTAGGAGTGAAATCTTTGACAAGGAGTTTTGGGCTTGACCCAAGGTATCTGAGTACACGACAACAGGCATCGTTTCACTCTTGTTATTGACACTCTCAGGGGACATGCTTAGGATAATTCACATTTTAATTATAGGCCATTATTAAGGATTGAAATGTAAATGTTTCCTCAAAGAATCCTTTTTTGTGACTATGGGGTTAGCCATGTGTATTATTTTAATTTATGATAAGTATTCTTATAAGTTAATATTGTGATTTATATCCAGATCTAGTGTATTCCATTATATATAAATGTCATGTAGTGGAAGAAATGGAAACCACATGGACATGTGTATCCCATGTAGGGATTTCCCTGTGACACAAGATAACGATGTTGGCTCTATTGTTGTGACTGGTGCAGAGTAACATATAACTATACTGGGAATACTTACACAGGTTGTGAAAAATTACCTAAACCGTATAAAGCATCTAGATCCACCATGTTGGGAAGCTTTGTTAAATCTATTTATGCGACAACAACCACCATCATTCAATGGGACTACAAAACCATTTGTATATAAGTAGTGAATAAGTTCCCTAGAGAGGATATTTCTTTCTTTGGGATGTAATGAAAAAGAGAAGGTCATCATGGTAGTATATCGTCTATTGGGAGATGCAGATCAGTGGTGGTCATTAATCCCAAACACAAATGAGGAGGAAGAGATTGAAGAGATGGAATGGAGGGAGTTTAAAGAAATATTCCTAGAGAAATACTTTCCTCATGAAAAGCAAGCGGATATGGAAAAGAAGTTTCTGAACATGGGGAAAAAGGAATATGAGAATATTAACAAAGTATGAATCTTACTTCACAAGGTTAGCAATACATGATGTGGAGTACAAATGAAATCCATGGAGAAAAATTGATTGATTCTTTGATGGCCTAAATCCATTCGTCTGACAGGCACTGGTCTCCCAAATTTTCTTATCATATGAAGATATAGTTTCGTGTGTTATCAAGATGGAAAAGGAAGTCTCTAAGTCTTATAACATGAAGGGAAAGAAAGAGAAAAAGAGGGATGCTAAAAACTCTGGAAAAGGAAATATGGAAATATGGAAAAATGGAAGAGTTTAATTTCCACCCTGTGATAATTGTGGAAGGAAACACCCTGCTGCCTACTTAAAGGGAAGAGGATTATGCTAAAAATGTGTATAGAAAGGAAATTTTTCTTGGGATTTTAAGTGGAATAAGGAAGATAATAATGTTCAATGATTTAATTTCTGGGAGATGGGACACTATGCTAATGATTGTCTAGATTGTCAAGGAAACATGCCACAAAAATACCAAGGGAGTAGGGACAATCTTATGCAATCACAACTACTGATATTGACGTTCCTAATGAAGTGGAGGTAGGTACTTTAATCATTTCATCAAACATAGAAAATACATTATTTTATTTTGAATAGTCGCATTCATTTGTATATTCCATGTTTTCCAAGAAAATTAGACATGTCCAATTTGATTTAATAAGGGATTTATCTGTCAAAACTCCTAGTGGATGTATAATTGCAACAAAGGTGGGTCGATTAGTCCCTATCATGACACATAAATATGCTTTAGTTTTGAACCTTATAATCATAGTAATGATTGACTTTGATATAATTCTCGGTATGAATTGGCTATGAAATTATGATTCGAAGATCTATTGAAAGAAGGGGGAAGTTACAATTTTTAAGAATTGTGTAGAATCCCTTATCTTTATAGAAAAAATCTCTCTATCAAATTCTCATCTAGATCAACCCCCAGTAGCTCTACTCAACTCAATTATTGTGTAGGAAGGGAATTTAATAACTATGGGTGAGGAAAATAATGTTTAAATAGAATTTGTACATTTTGTACAATAATATGTTGACATCTTTCTAGATGATTTACCTAGACATCCTCCTGAGTGGGAAATTGAGTTTTCTATTGAGTTAATTTCTGGTTCAAGGACCATATCAAAGACCCCTTATATAATGGCCACTATAGAGTTAGTGGAACTAAATAAAAAACTAAATGAATTGATTTATAAAATATTTATTCGACCAAGTGTTTCTCTATGGGGATCCCATGTCCTCGTTGTCAAGAAGAAAGATGAATCCATGAGGTTATGCATTAATTATAGGGAAATCAATGTTGTTACAATAAAGAATGAGTATGCTCTACCATGAATTGATGATTTATTTGATCAACTTCATGGAGCCTAATAATTTTTTAATACTGATCTTAGATTTGGATATCATCATTTTTTTTGAGTAAGGAATACATTCCAAAAACAGCATTTCGAACCAGGTACGGGCATTACGAGTTTGTAGTAATGCCTTTTGGACTAACTAATGCACCATTTGTTTTCATGGATCTAATGAATAGAGTTTTCAAGGAATATCTTGATGACTTTTTAGTGTTTTTTATTTATGGTATCCTATTATAATCTAAAAGCTATGAAGATCAGGAAAATCACTTACACATTATTCTGAAGACACTTAGAAGAAATGAATAATATGGGAAGTTTAGAAAGTGTGATTTTTGAATCCAATCAGTTTCATTTATGGGCTATATTGTCTCTAAGGATGGAATATTTATAGATTCTGTAAAGAAAAAGGCTATGTAAGAATGGCCTACTCTAATGAACATAACTAAGGTACGTAGTTTTATTGGTTTATGAGGTTATTATCAGCATTTTGTTTCTAATGTTGCACGTTTATCCAACCAAATTAACAAGATTACACGAAAAGTGGTTAAGTTTTTATTGACAATGGAATGTGAATAATGTTTTAAAGAATTGAAGAGAATACTAGTGAATTCTCCAATATTGACTCTACCATCATGGAATGATGGATTTGCAATCTTTATTGTTGCATCAAAGAAAGGACTTGGTTGTTTCCTTATGAAGAATGATATTGTGATTGTCTATGCATCTAGAAAGCTAAATATTCAGGAACAAAACTATCCAACTCTTGATCTTTAGTTATCATCGGTAATATTTGCACTGAATATTTGGATACATTACCTCTATTGTGAAAAATGTGAGATATATACAAAACATAAGAGTTTGAAATATATCATCTCACTGAAATAACTCAACATGAGACAAAGGAGATGGATTGATCTACTCAAGGATTATGATTTCACAATACACTACCACTCAGGAAAGGAAAGTAAGGTGGAAGATGCTTTGAGTAGAAAGGACCACAGAATTATGAACAATATGAGAGTTGAAATGAATCCTTTGTTCATAGATCTAGTAAATATGGATATGGGAATTATCAAGGAAGATAGCACGTCACTACATTTTCAAATGGTTGATAAAACATCTTTACTGAAATGGATAAAAATTTCTCCAGCTAATGATGGGGATTTTCAAAAGAAAATTAAATCTATAAATGATGGGAAGTTTATTGACTTCGTATATGAAGGCTACATTTTGAAATTCAGAAAGAGGCTTTGTGTTCCTGCTATTACTAAGATAAAGAGGGAACTATTGGATGATTCTCATACATATAATTTTTCTTATACACCCTACTGGAACAAAGATGTATAAGGATCTAAAAGAACATTTTTGGTGGGAAACATGAATAGTGAGATTGCTGATTACGTGTTGAGATGTTTGGTTTTTCAATAGGTGAAGGATGGAAGAAAACATCCAGGAGTATTCATGCAACCCATTCCTATACCAATGTGGAAAAGGGATGATATCACGATAGAATTTGTCATGGGGATACCAAATACTCCAAGAAAGAATGATGTGATATTGATCATTGTTGATTGTCTTAAAAAATCAGCATGTTTTCTTGCTATAAGGGAATATTTCCCACTTGAACTTTTAGAAAGACTATATATTACTGAATTTTTAATACTTCACGGTATACCCTTATCAATTGTTTATGATCATGATACCCATTTTAAATCACGAATCTAGAAAATTATTTAGAAGGCCCAAGATACTGATCTTTGTTTGAGCACTGCCTACCACCCAAAAAGTGATGGATAATCAGAACGGACTATTCAAATTTTGGAAGACAGGTTGAGGTCTTGTTCACTTGAATTTCAAGGTATGTGGGATCAGTATTTACCTCTCATATAATTTTACTATAATAATAGCTTTTATTTGAGTATTCTGATGGCACCATATGAAGCGTTATATGGGAAGAGATAGCATGTACCAACTTGCTAGGATGATGTTGGTGAAAGAAAAATCGTAGGCCCAAAAATTGTTGAGGGAAAAACAGAAAAGGTGAAGATTATCCAAACCCATATCAAAATAGCTCAAAGTAGGAAAAAGATCTCTGTTGATAACCAATGGAAGTATTTTCAATTTCAAGAAGGAGATCACGTTTTCTTAAAGGTATCTCCATGGAAGGCTATTATGCAATTTGGTAAGAAGGGAAAATTATGTCCCAGGTACATCGGAACTTCTGAAATTACGGATCGAATTGGAGCAGTAACTTACCATTTTGTCATGCCGCCAAGGCTCTCAAAAGTTCAAAATGTGTTCCACGTATCAATGTTAAGGAAATACAATCCAGACCCAATACATGTACTCACCTATAAAAAAATAGAACTTGAGCCCAATCTGTCTTATTGTGAAGATCCAATCAAGATTTTTGAAACCATAGAACAAGTATTGAGAAATCGGAAAACTCGTCTGGTAAAGGTTCTTTGGAAGAACCATAAGATGGAGGAATAAACATGGGATCCTGAGGTGCTTATGCAAAAGACATACCTGAATCATTTTAGGTAACATTTTGTGAATTTTGAGGGTGAAATTTTTGTAAGGAGGGGAGAATGTAAAGACCCAATATTTCTTTAATGGAAATTACCTTCTTATAAATTTTTCATAATCACATGAAATCACAAGATAATTAACTAATTAGTGATATTTGAACCTTAAACATAATTTTTTCACTTTTTTTATGGGAATTTCAAAAATCTAACATACAAAGTTGCGATCAGAAAGTTATTTGGAGGGTAATAGGGAAAACTTAATTTTTGGTGAATAGTAACCTACCCTTATGAATAATAACATACCCTTATAAATAGTTATATAAACTAATGAATATTAACCTTTCCTATGGTAGTGTATATATAATATTCAATTGGAAGTATTATATACCTATGCTTTAGAATAAGTAAACAAATGTTTTAAAACTGTTGTTTTTAGAAGAAATTATGATTTTAAATAAATATTGAATTAATCATATATATAAAATAATTTTTGAAAAATGGAATTCATTTTTGGATTTTAAACATCAAAGAATGGTTAGGGTTAATTTTTTGAATTTTTCTGAAATACTCAAATTTTGGATGAATAGTGAAATTCAGTTTAATACCTTATATACAAAGTATCAGTTAAATACATTGTTTATAGCATCAAAAGTGATGTATGACCACTCGATTCAAACTCGCATTCATTTATTACTATTCTTGGTCATGTAATCATCATTATTTCCTGTCTTGAAGGAAATTAATAATGTAATGATTAAAAAATTATGAAAACTATCCTCTACTCCACTATACCCCCCCCCCCCCTCACTCACTCTTCTCTTCATTCCTCTAAGACTTAAATCTTCTCAATGTTCTTCCCAAATAAACTTCGGTAGTCACTAACCACATTTAAAAATCAATTTTTCTTACCAAAATACAAAAATCCTTTCTTTTAAGGAGGTTCTCAAATAGGTTATTTCAAGAGGTAAAGAACCTTTATTTTTTATTTAGTTTCATTTCAATTTATCTTATTTTATTATCCTGTCCTCACCTCCTATGTCCAAATGAACATGATAGATCGAGTTTCATCTATATACTAAAATTATATAATGTGAATGTAAGAACCATCATCCATGTTCTTACTCTCTCTCTCCCTTTTATTTTATAAATGAAATCAACATCCATGAGGTTCCAATTTATAACCTTCATGGACGATGAAGTTTCATTCATAAGTTTATCCTTCATTGCTATTCGTGAAACCATTTTGACGGTTGAACCAGACTATAATATATGTATTATAACCTAAATAATATTCATTAACTAGTATACATACATATTATTAAATCGTATGACCAAACTAGTTCCTAATAATCCAAATACAGCTAAAATAATCTAAGTGAATGTCATAAATATTTCATCTAATGATTCATCCTATATACATGTAACCAAATGATATAAATTAAAATTAACACTTCTATATGTTCATAAATAATATCAATTTTAATTATGGAGATTTACATCTATTCCACATGAACCCCATTACTTAAGAACAGGTGAACCGATTATGAAAATAAAAAAACGAACACTCCAGAACGACAAAATTCAATATAATAACTTATCACTAAGGGAATAAATGAACTAAACATAATTATGATAAACTAAATACATGTCCAATAAGTTCTGAAATGAGTTATTAATAAGTCTAATTTCATATTCCAGGATCTTATGTTCAAGAGCGGAACACATTTTGTCTTAATATAAGGGTTTTCCACCCGAACCTCCATTTTCATTTGGGTAACATTTGCTGTCTAATTTACTTAATGAAATTATTATGTATTATTATTTTCTACTAATATATTCTATGAAATTGTTTTATATATGTTCACCAACCAGAATTCTTCCTTATTTTTTGGATATTTACATGTTTTAAAAGGATATTTTAAAATTGTTTCCAAAATACAGGCCTGATTCAAAGGAATTTCTCAAATTCGTACCTATTTTCAAGGGCACTCTATAATATGTTTTTGGAAACCATTATATTTATAAAATAAATCATTTTATAATTAAAGTACTTTATTTATTCACTTCTGCTTTTATATAAATACTTTTCCTAAATAACTCTTCATTTCAAAATAAAGAGTATTTATCTCAAGAATTTCTTAATGATTTTTTAAGAGTATTTTCATCTGTTTCAACACACATTCTGATTATTATGTATTGTTGGTATTAATAATTTATGATATCATCTAACATATTTATTTTATGGTTTATGAATATTTTGACTATGTATGTGTTATCCTAAAACCATTCACCAATTCACTCTGAATGGTTAGTGTTTATTCTTAATGTTCGGGGAAAGTTAATTACATTTCATAAGATAATTTCAATATGAATGTATATGTTGTTTATATTGATACCCACTCATATGAAAAATTCATTGGACTTATTATGCGATGGATGTGATTCTCTATAGCCCCTCGATGCATCAGTAGGTCTCATGAGACAAATAGACGTGGAATTGGTGGAGGCCTTTCCCAATTTGATATATGGTTTTCACCGAGGCCTTAATCATTTATAGACGTCTTGGTCGGGGCCTTGATAAAATGTTTCAGAATGTCAGAAATATGATCTTCCCCCATTATTAAGCTAGTAATTTAATGTTCCTATGGTTATTCTACTAGTATAATACCCTTGATTGTGTTTTATTATGGAAATATTTACTCAGCTCATATTCTTTCCATATTATGTTCATGTTTATTATTTTTAAAGGCATGTGTTTTCAATTATTTACCATGTATAATGTTTATGTTATCTTCTATTGTATTTCTTACTCTTACTAAGCATTTTCCCTCACACATTTATTATGTTTCATTTTCCCAGGATATGAAGAAGTATATTATGAATGACTTGCAAGCATAATCTAAGAGGCTTGGATGTTTCTAATTGAATAAATTAGTGTTGTTTTCTTTTCAATATGTAAATTTGAACATATTTATGTATATTGCTTCCAAAAGATACTAAAACAATTGTTCCTTAAAGATGCATATTCCTTGTTTATATGCCAATGTAATAAAATAAGGCACTGTCTCTGGGAAATTGGGGTCGGGTCCTTGCAGCATCTCATATTATTGTAAAAACATATTCATAAAAACCTAAATTTTACTAAATTTTACATAATTCTCAAAATTTCCATGTAAATGAAGATTATTTACTTTTATAATATTTTCCTCATCAAAACAGATCTATTTTTAAGATTAAAACTCTACTCATGATTTAAAAATTCTTAGAAACTATGATAATATTATAATCTCCTAAAAATATCTATTCAAATTTAAATTCATTTTTCAATAATAAATTATAAAATATGAGGTTAGAAAAAAAACAAAATAAACCCAACATATTTATCAAGAATGTAATTTAATCTTTTTTATTCCAAAATTATCTCAATCATGTCCTAGATTTCATAAACTTTCATCACTGGTAACATTTGTTGCAACATTCTTATCATTTTTTATTTTTGATGATACAATGTAAAATTCCATCTAGTAATGATATTTTACTACTGCCATATGGAACTAGAATAACTAATCCATTACTCTATGTATATATTGTAAATGTACATTATAGATAACAAGTGTTTCATATAGTATTTTCTGACTTATGACACATTTTATTCAATCCCATTCTAGTAATGAATTTTCTAGGATTCCATTTTCTAAAGGATAATACAAATTTCACTCTCCATGGATCCTTTCTATACCTTAATTTTATACCATGTACTCCCTTTAAATTATATAATTAGTCATTGAATCTAATTTTTATAGAAAAAAGAATATTCTCCCCCCCCCTGTTCATTGAATGGAACCACCATCAATGTTTTCATTGAATTTCATGAGTATCATAGTTGGTCACCCCAATTGAAAATAAATATAGTTAAAGAACATTATTAACACTAAAAAACCATATAAATAAATATATTCAAATAGGAATAATGGAAAATTTAAACCTCATCATGTCGAGGGAGGTGGTTGAACACTGAGGTTCAACTGATGTTTATCAACTGTTTGAGTGGACAAAGTCTTGATCATAATTTCTTGCACTTGTCTATTAGTCCTAATATTCTAATTTTTAATAAATATTTACTCCACCATAATGTGATATTTTATCTAAATATGTTTTTTCAAAGAGAGTGTTGTATTGTATTTTTGGTAAGTAAAATTTCACTCTATCATTATAGGTTGTTTCACTTGATCACCAATATCCATCAATTGTTTCTTCATCAATAGAAGTTGAGTTCATGATTTGGTTACTTAGATATAAACTTATTCTTTCATAAAAATATATTGTATCTCCTATTTTTACTCATACAACCTCTAAATTTAATTTATAATAATTAATGCACTAATACTTGTAAACTTTAGATCCACCACATAACCTGGACAATCCATATTTGAAAAAATAGATATTTTATAATTCATTCTTGTACCTAAGGACAATCCAATATTGAGAGTATCTTGAATATACCTCATGATTCATTTCACTAATATGAGATTCTCCTCATTTGGATACATTGTAAATGGATCTCCAAACATGTTACATAAAAAATCATCTTTTTTTAAATTAAATAAAACAAATCTTCCATTTATTCTCTTATATAAGGTAGGATCCAAATATTTATCAACCTGAGGTTTATCAATATTGGTTTAAATATTAATCTGAGTTGACATTAGTTTATATTCATACATATAAAACATATTTAATATCTTTTTTACATGGTTAGAATTAGATATAATGTTGAATTTTGCATTTTTAACCACATGTAGCCCTAAAAAGTATGTTAGTTTACTAGTAATGGACATATAAAATTGTGACCATAAGAGATTATAAAACTCTTTAGTATATATCTATTTACTTCATCTAAATATTATACCATACACATAAATTAGCACCATGAATTGATATTAATTGGATTACTTTATATAGATATTTTAGTAAGCACAACCCCTTTTAAGTTCATGCTTCTTCAATAATGATTCTAGTAATGAATATTATTCTTAAGGTACTTGTTTTGTACTTTATGGGTCCTTTTTAGCCTAATGATTTTTTTTTATTAATTTAAAATTTAGAATCCATCTTTTTATTCAATATAAATTCTTATTTATATACACCACTCAATAATGTTTTTTTAATCCACTTTAAAAATATTAAATCGTATCTGAGTCTCCACTTCCCATGAGAGTATAATATTATTATTCCAAGCCACTAGTTAGAAAGTCGGTTTAACATCAACACCATTAATTTTTGTACATTAATTACACACAAAACATATTTTATTTCAGATTTTATTTCTATACTCATGAAATTTATTCTTGATGCCCCACTTTATTCAAATCACATTATGATTTCAAGGCTTCTCTACAATCTCATAAGTTAAATATTTCAAATTTTGATCTAATAACCATTTAATTGATGTAAACCATGACTCTTATTTTGTTTCTTCTTCAAATGTGGTTGGTTCCACTAAATAAAAATAGTGTATATTTCTTTACATTTTTTATCCTTCACATTTGTTTCAGTTTAGATCTATATAAAATTATAAAATATTAATAAACTTCCATTATTCTATTTCTCCTATGAGATATATATTTACTTCTTCTCTCAATTGGAACCTTCTATAAATCCTCCTCAAAATCATCAACATTTGGGGAACATTGTACAACTTTTAAATTCATACAAACTTCATCATATTTTTCACATAATTCATAATGTTTTTAAATTTTATAATTCATTCCATATTTCACCTTAATAATATTGAAAAAATTACACTCCAAAATTTTATTTTTTATTTTTTTGTATCACTTGTTGGCCTTACACTTTTTAAATTATTCTAAAAATACTCCTTCATATGTTGCATCACCATAATTTCAGTGATTTCCCTTTTTATTCTGGATATATAATTGACATCTGTAATATCAAAAATGTTTCAATGAGGGATTACTTTTATACAACATTTCATATGGTTTCATATCCTCCCTTGGGTGTAAAAATTCATATATTTGAGTGTTTATCACAAATTTTATCGCTTCCTTCCAATAGTGGTGAGACACACTACTCTCGATGACCAATATCTTGTAAATATTTTTTAACACTAGATTTCATCCTTGTATATCTTAATTACAATTATGATTTATCACTAAACATACCTATTTATTATTATTTTTATTTCCTAAGGTATTTTTTAACATCAATGGTTGATTAATTTGTTCTATTATCAAATAAAAAATTTATTTAAAATCTAATATTATTTTTAAATTTAATTATATAAATCGTAATGAACTCCATGAATTTTAATTACTCTTTATGAACATAATAAATTCCATTATACTATAATCATCAAAAAAGGATGGAATACTTTTCTCTTCCTTTGTAAGGTTGACTAATTTTATTCCCTTTTTTTATCCTTCCAATAATAAATACAGACCATAATTCCCATGCATACATGCATCACATGTATATTTATGATATTTATTTAGGTTTGGAATATTCACTATATCTTTTATCTTGGAAAACTTATTCCTATTTTTTATTGAATGTACACTTACATCTAGTGTCCCAAATTTTTATCCTCTTCCACTAGAAGGATACATGTGTTTTCTTTAATATCCTACTAGTATATGTTTTCATTTTTCCATTATGTTTTATTTAAATATCTTTCACCCTTTAACTTAATCAAACATCCATTTAAGTTAAATATAACCTCATGTACATGGTTATAGAGTAGTCTAACACTCAATTGGCTGTGTCATAAACCATTTATAAGAATCACTTACGTTTCTTAATCTCACGACACAAAAAACCAAGTCATTCACCTTATTGTGATCATTAAAGTATTTTTATTTCTAATTTAAATAGTTCCATTAACTCTCCACATAATATTTTTGAATCGTTTCATTTTATTGGTCTTGTGGGATAATCACCCACTATCAAAACTCTAGGTCACACTATTCATTTTTTCATTGAGATTTATTTTATCTAGGTGATCCATATCATTATTCTTATTTTCCTTCCAAGAGATGCCCAATAAATTTTATACATAATATAACCTCTCCAATTTTTATCCAATATATATAGTGTAATCATACTCTTCTTCTTCTTCTTATAAAAAGAAATATTTATTTCCCAAAAGTTTCATGTTAGTTTGTCTTGCATTCACCTATCCTTGACTTATATAGTAGTAAATCCCACTTATTATTTTCCAATAATAAATATATTCATTCCCCAAATTAGAAAAATGAAATTAATATCTATAATAATAATTTCTTATTTGGGATAAAGGATATAATTTCATTGTTCTTTCTCAACATTTATCCTCTTTTCCCTTCAAATATTTCCCACCTATTCGAAATAGGACAAGGTGTTTCCATGAAATAAAAAAATTGGAAATTAAGTTGAAAAAATAAAATCACACATTCATCCTTACACATGTATCATAAAATTTATTATATTTTTTAACCCTCCCTTAATCATTTTTCAAGTGTTGTTAGAGTTTAAGGATGTTTGGATTCAGTCTTTTGGTTGAATAAAGTAGTTTGGAAGGTTTTTATAGGAGATCATGTCACAAGGGTTAGTTGTAGTGTAATAGTTATTTGGAAATTTGATAATGTTAGACAACTTGGTAGGATAATCTAGGATGACTACTTATGTCATAACTACCTTCATTCCCAGTGTGAGGGTCTCAAAGATAAATCTCTCAAACTAAAAAACCATTACATACTAACATAACCCTTTTCTATGGATTTATTACTCATTTGTATTGAATTTTATAATGTTTATGAAAATAGTGAGAAGTATGTCTATCACATAATGAAGTTTTGTAGGTTTAGTTACTTAGTTATACCTTTTTATGTTTTTTTTCATTGAGGTTCTTAGTGCATATCGATGTTTTGGTTTAGGAATGATCAAGATGATGATGAGTTTTTGGAATCACATCATGTCACCAAACATTGTAGAATAAATCACTTTTCCAAATGGTGATCCCGTTTTTCTAAATGATTTTTTTTTTACCATGATATAAAATGGGAGTCATGTGGGAGTGTCAATCCATGACCTTCTAATATGAGACTATTATGGAAAGAGGAATATCTCTCCCACATTTATGTTATATTTTCTATACTTGTGTATAAATAAAGGGTGCCTCTTGAATTTATTCTATTTCATCCTTCTAATCTTGAATATAGGTAGTTATGGAATAAATTTGGATAAACCAAGGCATATTTGATTGATACTAATACTTTTTTTGGGAAAAAACTCCCATCAATGAAAGGTATCTTCTTCAATCTCTTATTTATCATCATTCATATCTCATTAATTATTTTCAGGAGAAAATATTTATATCCTCTTGATTTCATATTTGTTTTTTTATTATTGATAGAGGAATCTTGATGGTGTGAAGTCATTAGGGTTATTGAGTTTGTTGTGAGGTCTCAAGATGGTAATCATTATTTGTCTTTTTGTTCTATTTTGGTGGTCGTTGAAGATTTTAATTGTATTAGGGGATTCAAGTCTTATCCATTAATTATTTTTAAATATGGGATTATCATTATTTGGATTTTAATGGGTAGATAGATGAGATTGATCCAAATAAGATAATAATTTATAATTAATGAATGGAAAGGGATTGTGTTATTTTTTATTTGATTGTGTTATTTTCCATGTTGATTGGATCATTACATTTTCTAAATAGTGTTATGTTGTATTAAAAGAATTATTTATGCATTCATTTGAACATATTACATGGAAAAATTAATTAAATAACATAAAAACTATATTATTGGGAGGATAATGAACTATACAATTAGAAGGTTAACATTCATCCTTAGAATGTATTAATATGATAAAGAATTTATTTGATCATTTCACTTGGATGATTATCACCATTATTAGTATTTTTTACTATGTTTAAATGATTATTGAACATGATAATAATTAATTAATATAATAATTGTGTTAAACTAAAATTTTAAATGTTTAAATTAATGTTTTGGTTGTAAAATCCCAGACTTTTTTTCTCTACGCTTATTTTCCATGGTGGAAGCCATGGGTTTTATTTTTTATTGTTTATTATTGCTCTAATTATTATTTTTTCATATCTATATATTAGAATATTAATCTCTTACTATGATTTTATATGGAACCCGGTATGGTTGGATAAAATGGTTAGGGTAGATCTAATGTGATATTCTGGTGGTGGAGGATTGATGTGATTGATGATGGGAGATTATAGATAGTATGGAAAAATGTTATTTTTGATGTTAAGATAGTTTTATCAAGTTGGGATCCATTCTCCATTATTGTTAGCCTCTTACATATTGTTGATTTCTTATTCTATTTTAGGTATATCCTTCATGAAAGTATTTAAAGTTGTGTCTTAGTTCCTAGAACTATATAACGGTAATTAATTGATGAGTAAATTTAATGGAGAAGTTTTTTGGAATGTTTATTGATAATTTGGTAAATGATTAAAAGATTATCATTATGAAAATTATAATTATGGTGTTTTATTTTTAAATAACCTTATCCTTATATGGTTAATGTGAAATTTTAAACCATAATTTATTATGGGATATTATAAGGGACTAGTAAATGACTAATGATAGTATTCAACCTTAATAATTGAAATCAGGTTGTTGTGTAGGATGTTAGCCAAATTCGAGGTCTTATGATGGTTTTACTTGGGATAGTTTTGTGTTATTATATCCATTATATGTTTTTATTATTCACCACCACCCAACTCAGAAGGGGTGACTGACTCTGATACTTGGCCTTGGTTTCGAAGTGTTTCCCCAAAATCCAGGGTATTGAGGATATAAATGGCTTAACAGTTCTGTAATCAACTCTCTATCTCTCTTCTAGATATAGCAAGTATATACACGTATCTAGTCTATTGTAGCTTATAGTTATAAGATATGTAATAATTTAGGTTATATAGTCCAAATATATTACATGTGTAAAGACCCTGACCCCAGTAACACAGAGCTGGTGCCTTACCTAATTACATTGGTTCTATGAACAAGAGTTCACATCCCAAAGGACCTAATAGTTTAGTAGATTAGTAAAACCATATATAAACATAAGTTTTACATGAAAACATGAAAAGAAAGAAACATGTAAACTCTATTGGAACCATGCATAACTCCCAAATTATCCCTGTAATACATTCATAATATACATCTTTGCATCATGGGGGAAAATGAAAAATATGAAAGGGGTTAACTCAGATGCTTAGTAATTGTAAACAATACAGTAGAAGATATAATAAAAATAAAAACAAATAAAGGTGAATAACTAGAACACAAGATAATAAAAAATAATCATTTTCATAATACGGAAGGAATAAAATATGAATAAATAATTACATATAAATAATAACATGAAACTTAACCATGGATATTCTACACGTTGAATAATCACAAGATTTATCAATTACTAATATCATGATGTGGTAATACATAATATCATACGTCTAAAACATACCATCGAGGCCTCATCCAATAAATTTTAAAATAAATGGTTAAGGCTCTGGAAAATCCATATCTGAAAATAAATGGGCAAAGCCTTTGTCAAGTCTATATTTGTTTTGTCTCATGAGACCTACTGATGAAACGAGGGGTTATAGCAGGTCTCATCCAACACTTACTAATTACAATTCATTCCTCATTGGTCTAGTAAAAATATATCATTAAATTAAGTTTTCTCATACCAAATTTAAAATATTTTAATAATAATCATATATAAATGTAATCTAATAAAAACATTGAGAAATTCTTGGGAGAAATACTCGTTTCTTTGAAAAGAAGAGTTCTTTTAAAAAACACTTTTTTTTCATAATTGTTTGTATAAAACCATAAATGAAAAAATATATTATTTCATGACAAAATTTTTTATTTTATAAAAATAATGGTGTATTAAAATATATTATGGATGGTACATGAAAATGGGTAAGAAACCAGGATGTTCCCTTAAATATGGCTTTCTTATTAGGAATAATTGAGAAGGGAAACTTATAAAACATGTAGTATCCCATCAAATAAAGATGAAATGATCTGGATATAGGATTTTGGAACATATAAAAAGAATTTATTATATTTATATAAAAATAATGATTTGGGTAAACATAGAGATATCGTAACTTGAATGAAAAATAGAGCTTTGGAAAGAAACCCTTACATTATATTAGAAAGTGTTTTGAAGTTTTGATTAATATGCTGGATAATGAAATTATATTATTTAATTATTTAATTTACAACATATTCATCATTAATTATATTAATTATAATTTTATTAATATTTCTATCTTCCTTTTTATTTGTTATAAGATTAAATTTCTTTGTTTAGGAGTGTTCTTTTCCTTGGTTTTCATGACCAGTTAATTTTTATACACAAATAGAAGACCATGTAAAATAAAAATTATCATCCACAATTGAAATTATATATTGTTAATAATATTAATTAATATTAAATTGTTATATAATTCATTTTTTTATTTTGGGTGAGGATTATTCATTAGATAAGACGTTAGTGAAAATCATTTAGAGTAATTTTGCGGGTTTTTGATCATTATAATATATTTTTGTTTCATTAATTAATATTTTTTAAATATACTTGTTATATAACATTATATAAGATGTAATACATATATCATAATATTTTTAACTATAAAATGGTTTTATTCCAATAATTGAAGGGGGAACTCAAAAACAAAAACACGTCGTCCACAAAGGCGGTAAATCCACACCTCCCGGGTGATGTTTTAGCTTAAAAATAAAAATAAAATGACAAGGGAATTTAAGGTGAATTTTACATTGAAAAAATAAAATTCTAGTATATGAAATATACTCGAGTTATAATTTCACTTTGTATAGGTTAGTTGAGGGAAGGATAAGAAAATAAAATAAAATGAAGATAAAATAAAATGGATTTTTACCTCTTGAATTATCCTTCTTTAGAACCTCCTTAAAATGATTGGTGTTGGTATTTTTTTAAGACCAAAGGGTCCCTGATATGAGGGAGGTATTTCGGAAGATTATTTGGAATAAATTGTACAATTATCAAATCTTGTAAGGTGTGGGAAGAGGAAGTGGTGAGGGTGGTAAATATAGTGGAGGAGACATGTGTTTTTTGAATATTTTATTAATTTTATTATTATTTTGGCTCAAGAATATAAATTGGTTGATAATAATCAAAAAATATATTAACATAATGAATTAAAGTTTGATATTATGGTCTTAAATCACCCATACATATTCTAGGACTCAATAATTCATGTTTTTGTTAAATACCCTAAATTACCATATTTCACTATTCATCAAAAAAAATTAACTATTATAGAAATATCTCAAAAAATAACCCAAACCATTTATTGATGTGTATAATTAAAAAATTAACTCCATTTTAAGAAAATAATTTTTTAAATGCGATAAATTTAATTTTTAAATAAAAAATCATTTATTTGAAAAATATCAATTTTAAAATCATAACTGATTTTATAACACTTTGACAAATAAATTAAGGTCCCTTAAAATTATCTTATAATCCTAAGATAATAAATTATTAATTTATAAATCTATTTTATGAAAATAAATTTATTTTGAATCATTTTAATTAAATATTTATGACTTAAAAAAATACAAACACTTAATTTATTATTTTTAAAACATTTTATTACTTATATCAATATAAAAAATATATCATATTTTCATTTACAAGATATGAAAATTTTATTTATACTTTAATAGTTAAATTTACTATTATATTTTTCATATTACTATTTTTAATGGTCAAATTACCTTTCAAAAGGTCAAGTTAATATTTCATTGTTATAAGTTCCTTAACATCTAGAAATACCTCTTATTTCATTCATTCTTCATTTAAAAAGTTTGTATTGTATTATCAAAGTGATTTTCTGTGATTAATAATATATTAAATTACTATAAGAGGGTAAATTTCATTGACATAATTCTAGGTCGTTACATTCTTCCCTTCAATAAAATTTTT
This sequence comes from Viscum album, assembly GCA_963277665.1. Classification (NCBI taxonomy): domain Eukaryota; kingdom Viridiplantae; phylum Streptophyta; class Magnoliopsida; order Santalales; family Viscaceae; genus Viscum; species Viscum album. The sequence goes on along the minus strand of OY728138.1, from coordinate 1,226,979,904 downwards.
ATGTGAAAATTTTTCAGAATGTCACCTCATAAAAGTATTTGGGTTGTTATTTATCATAACACCCTCCGGTTCCCACATCACCTCTTCAATTTTGTGATTTTTACATATTACCTTTACCAGCCAAGTCGTCTGATTCCTCAACACATATTATCTTCTTTCTATGATCCATATACTCTCTTAATAGTAAGATAAATCAGGTTCCAATTCTATTTCTTCAGAAGTGTGAATATGTGCTTGGTCTAGTGTGTACTTCTTTAACAAAGAAATGTGGAACACATAATGAAATTTGGAAACGGTATATGTCATTTCTAAATGATAAATCACAGCTCGAATTATCTCAATAATTTGAAATGGTATGATGTACTTGGGGATCAATTTTCCATTCTTACCTAACCATGTGACACCCTTCCATGCAGATACATTCTGAAAAATATGATCCCCCACATGAAACTACAAATATTTCCTATAGTTATTCACATATCACTTTTTCCTACTTTTCACTGATTTGATATTTTCTTGAATAGTATTTACATTTTCCATTTTTCCCTCCACATTTTGTGGGCCTAAAATATTCCTTTCACTAAAATCATCCCGATAAGTTGGTGTAAGCGATATCTTTCCATAAATGCTTCATATAGTGACATTTTATTACTTGAATGGAAAATATTATTATAGGAAAATTATACCAAAGGAAAATACAAATCCCACATACCTTGAAAGTAAAGTGAACATGATCTGAACACTAATTGTAATGTTTTATTGGTCCTTTTAGACTGCCCATCGGTTTGAGGATGATAAGAAGTGATTAAATAATGCTCAATATCCAATGTATTCTGAATACTTTTCTAGAATTTAGATATAAATCGTGGATCATGATTAGAAAAAATTTAAATAGGTTCTCTAGGAAGTATTAAAACTTATTGATATTGAGTTTTTCAAGGTGTTACAGTGGAAAATAATCCCTTATAATGAGAAAATATGCTTATTTGGTAAGTCAGTCAATAGTTACCCATATTTCATCAGTATTTCTTAGAGTTTTTGGTAATAAAGTAAGAAAATATATAGTAATATCATCCCATTTCCATGTAGGAATTGGAATATGTTTCATTATTCCTCTAGGATGTTTTCTTTCATACTTCTCCTATTAATAGATTAAACATCATGATACATAATAAGAAATATCTCGCTTCATATTATCCCACCATATATGTTCCTTCAAATATTTATACATCTTTGTGATGCCAGGATTTATAGAGAAATTCAATCTATGGGAATCATCAAATAAATCCCTTTTAGCTCAGTTATATAGGGATTAGAAATCCACTTCCCAGATTTCATAATTCCATTCTCATACATGAAGTCTTTCAACATACCATCATTTAGAGCATTAATTTTCTTTTGAAAATTATCATCTTCTTACTGATAAGTTTTAATCCTTTCCAATTAATATTGTTGGGAAACAAATTTAAAAAGTAATGATGTTTCACCTTCCTTTCACATATCTATCTTTACTCCATCCATGAAAATATGATCCCTTTCAATCCGCAATTTTTTAGAACTCCATGATCCTTCCTAATCAATTCATAATCTTCCTTATTTTTCTTCCCAAGGTGATAGGGTATTGAAAAATCATAATACTTGAGTAGAACAATCCATATAATTTTCCCCATGTTGAAGTCTTTATATGAAAAGATATATTTCAAGATCTTACTATCTGTATATATCTCACATATTTCTCCAAAGAGATAGTGCCTCCATGTCTTCAGAGAAAATATTATGGATATTAACTCAAGATTTGGAGTTGGATATTTTTTTCATGAGTATTTAACTAAAATGATACATATCCAACAACTCTATCATTATTTATAAGGGAAAATCCAATTAATTTCTTTGAGGCATCAATATAAACCAAAAATACACCATTTCCTAACGATATAGTCAAGATCGGATCATTCATTAATATCCTCTTAAATTATTAAAAACATTCCTCACATTCTTTTGTCCATACAAATGTAACCCCTTAACAAATAAGCTTCATGAAAAATTTATCTAATTGAAAACAATTATGAATGAAACACTGATAGTAACCTACTAAACCTATTAAACTACATACCATGGTTATTTTTATTGGTGTAGGCCATTCCTGGACAACCTTTTCCTTCGAAGGATCAAATGATATTCCAAACTTAGAGAAAATATGACAATGAAAAGAAACTGTTTGAAGATAGAATTCACACTTTCTAAACCTCCCAAATAACTCTTTTCTTCTCAAAGTCTCTAGAATAACCCTCAAGTTGTTCCCATGGTCCCCATATATTTTGTAATATACTAGGATATCATAAATAAATAAATAACACAACAAAACATTCAAGATGTTCCTTAAACAATTTGTTAATTATATATATATAAATAGATGGTTCATTTTTCATTACTAATGGAATTACTTTAAACTCATAATTTCCATACCTTGTTTCAAATTTTTTCCTTGGAATATCTTCATTCCACACATGTAGTTGATGATATTCAGATCAAAGTCTAATCTTCTAAAAATTTTAAACTCTGTGAAGTTGATCAAATAAACCATCAATGCGAGGAAGAGGATTCTTGTTCTTTATCGTAATATCAATGATTTATCTATGATCAATGCACAACCTCATGGATGCAGAATTCTTCTTAACAGAGAGAACATGGGCTCCCCAGGGAGAAACACTAGGGAGGATATATCCTATATCACTCAATTTCGGCAGTGGTTTCTTTAGCTCTACTAATTCCACAATGGTTATTCTATAATGATTATTTGATATTGGTGTTTCATCAGGGATTAAATCAATATATAACTAAACATCCAGCTTTGGAGGATATCTAGGTAAATCATTTAGAAAAACATCAATGTATTCCTCTATGATAGTTACATCTTCAATTTTAAAATTTCTAACCTCATCTATAGATGATATTTTATCTTCTTCCATAGGAATTTAATTTAGAAGAGCTACTAGTGGTGGATACATATATGACTTAGATGATGAATTATCCCCTTTAAATATGAGAAATTTCGTACCTTCATCAAGAATTATAATTACTTTCTCTTTTCAATAAATTTTTTCATATATCTTTCAAAATTGAGTCCATAAAAAATATTATATAAAAATCAACCATAAGTATGATGATAATATCATAAACTAGATCATTTTTATGTGTCATAATAGGAACTTCTCAACACATCTTTATTGTAATAAGGTTTCCACTATGAGTATTTACAAACAACTCCCTTATTAAGGTGAATTTTAAATATCTAATTTTCAAAGACAACTAGGAAGGTATAAAAGAATATAATGATTCGTAATCAAATAAATCTTTAACTAAATTTGAGAAGATGATTAAAGTATCTTCCACCCCATCATTAGAAACTTCAACCTCAATAGTTGTGATCACATAAGCATGTCCCTTATCCCTTGAAATTTTATGTGGAATGATTTCTTGATTATTTGAACACTAATTTTCATAGTGTCCAATCTCCATAAAATTGTATCATTGAAAATTGGTAGCTTTTTCTTTCCCTTTCAATGTTGATCATTACTTCCTTTTTCACCACACATACAGTAAACTCCTTTCCCTTTTAAGTAGGCACCTGGGTGTTTCCTTCCACAAGTATCGCACATTGGAAAATTCCTATTTTATTATACCTTTTATCCATTCATTGATCTTCCACTCTATACTTATATTGATCTCCATTAAATTCATAATCCATGGAGAATTATTTATTTGTCTTGATAGCATATGAGACTTTATATTTTTATGATGATAAATTTTGGGATACTAGTTCCCTTTAAGGAAATAATTTTAAACTATCAAATAATCGATCAATTTTGATCCTTAGATTAAATATGTATTCTACGAAATGCCTTAATAACCTTGTAAAGTTGGATTCATACTTGGAAACATTTTTACCCCCTTTTTTTATTAGACTCATGAATTTCTTCTCTATATCCGCTCATTATTATCAAGGGAAATATTTCTTGAGGAAGATTTCCTTAAAATCAATCAATTCCATATTTAATATTTATTCCTCTTCCACTGTGTTTTTAATAAATGGCAACCACTAATATTCATCTCTTAATAGATGATAAAATGAAATGATAACCTTATCCCATTTATTACTTCCCAAATCAAGAAAAATATTCTCTAAGAAAATAATCCACTTCTCAAGTATAAATGGTTTTTTAGTCCCTTTGAATGATGGATATTTTTTTCTCATAAATAGGTGTAACATTGTTCCTCCATAATGTGGATCAAGATGCTCTATATGGGTAAATTTGTTATTTATAACCTGATTCTCTATCTTAGTATAGTTATAAGTTTCTCATCTCTAATTGCAGCTCCTACACCAACATCATTATCATTCATAGGAGATAAATCCCTATATGGGATACACTCATTGATATGCTTTCCATTCCTTTCACTATGAGCCATTTCTAAACAATCTAATACACTAAATTAGGTTCTGAATCCTAATTCATAATTTCAAACTACCAAAACACTTAACATAAATTGAAAATTTTATGCATAGATAATATCATAACCGTAAACATGGTTTCTTTGAGGACATATTTGTTTTTTAATACTTCATAATGGTTTATAAAAAAATTAAATTTTCATAAGCATGTCCCCCTAGAGTTTCAAACTAAAGTATCCGAAAGCATTATTTTCTTGTACCAAGTTACAATGAGTTAGGCCTAACACACCTTGTCGGGGTTTTTACCCCTAGGTACATCTATGCTAGAACCAGGCCCACTTTTAGTATATAGATAGTGATTTATTGCTAAGAATACTAACATAATCTCTACCTTACCAAAATTCTAGGATTTTATTCCATGATTATCTGCAAAGTGTATCTTCAGGTTATATTACCCAATCTATGTTTTATAATTTTAGTTTCTAGAGTTTGTACTAAACATTCTATGATAACAACTATAAAGACCTGAGTCCAAGTAACCAGATGTCAGTTCCATACATAAATACCTTACTACTATGAAAAAGAGATGACATCCCAAGGGAACGAATAATTTAATAGAATTGGAAAATGAGTTACAAACATAATTTTTACATTACAACTTTAAAGTAAAAAACATATCAAATCCATAGAAAACATATATAACTCCTAGGTTATCCCTGCATGTCATTCATAATATACATCTTCACATCCAGGGGACAAATAAAACAAAAGAAAGGGGTGAGAACAAATTCTCAGTAATGGTAAACAAAATTGTGGAAGATATCATAAACATAAACAATAAGTCAAGGTGAATAACTAGAACACAAGTAAAAAAACATAATCCTAATGATAATATGACATTAATAAAAGGTTTATAAATAATTCCATATAAATAAAGAAATTAAACATAACCATGGGTATTATACTAGTAGAATAATTACATGATTTATCAATTACTAATATTATGGTGAGGGAATTCATAATTATAGATATCTAAAACATATTATCTATGTCACACCCGAACTTTTAAATTAATATTATTTTATTATTTTATTAGACTTTGAAATTTTCCATCAAACTACGGATCAAGCCTGTTTTAATTTTTTGCATTTTGTTGACGAATGAATGCTTTTCCCTTGACACATCCAGTGCATGGGCAGGGCATTTTCAAAGCTGTGCAGCTTTGCCTGGGTCACCGTGCGGCCTGCCTCATGTTTAATATGGATAAATAAAATGATTTTAATGATGTATTTTAATAATCATAATTATGGTAATTAATATTATTATTATTATTATTATTATTATTATGCTCACCAAGTTTATTAATATAGCGTAATTATAATTAAGTTATTATTATTAACTCTCCATTAATTTTGTTAAGTATATTAAGTTTATTAATGTCATATTAAATTTATTATAATTTTTTATTATGATTAAAAATAATAATATTATTATTTTAAGTTTATAATAATTAATATTAAGTTATTATTATGATTATTATTGTAATTTAAAAAAAAAATCTTTATTAAGTTTATTATTATTATTATTTATTAAATTTTTATTTGTTTTTTTCTTTTTTTTTTCTTTTTTTTTATTTATTATCTTATTTATTTCTTTTCTTTTCTTTTTTTTTCTTTCCTTCTTTTTCTTGTTTTTCTTTTTTTTTCCTTGCTGTCTTCCTCCCAGTGTGTCGCGCACAGCGCCCCCCCCCCCCCCTCCTCTCTTCTCCCAGCTCGCGACCCTACCACCCCTCGCAAACCCTAGTCGGCGCGCCCCTCCTTCTCTGGCGAACCCCTTCAGCTGCCCTCCCTTCGCCGGACCAGCCTCATGCCGCCCTCCCTTCACCGAAGCTACACCGCCCCTTCGACGGCCTCCCTCCGCCCAGCCGGCCTCCTGACCTCCTCCGACCCCTGCCGCAACTGTGCCGGCCGCCCCTGTTGTTGTCGTCGACCGCTGCCCGTGCGGCCCCTGACCTCTTCCCTTCTCTTCTCCGGCGCTCCCGCCCCCCCACACCACCAGGCCCGTGCCAGCCCCATTTTCCAGCCATTTTTCCAGTGCGGTATTCTTCCAACACCTCTCCATTGTTATTGGTCAGCTTCCAGATCCCCTGCTGTAGGTGCATTTCATTTTTGTTGATTGTTTCATGCATCCTGTCGATTTTCGATTAGGGTTTCGTATGGGGTTTTGTCTGATCTTGTTGCTTTTGTTTGATGTCTTGTTTTAGGGTACAATTTTGATTTTATCTAGTCCTATTATTGTTTTACTGTTTGATTGGATTTGGTTTTGGAGTGTGATTGAGGTGCGGTGGACTTTGCGCACCAAATTGGTGATGTTGGCTTACACCGAGGTAGGTGGTTACTCATAAAATTATTATTTGATAAGTTATTTTGTGAATTTATTTGATTTAGCATTTTACTTCTAGTTTTCATGCTGCAAATCCTATTTTTTTGAGTTTTAATGTGTATTAGTTAGTAGTATACTTTTATTATATAAGTGTGTTTTATTTGGAAAACCCAAGTCAAGCTTCTTATCTCTATTTTATAAAATGTATTGTTGGTTTATCAAAGTGTGTAAAGGATGCAGTTAGTGTTTTGGTGTGGTTTCAACACGTGCTTGGTGGCTGAAGTTGGCTTTGGGTGTGGTTTTGATACAAGAGCCTCAAACTGTTTTTTATAATTGTTTTATAAATTGGGTAGTTAATTTTATACCATGTGCAAGGGTACAATTGGTGTTTTAGTGTAGCGTCTATATGCGTGTAGTCATGAAAGAATATTTTATCAAGTCTTTGGCATTTTGATTCATTCGATGCATTTTTAAAACTGTTTATGAAATTTCCTAACGGTTTGCTTAATCGAGAAAATGGTCATTTTAATTATGCAGTTGGTTATTTTAATTGTGTGGGTGTTGCAGATGGAGTTTTCAAAGGGGTTTTATTGATCATCAATTTTCAAAATCGAATTGGGGTTTGTGTTTGTGTCTTGTTGTGAATTTCTCAATTTGTATTGTCAATTCTTTTATGATTTTGAAAGTATGTTTTAATTTCTTTTGTTGTACATTTGGTTTTAAAGTGGTTTTTCCTACTTAAATTTGAGGGTGTTATTGATGTAAACCCTGGATGTTTTGAAAAGTTTTATGGGTTGTTTAAGTGTTTGAAATTGATTTATTAAATTATATGTGTAGTGCATTGCGCCTTGCTTCGCTGGTTTTGGGCCGCGCATGTCGAGACATCCTACATGTACATGCATAGGGTAAGACATATGTATATAGGTGCCCTCTTTGTACATATTCCCTCATGGCATGGGGAATATCTGAAATGCAGCTATGGGTGTGTATATATATATGTATAAATGCATGTGTGTGTGCGCGCCAAGTGTCGGTTCGAGTGGCCATCGACAGATAGAGACAAGTTTGAGGTAGGTCCCCTATGCCTATGCTTTTAATTTGAAATTCATAATTGCTTGATTTTTTTAAAAATCTGTTTTACACTATGCTGTATACACATGCTATGGAATCTAATTTTGGTTGTTAGAAACTATTATACTATGTATTGGAAAATCGAAATGTATTTCAAAGTCCTTGGTCTTAAGTGACTTTTCTTGAAAAATTTATTTCTTAAGTGGTTTTGAATTGGTAAGGTGTATTTCCAATGGTGTTTGGCCTTTTGGCCGGTTGCTTGTAATAAGTGTTCCCTTTATTTAATTATGCTCGTTTGGAATCTTAAGAATGTTTTATGAAAAAGAAAAACCTCTCTTGAGGCATGCCCCCTTAGTTTTAGAAAAAAAAATGTTTTTTAAAGATGAATGTGTTATCATGTGCCTAATTTGATGCTTATGCATTGTGTGACGTGAAAGATGGGGAATGCGCTCAAGGAGAGAGAGCAGTGGTGAGATGTTGAATGAGTTATAGAAAAATAGAGTGTTATATACCTATATGTTGGCTTGATAATGAAAACCCACCACCACATGAAATAGAGCACAATGGGAAACCCAGGTATCTAGGTGGGTGACCAGGACTAGTATGCTAGATGACATGGCAGGGGTTCGTCCCGGTTTGTCTAGTAGGATTAACGCAACAACACTAATTAAACATATGAATTTCTGAGGGTTGTGGTCTTCTAAGCCACGTTTTCTGAGGGTCGTGGCCTTCTATGCCACGTTTTTTAAGGGCCATGGTCTTCTAAGCCACGTTTCACTGAGGTACGAGGTCTTTAGGTTCCCACTTGTTCTAGCTACCTATAAGGATTACCCATAGTGCTCATTTGTGACATGATTCTTGTGATGTAACTTTCTTTTCAGTTGTTTCATACCTGGTGTCTTGTTTGTAAAAATCACATTTTATTCCAAACTAGTTTCTTTTCATTTTGAATTGTTAATGCATGCTTGGAACCTATTTTGAAAATGCAGTAAGAGTGAAATGCTTTATTTGAAAATGCAAACTCATTACTTGAATTTGAAAAGAAGGGAAAACATTATTTTTATTATATCTTATTTTCAAATAGGCATAGTTGGATTTCTTAATAAAGGCGGAGGCATAGGACGTGGTTATATTTTTGGCTTTCCTACTGAGCATCTCGGTGCTCACGCTGACATTACTTTTCAATTGCAGGTTTCAGTCTTGGATTGCTTTTGGGAGCGAGTGTGGTTGTCTTACCGTGGTGATCCACGGGGTCACCTGAGGTATGTCACGTTTCTTTGTTTATTCCTTTTTTCTGCTTCCACGTTGTTCAGTTTATTTTCCTTTATTTATCTGATTGTTCAGTTTATGTTTATTTATCTTTTTCATGGGCCAAACTGTTCCCAATTGGTTTGTTTTGATGCCCAGCACTATTTGCCAGCCCGTGGGGATCGGGAATTCCCTTCGGGCCATGTCGCGGACTGGGTCGGGTGTTGGTTCGGATGATGACCCGGCCTGGTTTGTGACAAAATGGTATCAGAGGAGGCCCTTGTTATTTGGGTTGTCAAGTCGCTTGGTGATTAAGTGTGCCGAGACTCGAGTGGTAGGTGCGGGAAGGACGTCATGAACCCTTGCATGTCCCGATACTCGAGTTTCCAAGGGTAGTATGAGATTTGAGTTTTTCTTTTGCTTGTTCTGTGTGGATGAGGTATGACAAGGGAAGTGATCCGGTGTTACGCGACGAGCCTGAATGGAGTAGCGACCCATGTACAGCCGGAGTGCACAGTTCAAGATACTTCTTGTGGTGGATGCCCGCTCGGAGCATGGTCTGCTAAGCCATGTTTCCGAGTTGGCATAGCCACTAGTCCCTTATTTTTGGAAATAATGATGTGAGTTATGTTTGACCTTCATTTTGGTTGGTGTGAGTAGATCTCAAAAATGAAAATGGATTTTTGTGAAGGTGTCTTCAAAAGGAAATATGGTTGTTGGAGTGGAAAATGGTTTTTGAAATGGAAGGCATTTTGTAATTTTGAAATGTGTTTCTTTAATGATAAGTGACTTTCTCAATTGGTTAGGAATTTGTGCTTTGTGCTCAATGGTCTGTTTTGGAAATGAGAAGTGTCTTGAATTGACCCTTGGTATTCCTATGAGTGATCACATACATTGAGGTGCGCATGTGGCAAGTCGGGAAATTGGTGATGTGATTGGATGGGTGCTTGACTTAGCACATGGATATGTATGTGTGCGACTTCATGGGATATCAATGGTGGATATTAAAGTGGTTTTGGTTGCTGAAAAATGGTTTTCAAAAAGTGTTTTTCAGATGTTTAGAAAAGTGAGTGAGAAATTGTTTAGCGTTCTCTTTTCGTGTTGGGTATTCTTTTTCGTGGGTTCTTGGTTTTGACATATTGAATTGTGGTTGGAAGAGTGATTTGAGTTTGAGCTTTCATTTGTGATTGAGGTGTGGAATTTTGATTTATGATGAGTTTTGATTCGGATTTGTGCCTCTTGTTTTTGATTATGCTGCCCAGAAAAGTCCCAGAAGTTTCTAGTGAGCCTCTTCTAGTTGTTGGTTCTACCCAGACTCTTAGCGGGGTGGTGGAATTGAATTATTTTTGGTTGTTGTTCATATCCTGTGGTGATCATGATCTATAAAAGTTAGCGGACTGGATTGGTGAAATCGTTGGTGTTTTCAGGTTATCGGAAACTCCAAAATCTAAGAGAGTCCATGTTGGTTCAGGTCCGTTTGTAGGTGCAACTAGGGATTGGTGGAGGAGATAATCCTAGCATCGTTGCATGATGGTATGACTTGGAAGGTGTTTAGAACCACTCTTGTTTGATGGTTTATATTTTTTGAAGTGAAGGTAAGGGAAGTGACCAGGCTCGGGAGTGTCCAGCAAGGCCAACAAATAGTGATGGCCTACGTTGGGCATCTCAAGATGTTTGTTTCCTTTTCTCTAAAGATAACGTTGTGGAATCAGTTAAAGTTTCTCTTGTGTGGGGTATTCATCTATTGTTCAAGGACCGGTTCCCTTTGGTGTTTGGGATGGTTCCCCATTCTATGAGAGTGAGTTGGAGGAACCCATCTCAGACAAGTGTTCTCGTCAATTCCATCTTCTATTAGTTGGGCCACTCTCTTGTTTGCTTCTTTTGTGGCCGGTTTGGGTACTTTAAGTCACCTCATCATCATCCATTGAAGACTTGTTGTCGGTGTGGCTATTTGGGAAACTTAGAGAGGTTCCGCTAGTGGCTTCGTTAGGAGGAGTCTCAACAGGAGAATGTCAGCTCCTGACTGCGGGGCATCAGATAATTCAAGACATCATAACTCCAGCCACAGGTCTCAGAGTGAATCCTTTCATGCAGTCAGGAATTGTTGGGTGTGGGGCACCTTGGTCTAATTTTTTTTTTGTCTCCAATGCTGAAATGGGGATGGTCTGAATTTCCCTGTTGTAGCTATCCCATCATTGAAGGTTCTATTTTGTTGTAAGAGGCGTAATGGTCTCTTTTCCTCATTGTAGTCTTTGTTCTTTGATCATCCCACTGTGGTTGTAAGAAGGCGTGGTGATATCGTCTTTTTGTAATTCCGATAGTTGCGCCTCCTCAAATGTGATCTGTTTTGTTTTAGTACATGCTCGTTTTGGAGATGCTCATCTCTTGTGGAAATGATGAGTCATGGTTAAGTCCGTTATTTGGTAGAATTCTTCAGTGGGTTTTCTCATGTGTCAGTGGTTTCTGGTTTGGGTTGGAAGTTCTAGGGTCTGTCTATACTGGTTGGTTTATGCTGGGTGGTTCTTAAATGGTGGGGAGACCCACCATGAATGTTGTTGTGCCTTCTTTGAGGTTTGGTCTATGTGGCGGCTTCCTCTTGGATCAAGTTAGCAGTTCTAGAGTTAACTCATGCTGAGAGTCTCAATGTTGGTTGTGCTAGTCAGGTTCTTGTGGTGGAGAGAACCCCCCTCATTCCTGATGGTTCTTCTCTTTTCAGTTTCCCTCAAAGTTGGTCGGGTGTGACTGGTGGAGTGAAAAGTCACACCGAGTTCGTGTTTTTGTGGGTCTAGTCCTGTTTCTAACTCGAGTTTGATTCCTCGTTCGACTGGGCGACTTTCTAGGGGCAGAATGTTTTTTTGGTGGGGAGAATTGTCACACCCGAACTTTTAAATTAATATTATTTTATTATTTTATCATACTTTGAAATTTTCCATCAAACTACGGATCAAGCATGTTTTAAATTTTTTCATTTTGTTGACGAATGAATGCTTTTCCCTTGACACATCCAGTTCATGGGCAGGGCATTTTCAAAGCTGGGAGGCTTTACCCTGGTCACCGTGCGGTCTGCCTCATGTTTAATATGGATAAATAAAATGATTTTAATGATGTATTTTAATAATCATAATTATGGTAATTATTATTATTATTATTATTATTATTATTCTCACTATGTTTATTAGTATAGCGTAATTATAATTAAGTTATTATTATTAACTCTCTATTAATTTTGGTAAGTATATTAAGTTTATTAATGTCATATCAAATTTATTATAATTTTTAGTATGATTACAAATAATATTATTATTATTGTTTAGTTTATAATAATTAATATTAAGTTATTATTATTATTATTATTATTGGAATTTAAAAAAAAATCCTTATTAAGTTTATTATTATTATTATTTATTAAATTTTTATTTCTTTTATTGTTTTTTTCTTTTATTTTATTTCATATCTTATTTCTTTCTTTTCTTTTTTTTTTCTTTCCTTCCTTTTCTTGTTTTTATTTTTTTTTCCTTGTTGTCTTCCTCCCAGTGTGTCGCACACAGTGCCCGCCCCCCCTCCTCTCTTCTCCCAGCTCGCGACCCTATCCCCCTCGCAAACCCTAACTGGCGCGCCCCTCCTTCTCTGGCGAACCCCTTCAGCTGCCCTCCCTTTGCGGGACCAGCCTCATGCCGCCCTCCCTTCACCGAAGCCGCACCGCCCCTTCGCCGGCCTCCCTCCGCCCAGCCGGCCTCCCAACCTCCTCCGACCCCTGCCGCAACCGCGCCAGCCGCTCCTGTTGTCGTCGCCGACCGCCGCCCGCGCGGCCCCCAACCTCTTCCCTTCTCTTCTCCGGCGCTCCCACCCCCGCACCACCAGGCCCGTGCCAGCCCCTTTTTTCAGCCATTTTTTCGGTTCGGTGTTCTTCCAACTCCTCTCCATTGTTATTGGTCAGCTTCCAGATCCCCTGCTGTAGGTGCATTTCATTTCTGTTGATTGTTTCATGCATCCTGTCGATTTGCGATTAGGGTTTCGTATGGGTTTTTGTCTGATCTTGTTGCTTTTGTTTTATGTCTTGTTTTAGGGTTCAATTTTGATTTTATCTGGTCCTATTATTGTTTTAGTGTTTGATTGGATTTGGTTTTGGAGTGTGATTGAGGTGCGGTGGACTTTGCGCACCAAATTGGTGATGTTGGCTTACACCGAGGTAGGCGGTTCCTCATAAAATTATTATTTGATAAGTTTTTCTGTGAATTTAATTGATTTAGCATTTTACTTCTTAGTCTTCATGTTGTGAATACTATTTTTTTGAGTTTTAATGTGTATTAGTTAGTAGTATACTTTTATGATATAAGTGTGTTTTATTTGAAAAACCCAAGTCAAACTTCTTATCTCTATTTTATAAAATGTATTGTTGGTTTATCAAAGTGTGTAAAGGATGCAGTTAGTGTTTTGGTGTGGTTTCAACACGTGCTTGGTGGCTGAAGTTGGCTTTGGGTGTGGTTTTGATACAAGATCCTCAAACTGTTTTTTTATAATTGTTTTATAAATTGTTTAGTTAATTTTATACCATGTGCAAGGGTACAATTGGTGTTTTAGTGTAGCGTCTATATGCGTGTAGTCATGAAAGAATATTTTATCAAGTCTTTGGCATTTTGATTCATTCGATGCAATTTGAAAACTGTTTATGAAATTTCCTAACGCTTTGCTTAATCGAGAAAATGGTCATTTTAATTATGCAGTTGGTTATTTTAATTGTGTGGGTGTTGCAGATGGAGTTTTCAAAGGGGTTTTATTGATCGTCAATTTTCAAAATGGAATTGGGGTTTGTGTTTTTTTCTTGTTGTGAATTTCTCAATTTGTATTGTCAATTCTTATATGATTTGGAAAGTATGTTTTAATTTCTTTTGTTGTACGTTTGCTTTTAAAGTGGTTTTTCCTACTTAAATTTGAGGGTGTTATTGATGTAAACCTTGGATGTTTTGAAAAGTTTTATGGGTTGTTTAAGTGTTTGAAATTGATTTATTAAATTATATGTGTAGTTCATTGCACCTTGCTTCGCTGGTTTTGGGCCGCGCATGTCGAGACATCCTACATGTACATGCATAGGGTAAGACATATGTATATATGTGCCCTCTTTGTACATATTCCCTCATGGAATCAGGAATATGTGAAATGCAGTTAGGGGTGTGTATATATATATGTATAAATGCATGTGCGTGTGCCCGCCAAGTGTCGGTTCAAGTGGCCATCGACAGATAGCGACAAGTTTGAGGTAGGTCCCCTATGCCTATGATTTTAATTTGAAATTCATAATTGCTTGATTGTTTTAAAAATATATTTTACACTATGCTATGTACACATGCTATGGAATCTTATTTCGGTTGCTGGAAACTATTATTCCTTGTATTGGAAAATCGAAATGTATTTCAAATTCGTTGGTCTTGAGTGACTTTTCTTGAAAAAATGATTTCTTAAGTGGTTTTGAATTGGTAAGGTGTATTTCCAAAGGTGTTTGGCCTTTTGGCCAGTTGCTTGTAAAAAGTGTTCCCTTTATTTAATTATGCCCGTTTGGAATCTTAAGAATGTTTTATGAAAAAGAAAAACCTCTCTTGAGGCACGCCCCCTTGGTTTTAGAAAAAATAAATTAAGTTGAATGTGTTATCATGTTCCTAATTTAATGCTTATGCATTGTGTGATGTGAAAGAGGGGGAATGCACTCAAGGAGAGAGAGTGGTGGTGAGATGTTGAATGAGTTCTAGAAAAAGAGAGTGTTATATACCTATATGTTTTCTTGATAATGAAAACTCACCACCACATGAAATAGAGCACAATGGGAAACTCGGGTATCTAGGTGGGTGACCAGTACTAGTACGCTAGATGACACAGCAGGGGTTCGTCCCAGTTTGTCTAGCAGGATTAACGCAACAACACTAACTAAACATATTAATTTCTGAGGGTCGTGGTCTTCTAAGCCACGTTTTCTGAGGGTCGTGGCCTTCTAAGCCACGTTTTCTGTGGGTCATGGTCTTCTAAGCCACGTTTCACTGAGGTACGAGGTCTTTAGGTTCCCACTTGTTCTAGCTGCCTATAGGGATTACCCATAGTGCCCATTTGTGACATGCTTCTTGTGATGTAACTTTCTTTTCAGTTGTTTCATACCTGGTGTCTTGTTTGTAAAAATCACATTTTATTCCAAACTGGTTTCTTTTCATTTTGAAATGTTAATGGATGCTTGGAACCTACTTTGAAAATGTAGTAAGAGTGAAATGATTTATTTGAAAATGCAAACTCATTACTTGAATTTTAAAAGAAGGGAAAACATTATTTTTATTATATCTTATTTTCGAACAGGCATAGTTGGATTTCTTAATAAAGGCGGAGGTATAGGACGTGGTTATATTTTTGGCTTTCCTACTGAGCATCTCGGTGCTCACGCTGACTTTACTATTCAATTGCAGGTTTTAGTCTTGGATCACTTTTGGGAGTGAGTGTGGTTGTCGTACCGTGGTGATCCACAGGGTCACCTGAGGTATGTCACGTTTCATTGTTTATTCCTTTTTTCTGCTGCCACGTTGTTCAGTTTATTTTCCTTTATTTATCTGCTTATTCAGTTGATGTTTATTTATCTTTGTCATGGGCCAAACCATTCCCAACTTGTTTGTTTTGATGCCCGGCACTAGTTTCCAGCCCGTGGGGATCGGGAACGCCCTTCGGGCCATGTCATGGACCGGGTCGGTCGTTGGGTCGGATGATGACCCGGCCTGGTTCGTGAAAAAATGGTATCAGAGGAGGCCCTTGTTATTTGGGGTGTCAAGTATCTTGGTGATTAAGTGTGTCGGGACTCGAGGGGTAGGTGCGGGAAGGACGTCATGAACCCTTGCCCGTCCCGAGACTCGAGTTGCCAAGGGTAGTTAGAGATTTGAGTTTTTCTTTTGATTGTTCTGTGTGGATGAGGGATGACAAGGGAAGTGATCTAGTGTTATGCGACGAGCCTACATGGAGTAGAGACCCATGTATAGCCCGAGTGCACGGTTCAAGATACTTCTTATGGTGGATGCCCGCTTGGAGCATGGTCTGCTAAGCCATGTTTCCGGGTTGGCATAGCCACTAGTCCCTTATTTTGGGAAATTATGATGTGAGTTATGTTTGACCTTCATTTTTGTTGGTGTGAGTAGATCTCAAAAATGAAAATGGATTTTTGTGAAGGTGTCTTCAAAAGGAAATATGGTTGTTGGAGTGGAAAATAGTTTTTGAAATGGAATACATTTTTGAATTTTGAAATGTGTTTCTTTAATGATAAGTGACTTTCTCAATTGGTTGGGAATTTGTGCTTTGTGCTCAATGGTCTATTTTGGAAATGAGAAGTGTCTTGAATTGACCCTTGGTATTCCTATGAGTGATCACATACATTTAGGTGTGCATGTGGCAAGTGGGGAAATTGGTGATGTGAGTGGATGGGTGCTTGAGTCAGCACATGGATATGTATGTTTGAGACTTCATGGGATATCAATGGTGGATATTTAAGTGGTTTTGGTTGCTGAAAAATGGTTTTCAAAAAGTTTTTTTCAGATGTTTAGAAAAGTGAGTGAGAAATTGTTTAGCGTTCTCTTTTCGTGTTGGGTATTCTTTTTCGTGGGTTCTTGGTTTTGACATATTGAATTGTGGTTGGAAGAGTGATTTGAGTTTGAGCTTTCGTTTGTGATTGAGGTGTGGAATTTTGATTTATGATGAGTTTTGATTCAGATTTGTGCCTCTTGTTTTTGAGTATGCTGCCCAGAAAAGTCCCATAAGTTTCTAGTGAGCCTCTTCTAGTTGTTGGTTCAACCCAGACTCTTAGCGGGGTGGTGGAATTGAAATCTTTTTTGTTGTTGTTCATATCTCGTGGTGATCATGATCTATAAAAGGTAGCGGACTGGATTGGTGAAATCATTGGTGTTTTTAGGTTATCGGAGACTCCAAAAGCTAATAGAGGCCATGTTGGTTCAGGGCCGTTTGAAGGTGCAACTTGGGATTAGTGGAGGAGATAATCCTAGCGTCGTTGCATGATGGTATGACTTGGAAGGTGTTTAGGACCACTCTAGTTTGACGGTTTATATTTGTGGAAGTGAAGGTAAGGGAAGCAACCAGGCTCGGGAGTGTCTAGAAAGGCCAACGAATAGTGAAGGCCTACGTTGGGCATCTCAAGATGTTGGTTTCCTTTTCTCTAAAGATAATGTTGCGGAATCAGTTAAAGTTTCTCTTGTGTGGGGTCTTGGTCTATTGTTCAAGGACAGGTTCCCTTTGGTGTTTGGGATGGTTCCCCATTCTGTGAGAGCGAGTTGGAGGAACCCATCTCAGACAAGTGTTCTCGTCAATTCCATCTTCTATTACTCGGGCCACTCTCTTGTTTGCTTCTTTTGTGGCCGGTTTGGGTACTTTAAGTCACCTCATCATCATCCATTGAAGACTTTTTGTCGGTGTGGCTGTTTGGGAAACATAGAGAGGTTCCGCTAGCGGCTTCGTCAGGAGGAGTCTCAACAGAAGAATGTCAGCTCCTGACTGTGGGGCAGCAGATGCTTCAAGACATCATAACTCCAGCCACAGGTCTCGGAGTGAATCCTTTCATGCAGTCAGGAATTGATGGGTGTGGGGCACCTTGGTCTAATTTTTTTTGTCTCCAATACTGAAATGGGGACGGTTTGAATTTCCCTATTGTAGCTCTCCCATCATTGAAGGTTCTATTTTGCTATAAGAGGTGTAATGGTCTCTTTCCCTCATTGTAGTCTTTGTTCTTTGATCACCCCATTGTGGTTGTAAGAAGGCGTGGTGATATCGTCTTTTTGTAATTCCGGTAGTTGTGCCACCTCAAATATGATCTGTTTTGTTTTAGTACATGCTCATTTTGGAGATGATCATCTCTTGTGGAAATTATGAGTCATGGTTAAGTCCATTATTTGGTAGAATTTGTCAGTGGGTTTTCTCATGTGTCAATGGTTTCTGGTTTGGGTTGGAAGTTCTGGTGTCTGTCTATACTGGTTGGTTTAAGCTGGGTAGTTCTTAAATGGTGGGGAGACCCACCATGAATCTTGTCATCCCTTCTTCAAGGTTTGGTCTATGTGGTGGCTTCCTCTTGGATCAAGTTAGTAGTTCCAGGGTTTATTCATGCTGAGAGTCTCAATGTTGGTTGTGCTAGTCAGGTTCTTGTGGTGGAGAGAACCCTCCTCATTCCTGGTGGTTCTTCTCTTTTTAGTTTCCCTCAGAGTTGGTCAGGTGTGACTGGTGGAGAGAAAAGTCACACTGAGTTCGTGTTTTTGTGTGTCTAGTCCTGTTTCTAACTCGAGTTTGATTCCTCGTTCTACTGGGCAACTTTCTAGAGGTAGAAAGTTTTTGTGGTGGGGAGAATTGTCACACCTGAACTTTTAAATTAATATTGTTTTATTATTTTATCAGACTTTGAAAGTTTCCATCAAACAATGTATCAAGCATGTTTTAAATTTTTTCATTTTGTTGACGAATGAATGCTTTTCCCTTGACACATCCAGTGCATGGGCAGGGCATTTTCAAAGCTGGGAAGCTTTGCCCTGGTCACCGTGCGGCATGCCTCATGTTTAATATGGATAAATAAAATGATTTTAATGATGTATTTTAATAATCATAATTATGGTAATTATTATTATTATTATTATTATTATTATTATTATTATGCTCACCAAGTTTATTAATATAGCATAATTATAATTAAGTTATTATTATTAACTCTCTATTAATTTTGGAAAGTATATTAAGTTTATTAATGTCGTATTAAATTTATTATAATTTTTATTATGATTACAAATAATATTATTATTATTGTTTAGTTTATAATAAGTAATATTAAGTTATTATTATTATTATTATTATTGGAATTTTAAAAAAAATCCTTATTAAGTTTATTATTATTATTATTTATTAAATTTATATTTTTTTTATTGTTTTTTTTTCTTTTATTTTATTTCTTATCTTATTTCTTTCTTTTCTTTTATTTTTTTTCTTTCCTTTCTTTTCTTGTTTTTCCTTTTCTTCCTTGCTGTATTCCTCCATGTGCGTCATGCACAGCACCCCCCCTCCTCTCTTCTCCCAGCTCATGACCCTACCCCCCTCGCAAACCCTAGCCGGTGCGCCCCTCCTTCTCTGGAGAACCCCTTCAGCTACCCTCCCTTTGTCGGACCAGCCTCACGCCGCCCTCCCTTCGCCAAAGCCGCACCGCCCCTTCGTCGGCATCCCTCCACCCAGCCGGCCTCCCGACCTCCTCCGACCCCTGCTGCAACCGCGCCGGCCACCCCTGTTGCCATCGCCGACCGCCGCCTACGCGGCCCCCGACCACTTCCCTTCTCTTCTCCGGCGCTCCTTCCCCCGCACCACCAGACCTGTGCCAGCCCCTTTTTCCAGCCATTTTTTCGGTGCAGTGTTCTTCCAACACCTCTCCATTGTTATTGGTCAGCTTCTGGATCCCCTGCTATAGGTGTGTTTCATTTATGTTGATTGTTTCATGCATCCGGTCGATTTGCGATTAGGGTTTCATATGGGGTTTTGTCTGATCTTGTTTCTTTTGTTTGATGTCTTGTTTTATGGTTCAATTTTGATTTTATCTGGTCCTATTATTGTTTTAGGGTTTGATTGGATTTGTTTTTGGAGTGTGATTGAGGTGCGGTGGACTTTGCACACCAAATTGGTGATGTTGGCTTACACCGAGGTAGGCGGTTCCTCATAAAATTATTATTTGATAAGTTGTTTTGTGAATTTAATTGATTTAGCATTTTACTTGTTAGTTTTCATGCTGTGAATCCTATTTTGTTTGAGTTTTAATGTGTATTAGTTAGTAGTATACTGTTATGATATAAGTGTGTTTTATTTGAAAAACCCAAGTCAAGCTTCTTATCTCTATTTTATAAAATGTATTGTTGGTTTATCAAAGTGTGTAAAGGATGCAGTTAGTGTTTTGGTGTGGTTTCAACGCGTGCTTGGTGGCTGAAGTTGGCTTTGGGTGTGGTTTTGATACAAGAGCCTCAAACTGTTTTTTATAATTGTTTTATAAATTGTCTAGTTAATTTTATACCATGTGCAAGGGTGAAATTGGTGTTTTAGTGTAGCGTCTATATGCGTGTAGTCATGAAAGAATATTTTATCAATTATTTGGCATTTTGAGTCATTCGATGCATTTTGAGAACTATTTATGAAATTTCCTAACAGTTTTCTCAATCGAGAAAATGGTCATTTTAATTATGGAGTTGGTTATTTTAATTGTGTGGGTGTTGCAGATGGAGTTTTCAAAGGGGTTTTATTGATCGTCAATTTTCAAAATGGAATTGGGTTTTGTGTTTGTGTCTTGTTGTGCATTTCTCAATTTGTATTGTAAATTATTTTATGATTTGGAAAGTATGTTTTAATTTCTATTGTTGTACGTTTGGTTTTAAAGTGGTTTTTCCTACTTAAATTTGAGGGTGTTATTGATGTAAACCCTGGATGTTTTGAAAAGTTTTATGGGTTGTTTAAGTGTTTGAAATTGATTTATTAAATTATATGTGTAGTGCGTTGCACCTTGCTTCGCTGGTTTTGGGCCGTGCATGTCGAGACATCCTACATGTACATGCATACGGTAAGACATATGTATATATGTGCCCTCCTTGTACATATTCCCTCATGGCGCGGGGAATATGTGAAATGCAGCTAGGGGTGTGTATATATATGTATAAATTCATGTTTGTGTGCACGTCAAGTGTCGGTTCGAGTGGCCATCGACAGATAGCGACAAGTTTGAGGTAGGCCCCCTATGTCTATGCTTTTAATTTGAAATTCATAATTGCTTGATTTTTTTAAAATTCTGTTTTACACTATGCTATATACGCATGCTATGGAATCTGATTGTGGTTGCTAGAAACTATTATGCCTTGTATTGGAAAATTGAAATGTATTTCAAAGCTGTTGGTCTTAAGTGAATTTTCTTGAAAAATTGATTTCTTAAGTGGTTTTGAATTGGTAAGGTGTATTTCAAAAGTTGTTTGGCCTTTCGTCCGGTTGCTTGTAAAAAGTGTTCCCTTTCTGTAATTATGCCCGTTTAGCATCTTAAGAATGTTTTATGAAAAATAAAAACATCTCTTGAGGCACGACCCCTTGGTTTTAGAAAAAAAATGTTTTTATTAAGTTGAATGTGTTATCATGTTCCTAATTTGATGCTTATGCATTGTGTGACGTGAAAGAGGGGGAATGCGCTCAAGGAGAGAGAGTAGTGGTGAGATGTTGAATGAGTTCTAGAAAAGAGAGTGTTATGTACCTATATGTTTGCTTGATAATGAAAACTCACCATCACATGAAATAGAGCACAATGGGAAACCCGAGTATCTAGGTGGGTGACCAGGACTAGTGCGCTAGATGACACAGTAGGGGTTCGTCCCAGTTTGTATACCAGGATTGACGCAACAACACTAACTAAACATATGAATTTCTGAGGGTCATGGTCTTCTAAGACACATTTTCTGAGGGTCGTGGCCTTCTAAGCCACCTTTTCTGAGGGTCTTGGTATTCTAAGCCATGTCTCACTAAGGTACGAGGTCTTTAGGTTCCCACTTGTTCTAGCTACCTATAGGGATTACCCATAATTCTCATTTGTGACATGCTGCTTGTGATGTAACTTTCTTTTCATTTGTTTCATACCTGGTGTATTGTTTGTAAAAATCACATTTTATTCCAAACTGGTTTCTTTTCATTTTGAAATTTTAATGCATGCTTGGAACCTATTTTGAAAATGTAGTAAGAGTGAAATTCTTTATTTGAAAATTCAAACTCATTACTAGAATTTGAAAAGAAGGGAAGAAATTATTTTTATTATATATTATTTTCAAACTAGCATAGTTGGATTTCTTAATAAAGGCAGAGGCATAGGACATGGTTATATTTTTGGCTTTCCTACTGAGGATCTCGGTGATCACGCCTACTTTAATTTTCAGTTGTAGGTTTCAGTCTTGGATCACTTTTGGGAGCGAGTGTGGTTGTCGTACTGTGGTGATCCACGGGGTCACCTGAGGTATGTCACGTTTCTTTGTTTATTCCTTTTTTCTGCCGCCACGTTGTTCAGTTTATTTTCCTTTATTTATCTTCTTTTTCAGTTTATGTTTATTTATCTTTGTCATGGGCCAATCCATTCCCAACTGGTTTTTTTTGATGCCCGGCACTAGTTTCCAGCCCATGGGGATGGGGAATGCCCTTCGGGCCATGTCACAGACCAGGTCAGGCGTTGGGTCGGATGACAACCCGTCCTGGTTTGTGAAAATCTAGGACTCATTGAATACATCTAAAAATATATATGGTTAATTCCTCATCTAAATACATGTCTTTTTTGGCTCATGAGATCTACTGATACATCAAGGGTTTATAGCAGGCCCAAGAAGTCACTGACTAAGTCCAAATCATTCCTTTTATATCTAGTAAAAATATATATTTACATCAAATTGTCCCATTAAAATTTTAAATGTTTGAATCATAATCATATATTAAATTACTCTTACAAAATCATTGAGAAATTATTATTAGAAATACCATTTCCTTTGAAAAGAAGAGTTCTTTTGGAAAATCATTTTTATTTTTCATAATTGTTTTTATGAAACTATAAATGAAAAAATATATTTATTCATGAAAAAATTAGTGGTTTTATAAAAATAATGGATTCTTAAAACTGATTATGGACGCTACTTGAAAATGGGTAAGAAACTGGAAAGTTCCCCTAAATCAAGCTTGCTTATTAGGAAGAATTGAGAATGGAGCCTTATAAAACATTTATTCTCCCATAAAATAAAGATTAAATAGTCTAGATATATGAGATTAGAAAATATACACATAATTTAGAATAAATATATAAAAATAATGAATAATTTCATTGGGGTAAAGAGAGATATCGCATAACCCGAATGAAAAATGGAGTTTCGAGAAGAAACCCATACCTTGTGTTCGAAAGTGTTCTTCACTTGTTCTTAATGTCCTGGCTAATAAAATTAGATTCATTAATAATTTAATTTATAATATATTAACCATGTATGTTATTTATTATAATTTTATTAAGTTCTTTTATGGCATTTTTGATGAGTTATAAGTTAAAAAGTTTTTGTTCATGAGTGTTCTTTTCCTTGGTTTTAATGATCGTTTTACTTTTATAATGATATGGAAGATCATTTAAAATAAAAATAGTTTTCCAGAATTGAAATTATATGTTTTTAATTATCTTAATTAATATTAAATGTTTATATATTTCATTTAATTATTTTTTTTTAGCATGATTCATTAGATAATACATTTGTGATAATTGTTTAGATTATTTTAGAGGTTTTCTATCATCCCAAACTAGTTTTGTTCCATTAATTAATATTATAAATATAAACTAGTTACAAAACATTATATATTATTTAATACATATGTTATAAGATTTTTTAACCATAAAAATGGATTTATGATCGGTCTTGAATCTGTAATTGAAAAATGAAAACACATCATCCATGAAAGAGGTAAATTGGCACATCTCGGATGATGGTTTCTTCTTTGAAATAAAATAAAAAAAGAAAAGAATAATTATAGTGGATTTAAAATTTACATAATAAAATTAAATTATTTAAAATATACTAGAGTTTTCATTTCACTTTGGATAGGGGAGGTGAGGGAAGTATAAGAAAATAAAATAAAAGAAATGAAATGGAATTTTTACATATGGAATTATCCTCCTTGAGAACCTTCTTAAAGGGATTAGTTTTGGTATTTTCTTGAGAAAAAATGATCATGGATGTGTGGGAGGGTTTTTCTAATTTATTGAGAATAAATTAAAAAAGCCTTAAATTTTGGAGGGTTGGAGGAGACGAGATGGTGCGGGGTGGTATTTATAGTGTAGGAGATGAGTGTTGTTTTAATATTTTATTCATTTGTTTATTATTTTGGCTCAAGTCTATGAATATTTTAAGAATTATAAACATATATATTAAAATAATTAAATATATTTCTAGATTATGGGATTTCATCAACCATACATCATCTATGACTTAATAATTCATGTTTTTATTAAGTACCGTAAATTACTATATTTCATTATTCCTAAATAAATCATCTATTTAAGAAAAATATCCAAAATTCACCCTAACTATTTTTCAAAATTTAGAATTAAAAAAATGGAATTCATTTTTTTAAAATAATTTTCTAAATATGATCAATTTAATTTTTAAATAAAATCATCATTTATTTGAAAAATACCAATTTTAAAATTATAACTGATTTTATAACACTTTGAAAAATTAATTAAGGTCCCATAAAATTATCTTATAATAATAAGACAAAACATTATTAATTTATGAATATATTTTATGAAAATAACTTTCTTTTAAATTATTTTAATTAAATATTTCTGAATTATAAAAATACAAACACTTAATTTATTATTTTTAAAACATTTAGTTACATATATCAAGATATAAATATATCATATTTTTATTTATAAGATACACAAATTTTATTTATACTTTCATAGGTGAATTAAATATTATATAAGTCATATTACTATTACTAATGGTCACATTACTATTCCAAATTTAAAATTATTATTCTATTGGTATACATTTCTTATCTTCTAGAAGTACCTCTTATTTCATTCATTCTTCATTTGAAAAGTTTGTATTGTATTCTATAATTGATTTTATGTGATTAATACTCTATTAAATAATTATAATAAGGTAAATTTCATAGATATAATTCTATTCCATTACAACATACATGTATATGAAGGTTGTGGATGCGTAAGGTTATAGTCTGTACATGTATATAGGTTGTTATTTCATATGGTTTCACATGTGTATTTATACATATATAGAAAATTATTAATACTTATTGTGTATTTACATAAGATTTAATAACTCATTCTCTTACTATATGATTTTGGTGATGTGATGTGGATATGGTGGTGATTTGATGGCATGGGTGTGTACTATGAATTATGGAGTGAATGGGAACAATAGGATGCAATACATTGGGGTTTCAGATGATTGGTTCAGTAAGAAAGTGGAAGTGTGATACCTTCTTTATATATAAATAATTTTTATATTATATTACTTTTTTATGTGTATTATTCAGTTTGGAATACTTGGTTAATATGGTAATATAGTTGACCTTTTTTAGGTAATGAGCTTATTACTTCTTTTGAGTCACTAGGGATTTTGAATGCTTCTTCTATATTTTCATGAGAGGTTTTGGGGATGATCCTATTGAGTGTACTTGTATTATCGCCAATATATATATGTGTGTGTGTGTGTTTTCCTTTGTGTGTTTTAGGTTTGAAAAGAGAGTTAGTTATCAAATTTCGTATGAGTTTCTCATGTACGTTGTTCATGAGTGACAGGTGTTCATGGTTTTTTTCATAGTTATTGTTGTGGTAAATCATTTTGGTCATTTTCCAGGGTATAAAATCACATGTACTGGCATTGGTTTATTCATTGTTATAGAGTTTATTTTTGTTTCCTTATCTTTTCTTGGTAATTTTGATTGCAATTCCACCCATATAAGTGTGTTATATACCCTTTGTTCTAGTCACCAACCCATTTCTAATTAGAGGTGGGATTTGGTTATCACTCATGTCTTCACTATTATCCTAGGAGGGTAACAGTGGGGGTAGGTCATGAAAAAATATTATCAAATATTTTAGATGACTAATAAGATTGATCTTTAAGGTAGACACTAGTTAATATTTCCTAGGCTAGTAGGAAAATATTGTTAGTAGAAATTATTAGGTGATGGATGAGTGGGATAAGATCTAAGACACCTTAGATTATGTAACCCTATGATCTGATGCAACAACCTTAATGTAATATTCCTCTAATTTTAATGCATGTTACTATTTATTTAATGACCTAGATTTTTGGAAACTATTATTTATTCCATTGTATGTAATAAGATATTATGAAAGTGAATTCAAGGGGAGAGGCTAGACCTTTGGCTGTTTGAGAGCTGTAGACAATTATCCAAGATGCGACATAGTTTTTTACACTATGAATAATCAAGGTAGGTATTTTAGGTGGTGATTCCTTGAATTTTCATGATGAAATGTGTCTTTCACACTATAAATGGAACCCGGATAGTTTTTTAGATGTTTTAAAATATGGGACTCATCCTAGATACCCTGTATTTCTTCCCCTTAACTCATTTACATGATTTTGGATAATAATGGAGGGTTATGGATTCTAGGATATCCTTTAACTTTGTTTCTTATAGGACTGAAGCGTCATTTGATCATATGGACATCAATAGGTATGTGTATCCCCATGTTTTCCTTAGATCCATTATACCTTTGGTTTTTTGGTTTTTAATTTTTGAAACCCTAATGTGATGATTTTAGGGATCATTTTTAAGAACTGGTTTGTTAAGATCAAATAAGATGGTGATTATTGGTGTTTTAGCTCGTCCATGCTTGAGGTAGAAAGTTTTTACCACGTTATGGAATTAATATAAAGATATATGACTTGAATTGAATGTGCGTATATGTGTATCACTATGAGAACTTTTCTTATGTGATTTGATTATCATGTTGGTGTGTGTATCCCTATGAGAACCATATTGTGTGATCTGGTTAGGATGTAGGTGCGTATGAAGCCCTATGTAAACTCTTATTCTAGTATCAAGGTGATTGGTGGATTATATTATGTTTATCTGTAACGCCCCCACCCCAGTTACCCAGAGTCGGTGCATTATTTTAATACATTGGTATGATTACAAGAAATTAATTCTCAAAGGACCGATTAGTTTAGCAGTCTTGGAAAATATATTACATATATGAATGTTACATTACACTTTATAAATACAAAATGACATAAATAATCCTTTATGAATGTTATTATTCCCTAAGCTTAACTATGTATATCAATCAAAATACACTTCTTGGAATCCTAGAAAAAATAAAACATAGAAAAGGGTGAGCTCAAACACTCAGTAAGGGTAAGAAATATAGCAGAAAATAACATAAATATTAAGCATGGTGAATAATTGAAACTGCATTCCTTTACCAATAATAAACATGAATACTTTTATGGCAAGGATATGAGCTGAGTAAATAATTCCATAATAAAACATAATCATGGGTATTCTACTAGTCGAATGACCACATGAACCATCAATATTATTTCCATAATGAGGTAATGTATAATGCCAGACATTCTAAAACATTTTTTCAAGGCCTCGACCAAGACATCTAAAAATGATTAAGGCCTAGGCCAAAACCATAAATCAAATTGGGAAAAGGCCACGGCCAATTCCACGTTTAGTTGTTTTATGAGACCAACTGATGCATCGAAGAGCTATAGTGGGCTCCACCCATCACTTACTATGTCCAATACATTCCTCATATGAAAAGGTTGAAACATAACATAAACATTTGTATAATAACTAGGATAAAAAATGTCAATACTTTATCCATAAACCATGAATGGTATAAAAATGACACATCCACTGTCAAAAATATCACAAAACCTTCAATACATAATGGAAGTTTTGTATCATAATAAATCAACTTCAAAAAAAGTTTAAAATCCATTAAAGGATTTTACATATATGGAAATGATTTATAAAACTCTTTGATTGAAATGTCCCTTTTCATGAAAACATTTAAAATTCACACAATTTTGAAAGGAAGAAATTTAAAGACATTTTTGAATCAAAGTGTCCCATACTACTTAGAAACTTTTTTTAAAGTAATTAACAATTTAAAACACTCATTTCCATTTAAATAAATCCTTAAAACCAATCTGCAAACATGGACATTAATGATAATTTTCTAGAAGAATTGACAGAAATATCTCTTTTTTTGAAATTATTTAAAAGTAAAATAATTATAAAAGAAAACATTTACATTGAAAATATTACTATAAGCTTGTAAAGGAATATTCGACAATTTTATAACGGCATAAAATAGCCACACCCACCATATAAGTTAAAAAAAGACATTCTTACCTTAATTTTGTCAAAAAGGTTAAAACGTACCTTGTTTGGAAAAAGAAGGAAATATTCCTTTATAAACATCTTATAAAAGGTCAAACAAGGGTATAAATGACTTTAATCAATATTCTGTAAAATAGTAAGAATGATTTGAAATACATTTTTAAGAATTATGGATGTGGATGATAAAGAGGTCCTAGTAGATAATTACGTATAAACAACCTTCGATAATGAAGAGACTGTGAAGTAAACCCTTACCTTGTTCTTTTCCTTGGTTGAGGGTAGGTTAACCTCCTGTATAATGGTGAAATAATTGTTATTAAATTATACAATAATCATATACATTAATATGAAATCATATATGATCTTCTAACATTGCTTTGTTAATAATATCTTAGTATTATCATCATTTCGGGTGTTAACTTACTCGTTTTGTTTTGTATGTTTTGTTATATAAGCCATGTTTGTTATGGATAGGTTGTATCTTATTCATATCCAGAATTATATCAAGTCCTTAAACAATATTTTTAATCATCAAATTATAATTATACTTGAATGGATATGATGGGGAATGAATCTCATTTCGTTCGTGGAGACGGTAGTCCGTACGTACGTACGAGCGACAATATCATTCTTTTGATATTAAAATAATATATAATTGGATATTATATCATATATAAATAATCATTATAATGTTATATTTATTATTTATGTGAATTACACATCATTATCATACCCATCCAAATAATAATGTATTGAATAACAATTACACCACGACGTGGAGACGGTGGGTCGTACATACGCACGTATGGTGACATGTCATTCAAAGGATAGATAGAATACTTAATATGGTTGTACCATATTTATAATAACATCACAGTATATAGAATATACTAGGGTTATTATTTTATAATGGAAACAACTAAGAAAGAAGAAGTTGAAGAAGAAAGGAACTTGAAAAAGTGTGGTGAAAACATTACCTCTTCTTCGGGTTGTTCCTTTTGGTTTGATCAAAATGGATCCTTAGGTTGGATTTCTGACTAAAGGAAGGCCTCTAGGATTAAGGGAGGATATTTGATAGGGTATTTGGGCAGAGTTTGGCTGAACCAAAAGGCTTGTTTGGGTATGAAGAATTGGTTAGAAGTGGTTTCCTTTTATAAGGGGGAGGAGGATCTCTTTAAGAAAAACGTAAAGTATTAATTTATAATTAATTAATATTCGGTTTATAATGGCTCCAAAGTGGATTATTCAAAGTATAAGGTGGGTAGGGGTCTAAATCCTTTCAACTCATAGATTTTAGACAGGTTTGGTTCACTATATTAACCTTATCATTTATATTTAACTCTTAGTTAAATAGTTTGACATTTACCATGTCACTTTGTATTTTTATATTATATAGCTAATAAACATACTATATACATACAAGAGACCCCTATGTGGTACATTAATGATACACATATCATTATATAATTCATTTGGAAGAACCTTATATTTTGTAGGAATAGAATAGCAATTAATAATAAAATATTTGTTTTAAAAACTCATTTATGTTAATTTTGACAATATTTAATAATTTATTTTTGTTAAAGTCTTAACAACTTTATTAATTCGAACCAAATTCATTTAATCAATAATAACATGTCATATTAACAAATAAAATTCGTTTATGTCATCAAAACTTTCAAATTATATTTATTTTAACATTTATAATACCAATTATTTGATTCTTTCATTAATAAGGAAAATACTGCATCATTATTGTGTCATAAATATATTTGATTAATAAATGTCTAAAAATTATAAATAAAATACCATTATGTAGGAAATATTTTTTTATTTCTAATTAATATTTATAGTCTATAATATAACATATATAACCCTATTTAAAAATGGTTTTTCTAAAAGATATATGCTTATGTCATTTTTTGTATTTACTTTAACTTAATTAATATAAAGTGTCATTATCACTTACAAGTGGATCCATGGGGTCCAAAAATAGACTCAAAGATTCCCATGGTCGTAAATGTATAAACCAATAGGGTTAGGACATGTTTTAGGGTAATTTAATATTGTTATAATATTATTTATTTACCCTTATTTACCGGATTTACCTTTTAACCATGGTAAATAAAATATTTACTAAAGTAATTATTCAAAATGTCTAAAAATAAAAGTTACCTATTTATACAATATGTAACTCCTGATTATAAATATTAAATCCATTTTTCTAAATTCAAAACATAAATGTGGAAGAAATTAATTTAAAATTAATTCCCGTTGTCAAAACAAAAAGCGTGTTTTTAAGAAATAATAACTATCATAAGATTGACACTTTCTTATGTCCGGTTTAAATATGAAATTATGTACAATGACCAAAATTGGAGTAAATGGTAAAATTATAATCTAATTATACTTTAAAATCATTAAATTCATAATTTATCACTGTTAATTATTTCGATTAAAAAAGTTGTTTTTAATTAAAATTTATTAATTTTCATTATTCACCAAAATATGAAAGTTATCAGAAATGCACCAAAATTTCACCCTAAGATAATTTATATATTAAGAATCCAAAAATGAAGTCTATTTTACCAAATTAAAAACATAAAAGTTGCATTTATTAATTTACAATTAATTCTCATTGTCAAAACCAAAAGGCATATTTTTAACAAATAATAACTATCAAAAGTTTGACACTTGTTTATGTCCAATTTCAATGTGAAATAACATACAATGGCCATCATTGGATTATATGGTGAAAATATAATCTATTTATACTTAAAAACCATTAAAATGTATAATTTAACAGTGTAAATTATTTTGATTTAAATAGTTGTTTTCAGTTAAAATATAGTATTTTTCACTATTCACCCAAATATGAAAGTTATCAGAAAAACACCAAAGCATAATTGAAACTAAATTATTATTTCCCAATTCTAAAGAAGAAGTTAATTTTGTGAAATTGAATATATAAAAGTTTCAAATATTGTATTTAAAAATGCATCACAATTAAAAGGCGGTAAAATTGCTGTTTTTGAAAAATACTTATTTTATCTGAAAAAATGTATTTGTTCATACATTATGTCTAAGAAACTCATAATATGGATTCTAAAATTATAAGGATTATATAAAGTTCAAAATTCAGTTGATACTATTCATAACCACTTTTGAGCGTCTTGTTTGGTAAGTTGTGGTGTGCTAGAACTCAGTGTTGCGTGTAGTGCAAGTTATTGAATTACTTTGAAGAAATAACGTACTATGAAATCTTGGGGTGTTACATTCTTTCCTCCTTCAATAAATTGTGTCCTTGAAATTTGAAATTATTTTTCAAAAATAAAAGTTTGAATATAGAAAATACCTTTGGGAAAACCCACATCAAAAATTAGGTTAATAAAATTTAGTCTTAATAAGAGGAAAAGGGAAATAAAAGGTTCACCACCATATTATGATCTCGATTAGGAGAACATTAGTGAAAATTAGAGACATATAATTAGAGGGAAAACGAAAATATTTATAGTTAGTGATTGAGGTCATCAATCACAAAAAAGTATAAAATTGAGGGCCTTAAATTTATCAATCTATGATGATTTTAAAAACCATCGGTTCAACAAAATATATGGTATTAGGATAACACATTTTCTATTTTAAGATTCCTTTACTAAAGTATTAGAATTAAGTTATTCATAGAATAAGAGAAGAAGAAAAATATATACTTGACACGTAGAGTCCTATCCTTTAACTAATTTCTACCACAACTCATCCTTCACTCTAAAAGATAATAGAACATAAAAAAAATATTCTCTTTATCCTATTCATATAGGGTTGAAAAAAAATGATTTTATAATTCATCTAACAGATTTTCTTTTCAAAAAATACATTATTCAATCTAGGACATCACGTGGGACAGTGGTAGGTGATACACCCTTGTCGCCCTTTAGTTGCAGGTTCAAGTCTCGCGGCCTTGCCCGACGCGACGGGTTGTCGCCTGACCTCCGAGTTGTCCTTTTATGGAAATCCAAAAATAATCTCAAACTAGAATTATCCAAAATACTGCTATCCAAACTCACAGTCCAAAATTTATAAGGAATGTAAACACAATGAAGATCCTTTTTGTCGCGTAATAACATGTGAACACCTTCATCATGTATTCTTTTAAAACACTACAACATATTGAATTACCATAAAACCTTATTGATTACATTCATGATCCCTTATTACTTATAGAATACTAGATATACTCCTTATATCCAAAAATGTTATAAACTCCAACAATGATGGAATATAGAAATCATTTATCAGTTTCAAGGTAGTCAAGAATATTGAATATAATTTATCCAAATCAATCATGTATTATTCCAAAATCACTACCTCAGTATTAGAACCATATTATGGTTTATCTTTCTCTCAACCATATATTTTCCAAAAATTTAACCTACTATTGAGTCACTTTTCTTGGTTCCACACAATCTAAAGTTCTTAATGAAATAATACTGCAGTAAAATCCTTATATAATCCATAATTATTATAACCAGTACATTGTTGATACAACACTCAAATGACATAATTATCTAATAACAACATAAGAACTCTAATCATTCCTCCTCATCGGTGGTAGTATCATAACTTGATTATTATCCAATAGCATCATTTGGGGCATACTCTGATGATTTGGACATTGGTTCGTGTAGTCTCCCAACTCATTGCAGATGAAGCATTGTACATTTGAAACCTTTTTCTTACCCTTGTAGTCACGTACATGGTGTCCTTTTTCTCCACACTTATAACAAACTCACATTCCCTTCAAGAAAGTTCCAGGGTGGTTCTTCCCACAGTTATCACATATGGAAAAATTCTTCTTTTCCCTCTTCCCTTTATCCATATTTCTCTATTCCATCCTTTTCTTCTCTTGCTTCCCTTCAAATCCATAGGACTCGGAGAATTCTTTACATATCTTATTAACACATGGTGCTATTTCTTCATATGTTGAGAATACATGGGAGACTATTTACCTTCTAAATGTTGGATTAATACCGTGAAAGATATGATCCTTCTTACTCTTTGGATCATACATATTTCTGGAGTTCACATTCCTTCTATTGGGCACCATTTATATTCAATGACATACACTAGGTCAGTTTATGAATTTTAATGAATAATTCCAAGCATGTAAAATACCTAACGTAGACTGAATAATTTATGGATATAATATAATAATAAAAATATTTTCATTGATTAAGTATATTCTCATAAACCCTTCATAATGGGTTGTAAATAAAATGGGAATTATCCAAAGCATATCCCCCAGGAGTGTCGTAACCAAGAGTGCAGCAAGGACCGTTTTCGTGCACCAGTTCCCATTCGAGTCTAGCTCAAAGCAGTGTTGTCGGGTTTTACCATTAGGTACATATGGGCCAGAGCCTCCTCTACCTTCTCGTATCTAGACAGGGATGTATTTCTTGGAAAACTCATAAAATTTCTACAATACCTAAATTCACTACGGCAAAATCACGATTTAGCGGCGGTTTTTTTTCGTTTCGCGACGGTTTAAACCGCTGCTAAATAGATTGGCGGCGGTTTTGAAAAACCGCCACGAAATCGTGTGTCGGGAAACTATTTATTTTATTTATGTTATTTATGTTATTTATTTTATTTATTTTATTTATTTTATTTATTTTATTTTTCTTATTTATGTTATTTATTTTATTTATTTTATTTTTTTTGTATTACTTTATTTACTTTATTTATCCATGCATGCACATCTCATGCACATGCTCATGCACATGCCCATGCACATGCCCATGTAATATAAATAAATACTGCGTTTGGTGAGATTTGAACCCCTAACCTCTTGCATATTTTCCAAAGACTTTACCACTCCAGCAAGCTCGTCCTGTGGTTAATAAACAGAATTTAATATACTTATATATATTAATTGAAAAAACAAATAATACATAAATAATAGATATAAACTCAATAATAATAAATAATAAATAATAAATAATATATAATATATAATAAATAATATATAATATATAATATATAATAAATAATAAATAAATATAAATAATAAATAATAAATAACAAATAATAAATAATAAATAAATATAAATAATAAATAATAAATAAATATAAATAATTAATAATTAATAATTAATAAATATAAATAATTAATAAATATAAATAATAAATTATAAATTATAAACTATAAATAATAAATAATAAATAAAAAATAAAAAATAATACATAATACATAATACATAATAAATAATAAATAATAAATAATAAATAATAAATAAATATAAATATAAATAATAAATAATAAATAATAAATAAAATATAAAATATAAATATTAAATATAAATACTAAATATTAAATATTAAATATTAAATAATAAATAGTAAATAATAAATAAATATAAATAATAAATAATAAATAAATATAAATAATAAATAATAAATAATTAATTAATATAAATAATTAATAAATATAAATAGGTAATAATTAATAAATATAAATATAAATAATAAATAATAAATAATAAATAATAAATAATAAGTAATAAATAATAAATAATAAATAATAAATAATAAATAAATATAAACAATAAATAAATATAAACAATAAATAAATATAAATAATAAATAATAAATAATAAATAATAAATATTAAATATTAAATATTAAATATTAAATATTAAATATTAAGTAATAAATAATAAATAATAAATAAATAATAAATAATAAATAATAAATAATAAATAATAAATAATACATAATAAATAATAAATAAATATAAATAATTAATAATTGATAATTAATAAATATAAATAATAAATAATAAATAAATATAAATAACAAATAATAAATATAAAAAAATATAAATAATAATTAATAAATAATAATTAATAATTAATAATTACTAAATAATTAATAAATATAAATAATTAATAAATAATAATTAATAAATATAAATAATAAGTAATAAATAATAAATAATAAATAAATATAAATAATAAATAAATATAAATAATAAATAAATAATATATAATAAATAAATAATAAATAATAAATAATAAATAATAAATAAATATAAATAATAAATAATAAGTAAATATAAATATTAAATATTAAATAATATATAATATATAAATATAAATAATAAATAAATATAAATAATAAATAGTAAATAACAAATATTAAATATTAAATAATTAATAATTAATAATTAATAAATAATAAATAATAAATATAAATAATTAATAATTAATAAATATAAACAATAGATAATAAATATAAATAAATATAAATAATAAATAATAAATAAATATATAATTACTAAATAAAAAGTAAATATAAATAATAAATAATTAATAATTAATAATTAATAATTAATAATTAAGAAATATAAATAATAAATAAATAATAAATAATAAATAATAAATAATAAATAATAAATAATAAATAATAAATAAATATAAATAATAATTAATAATAAATAATAAATAATAAATAATAAATATAAATAATAAATATAAATAATAAATATAAATAATAAATAATAAATAATAAATAATAAATAAATATAAATAATAAATAACAAATAATAAATAATAAATAACCACTAACAAATATTATTGTTATTATTAATATATTATTATTAATACTAATAAATAATTAATAATAAATAATTAATAATAAATAATAAATAATATAAATAAGTAAATATAAATAATAAATAAATAATAAATAATAAATAATAA
This sequence comes from Viscum album, assembly GCA_963277665.1. NCBI lineage: Eukaryota > Viridiplantae > Streptophyta > Magnoliopsida > Santalales > Viscaceae > Viscum > Viscum album. The sequence continues at coordinate 1,226,944,039 of OY728138.1, read as the reverse complement.
AGGTAAGACATGAAAAAGTATGAAAAGGCATGGTAAGGGATGAAAAATCATGAAAATTCATGAAAACGGATGGAGAAGCATATGAAGAATGAGGCATTTGAAAGAATGAAAACGCATGAGAACGCATGAAAACTCATGAAAACTTTGGAAACTCCTTAATAATTCAACATAATCATCATAATAACCCACAAAAAACCATTGATAAAGAGAAAAAGTCATAGAAACCCAAATAAACAGTAATAAATGGAGCAACCGTTAAAACCCGTCAAAACAGTCATAAAGAGACAAAAACATTGGACTCACATTAACGGAGATAACTTATGATCCGAGAGTCCATTTTAGATCCATGACTTTTCAAATCAAAGATCCTGAAACGATCGTCGACCTGATAGGTGAAAGGGTCCGAATGGACAGGCGGATCAGATGTTATGACCATTTAAAAAAAAGCTGACGAGGAACGGGTGCTAGAAATGAGGCATCGAAAAACATAACAAACCCGATACTCACTAAAAAGGCAATAACATATGATCCAGGAGTGCATGTGGGCACCGCGACTAGTCAAACTGAAGCTCAGGGAATGAGCTATGATCTGGCAGGTGGAGGTGTTCGAACTGACATGCGGATCGAAAGTTAGGTCCATTTGAAGACAAGTTCGACGGGACACTAGTGACGGAAATCGGGTATTGGAGGCCTTCGGAGAGATTTTTATGGTAAAAAATCAAGTCAGCAGCTTTCTTGTGTCAATTTGGTGCGTAGCTCTCTTCGCTGGCTTTGATTTGATATGTGGTAGAGCCCAAACGGACACCTAGAGTGAAAGTTATGGTCGTTTGATGTTGGAGAACTTTTTTCAACATTCTTATAACACTAATATCATCCGCACCTTAGACCGTCTCATTGTTCTGATTATATGTGCCTCTAAATATCTTCATGAGATTTGATTTGACTGGTCGTGGTGCTCCCATGGACTCCCGAATTAAAAGTTATGGTCGTTTTAGTAATTTCAGGGTTTCTCGTGTTTTTTTATTTTTTCCTTTCATTTCGTGGCGGTTTTACCGAAACCGCCGCTATTTCGCGACGGTTTTTTAAAAAAACACCACTAATCCTTGAAAAAAAATTTATGGCATTTCGCGGCGGTTTTTTTTGCGGCGGTTTAAAAACCGCCACGAAACGTCGGCCCGAAACGCATTTAGCGGCGGTTTTAAAAACCGCCGCTAAATGGAAGTTTTCTTGTAGTGATTCTAGGATGTTCTTCTACACTATTCCTTATAGTCCATCTTAGTACTATGTGCTCTAATCAGAGTTTATCTAAATCTATTTTCCATGTTTTGTACTATACATCCTCAGATACCAATAGTAACGCCCCGACCCCAGTTACCTAGAGTCGGTGCATTATTTTAATACATTGGCATGATTACAATGAATTAAGTCCCGAAGGACCGATTAGTTTAGAAGTCTTGGAAAATATATTACGTACATGAATGTTACATTACACTTTATAACATAAAACACGACATAAATAATCCTTTATGAACATCATTATTCCCTGAGCTTAACCCTGCATATCAATCACAATACATTTCTTGGAATCCTGGAAAAAATAAAACATACAAAAGGCTGAGATCAAAGGCATAGTAAGGGTAAGCAATACAGCGGAAAATAACATAAATATTAAGCATGGTGAATAATTGAAAACACATGCCTTTACCAATAATAAACATGAATACTTTTATGGAAAGGATATGAGCTGAGTAAATAATGCCATAATAAAACATAATCATGGGCATTCTACTAGTCGAATGACCACATGGACCGTCTATATTATTTCCATAATGAGGGAATGTATAATTCAAGAAATTATAAAACATTTTTTCAAGGCGTTGGCCAAGACATCTAAAAATGATTAAGGCCTTGTCCAAAACCATAAATCAAATTGAGAAAAGGCATCGGCCAATTCCACGTCTAGTTGTTTCATGAGACCTACCGATACATCGAGGAGCTATAGCGGGCTCCACCCATCACTCACTATGTCCAATACATTTTTCATATGAAAATGTTGAAACATAAAATAAAAATTTATATAAGAACTAGGATAAGAAATTTCAATACTTTAACCATAAACCATGAATGGTATAAAAATAACACATCCACAGTCAAACATATCACAAAACCTTCAATACAATATGGAAGTTTTGTATCATAATAAATCAACTTCAAAACAAGTTTAAAATCCATTAAAGGATTTGACATAGATGGAAATGATTTTAAAAACTCTTTGATTGAAATATACATTTTCATGAAAACATTTAAAAATCACACAATTTAGAAAGGAAGACATTTAAAGACATTTTTGAATCAAAGTTCCCCATACCACTTTGAAACTTTTTTTAAAGAAATTAACATTTTAAAAAACTCGTGTCCATTTAAATAAATCCTCAAAACCATTTTGAAAACATGGACATTAATGAGAATGGTTTAGAAGAATAAATCTTTAAAACATTTAAAATGATGTTGACATATATGAAATCAAAACTATTTGATAGAAACATCTCTTTTTTGAAATTATTTAAAAGTTACATAATTATAAAAGAAAAAATTTAATTTGAAAATATTCTTATAAGCTTGTAATGGAAGATTCGACTATTTTATAACAGTAGAAAATAGCTGTACCCAACATATAAGTTAAAAAAAGACATTCTTACCTTAATTTTGTTGAAAAGGTTAAAAAGGACCTTGTTTGGAAATTGACGGAAAGATTCCTTTATAAACATCTTATAAAAGGTCAAACAAGGGTATAAATTACTTTAACCCATATTCTATAAAATATTAAGAATGATTTGAAATACATTTTTAAGAATCATGGATGTGGATGATAAATAGGTCCCAGTAGATAATTACATATAAACAACCTCCGATAATGAAGAAACTGTGAAGTAAACCCTTACCTTGTACTTTTCCTTGGTTGAGGGTAAGATAACCTCCTATATAATGGTGAAATAATTGTTATTAAATTATACAAGAATCATATACATTAATATGATATCATATATGATATTTTAACTGTTGAGTAAAAAGTTCTCTTTCGACTTTTATATCTTGTTTTGGAAATCACAAATGTCTTTTACCATGCTGATTTTAGTGATCATGTTTATCGTACTGATCATGATGATCGTACTTACCATGTTGATCGTATTGATCATGCTAATCATACTGACCATGTTGATCGTACTGATCATGATGATCGTACTGACCATAGTGATCGTACTAATCATGCTGATCATATTGACCATGTTGATCGTACTGATCATGCTGATCGTACTGACCATGCTTATCATACTGACCATGTTGATCGTACTGAACACGTTGATCGTACTGACCATGTTTATCGTACTGACTATAATTACCGTACTAACTCTAGCAATTGTATTGACCTTGTTAATCATAATGAGTTTTATGAATCATACTCAGTTTGTATCATATCAATACATTACACTAAGTAATACATATAGTACTCATACTTTACTTTCATTACATGCTTTTTTGGTCCTTTATCACAAACACATGTTTCATATTAATCGTACTCATGTTTATCGTCTTCATGTATCTTTTGTTTTAACCAAAACTATGTCGTGGAGTTAGTTATAAACTAATCAAAACAATGTCGTGTTTTCTGTTTCAATATGACCGTTATAATGCCTGGTGTCCAAGTCCCTCTGAGTTCTCTGGGGAAATATGACCATTGGAGGAAATATGATCATTAGAACCTGAGGCCTATAAATAGGAGGTCATTTGAAGCAATGAAAAGAAACTTTGAAAATAGTGAGACTTTTCTAATATCAAGTTCTAGAGAGAGATGTTGTGACTTCTCTCCTGCTTCATGAAAAATCCTTGAAACTACAAAACGTGAATGGTTCATTCTTAGTTTTTGTATTTCAATAAGTTCTTTGTTTTACTTTGTTCGACTGATCAGGTGATAATGATCGAGGGCTGCCGGGGATAGGCATATGGTGCTACCTATAATCGTATTGAGGGCTTTCAAGTGATTGAAAGATAGAGGTGTTGATTACCTACAAAATCAAGGGCTTGCAGGGATAGAAAGACAGACGTACCGATCATAGTATCAAGGGCTTGCGGGGATAGCAAGACAGACGTACTGATCATCGTATCGAGGGCCTACCAAGGTGGCGGTAAGACAGACCTGTTATCCTAGGTGAAAGGATAACCCTTCTCTCTGGGTCAAAATAATTGTAATACTTTTACATTTCTGTTGTTGTTTGTTTTAAGAAATGGAATTGTATTGTTTACCTTTCTTCATTCTATATTCATTTGTAATTGTTTCAATTACAATCATATTGTTACATATTGTATCGATTGATTCTATACGCTTTATGTTATAATCCTTCACTATTGTATTACTCTGATTATTGTATTTATCTTGAATATAATTTCTTTACTTTTCTTATAGTATTACATCATATCATACCTTTATATTCAATACAATTGTGGTTGTTTGTTTTGGTTTTTAATTTTATTAGTTTAGGATCATTTAAACTAACTTCTTAAGTGTTTAGACACAATGTTTTTAAACTTACAATTCACCCCCCCCCCCCTCTTGTATTGTTCCATCTAATATACATATACATATACATATTCGATCCAACAATTGGAATCAGAGGAGTTTTCCACTGAATTGTATTACTAGCTCTATTTCTTCCAAATTTTTGTTTCAACTATTTACTGCACTAACCTGTGGAGTGGAAAAGATTTTGTTTTATTAGATGGAAGGAGTGAATATTGTGTCAATTGACAATCTAAATCCTTCTAGACCACCTATCATTGATGTGAATGATTATGAGTACTGGATAGATTGAATGAAGAAATTCATTATCAATACTGGTGTTGACAATTTTATTATGCTTACTAGAGGTTACAAAATTCCTAACAAGGAAGTTAGTACTTTCACTGATCAAGAGAAGCAAGAATATCAACTGAATTACAAGGTATACAATACTTTACTATGTTCTACGACCTGGAATATATACAGCCAGATATCTTCTTGTGAAGCAGCCAACTGTATTTGGAAGAAATTGAAAGTCACACATTTTGGTACATCCAAGGTTATAGAAACAAGAAGAGCAATGCTTCGAGCAGAGTATCATGGATTTATTTTTCCTTATGGAGAGCCAGTTTGTAATGTGCAACTAAGATTTATGAAACTTTTCAACAAATTACAATCTATGGGAGAAAAAGGTCTTGATGATGAAGCCCAAGTTGACAAAATTATTGATATAATGCCAAATTAATGAGTGTAAAAAAGGAAAACCATTGATGAAAACAGAAAATTTTCTCAGATTACACTTGATGGACTCTTTGGAACTCTTCTACAGCATTAGACAAGAATGAAGAGAGATGTTGATTTCAATAATAAGAAAAATGGAAATTGAAGTGTAGCTTTTACTATAACATCTAAAGCTAAAAAACCTATAAGGATAACAAGATCCAAATCTGATAAAGTTTTCATATCAGAATCAAGTGATAGTGATCACTCGGATAATGAGTTAGCCAATCTTGCTCGAAGGATGAACAAGATTGTGGGAAAGAAATATTTCCAACACAGATTCAAAAAAAAAAAGACTAAAAGGATAAGAAGGATTCAGAGGTAACTTGTTATGAATGCAAGAAATTAGGTCATATAAGGCCTTATTGTCCTTTACTGAAGAGAAAAGACAGAAAGGAGAAACATTCTGAAATAAATAAAAAAAAGTTTTACAAGAAAAGACCATGAATGTCTTGAAGGAAAATGATACTTGGAGAGAAAGTGGTAGCAATTCATCAGATAATTCTTCATAATATGAATCCTCAAAACAAAGGAATATTGAACTTATAGTCATATTACCAATTGAAGATTATTGTCTCATGCCTAAGGTACACAATGCTGAAGTTATTACAAATGTTTCTTTGAATGTGAATTATACTGATAATAAATATTATGAATCTTTAAATGATGATTCCTCATCATCAGAAGATAATACTTTACCTTCTTTTGAAGAAGTGTCTAGGTTTTCTAAATTACTTGAGAATGAAAACTCTAAACTCAAAAAGAAGCGTGATAAAGCAAATTCTAGAATTTCAGTTTTAACTGAAGAAGTATCAAATCTTTCTAATGATCTTGATACGAAAACTTATTATTTTGAAAGTATTTTAAAAACCCTTGATAAAGACAATTTTGATAAGGATAAACATTCTAAGGATCTTGAAAATGTAATTTCTAAGAAAAATGTTTTAGAGCCTAACTCTAGTTCAAAATAAAATGTTTTAAAGGATAAAAACTTAGTTTTAAAACTAAAGTCTGAAATTTTTTCCTTGAAAAAATGTTTGTCGAACTTTAATCATGGCCAGGAAAACTTTGAAAAAATGTATTCTCAAATTAGACCTTTGATGAATCATTCAGGTATTGATTATACTAATTCAAAACCAATTTTTAGTAATAACTATTTTTTACCTCAAAATACTCCTTTTTGCTCTAAGTGTCAATGTGGTGGACACTGGAAAATAGATTGTTCTCTTAATAGAACTCAATCTTTAGGACTTCATAAAGATCATTTTGAAAAACAAATGTGGATTCATAAAATTATTTTATCTAACCCTTCTGGGTCCAAACAAGTTTGGATTCCGAAAAACTAATTGTTTCTTTTTCAGGAAAATAAGAAGTGTACCAACAAAAACATTTGGTACATGGATAGTGGTTGTTCTCGACACATGACGGGAAATAAATATTTCTTTGAAAATATCATCGAAACAAAAGGTGGAAAGGTTACCTTCAGAGATAATTCTCAAGGAAAAATTGTTGGAATTGGTAATATTGTTTTTATTGGAAAAGTTCATATTTCAAATGTTTTGTTTGTTAAATGTCTTAAGCACAATCTCATCAGTATAAGTCAATTATGTGATGAATGTTACCTTGTTAATTTTAGAAATAATAAGTGACTAGTTCACAATTCCAAGGATGAGTTCATTCTATATGCCCATAGGCAAGAGAATGTATTCACTATTAACTTAGAAGACCTTAGGAGCCAAAATTTACATTGATTAAGTGTAATAGAAGAAAAATCATGGATATGGCATAGAAGACTAGGAAACTGCAACCTGAGAAAACATTGTAAACTTTCAAAGAAAATACTTGTAAAGGGACTACCGGATCTTAGATATGATTCTTCAAAAGTCTGTGATCCTTATAAATTTGGAAAGCAACATAAAACTAGCTTTAAATTAATTAATGAAGTTTCAACTTCTAATGCATTACAGATAGTGCATATGGATCATTTCGGTCCTTCACAAACTGGGAGCATTGGTGCAAATTACTATGTATTTGTTTTAGTTGATGACTTTACTAGATTTACATGGGTCTATTTTCTAACAAAGAAATCTAAAGCCTTTTTCCATTTCAAAACTTTTAGAGCCCAAGTTAAAAATGAGAAAAACATACCACTGATAACTATTCATAGTGATCATGGTGGTGAATTTCAAAATTCATATTTTGAAACTTTTTGTAGTAAGAAAGGTATTACTCACAATTTCTCAGCTCCAAGAACTCCTCAGCAAAATTGTGTTGTTGAGAGAAGAAATCGTATTCTTCAGGAAATGACAAGAACTATGTTGAGTGAATACTCAATTGCTAAGCACTTTTCGGGTGAAGCTGTAAGTACTGCTTGTTATACTATAAATCGTGTTTTAACCAGACCATTTCTTAATAAAACACCTTATGAATTGCAGACTGGCCAAAAACCTAAAGTTTCATACTTCAATGTTTTTGGGTGAAAAGTATTCATTTTTAATAACAAATAGAATCTTTACAAATTTTCACCAAAATCTGATGAAGGAATCTTTCTAGGATATTCTACAACTTCTAAGGAATGTAGATTTTTCAATAAAAACACTTGTACTATTGAAGAAACAATGCATGTTAAATTTGATGAAACTAACCCTTTTGTTTTAATCCAACCCCAACCTACATCCTCAGATGTGTTTTCTAAAGATATTTATCAACCTCTGTTAGAGGATTGTTTTGATAAAGAAAAATGTTCAAGAAAAAGTTCCTGAAACTTTTATCCCAAAATAATTTCTACCATATATTGATGAAAAGGTTTTAAAAAAACCAAAATCAATTTTTTCTTAGGAATCATCCCAGTGATAATATCATTGGTGATGTAAGTCAACCTGTAAAGACCATAAATTCCTTAAGAAATGAAATAGAACATCTTGCTTTTCTTTCCCAATTTGAACTAAAATTCCAAGTGAGGCCTTAAATGATGAAGATTGGATTAAAGAAATGAAAGATGAACTAAATTAATTTGAAAGGAATCAAGTCTGTACTTTAGTTGAAAGACCTAAAGAAACAACTGTAATTGGTGTAAAGTGGGTTTTCAGAAACAAATGTGATGAAAATGGAATCATTGTAATAAATAAAGCAAGACTTATTTCTAAGGGCTATAATCAACAAGAGGGAATATACAATAAAGAAACATATGCTCCTGTAGCTAGACTTGAATCTATTCATATTCTTTTATCCTTTGCAGCATACTTCAATTTCAAACTATTTCAAATGGAAGTTAAATGTTCTTTTCTAAATGGTTTTGTTTAAGAAGTGTTTGTTGAAAACCCCCCTGGTTTTCTTGACTCAAAACATCCTAATCATGTTTTTAAACTTACCAAAGCTCTATATGGCCTTAAACAAGCCCCTAGAGCATGGTATAATAGACATACATGATTTCTTTTACAAAACAATTATACAAAAGGTACAATGGATCCAACCCTTTTTATAAAAATGGAAAATAAATTTTTTTTTGATTGTTTAAATTTATGTTGATGATATCATATTTGGATAAACTCAGCAATCTTTAACTGGTTTTTTTGCTAACTTAATGAAATATGAGTTGGAAATGAGTATGGTGGGTGAGTTAACATTCTTTTTATGTTTTCAAATTTCACAAAAACCAGAAGGAACATATATATATCAACATAAGTATATAAAATATTTACTCAAAAATTATGGTTATGACAATACTAAATGTATTAGAACTCCAATTGGTACCTAAAATACACTTGATCTTGATGAAACTGGAAAACCACTAGATCAAACAATTTTTAGAGGCTTGAAAGGAAGTTTGTTATACTTGACAGCCAGTCGACCAGACTTAATGTTTTCCATATTTTTATGTACAAGATACCAATCTAATCCAAAAGAGTCTCATTTAAAAGCTGTGAAGAGAATATTTCTGTATTTAAAGGGCACTCTAGATTCAGGACTTTTTTACTCTTCTAGAAAATTTTTTGTTTTAAAAAGATTTTCAGATGCTGACTTTGGTAGTTGTAGAATGGATATAAAGATTACTTCTGAAACATGTCATTTCTTAGGAGATTCTTTGGTTTCTTGGTCCTACAAGAAACAACACTCAGTATCACTTTCCACTGCTGAAGCTGAATATGTAGCAGCTGGAAGTTGTTGTGCTCAAGTGTTGTGGATACAACACACACTCACTGACTATGGATTGAGTTTTACCAAAACTCAAATTCTTTGTGATAATACTAGTGTCATAGCTCTTAATAAGAACCCAGCACATCACTCTTGTGAAAAACACATAGATATTAGGAATCACTTTCTTAGGGATCACACACAAAAATGAGATATTATTTTACAATTCATCAGAATGCAAGAACACTTGCTGACATTTTTAAAAAACCATTACCTTCCCATAGATTTGAGTTTATAAAACTGAAGCTAGGAATGATAACATTAAAATAATAATTCATATCTACTTCATGTTTTACACTTCTCCTTCCATTAAAAAAACTCATCTTAAAAAGTGAGAGAACATTTTTACTTATTTTGTTTCTTATTTTCTTATGATCTTTATTTGTTTATTCTCTTAGTTTGTTATTTTGTCTATCGTATTGACTATTTAGTTATTATTATTTTTTGTTTGTTGTCTTGTTTTCCTGATTACTGTATTCATGTTTGTTTTCCATCTGCACGTCATTTCATGGTAATAATATTGTTTTCCATCAGCATGTCACCCTATGGTAACATGTTTGTTTTCCATCGGCACGTCACCCTATGGTAAAATGAATGTTTTCCATCGACACATTATTTCATGGTAACAAGATTGTTTTCCATCAGGACGTCAGTTCATGGTAACAAAATTGTTTTCCATCGGCACGTTAGTTCATGGTAACAATATTGTTTTCCATCGGCACGTTAGTTCATGGTAACAAGATTGTTTTCCATCAGCATGTCATTTCATGGTAACAAGATTGTTTTCCATCGGCACATTAGTTCATGGTAACAAGATTATTTTCCATTGGCACGTCAGTTCATTGTAACAAGATTGCTTTCCATCGGCATGTTAGTTCATGGTAACACGATTTTTTTCCATTGGCATGTAATTTCATGGTAACAAGATTGTTTTCCATCGGCACGTCAGTTCATGGTAACAAGATTGTTTTCCATCAGCATGTTAGTTCATGGTAACGACTTTGTTTTCCATCGGAATGTCAGTCTATGGTAATGACATTTTTTTCCATCGGCATGTTAGACTATGGTAATGACTTTATTTTCCATTGGCTTGAAAATCGATCATATTATTTCTCTTCGTACGCTTGTGTTTTCTTAAACCAACAGTTTCCTTACATTATCCGGCAGATACATTCTTTTCTTACTCTGTATTGTTTTTAATTTTTATTGTTTCTCGTTTTTTTAATTTTTTTTAAAAAACCCTTTTTAATCTTATCCGTAGATTTTTTTCCCTTCTAATCTCAACCATAGAAGATCAACGGTCATTTTTTGGGCCTATAAATAGACCCCTTCCCTTCCCAATCCCACACTGGTTTCTTAAAAATTGTTGTCGAGACTCTGCTTCTATTTTATGACTATGTACAAACTTTCATCAGCTTTACCTATATGTCTCAGTCCTCTGCCAACACTCCTGCCGAAATGACTTCAAATAATTTTTTCAGAGAAATACTTCCTCATAGAAAGGTTAGTTTCTAGGGACTTCTTTGATTCGTACGATTCTAAAATCAGAAGAATTATTTTGTTTCAAGGCTGGGAGCATTTTTGTGTTGAAAAACTAGTGTCTCAAGATCCGGTTCTTGTTGAAGAGGTTAGTCAATTCTACAAAACCGTGTATTTTGAAAAAAACATGACTATAAACTTTTCCATGTATGATAGAAAGATATCAATTCCTGTCAAACAAGCAGCCCACTTTCTGAATTTTCCAACAGAAGGTGATTCTTTCTATCCATCTCATAAACTACCTGAGGAGGTTGGTACGTTTAATAAAGAAAGTGCTGAAAAGTCATTGTTTTTTATAAATGAAGAGAAGAGGAAAGTGGCTCATCTTTCTCTAGAAAATTGATTCGTGACACTCTGGATGCAAGGTTTTCTTATCCCACGAAAAGGGGATAGAGAAACTCTGAAAGTTTCTGATATCTTCATGCTTGACTATCTTGTCAATATGTGAAAGGTTAATCTCATGGGATACAATTTTTAAACAGTTAATAATGTCAATTCAGGAGAAATAAAATCTCATTTAATTATGTATCCTTCTATTCTTACGAATTTAATTCTTGAGAGAATGAAGTTTTGTAATATTCCTTTGAAAGGGCAATTGAAAGAGCTGAAGCCTTCTTGGATAAGTAAGAGTACTTTGAAGAAGTTGTGTATTTTTTTGATCAAATTTCAAAACTTTTTGTCATAGATATTGAAGCTGAATCAGCACAAAATCTATCAGCACCAAATCAATCAGCACTTATGCCAGTAAAAGAGAATCCATATACTGTTTTCCATCAAAAGTCAGATCCTCAAACTAGTTCTAATCCAAAAAAAACTAAGTACATCAAGGAGGTTGTGGCAAAATTGAGGAAAGAAAGAGAACAAAGGAAAGAAGGTGATCTGAAGTTCGGTCTAGATCCAGCTGAAGCCTTTGTAGAGAGGATAAGGGTTGAGGATACTCTTCAAGATGAAAGGAAAAAATAAGACTCTTTTGAAAAGGAAATCTCAATACTTTGATGTCTCTAAAATCATGAAATTGGTTGAGGTGGCTAGTGCTCAACTAATGGAAGAAGAATATCAAGAACCTACCATACAGAGTCTTCCAGAGAAAGAGAAAGGGAAAAAAAATGTTGGAAGAAATATAGGAAGTTGAAGAAAAGGAAGGTGATTTTCTTTTGGAATACCTTCAGAGTTCCAAGAAAAATAGAGAGGAATCTTTTTAAAAGCAAAGTGAAGGTATTCAACAAACTCCTCATGCCAATAAATCCGAAGCTAAATCTTTTGAAACTCCAGATAAAATTTCTTCTTAAGCAAAGCTAGGTGCTCAATCCTCTCAGAATGAAAAAGTAATTTTCATCAATGACAAAGTAAAAGATGAAAGGGAGAAAGAAAAAGAAAAATGAAATCAGCCAGTTGAAGACTCAAGCCGATCAAATGAACTATATTCGTACGATGAAGATACTAATTCAGAACAAACAATCTCTTTCAAGAGGAGTGATTACATTGTTCATGTTTTGAGAAGGATTGAAAAGACCATTCCTTATTTCCCTAGACTTGAAGGGGAAATTATTTTCATCACCGACAATAAGATAAAGAAGTTTGGTTCTGTAAGAGAACTTAGAAAGAATGTTTTTTCAATTGAAGTCGATGTGAAAGTTCTGTCTGAAATCTCGGCATCTCATAAGAAAGCTTGCAATAGAATGACTAAGTGGTCCTAAAAAATAGAGAGCTCAGTGAATGATCATGAAGTGTCAATTGAAGGCTTAAGGAGGCTTTCAAATTATCTCATCATTTCTTTCAATACTCTTGACAAAGAAACTGTTGAAAGGATGAATCTCTTGTCAAATACTCATGGAGCCGATATTCCTTCAGTAAAACAGCTGCAAGAGAGATTGAATGATTTTCAATTAGAGTTTTCTAAGGTTTCATCTTTCAAAGAAGAAATAATTTTGTTGAAGAAGCAAAATTCTGAGTTTTCCAAAGACCACAAGAATATGCAAAATAGAATTGATACGCTTGAAGATGAAATCAAAGTCCAAGAAGAGACCATCAAGAATCAGGATCAGCTTTTTTCTGATCAACATGAGCTTCTCAGATCCTAGGGAGATTCTATATCTGAAGACAATAAAGAAATCAAAAAGATGAAAGTTGTTCTTTATGAGCTGATCAATAAATAAAAGGAAAGTGAAAACAAATGAGTGTTGCGTTTTTCATTACTCTTTTCATGAACTCTATAAACCTTTGTTATCGTAATGAGATTTATGTTACCTTTCCCTTTGTCATGCATTTCCTTTTCTATAACTCCTCCAGGAAACTCAAGTTACCCCATTCTTTTTGTAAATCACAAAGGGGGAGAATGTTTTATAAAGGGGGAGAATATTTCACAAAGGAAGAATGTTTTGAACAAACACTTATAAATCAAGTAAAATCTATGAATACAATCCTTAGGAAAGTAAATACCTAAGGGGGAGTTAGTTTTATTCAATTTCTTATTCAGAAGTGTTTCCAATAACTCAAGGGGATATAAGTATTTCTTTTTGTTTTTACTTTGTGTTTTGTGATTTCCAAAAATGGGGAGATTGTTGAGTCAAAAGTTCTCTTTTGACTTTTATATCTTGTTTTGGAAATCACAAATGTCTTTTACCATGTTGATCATACTGACCATGTTGATCGTACTGATCATGCTGATCATACTAACCATGTTGATCGTACTGATCATGTCGATCGTACTGACCATTTTGATTGTATTAATCATGTTGATTGTACTAACCATGTTGATCGTACTGATCATGCTGATCATACTGACCATGCTTATCGTACTGACCATGCTAATTGTACTGACCATGCTGATCGTACTGACCTTGTTTATCATACTGACTATAATTATCGTACTAACTCTAGAAATTGTATTGATCCTATTATTCTTTGAATAATTCACTTTGGAGCCATTAATGGACCCATTGGGGGTCACTTTGTATTTTTATATTATATAGCTAATAAACTTACTATTTACTTCCAAGAGACCCCCAATGGGTCCATTAATGATACACCTATCATTATATAATTCCTTTTTTCGAAGCTTAGATTTTTAGTAATAGAATATCAATTAATAATAAAATATTTGTTTTAAAAACTCATTTATGTCAATTTTGACAATATTTAATAATTTATTTTTTTTAAGTCTTAACAACTTTATTAATTCAAAAAAAATCATTTAATCAATAATAACATGTCATATTATACAATAAAATTCTTTTATTTCATCAAAACTTTCAAATTAAATTTATTTTAACATTTATAATACCAATTATTTGATTCTTTCATTAATAAGGAAAATACTCCATCATTATTGTTTCATAAATATATTTGATTAATCAATGTCTAAAAATTATAAATAAAATACCATTATGTATGAAATATTTTTATCTCTCTAATTAATATTTATAGTTGAAAAAATAACATATATTACCCTATGTAAAAAAAATTCTAAAAGATATATTCTTATGTCCTTTTGGTATTTACCTTAACTTAATTAATATAAAGTTTCATTATCACATGCAAGTGGATCCATGGGTTCCCAAAATAGACCCCAAGATGGCCATGGTCGGACCTGTATCAACCAATAGGGTTAGGAGATGTTTAAGGTAATTTAATATTTTTATAATATTGTTTGTTTACCCTTATTTACCATATTTACCTTTAAACCATGGTAAATAAAATATTTACCGAAGTAATTATTCAAAATGTATAAAAATAAAAGTTACCTATTTATAAAATTTGTACCTCCTGATTCTAAATATAAAATCCATTTTTCTAAATTAAAAACATAGGAGTAGAATAAATTAATTTAAAATTAATTTCTGATGTCACAACAAAAAGTGTGTTTTTAAGAAATAATAACTATCATAAGATTGACACTTTCTTATGTCCGGGTTAAATATGAAATTATGTAGAATTACCAAAATTGGAGTAAATGGTAAAATTATAATCCAATTATACTTTAAAATCACTCAAATTCATAATTTATCACTATTAATTATTTCGATTAAAAAAGTTGTTTTTAATTAAAATTTAGTAATTTTCATTATTCATCAAAATATGAGAGTTATTAGAAAAGTACCATAATTTCACCCTAAGATAATTTCGATATTCAGAATCCAAAAATGAAGTATATTTTACCAAATTCAAAACATAAAATTTTCATTTATTAATTTACAATTAATTCCCGCTGTCAAAACCAAAAGGCATATTTTTAACAAATAATAACTATCAAAAGATTGACACTTGTTTATGTCCAATTTCAAAGTTAAATAACTTACAATGACCATAATTGGATTAAATGGTAAAAATATAATTTATTTATACTTCCAAACCACTAAAATTTATAATATAACAATATAAATTATTTTGATTTAAAAAGTTGTTTTCAGTTAACATATAGTATTTTTCACTATTCACCCAAATATGAAAGTTATCAGAAAAACAACAAAACATTATCAAAACTAAATTATTATGTCTCGATTCTAAATAAAATGTTTATTTTGTCAAATTCAATATATAAAAGTTTCCAATATTGGATTTAAAAAGGCTTCTCCATTAAAAGGCGGTAAAATTGCATTTTTGAAAAATACTTCTTTTATCTAAAAAAATGTATTTGTTCATACATTATGTCTAAGAAACTCATAATATGGATTCTAAAATTATAAGTATTATATAAAGTTCAAAAGTCAGTTGATAATATTCCGAACCACTTTTGAACGACTTTTTTGCTAAGTCATGGTGCGATAGAACTCGGTGTTGCGTGTAGTACAAGTTATTGAATTACTTTGAAGAAATAACATACTATGAAATCATGGGATGTTACATTATCCATTGATGATATTATTGAGTCATGGAATTCATTGGATATCCCTATTCAGATTATATAATAGAAATCCATTGGTGGGATCCATGAGTCATAGAAGAAATGGGGAAACTTTTTTCAGATTATATTATGGCCAATAATCATCCATATGGTTGAGTTGTGGGATAGATAAGGTGACCCTTTTCAGATTATGTGGTTGTATTGATGTGACTTATCTTCTATCATGGATTTTAAGTAGAAATGTTTGGGGTTTGGGGTAGCATGGTTAAGGAATGATGATCTAGTCGGTTGTTTTTTATTTATGATTTTATTTTTAGTTATTGCATACACATTTATATTTACATATTTCACTTAAGTTAAGGATGTATTTTGGTTGTTATATTGGTATTATA
The DNA here is from genome assembly GCA_963277665.1 of Viscum album. Lineage (NCBI taxonomy): Eukaryota > Viridiplantae > Streptophyta > Magnoliopsida > Santalales > Viscaceae > Viscum > Viscum album. The sequence goes on along the minus strand of OY728138.1, from coordinate 1,226,927,736 downwards.
CTCACACCTTATATGATAATATTAGTGATCATGTAGATTCATTTGTTCTGGGATTTCGATGAGGGAAAATACCCTTCTTGGGGAAGTTACGTAGGAGGAGCAAGTTGGATGGGTAATGTCAGAATAGACTATAGGATTATTTATAGAGATGTATATTTGTTAATATTTCCATTTTATTACTTTATACAAATCTTCCACATGTGGGATCTCATTGACTCATTATACTAGATATTGTGTGTCACATGTTATATCATGTGGTGTTATTATTTTTATTGATTCTACATTTTAGTTGTGTTGTTTTCTCTAATTATTAATTTTGTTTTTGTGTAATCTTATTATTTTTCTATTACTGAGGGAATATTCTCTCCATGGTACTTTTTAGGCCCTCACTCTTAGTCAACACCATATTTCATATGAGGAGGTGCACATAATGTTATTTGGAATTTTCTCAGCTCAGAATGGGTGATCTGGGTTATGACATCACAATATGGTATTCAAACCCTTTTCTTTTTTCTGAATATTTGGGACTTGATAGATATGATATAGGGTTTTGTTGATATATGGTATATAACTCATGCATTGAAGTATCATACCCCCATATGAGGTAATTCTACATTGACAAGGATGGGATTTCTATTTTGATATTAGTTTTTTACTTTTGACATATTTCACCTCAAATGATGCACATACTTTTGAGTATTTTTGGTTTATGGGATCTTCACTTGGATAGATTAGAAATAATGGGAGATTTTATGCATCATGGATAAAAATTTAAGTACACATGTCAAATTCTTGGTTATCTATGGTGGATAAAGGTTAAAATTAATTAAATTCTAGAAATAATATATTTGGTGACTTCCCAAATACATTATTTGTTATATTTAATTAATTTTTCTTGAGATAGTAGTACTTTTGTTAGGGAAATTTGATTATTAATAATATTTAGGTGTTAAAGGTATGGATTCAGCCTAGAGTGAGAAGGTAAGTATTATTCATATATGTGGTTTTCCCTTGGAATGTATCTTTTTGTTTAAACTTTCTAGCGTGTTTCAAAAATGTAAGTTCACTTGGAATAAAAGGTATTAAATATTTTTTCAATTTTTTTTGTATTTAATTCTATTTTTCGATGGTAAGTATTTGAGAAATGGTTTAAATGACTTGTTTTAGTGAAAGTAAAAAAATTAAAGGGTATTTGGACTCAATTGGGACGTGATTTGGGTAAAGTTTTTATTTTTTATAATGTTAATTCAAATTTATCAAGTGATTGGTTTTATCTAATTTTTTAAAAATAAAAAGGGTGTTTAAGTGTTTAAATGGTTTAAATTTGGTTTCCAAAATGTTTTGGTTGAATTTGTGGTTTAAAAATGGGATTTTAAAAGATGGTAAATGGTTTTTCTTATCAAGTTGGGATTTTAGTGAGGCATGTTTGGTACCTTGAAACTTTACCTATATTGTGTGTGTGTGTGTGATTCCATTGGGGATTTTGTTTAATGTGTTTGATGTGGATATTATCCATTATTTAATACTAGAATTATTATGCTTGGCTTGAGTGGAAGGGTTGAAAATGTGTGGGTTGGTGAATAGCCTCCTATAAGAGATGGGCTCATAGGTGGTTGGTTAGTTTGGATTGGATATTGGATAGTGATAGAACCTTATAAAGGGTGGGTTGGCTTATGGTGTTTCCATGTTATGATGGTGTGGATCTATTTAGAAAGTGGATAGTAGGGTTATGGGATGTAGGTGGTTGTCTAAGCCCCCAAACAAAATGTGGATCCTCTAGTTGTTGGACAAGTAAGGAGTTTTTTGGGGAGAGACCTATTATTTAGATATTTATTATTTAGTTTAATATTGGGTAATTAAGACATGGATCTAGGTGTGAGAGTTCAGCTAGTATTAGTGTAGAATAATTATTGTGCTTTTCAACTGATGGTTTTATACTGGTTAGTGAGATGATATGGTTTAATGGGCCTTCAGATTCATGTGTGTTGGTTATTCTCCTTTACTTGAGTGGAAATATATTGAGGAATTTTTGGTGTTATGTGTATGGTAGTTCATTGACAATGTTTTAGAGACCCTTGGTTGTGATGTTTTATTGATATGGGACATAGAATTTGGTTTTTTGGGGGGCTATAGGAGCAGCATGGAGATGATTTTGGGGAAATTAGACCATCTAGTATTAGAGGTTCTAGGACATGAAACATGTGTCCAAATAATTAAAGGGCTCGTGGGTAGATTATTAATAGGTTTTTTTAGTAAGGAGGATGTTTTGTCTTTTTATTTTTAGTTGGAAACCAAATTCAGGACTTAGAGAAAATTGAGTTTATTGTTTTTTCTTCAGAGTGGAAAATACCATGCATGATATGGTGGTCTGGAAGTGTGATACTTGGTGGTGTACATGGAGAATTGGGTTGGGATTAATTTTAATTTTATGTTTATAAGTTTTGAGGAACATTGTGTTTTTTGTGTAGAATGGAAATTGGGTGAGAAGTTTCTGATTGACATGCAATGTCATTGGGAAGTTTCTTCTATAGTGTTTAGCATATTAGGATGTGTCTATTATGGGATGTTTATAAGAAAAATACCTTAGGATAGGAAATGCATTGAATCCATGGATCTATTATTGGTGTTTTTATGCATATGAATATGGTGGTGTGTTATTTCGATTCCGTGGAACTTTTTCCAGGTTCATGGAGGAGTGTGAGAGGTCTTTGGGAGTCATCAATAAAACTAGGTTCGAGTGGTTTGGTTTAATTGAAGGTAAATGGTTGTGGTGGTGGTTGAGGAGTGGAAGGCGGGGCTTGTGTGTGGTTGAGTATCATCAGTTGGAAAGGTGTTTAGAGTAAATTTATTATCTGAGGTAATCTTGGACGATAATGAGGTGTATTGGTGTAACTTTTGGTGGAGCTTGATTTGGTCTTATGAGTCCTTGGAATGTGTATGTTAGTAGTTAGGGACTAATGTGATGGTTCTGTTGGGCCTTGTGGATGAGATTATTTTTCATAAGAGTTGTTCAATATTGTTGGTCGGTAGTGATGAATGAGGAGTGGCCATGTTCGGTAAAGGTTGGTAAATTTCTCACATTGTGATACTTGGGATTCACACTTTTCATTGATGTGTTTGGGTTAATTAGGAAGGCTCTATCGGAGAGTGACCCTTGTGTAGAAGGGGTGTAGATAATTATCGGGTTATGTGATGTTGAGGTTGAATATAAGGATGGTTCTCGTCCCTTAATTATAGGAAGTGTGTCAGGGATGACGATTTGGTGATGTAGGTGGAGGTAGTGAGTGATTCTTTTGTCTGGTGGGTTTTTATAAGGTCTTTTGGGGGTTTTTATCTTGGTATAATGGTTTAGGAACTTGAGGATGTGTCCATGAGATGAATGTATTGGGATTCAAAAGATTTGATCTTATTTGAGAATGGTTATTAGTTATCATGTGTGTTGGCATCTGATGGATAATGTGGAAGGGTATATTCATGCTTATGAACTGATGGTGACAACTTTTCTTAGTTTACATTGGGATTGGTGAATATATGAACCAAACCGATGGGTAGATGAAGATTATTATGGTATGTTCATGTAAGTGGCTGAGTTATATTGATTAATGAGATATAACCATGTGAAGGTATCAATTAGAGGTGATCAAGTGTAAACTAGTGGTACTGTCAAATGGAGTGAGTCTTGGGACATTAAATAGGCTTTATTTAGGAGAAAGTGCATTTGTGACTTGTTTTAATGGGGTTGAACCATAGTTATTGACATTATTTAGTGGGTGAACCATGATTTATCACACAATTTAGGGGGTGAATCTTTTGATGAAATGTAGTGGAATTCTATTTTGTGGAATTTATACATGAGGAAGCAATAAATGTTAGTACCACATATATGGGTGTGATTGGGACCTAGTGTGTGGGTTGTTAGTGGGAATGTTATACCAAAGGTGGTTGTATTTATTAAGGATCCTATAAGGTGTTTTGGGGACTAAAATGAGGGAAGTGATATTGGTTAAAGGTAACACCTCTCACTAAAGAGTTTTGGCCACATAGACATATACAAGAAGAGGTTTGAGATTGGGAAATAGATGTTTGGTCCTAGAGGATAGTTGTTCATGCCTAGATGAAATATTGTTTTAGAGCCACCCCAATAGATACTTTTCGAGGATAATAAGTCCTTAGGGGGAGTTTGTCATTCCCCATGAATTTTTATGGGAATTACAGTTTTGTTTTTGTCCTTGATTATGAAATATAGTGTATTTTTCTATTAGAGATATTATGAGAGTTTGGGAGTGATTTCAGGATGATTAGGTTGAATATGTGGTTGTTCCAGAGATGTCAGCAGTCATTCATGGTGTGAAATAGTGTATAATTTTTGGGATAATCAGGGAAGGACCATCAAGAAAAGTTAGCCTAAACTTTTATGGAATAAAGGTGTATTTCATTTCATGAATGACCACTAGAAAATGTATCAAGAATTTATAATTTGGGACTAATCTTGGAATCTCCTCATTTATTCTCTTTGACTCTCTTATGTGGTTTTGGATGATAATATAGGTTTTGGCTTTGAGGACCTCCTCTAAAATTGTTTCTTACTGGATCGAAGCATTTTTTAATCTTATAAACATCTCCTAGTAAGGATAATATTGTGCATTACCTAAATACCTTTTTTGTTTTTTGTTTTTTTTTGTTTTTAAATCTCTAATGTGGTATTTTAAGGGAGGATTTCTAAAAATTAGTGTGTCAGTCTCGAGATTGGTTGAAATTCATAGTGATTTATCCATGTCATTATTGAGGTAGGAAGTCCTAGCATGTTATGGAATTTATATAAATATATATCACTTGAAATGAATTTGTGTGAATGTGTAACACTATTAAAAATATATTTATCTGATTTTGTTAACATGTTGGAGCATTGTAGTCCTGTAAGAACTATATTTTGTGATCTGATTAGCATATGGGTGCATGTGTAGCCATGTGTGATCTCTTATTCTATTATCAAGGTGACCGTTGGATTTCATTATATATGACCATCGGTGAGATGGTTGATTAATGGAATGAATTGTGTTACCCTACTCAAATTATATTGTGGTGATCCATTAGTGAGATGGATAAGTCAGGGAATAAATGGTGAAAAGTTTTTATATTATATTGTGGTTATCCATCCGTGAGACGTTTGAGTCATTGGATGGATCATGTAACCATGTTTAGATTATGTAATTCGATTACTGTGACTTCTCTTATGGAATAGAGTTGAAGTAGGTAGGACTGGAGTTCATGGAAGCCAATTTAGTACATGATTATCCATCCAGTTTTATGATAGTTATGCATTTATTTTATGTCATTTCATACACATTATATATATATATATATACATAACTTATGTTAAAGAAGTGTTGTTGGTTTCCTACAGGGTTTATACTCACACCCTACATGGGCATCTTGGGGTGTGTGCAGAGCCTTTTAGTCTAGGATTCAGATCCGGTTAGGGACCCTTCTAAGGGTAGTTTAATAAGATGAGGAAGTGGTTCAGGCGATGTTAATAGAATCACTAAGATCTTTTGTAAATATGATTCTATATTCAATTTTCCACTTGATTATTATATATAGATCTTCCTCATGTGGGAATCTTTTTGACTCATTGAACTGGATATTGTATGTCATATATTATATCGTATAATGTTATTCCTATGATTCCTTCCCCATTTTAGTTACTTTTTTACTCTAATTGTTCCTTTAATTATTATTTAATATGATTTTTTATCTATTACTGGGGTCTCAGTCTCCCCATAGTACTTTTTGGCACACCCTATTAGTTGATAGCCTCTTGCGCATGGGGAGTCCTTAATAAGGTCATGTGGCATTTCCTTATCTTGAACTAGATGATTCGGGTCAGGGGGTTTTGTTATGTTTACAAAATTTAATAAGAAAAGTGACACTTTTTATTGTGTATATACCTAGGTAAGTTTAATGCATCATGTTTAATTGTGCCTATAATTTAATTCTGTAGATAATGGGGATTATGATGAACCACAATTAATTAATATTTAATATTTTATAATCTAGGTTTAGGAATCCCCTAGTGTTTTTACTTTTATAGGTATGTCTCATATTTGATAACCCCATTAGTCTTGTTCTAGTTAAGATCAGTATGATACACTAGTAGATATATTTATAGTTATAGTTGATGAATAAGGATTTTAATGGAATGTTCTTTGTGAGTTAAAACATTAGGTCTTATAGAAGTATGATGGAATTGTTTCTAATAAGGAAATTGAAGCTTGGTTAGTAGAGGTAGTGATTTCTTTTGGGTTAATCTATACTAGGAGGGAGCACTGGATTCTATTAGTTGTTTGTATGTTCTGAGGGTCTGATTTCTCGTATTGGATTTTAATTCTTTATAATCAAAATTATCCATAAGATTTTTGGGAGATGTTGTGACGACCCGCGCCATCATAGTTTGTGAAAATAAAGGGGAATTTTTTCCTTTTGTTCCTAAGTGAATTCAATGGAAAAATGGTATTTTTTCTTATAATATGATCTCATATAATTTTCTTAACCACTCTATTGGTCCTAGAATATGGTGTTTACCCAAGGATAAGAGTTTGGTGGAAATCTAAGTCATTAAAATTTTTTCAGAATAATTAATGTTAAATTAATTATATATTAATCTATTTATGTGTGTGTTTTTATTCATATTTTAAAGGGAGTGTAGGATTGATTTTAATTCTCCGTGTTTGAGTCTATATGGGTAGTTTTTTCCTAGGTGGGATATAACCTTGTGTCGGGCACCGAGGCCAAGGTCCTTTTTCTTTTTCTTTCCTTTTTATTTTTTCTTTTTCTTTCTTCTTTATTATGTATTTTACCATTTCTGTACAAATAAACCATAGGGGATCCCCCTTTTGGGATCTTCTACTAATATAGAAAAAGGGAGATATTATATGGAAAGGTGAAGTAGGAGGCATTATTGTGGAGCTCGAGTCAGGTCGGATCATTGTACGACAGCTACGGATCATGGATCGGACCAAAGCATTGGTGGTGTCTACCCAGAGGTAGGACTATTTTATGTTTTTCACCATAAATCTTTGAAAATTAATATTTTTTTTCTTTTTTAAATATTTTAGTAGGTTTTTGGGGACCCCTAATGTGTCAGTCTGTGGGTTATGTTGGGAAATTGGGTGTTTTGATCCATTTTGAGGGATTTTGTTTGGGAAAAACTGTGTATATAGTGTGTGTTTTTGAGAACATACACCATGTGTTCTTCTTATTTAGGGAGGATGAGTTTTGGAAACTACGCACCATGTACCAAGGGTACACACCATATATTATCCTTATAGGGTGTATCAAAGAACTCATCCAAACACCCTATGTCGGGGTACTTGGCCATGTAGGGTACACAAACTATGTCCATCTAGGGTGAATGTAAAAAAGGAATATAGACCCAGTTGGAGTAAATGTGTAGCTATATGGTTGGGTAACCATGATAGGTTACACGCTATGTACTGGTGGTACATGTCATGCACTTGGGAATGTTACACACCAAGTGGGGCAGAGGTACAAAAGCAGGTGCCCGTGTTGGGGTACAATCCATATATAGGGTCCACACACTATGTAATTTGGAATAGTACAAGACGATTTGTTGAAGTCACATAGCGTGGGAGGACTTATGGTGTTACACATCCTATACTCCAAGTGAATTCCATTAACTTTTCCTACCTTGGTTTTTTTGTCTATTTTTCACCTTGGAGTTAGAATTGGTCGTGTCAGTAGTCTATTATGAACGTTTTTCAACATAGATTGTGATGGTGGTATCATTTCATCATTCAGAGGCTATTTTTAAGGATTTTTGGTGTGTGATAGTTTAATAGGATTATTTCATGGAGGTTTTTTTTTAAATCCTCTAGTAGGTTTGGGTTATGATCTGTGATGCCAAGGTTAGGGTTTTGAGATTGTTAGTGGGCTTGGCTTGTGGATGTTGGTTAGTTTTATTCAAATTTATTTTGGATAGATTTGGGAAGAAGGTTTTGTGTTGAATCTCTATGTAGATCTTGGTTTTTCCCTATATGTTGGGACCAATTTCTCAAGGTTAGAGTAGTTGAGGTTTAGATTATATGTTTGGAGACCAGATCTACAAGAGCCTTTAGGATGGGTTGATGCCTTTGGATGTCTATTATGGAAAGGTTTCATTGATACTCTGAGATGATTCTGACGTACTCTTGAGGATTCCCTTGTGGGATAGTTTCTGATCAAGTGATCAACGGTTTTCATAGTTGGCTATTGAGAATTCCCAAATGGAATGTTTTGTTTTGGATTGTACTAACTAACCCTTGTGCAGTGTCTCCTGATTTGGAGGTGACCTTGATGAATTTTTTTGAATTCTCAAGTCAGTGAGCTTTTGATTTGGATTCTGTTGGGACTATTTTTTTATTAAGGATCAGTTGGTGGAAACTCAGTTCTAGTTGGGATTTTTTAGCTCTTGTCAGGTCCTATGATTTTCTATGAGCTAGAGTAACCCATTATTGGCTTTCCTTCTCTTTATGTGGTCGTTAGGTTGGTTCAGGTTGTTTCTGTGGGCATGTCCCAAGAGCCTAGGTATAGGATGGGAGTCCCATGGTGGATGTCACTTTATGTTGTATCCACAGGGATTATGGGAGCCTCGAGTTTGGTTTTACCATAGGGTGGGTTGAGGAAAGACTTTAGAGTATATTATTTTGGAACATGAGATCCATGGGACCGTGAGAGCCTCATTCTTATTAGAAAATAGTGGATCAGTGATTCTAGTACATCTTTTTGAATGGTCGGATCAATGTTGGATTGCCCCATGTTTAGTTATCCTTTGGTCATGACATTTGAGGTTGTTTCCAATCAGGGATGTGGTTTTAAGAGGATAAGCATGGTATATATTGGATTTTTAATTGTCCTTGAGATGTGATTGAGTTATCTCCTTCGTTGGATGGAAATTTTTAGATGGGATTAAAGAGCTAGCTGATGATCAAGATGAGTGAAACCCCCATATAGGTGAGTGTTACCCCTAACTAGTGAGGCTTCATGCTTGTGAGCTATCAAGTAACTCATAGAGTAGATTATGTGCATTTTTTATTCTTTTTTCTCCTAGGTAAATGGATTGTATATGCTCACATTTGTTTATCAAGATCATGGTACATTTTTTTGGGTCCATAGATGGTTCTCTATTTTTTCTATAGGACCTTTTGAAATGAAATGTTCTGTATTTGTATTAACTTAGATGTTCATGTCTCTAGTTTAGATCATGATTTTAGAGTCATAAATTCTGGTAAATGTTATTGTTCATGTGTATGACAATGGTTATTTTAGGGGGTATGGAGTTTATACTTGTTTCATTTAGATGCATTGGTGCTCCTTTGTTGATCTATTGGAAAAGATGGTTTTTGTGTGGCTGGGAGAGCCATGTGTTATAAATACTCCATTAGGGGCTAGAGCAGGGGTATATTTTCCATGGGTGTCAGGTTTGAACCCACAGGTTAGATTTTTTTTATTTTTATTTCCACCTTTTATTAGTTTTTTCTATTATAATAGCTGATTTTATATTTAGGCTAGGATGGTTATATCATTACTTCATTCAATTTTTTTGAAATTATATTTATAGGTTCTCCATTTGGGGTAACCTACTGAGATTTATTTCTCACCCCATATATGTGAACCTCAGTGTGCATGTTGAAATGATATATACTTTTAAGTCAGAGCATAGTTTGCATGATGGTTAAGGTCGAAGACTAGTGTTTCTGGATCAAGAGAAAATGGTCATGTTGATTCTCACAATTTGGTTGGTACAACTCAAGAATTGTGGATACTGGGTATTTGGTTTACTACAATGTTAAAATTAGATCTAGTTATATTTTGTTTTATTTTGTTTATTTCGTATGTGGGGTTGTCCCAGTGGGCAACCAGCTATAGTATGTTTTTCATTCTTTGAGTCTGTATGCCTTTATTTTTTATTCCATTTATTATAGCCTACTTATGTTTCATTTATTTATTTTAAATTTCTCTTATTTTTATCCCATGTGTATGTATTTTGGTTATTTCTACTATTATTCTAATCATACTTGAGGGTAGAGTCTCCTCACAGCATCTTTTAGACCCTCACTACTCTTTGATAGTCGCTAGTGTATAAGGAGATGCACTTGAGGCCTCAAGGTAGGCCATATTAGATGATGTGTTAGGATTTCCTTGGATGGTTTGTTACAAAATGGTATCAAATGGAGGTTATTCGTTTTATTATTTGGGGAGTTGGTAGACATGTATTTTTGGAATGTCTTAGATCATGCTATGGATATCAAACTGGTGTGTCACGAGAACCTTTATCGGTAGTATGTTTATTTTTCCATGGAATGGGGTTATTTTTCTAGGTATTTTTTTGTTTCATGATTTCACCTAGTGTGATTCACTTAGGTTCAAGGATTTATAGTTTTTTGGCTCTTGGCAATGGGAATGATTCCAATGTTCATGCATCATTTTAGGCTTGTATGATTCAGATGAAATATTCCTATCTGTGGTGTTTTATGGTACACTTTATTCTATTGACTGGTTATGTGGATCGTATTGAGAGAGTTTCTATGGTATTGGAGATGTGGTCCTTTCGAATAAAGATTTAGGGAGACCCGTGTCAGTTTTAATTGGGATCGAGTTTCCCTATGCTTGTGGTTCCCCTAAAGAATCAGGTCCGTGTTCCTTGTGATGGAACTATTCTGGCCATATTTTTTCTACCATGTCATGTTATGGGGCCCATGTTTCTACTATCGCTGATTACATGGGTGGTTTTGGTGGGGGCATTGAGTTATGTTGTCACAAGGGTGTGGTTAGGCAAGAGGATGCTTAGTTTTTTAGAAATAAATTACTGGGAGTGATCTATGTCTCACGGTTGGTTTGAGAGGGAGGGTTTGGTTGGACCCATAACCCTACGTTTTTTCTTATAATTTTGGTATCTTAATGAGATAATGGTTATATTCTTGTGGATTTTGATCAGAACTCATGTGGAGGGTGGTTTAGTGGTTGATCTTTGAATGAGGGAGATGCCTTGTTTTTAAGACAAGTGTCAAGGGTGATTTGGTTTGATAGAATTAACCTGTATGGGGAGAATAGTCAATGATGTTATATCCTTTATCCTATTTCATTTGGAATTTTCATTTGTGAGTGTTTTTTCTGTTGTGTTATCGATGAACGTATTAATGAAAACCTCTTGTTGGGGAGTTCACTGAGGTTGTTGTAGGTCATAAACCTCATTTTAACTGGTTTGTTGAGTGTTGAGGTTTTTATTCCAGTTGGTCCGAGAACGGTGGTTTTTTTGTATGAGTGCTCAGATGTTAATGGTATTTCAATGTATATCCATTAAATTTAGTGATTTATGTGTCATGGACTGTGTGGTTTTCCATTTGGTAGAAGGGTGATGATAAGGATACTCTTATGGTGGGGAGCATCAGATCGATCATTGTTGAATGTCTATCGTATTGGGAGAGCACTATGGATGTTATAAGATCGGTCATTGTATAACTGAGATAGCATTAGTTATTCCAGGGAATTGGGGAGACCACGGTTTTTGGTTATCCATTAAGGCTTATTAGGGTGAGAATCATTTGTGGGGGGAGTTTGTAATGACCCATGTCATTATGGGTTTTAAAAATCATGGGAAATTTGAGCCTTTTTTCCGTAAGCATTTAGGTGGAAATGGTAATTCATCAAATAATATGATCTCATATGATTTTTATGAACACATTTTTGCTCCCAAAATAGGGTTCTTACCCTATGATAATATTTTGGTGGAAATCTACGCCATTCAAATTTTCAAAAAATATTTAATATTTAATTAATTAAATATTAATTTATTATTGGGTGTTTGTTTGGTTGTATCATTCAAAAAGATCATCTAATTATGATTTAATCACCATGGTTGTGTTTTTTGGGGGTTTGTTTCTTAGGCAGGGCATAACTTTTCATCTTCCATTAGTGTCGGGCCTGGGACCACTATTCCTTTTCTTTTCTTTTTCTTATTCCTTTTTTTCTTTTTTTTATTTCTTCTTTTTTTACTTTGTATTTTCATGCGCATATCATGGGATATCCCCTATGGGGTATTCATTTGAGGGAGGGAGAGGGAGATAATATGGGTATATGGAAATGAGGAGGCACCACTGTGAAGCTTAGGTCATGCCAGATCATCATGTGGCTACTATAAATAACAAATTGTACTAAAGTTTTAGCTGTTTCCACTTAGAGGTAGACCTTCTTTATGTTCTTTTTCATAAATCCTATATCAAAATTATTTTAAGTTTTAAAGCCTTTAATATCTTTTCAGAGACCCCTAATTGGTTGATCTCTAGTTTTTTCAAGGAAATTGGGGGTTTTGATCCATTTTGAGGGGTTTCTGTTTGGGAAAACCCATGTAGACAATGTTTGGTTTAGAGAACACATATAATGTGTTATTTCTATTCATGGAAGATGAGTTTCTTAGAACAACACATTGTGTACCGGGGATACATTCCATGTAGTGGGATTCTGGTGTGTGGATGATTATTTAGTCAAACACCCCATATGAGGGGGTACTTGGACATGTAGGGTACACTGAAAGTGCCCATGTGGGGTGAACACCTTGTTGGTATACATACCTAGGTAGGGTACATGGATAGGTACATGATCAGGTATCCAAGTGTGGTTACACACAATGTAATTTAGGTATAAAATATGTACTTGGTCATGTTACATGCCAAATGGGGATGTGGTACAGGGGGAGGTACCCATATTGGGGTACACACCATGTATAGGTTCCAAACACTATGTGCATTGTAATAGTACATAAACAGTGGAAATAGGACTATGGAAAAGGGAGGGTTATATGGTTACATGTCATGTACTCTAAGTGAGCACCATTTACTCTTCCTCTCTTGGTCTGTTTTTTCTATTTTTCACCCTAGAGATATATGTGGACTTGTGAGTAGTCCATTCTTAGTGTTTTCTATTAAACATTTGATAGTGGTTTCATTTATTAATTTAGAGGATGTATGTATGGTTTTTTAGAATATGATATTTTAACATGGGATTTCCTTAAGGTTTGGTTTTGGAATCATCCAGTGGGTTTGGGTTGTGAGTTGTGAGGCCCTAATGAGGGTTGTGATCTTGTTAGTAGTCCTAGATTGTAGATGTTAGATAGTGTTTTCATGGTTCTTTAAGATATATCCTAGAAGCGGTATTGAGTATTACCTCTGATGATATCTTAGTTTTTCCCTACGTGTTGGGACTAGTTTCTTGAGGTCAGAGAAGTTGGGGTTTAGATTCTATGTTTGGAGACCAAATATGTTTGATCCTTTGGGATTAGTTGTGGTTTTTAAAGGTATTTATGACCAGGTTTCATTGAGATTATAATATGAATCTGAGGTACTCTTAAGGATTACCTTATATGGTAGTTTCTATTCAAGTGATCATTGGTTTCCATAGTTGTTAAGAATTCCCATATGACATGTGTTTTTGGATTTTTCTAAGGAACACTTGTGAAGGGTATAATGATTTTGGGGAGGTTATGAGAACCGTTTGAAATATACCTATTAATGGGATTATTCTTTTGGATGTCATTGGGAATTTTATTGATCAAAGACTAATCAGTATCTACTGAGGGCCATTTACTATGTATCATCACTGGGTGTGTCTCATGCTTTTGAATGAGCTATAGGAACACCTTGTAGGGTGTCCTTCTCTTGTTACAGTCATTGGTCCAGTTGAGGGTTTTTTATATATCTATGTCCTAATATCTTGGGTGTAATAGGGGATTCTTGTGGTGTACATCACTTTATTTTGTGACCCCAGGGACCATGGAAGCCCCATGTTTGGTTTGACTTAGGGATAGGTCAAGTAGAGACCATAGTGGTTGTTTTGTTTAGATTTTGAGATCCATGGGACTGTGATATCCCTATGCTTGTTAGATGAGAGTGGATCAAAACTGATAGATAATATTTTTGGATGGTGGGTTTGAGGTTGGATCATCCCATATTCGGTAGTCCATTACCCATGATTTTTGAAGTGGTCTCTACTCAAGACTGTGTTTTGAGAAGTATACCCTTGGGAAATTTGGATTTTGAATTCTCCCAAAGATGTGATATGGGTTTATCCTCCATTGGATGGTTATTTTTAGATAGGATTAAAGAGATAATGGATGATTGAAACCCCCCCATCTAGTTGATTATTATACATAACTAGTGTGTATTTAAGATCATGAGGTGTCATGGCACTCAAATATTGGGTTTTGTGTGATGTCGGTGACTTTTTGATCCCGAGGTCATGGATTTTTTGTGCTCTCATATTTTTACGGAGCCCAAGTGACATTTGTTTGAGTCCATAAATGGTGCTTGATTTATTTTACAGGACTTTCAATACTAACATGTTCTCTAGTTATGCCAACCTAGATATTCATATCACCAGTTTAGATCATTCTATTTGAGTCATAGATCCCAGTACATGTGCTTGTTCATGTGGATTACTTTGGTAACACCCTGGGTCTAGAATTCATTCTTGTTACATTTAGACATATTGTAGCTCTTCTATAGATCTAGAAGACATGTCGGTTTTCATGTAGATGGTTAATCCAAATTCAAGAAATATTCTGTAATGGAACAGATTTGGGGTATATTAACCATTGGTTTTTTGTTAGAACCTTCTAGTTGGATACGTTCTTGTGTTTTACCCATTTATAGTTGTTTATTTTGTTACATGTTATGCTGGTTTTTGGCTAAGATAGTCGTATCACATGTGAATTCACTTTTTATGAAAATATATTTCAAGGTTCACCATTGGGTAGCCTACTAAGATTTATTTATCACACCTTGTGTGTGGACATTGGTGTGCAAGCATACCTAATGTTTTCTATTATACTGAATCATAGATTTTGCAATGGTTTGGGTTGAGGACTAGTGTTGACGAATCAAGTAGAGTCGATCATGTGGAGTCTTAGGATCGGGATGGTGTAGGCCGAGTATCATAGAGACCTAGTATGTGGTTTGTCTTAGCATTGGTACTAGATATGGTTGTACTTTTTTGGGTGTTCGACTTAGTGGGTGACCACATGTTCTAAGTTTTGAATTCTTTGAGTCTATATGAATATATTCCATATTCCATTTATTATTTCCTATTTTTGTTTTAGTTATTTATTAGGTGTTCACTAATTTTGATCCCCAATGTATGTATTTTTTTATTTCCACTATAATTTTACATTAACCAGAGTTTATAGTGTCCTTAAAGAATATTTTAGACCCTTGCTACATGATGGAATCCTCTGATATACAAGGAGGCATGCTTGAGGCCTTGTGGCGGGCCAGATCAGATGATGTGTCTGGTCTAACCATGATAGTTCGTTACAATTACAGTGGCCCAGGTATCTCATATATAGATATTACATCTTTTTAGATGAGTAATCATTAAATTATACAAACATATTCATTAGGACTGTAATATTATAGTACCTTTGGAAACATGGAACATGATCTTCAAATCTGGTGAAAGATCTTCAACATCTCCCATAAAAGATCTTCTCTTGTAGTACTCCTGTTAGGCATACCATACCTAAACCTTTCATCATAATCCTATTGTAGGAAACATAATAATGGGTGATCTTATACACTCATTGAGGGTAAACATATAAGATATCAATATAATATCATATGAAGAAATAAGATAATAATAAGGGTATGTGATCATGAACATAAATTATAAATCTCATACACATCTTTTCATGTATCATAAACAAGATTCATGTAATAAAACATTATAATTTCAAAACAATATGGGCCATAAGAGTGAGGAATGATCATAAATCAATCATGACCCATTATCTCATGTTATAAATGTTTCTAACCATCATAAATATCGAAAACCATTTCATATATCAAGGTAAACTACCAAGATCACCATTATAGAGGATTGGGGATTATCACTTGTTTCTCATTATGTATTAGGATTTACCTATTTCCCACTGTGGATCAAGACACACCTATTTCCCATGGTGGATCAGGATTCACTTATTTCCCATAGTGAATTAGGAAACACATATTTACTATAGTGTATTATAACAAACAATTTCCCATAATGGATCATGTTTATTAACTTTTTTTCGATTTTTCTCTTATGGTATATAAAGCCTCACCCAATACATTGTAGAGAGATATAGGTCTTACCCATCGTTGATCATAACATAACCACCGCCATATAATGAAAATCATACACATGTGTTCGACAAGTATAGAGAACCAAGCTTAACAAACATAGATATAACATTATTTTAGATGAATATTCATCACATTACAAAAGTACATACCTGAGGATCATAACAGTTTAGTGTATTTGGAAACATGGAACAAAATCATCTAACTTGGTCAAAGATCATTAATGTTTCCCATAATGATATTCCCCTCTAGTACTTCTAATTAAAACCTTTCTTCATAACTTGGGGAAAGGAAACATAATGAAGGGGTGAGATCAAATTCTCAATAAGTGTAAACAAATGGAATAAACATGGGCATAAGGGTTTGAGAATGTGATAAAAATGTTAGAAGATAATACCCTATATAACAAATATCATAAACATGAATAATTGTAAAAATGTTTGATGTTCATAATAGATGAATCATAATGGAATTAGGAATATAATTCCTGAATGCATAACATAGGAATAAGACATGGAATTTTTGTCATATACATAAACCTAGAAAATCATATTTCAAGCCTACCTAAAAATACCTTCAAAATATTTTATTCTTGGGATAATAATACACGTGCATGCTTCAGTCTTGGGATTCCCTCCCATGAAACCTATTGTTTTGGGCTTGGGATGCCATTTTGTGTACCATCATTTCTTAGGATAGGGTTGAACTCCCATGTACCCTATTTTTTCTGGCTTGAGATTTCAATCCATGTACCCTCTTATTTTGAGCATAATATTCCCTCTTGTATCAAGCTTGGGATTCCCTCCCATGTACCCTCTTTTTTGGGCTAGGTATGTCCACTCGTGTATCCTCTTTTTTCGAGCTTACTATGCCTTTTTTCAGGCATGGTATGCCCTCCCATGTACCCTCTTGTTTCATTCTTGGGATTACATATTCTTTTTGGCTTGGTATTTCCTCCAATGTACCCTCTTGTTTAGGGCTTAGGATGACTTCTTGTTTTGGGCTTTGGATGTCCTCCCATGTACCATATTGGTTCGGTATTTGGATTAACTCCCATTTACACCCTTGATATCATACAAAATTTATCATTATCAAATGTATTGGAGGGAGATATAGGTCCTACCCTTCACATAATAAAATCATGCATACATGTTCCAAAATATTATAAAACATTCCTCATATCATGACCCATAAAAATAGATGGGTTTTATTCACATCATATCCTAAACTATGAAATAAAATATGTATCATAACACACAATCATATCATTACCTATGTAAAATAGATATTTTTTTAAATAATTTTTTCAAGGAAAAATCCATGAAAAGAAATGGGTTTCAAAACCAAATAACCTACAGAAGAAGAAAAGGTATCATAAACATCATTCCATTAAAACATAAACCATTCAAGAAAAATATGAATTAATCCTTTGGATATTTTATAATAAGGTCATGAGTAACTTCAAAAGATATCATATTATATGGAAAATAATTTTTAAATATCTTTTAAAAACATTTCTTGAGGAAAATAAGATTTCTTCTCTGAAAATGATTTTTAAAAACATAAAAACATTAGACAGTCATTTTCTTAGAAAATAAATTGAAAAGATAAAATTAAGGCTTCCAATAATTTTTAAAATATTTTCCCTTTAAAATTTATAAAATAATATTTAAAATCATTGAAATCATTTTCTTTTAAAACTACCTTTTAAAATTTTATAATGGAAGCATTGAAAATATTTTAAAACCTTTTTAACATAAAACAGTTTTTGAAAACAATTTTTATTTGAAAACTATTTAGAAATAAAAAAATCCAGAATACTAGCAAAATTTTTTTTTATAAAAAGTAACTTTTCCTATCTGCAATGGAATCATCAAGACACGGTATTCGTGATGGCGAGTAGGTTCGTACATGCCAAACAATCCTTTTTCACCTTAAAATTTAAGAAAACTTCCCGGATTTAAAAATGACAAGAAAATTAATTTTTAAAATTGTTTTGTAAAAATTTGATAGATGGGTAAAAGTTTCCTTTAAACATCATATAATAATAGTCAAAACAAATTTAAATTTTTTTAGAATACAAGGATTTTAAAAAACATGGATTTCAGATCAAAAGAATATATAAAGTCAGATATTAATTAAAGAAATTTCATAATTATATTAAGTACCAAATAGTTGGATAATGGTACCATTACTTGGATATAACATGAATTATTAGAGTTTAATAAAATTCATGAGAGTTATTGAGACATGGATCATAAGGTTTCATCAACAGAACCTTATCATAAACAATCACGATAAATTGTGAGATAGAAGCTATAAATCGTTACCACTTTGGTAAAGTTAAATCACAATTAAATGGAAATTATAAAATTAAATGAAGATTAAAATATCATGAGAATATTTATATTCATGATAAAACAAGTAAAAAGTTAGTATATACACCTCATAGAAAAATATATGCACATAGCATGACATGTGTCTCGAAGAGGGAAAATTGAGATAAAATAACTTTTCTGATCTGGTAACTTTTGAGACATAACCCCCATAAAATAAAGTTTATAAAATGGATATTTATATACCCATAAAGTTATGTATAATAATAATAGAATGCATCCATGGTCATTATATAAACCACACAAAATAATCAAGTAGTGAATTTGGCCTGTATCTCATGGAAATAAAAAGTGGTATGAAATTCCATTACCTTAAATTTTCACATTATTTTTACATGTTAAAACCTCATGTATAATAAATATAAGTTTATTATAAATATATTACAGAACCATATTATTATATCTAATACCATATATTATTTTTTATAACTTTATATTACCCATTTATTCCCAACTCCATGTTAATGTTATGTTTCAGGTAATATCCTCTTTATTTATCATATGTGTTTTGACTCGTTATAATTGATCATCTTACTTAAATCAAGATTTGATAAATTAAATAATGGAAAAAACAGTATAAATATCATATATATTCAGTATATATGATTCTATAATAAACTATATAGTATATAATTATGAAATTTAATACATCGTTCATGGAGATGGTAGGTTGTACGTACACATGAATGTTGTTTCCGTTATTTTGACGTATTAAAAGAAAGAAATTAAAATAAATATATGTATATAAATATATATGTGATAATTTAATCAGAATTATAATTTTATATATATAATATAAATTCACTAATCTTCTCTTTAATACATTCTCTATAAGTTTTGGATGAATCAAAACTCTTTGAGGAGGCGGTAGTCCACACTTCCCCAAACAAAATAACTGTAGTTACACAAAATAGAAAGTATGAAGGTATTTGTTATATAATAATTAAACAAGAATAAATACATTATAAATATAAAATATAACATATAAAAAAAGTTTACATCATAATTCTTAATCATGAGAGGTGGTAAAGGAAAAATTTAACAACATAGTTTCATGAGGCGGTAGTTCTCCGTACACAAGAACAGAAAATTTCTTACCCATTAGATATAAGTGTGTATAATTTCAAGTCAAAACCATAGAATAAAAAAATCTCATTATATTTATTATTGTTGTTTTATTCTATAAATATGAAAAAATGATAATTGAATGAGTGGAGGGATAAATAAAACTAAAGATCTTGAGTAAGGATGTTACCACATATCCAGGTAACTCCTTTTGGTTTGCACCAAAGGGATCACATCGATGGATTTCTGATCATGTTCATTATTCTATGATGAGGTGAGGGATTTTAAGGATGTATTTGGGCAGATATTAGTTGATGAAAAACGTTTCTTGACATGTTTGAAGATATGGGAGGGGTGAGTGCCTTTTTATAGTTGATTGAAATGACACACTTGGTATTTTTTAAAAGAATTGTGTGTTCCCCAAGTATTACTTGTCCCCAAATTTCCAAAATAGACCATTATGGAACATTATAGGTTTATTATTTGAAATATGTCCATAAAACAGGTTTTTTAAAAGTTTATAGGTCATTTTGTCCCATAAGATTATGGTTTAGTCTCTGGTTAAGCTTAATTTTACCTTAATCGATGTAATTAATTTTCATTACATTCACTAATTTTTATGGTCTAAAACTAATTTACCATATTATACCTTATATATTATTATGATACCAAATATGGAATCCATTTTTTCAAATTCTATTCCCATAAGTGGAAGAAATTAATTTCAATTTAATCCCGCATAGGAAATGATAATGTGGGGTTTTAAAATAAAAAATGTTCAAATGTTTGCTATGTTTTTATATTCAATTTAAAAAATAAATTGATTCAAATGACATAAATTTTATAAATTGTAAAAATTAAAATCTAATTAAAATTTAAAACCATTTAAAATTATAATTCAACCTTATAAATATATTATATGAAAAAACAGTTTTTAATTAAAATTCATAATTTTCACTATTTATTAAAAAATTAAACTTCACGGAAAAATACCAAAAAAATCACCCTAAACTAGTTTTTATGTTTATACTTCAAAAATAAAGTTTATTTGGACATATAACATTTATAAAAGTTCTAAAATTTAGATAAAAATTGGTTCTCCAATAAAAATCGGTAAAACTACCTTTATAAAAATATAGGTTTTTATGTGTATTATTGGGTTTGTTCTCATCTTATGCCTATAAAATAAATTTTATGAATATAAAAAATATTTTATTAAATATATAAAATATAAATTTAATTAATATCATTCCCTAATATTAATTAATATAAATTATTAAGATTAAAATCTTTGTAGACATAAAAATATTCTTTTATAAAACCATTCCATTTATATTCATTTGTTTCTATATTAAATTATAATTAATATGTAACCAATGAATTAAACTATATATTTTCATAATTTACTTAATCCTATAATAATTAATTTATTGGATAGGTTATATCTTATTATATTAAATAATAATATTTTTTATAATATATTATTTTTTGGTAAAACTCGGTCTTCCTAGTTATGCAAGCCATAGGGGAAAATCATTCTTGAATATAACATAGTCTAACCACAGTGTCTCATATAAATCAAGCTAAACTATAGGTTGCATGTAGTTCAAGATTAAATTTGTGTTGAGTATATTTCAATCCAAACCTAGTGTTTTAACAAAAATAAATTATTTTTAGTGTTCGGTGAAATGAAAAATATTAAGAAGATTAAATTAATTCAGAAAAAATATGTTACAAAATCCCAGGGTGTTAAATTATCCCCCCCCCAATTAATTTCTCCCTTGAGATTCCTCTGGACTATTAAAGTATTAATAGCTAAAATTTCCATTCATAAAAACCCACATCCTAAAAATGAATACTACAAATTCATTTAAAAAGGGAAATTTGGAAACATAATGGTTACCCAAAGTATAATATAAATAGGTTTCCAAATAGAAGTGCATATATGGAAAGTAAAAATATATACTTGAAGTGAAAGAGTAAATATTTTTTGGAATTGATTGATGTCTTGAATCACAAATATGTGAATGAACATTGGAAAGTTTACAGCCTCGAAGTTATAAATATATTATGATTTAAAATTCCACCAGTTCAACAAAAAATAATGTATTAGGACAAAATTTTATTTGTAGATTGTTTTCCTAATGTTAATGAATTTTCACGAAAAGGTATGCATGCATGATTTCATGATAACATCACCCTTTATTGTTCCTTGAACAATTCTCACTTCGTCTCTTACTTTATGGAATGAAAGTGAATTTTTCATTTTTGAAGAACTAACTTATCATGAGATCCATAAATATATTGATAGGTAATTCCATATATATTTATCACAATAAAAATGTAATCATAAGTTATCCAATATGAATAAATACTTATATGGTGAGATATTGCATTAATATCCCATGCATCATCTGAAGTTTACCTTAATCCCATCCATAAATGGTTAACCTTGTAACTCTTCTAGATGATTAAAATAAAAATCATTAGAAATAAGGCCATGAAATTATCTTAACATTTATCCCCCATATATCATGAAGTAGATCTTGGTTTTCACATTCCAAACCTGTGAATACCCTCATCGTATATTCTCTTGAAACATGTTAATAACCTGAATTACCTTAAATATTTTTTGAAAACATGCATAATTCATTATTCCAAAGATTACTAGATATGTTCCTTAAATATAAGAG
This sequence comes from Viscum album, assembly GCA_963277665.1. NCBI lineage: Eukaryota > Viridiplantae > Streptophyta > Magnoliopsida > Santalales > Viscaceae > Viscum > Viscum album. Next base: position 1,226,905,416 of record OY728138.1, on the reverse strand, counting down.
GTTGTAAACTTCATCCATGATGACATAGATTACTTTTTCATCAAATACAAAATTGGTTCTAATCTCATTGATACTATCCAAATTATTTTATCTAAATCAATATTTTATTTATAAATCCTAAACACAACTTTCCCAACACCTTCATTACATTAAAGGTTACCTTCCATTAATCAAAATTTCACTTTTGTAAGTCTTCATCACCATTCATCATATCCTTTTCAATCCTTGATGAATAAATTATACTAAAAATACTTATAAATTTCATGATTTGCGTAACATAATCTTTGAATTCTAAAACATATACACTCTAATCATCCAAATTTATTCATAAACCATTACTTAGGATTCATCGTATTATTCCTTAATAACTCTTTCCTAGAACATAAAATTTGAATCATGTATTATGGTTCACCAACCTCAATCTAATCACACTTATTATATTTAATGTAAATAATATTCTAAGAATATCTCATAATATTCACATGCCATTTTTCAATCCCTTTATCTTCAATAGTATAACCAATACTCGTACAACCTTCCTAATTCTCTTTATAATATTTCCACTTGGGAAATCAACTTTCATAAAGACCATACTTCTCATGTCTAAACATTCAATTTTAAGCATGTTCCTTTTAGTTCTCTCTATTTACTAAAACCAAAAAACACAGGGTGAGAAACACATATCATAGAATAAAACCACATAATCATGAAAAAATACTTATAGGATGTCTAAATCATGACACCTACTTTTTAATCAATGAATCCTTAGGTTTATCCTATGTTATTCATAGCCTTTCTTAATTCAAACCATTCATTATGGCTCATAATGTGTTTATTAATTCCTAAAGAATATCCCTAGAGAGTGTTAAACCAAGTGAGTAGTAATGCATGTTTTCATATACCATTTTATGATCAATTCAGGCCCAATTAACCTTGTCATATTTCTTACTCCATGGTACATCTATGCAATAAACACATCCACTTGTAGTATCTCGATAAGGATGTATTTATAGAAACCCACCCATCTACCCTTTACAAAAATTCTTGGATATTTTCATATACTTTTCCGCATCCTTAAAATTATCCTCAAAGATAACCATATACATATACTTATAAATATTCCTAGGGATCTCTGTAATGTTTTCTCGCCCTAGTTTCCAATGTTTGACTAAACATTCACTTTAATAACAACTATAACAACCCAATATTAACATACATGTATATTACAACATTTTAGATAAATATTCATCACATTACAAAAGTATAGGCCAAAGGATTATAATAGTTTAGTATAATTGGAAACTTGGAAAAAATATTATAATTTGGTGAAACATATTCAATGTTTCCCACAAATATCTTCCTATAAAGTACTTATATTTAAAACCTTTATTTATAACTTTGCGAAAGTAAACATAAGAAATGAGTGAGCTCAAATTCTTATTAAGGGTTAAAAAATGGAATAAACATGAGCATAAGGGTATGATAATGTGATCAAAATATTCGAACATCATACCCTTTATAACAAAGATTATAAACCTAAATCATGGAATAAATGTTTTCCGTTCATAAGATATAAATAATAAGGGAATCATGATCATAAACCGTGAAATCATAATATAGGAATAAGATGTGGAATTTGTGACACAAACATAAACATTGAAAAAACTATATTAATAATACCTACCAAGACCTTCATAACATGCTAGGATTGGGCTAATAACCCATGTACCTAATTCGAGGTTGGGATTCCCTCCCATGTACCCTCTTGTTTAAGGCTTAGGATGCCCTCCTATTTACCATCTTTTTTAGGGCTTGGGATTTCCTCCCATGTTCCCTCATGTTTTAGGCTTGGGATGTCCACCTGTGTACCCTCAAGTTTCAGTATTAAGATTCCTTATTTTTTTGGTCATGGGATGCCCTCCCATGTAACCTCTTGTTTCATGATTGAGATTTCTACCTGTGTACCCTCTTCTTTCATGCTTAAGATTCCCTTTTATTTCGGGCTTGATATTTCCTCCCATGTAACCTATTGTTTTGGGCTTGGTATAACCTCTTTTTTCAGGCTTGGGATTTCCTCCCATGTACCCTCTTGTTTCTGGCTTGGGATGACCTCTAGTTACGGGCTTGGGATCGCCTCCCTTGTACCCTCTTATTTTGGGCTTCGAATTCCCTCCTATGTAACCATGTAAGCTCATAAACAATTTATCATTACCCAATACATTAGAGAGAGATATAGGTTCCACCAATCACAAAATTAAATCATGCATACATATTTCACAACATAATAAAACTTTCATCATATCATGACTAATAAAAATAATGGGTTTTATAATCATCATATCATAACCCATGAAATGAAATGGGTATCATAAAATTCTATCATATCATTACCTTTGTAAAATAAATATCTTTTATAATCATTTCATCAAATTTAGACCATGAAAAGAAATGGGTTTCAAAATCATATAACCTAAGGAATAATAATAGGTGTCATAGACATCATTCCATCAAAATATAGACCATTAAAGAATGAATATAAATATAAAAATTGGATAATTTCCTATAAGGTCATTATTAATATCAACGGATGTCATCTTATAAGGAAAATAATTTTAAAATATCTTTTAAAAATATTTATGGAGTAAAATATCCTTTCTTCATTGAAAATTATTTTTAAAACATAAAACCACTAGAAAACAATTTTCTTTAAAAATGTAAAGATAACATATAAGGAAGGATTGAAATGATTTTGAAAATTTTTCCCTTGAAAACTTATAAAATAATATTTAAACTCATTGAAATACATTTCTTTGAAAACAATCTTTTGAAAATATATAAAGGGAGCTTTGAAAATAATGTAAAATATTTTTTTAACTTAAAATATTTTTTGTAAACATTTTTTATTTTAAACCCGTTTTATAATAAAAAAAATTAAATAATATTTAGAAATAAATATCTTTATAAAACCTTGTAAACATAAAAATGAATCATTAGGGAAATGAAGTTCATGACGTCAGGTAGGTATGTACATGCTGAACATTCATTTTACACTATAAAATATCATAAAAATGCCTTGATTGGAAAATGACAACAATATTCCATTTGAATTTTTTTTTTAAAAGACGATCAATGAGTAAAAATTAATTTCAAAATCATATTACAATATTAAAACATTTTTTAAAACATTTTTAGAACACAACGTTTTGAAAGAACACAGATTTCCAACTGAAAGGAGATACAAATTAAGATTTTCATAAAAATATTTTATTAATTATATTAAGTAAAAAAAATGTAAAATTATAACATTAATTGGATATAAAATTACAATATAGAGAGAAAAATTCATTACATTTTTTTAGATTTAGATCAATATATTTCATCAATGGAAGCATAATCATAAACAGTCTCGATAAAAGATGATATTGAAGCTATAAACAGTTACCACTTTCGTAATGTTCAATCATAATAGAATGGAAATAATAACATTACTTGGATATTAAACTGTTATTAAAATAAGTATACTCATCATAAAACATTTATAAATTTATTATATATACCTCATATAAAAATATAGGTTCATAACATGGAATGTGTCTCAATGGAGGAAAATTGAGACACAATTACATTACTGATTTGGTAGCTTTTGAAACATAACCCCCATTAATGAAGTCTCATGAAATGGATAATTAAATACACATATATTTAATTATAATAATCATAGAATGTATTCATGTGAATTATATACACCACAAAAAATAATGGAGTAGTGAATATGTCATGTATCTCACAGAAATAAAAAGTGAGATGAAATTCTCTTACCTTAAGTCTTGAATTTCTTCATACACATTCAAAAATAATATATAATAAATATAAGTTTATTATAAACCTATTGAATAAAAATATTATTATATCTAATACCATATATGATTTTTTATTAATTTATATTTATTTTTTATTAACGAATCCATGTTAATGTTATGTTTCAAGTAATATCCAGTTTATTTTTTCATATATGTTTTGACTTGTTATTCTTGATCATATTACATAGATCAAGATTTAATTACTTATATAATTTAAATCATGGTATAAATATCATATATATTTAGTATATATTTATTTATAATAATCTATATAGGATATATTTATGAAAAAAATACACCGTTCATGGAGACGGTAGACCATACGTACATAAGAACAATGTTTTCGTTTTATTGATGTATTGAAAGAAATAAATTAAATGAAACATGTGTGTGTGTGTATAACATAATTAAATTAGAATTATTATTTCATATATATCATATACTTTCACTAAACTCATCCTTAAAAAATTCCATGTAAGGTGTGGATGAATAACATCATTTTGAGGAAGCATTAGTCCACACTTACCCAAACAAAATTATCGTACATACACAAAATGTAATTCCTAAAGATGAGAGAAACCCCAATATTACATATAAAATATAATTTTAATTAATATCATTCACTAATATTTATTAATTTAACTTATTAAGTTAAATCTCTTTTTGCATATAAAAAAAGTATTTTATAAAATCATTCCGTTTTATATTCATTGGGATTCTATATTCATTTAGAATTAACAAATAACCAATGAATTAACTTATATATTTTCATAATTTATATAATACTATAATAATAAATTTAACAGCTAGCCTATATCATATTATATAAAATAAAAATATTTTTAATAATATATTTTTGTTGGGTAAAACTTGGTCTTATGTGTTACACAATCCATTCGGGAAGGTTTATCTTGCGTGTAATGCAATATGAAATTGGTTTTCCATAAAAATAAAGATAATATTTATGTTTCATATAGTTCATGATTAACTTGGTTTTGTAAATAACTCAATACAAACAAAGTTCTTTAATAAAAATATATTATTTTTAATGTTGTGTGAAATGAAAAATATCAAAAAGATTAAATTAATTTGAAAAAAATGTTTCACAAAAATATAAAGGTATTAGTATTAGAATATAAAAATTTATCATATCATACCCTATAAAATGAAATGGGATTTATAAAAATTTTATCATATCAAAACCTGCTGAAAAGATACATATTTCATAAACATTTCATCATTTCAACTTAGCATAACCTGTGAAAAGAAGCGGGTTTCAAAAGAATTGTATTATGGTATAACCCAAGGAAGATAAATAGGATTTGTAAACATAATACCATCATAGACATAAAAAAAATTAGTGAAAGAATGGTAATAATATCCTTGTATCATATTCTCGGTAAATAAAAGTAAGCATCAACATATTTCAGATTAGATGGAAAATAATTTTTATGGATCATTTAAAACATTTGTAGAGGAAAATATCCTTTCCACTTTGAGAAATGATTTTTAAAGCATAAAAAAAATTTGAAAATATTTTCCTTTGAAGTTAAATTCTAAAACATATAATGTACGTATCAAATAAATTATTTTTAATGACGATGGGATGTTTTCTTCATGTCGTGCACATAAAAATAATACCTTTCATGTTTTTGGTAAATTCAAATAAGAATTGTTTAGAAAATGATGTAATGATTCATTTCAAAACATTTAAAAAATTAATGCATGGTTAAAATTTACTTTTAAAATTAATAGGATAATAATTGATTTTTTTTTGATTTTTTTTTAGAAAACATGGTTTTGGAAGGAAATAGATTTATGATCGAAGAGAAATAAAGATGGATTTTCATAAAAATATTTTCTCAGTTATTTTAAGTAACATATAGTGTAAAAATTGTATTGTTACATGAAAACACCATGAATATCCATAGTAGAATAAAACTCATGAGTTTATTGATATATGTATTTTAATATTTGATCATCTAAAACATAATCATAAACAATATCGATAAATGATGTGATTGTAACAAAAAATCATTACAACTTTAGTATCTTTGAATAATAAGATACATGAAGGAATAATATTAAATGGAATGTAAAATATAATTAGGATAAATAAATTCATTATATTACATTTAAAATGGATTTTATATACACCTCATGAAAGAATATATGTGTATAACATTACGTGTGTCTCAAAGAAGGAAAATTGACACAAAAAACCCTTACCGCTTTGGTAACTTTGAAGCTATAAACCCCATGAAATAGGTATCCTAAAATGTATATTTAATTCCCAATAATTATAATTATAATATTAGTAAAATACATTTATGTGTAGCATATATACCACATAATATAATCACATTGTGAATAAGGCTTGTGTCACATAGAAAATAAAAGTGAACCTGAAATCCCTTACCTTAAGTATTGAATTTCATTGTACATGTTCAAAACAACTTTATAATAAATATATGTTTATTATACATATATAAAAGAACTATATTCATATATATCATACCATATATGGTTTTATTATAACATTTTGTTACCTATTTATTAACAATTACACGTTAGCATTGCATTTCAGACAATAATTGTTTTGTTTTTCGTGTATGTTTTGATTTTTTATTTCTGGTCCACTTACTAAAATCATGGTTTCTTAATATCCATAATGTTTAAAATGATATAAATATCATATATTTTTAGTATATATAACTTCATATTAATTCATAATCTGTAGTGATATGAAATGAAATACATTGTTCAAGGAGTTGGTAGGTCGTACATATGCATGAACATTATTTCCACTTTATAGTCATATTGAAAGAAATAAAGTTATGTGATGTATATTATCATTGAATAATTATTTTTATTTCATATATATCACATGTTTTCATTATACTCATTCTTAATATCTTCCATTAAATTGTTAATGAATCACTTTTCTTCGCGAGGCGGTAGTTCATCGTATGTACGAACGACGTAATTGTGTTCCCAAAGAATGGAAAATATGAATTTATATGTGAAATATTAATTATAGAATAATAATAAAATCATAAATATCATATATATATATATATAATATTTTCATCATTATATCCAGTATCACGGGGTGGTAATGGAGAAACAAATGGAATCGATTCGCGAGGTTGTAGTCCATCGTAAACACGAATGATGCTTTTGTAACCCATATGATTTAAGTAGAGAAGGTTTTAGGTAATTAAATTAACATAAAAACATCTTAGTATATGTATGATAATTATTTTTTTATATAATCAATATATATTAATAATTTAAGGAGGTGGAGGAATAAATAAAACAAAAAATGTTTGTCGATGAATGTTACCTCTTCTTTGGGTATCCTCCATATGTTTGCACTAAAATACTCTGTAAGATAGATGTATAACCAAACTAAGGCTTATAGATTTAGGGGGGGAAGTTTAAATTTTATTTGGGAAGTATTTTTCTAGACCAAAAGTGTTAATGTTTGAATAATAGAGGATAGTGGGTGGCTTTTTATAAGTGGGGTGAGTGGTGCACTTGTAATGTTTTGAAAAGCTTCAATCATACCAACCTTTTTATCTTTCCAAAAGCCTGAAAAATTGTTCATTAATGAAAATATTAGAAATAATGTCGAAATATGGCCAACCAATGGGTTTTTTATAATTTGGTATGTCAATATTTGACCTTTCTCTTCTTAGTTTCACCACCGGGAAACCCATTTTTACCTTATCCACGATAATTATTTTTTACTGCATTCACTATTCATTTTGGTCAAAAATTAATTTGGCCTTATTATATAATATAAATTATGATGATTAAAAAAATGGAATAAATTTTTCCAAATTTCATTTACATAAGTGGAAATTTTTAATTTAAAATTAATCTTGCGGATGCGATGACAAATAGGGGTTTTAAAGAGAAAATGTTCATAATTTTACAGAGTTTTTATATAAAAATACAATATACAATTAATTTAAATGAACTAAATTGGAGAAATGGATTAGTAATTAAACAAATTTTATGTTGAACCCCATTTAAAATATAATTCAACTTTGTTAATATATTAAATTAAAAAGGTTTTTTTCTATTAAAATTCAGTATTTTTAACTATTCATCATAAATAACATTGTTCAAAAAATCCAAAACAAGTCACCTTAAGATTATTTTAACATTATGAAATCAAAATTGAGGTTTATTTTATCAAATTAATTTCATAAACAATTTAGAAATTAATTTTATTGTTTTTCAAAAAAATACATACAAACATATTTTTGAGAAAATTTTATTTTAGAAGCATATAAAGATATTATCAAAAATTATATATTTTATGTTCAATATAATTTATTTAGATAAAAATTTATACTTAATAATTAAAAATTAGTTATTAATATTCATATCATAATGTTTATAAGATAGTTTATAATGGTTGTGACTAATTAACTCTATTAATAATATATCATGGTTTTGTTAAAACTCTGTATTATCATCAAAACATTTCTACCAAATTTTTCTATTTATTATATGTTTTTGAATGGTTTTAACCTTCCATATCATCTCTTCATCTTGATCAAGTGACAACAGATTTCTTCCTATAACTGCATTCATGTATGTTGGATTTCTAAACTTCATTCTATAAAGTATTCATAAGGAGACATATAAATTCTCGAGTGAAATCTATTAATATAAGAAAAATCAACTTGAGGAAGGTGTTTATTGTAATGACCCAAAATATTTTAAATAAAATTATATTTTTGTTTTAATTAAATGTCTTATTAAGTAATATAGTCATTCAAAACACATGCATTTATTTTTATCTAATTGGATTTAAAAGACCGTTAATTTTCATTACCATTGATAATATTTCTATTGAAAAGTTATCGCATGATGAATATAAATATAGGTCTCACAAATCCAATTCACATAGAAAAACGAATTGATGGCCTCGGCCAGTATGATCATACCCTTTGAATTCAATTTATCAGAGCTTCAAAGGGAGATATCAACTTTGGTTTTTTCCCTCTACCAAGCACAAACTAAAATTCAACAACTTAGGCATGAGAAAGACCGTTTATGGGATAAGTTCAAGGTCCTCGAGATCATATCCCAAACCACATAAGTCAAACCACCCAATGAAATTCCCACTATTGTGAACCTTAGTTATAGAGATTTTATAGGTGTATTAAATGTATATGAATCAAGACCCTATAAATATTATAATATAAATAATTTTTTATATAATAATGATTATATTTTTTTAAAATTATTATTACATTATAAATTATTTTTACTTTGATATATTAAAACACAAATATTATTTTTGTGTAATATTCAATCTCAATTAAGGAATTTATTTTTGATTAATTAATGGATTTTTTAAATAAATAATATTTTAATAAAATGTTATTATTAAAATATTATTATTAAATAATTATTATTAAATATAAATAATCATATAATTCTGACGAAGTCAATTGAAATTTTTATAATGGTTTGAAAATAGTTATTGTCAAGAAAACCAACATTTATTTATAAATTTAGATTATAATTTAAAAGTGGAAATTAAAAAAATTAGAAATTTTTTTATAAAAATGAAAATTATTTTTGGAATTATATCATTGAAATTATCCAATGGTGAATTTTTCATAATTTTCTGAGACAATCAAATTTTCAGGTAAAAATTAAATACTGAATACATATACATTCTATAATATGACATCATAATGACCCAAAAGTGATGGAATAAATACTATAAATAAAATAAAGAGAAAAATATATGTTTTCAATTTAAAATAATGGGATTTTAAGTTTATTTTTTTTTATGAATTCATTATGAATCCTCCAAAACAACTAATATATTTTAAGGTTTTAAAATTATTTCTTTACAAGTATGGATCACCTCCACATAAGTAAGGGAATTATTTTATTATGTTAGTCCTATAGCCTTATAAAATAATTAAAAACACTCCCTTCTGTTATAAACCATGTGAAAACCCATGGTAAGGTATGTGTTTTTTATTATTTTATTTTGCAGAGTCCAAAACCTAAATAATAATGAAATCTCCCTAATTTCCTATATAAACCCACCCAAGATCCAATTTATCTTCACGAAAAATCCATGTATCATGTGAATACTTTTAAATCCCCTCTCTAGAGTCCCCTCAAGTCATCCCCAAGCTCTAAACAAGCCCCTCCAAAGAATTTGGAGTCACACTCTCAAGTAAGGAATTCATTCTGAATCCTCCATTTTTCCTTTAGCTTACAGTTTATCTCTATTTACCCCAATGTAACTCTCCTTTATTTTTATATAATTATTCTAAATTATATTTATATGATGTTAAATCATGTATCCAGAGTATTTAATGCTTATTTTTTATGGATATACATGTTTTAAAAGGGTTATCTTCTCAATTCTTCCAGATAAGAAAGCCCGATTAAAGAGAGCTTCCATATTTCTTACCAATTTTCAAGTGATCTCTATAATATATTTTAATCCAAAATTATTTTTATAAAATCACTCATTTTATGATTAAAAACTATATTGGTTCATTTTTGGTGTTATACAAACAATTACACCTTTTCTGTTTTAATGAATCTTTAATATTTTCCTTAAATCTCACTAAAATGTTTTATTTCTAAAGTTTCTTAAACACATTGTTTTATGTGTATTCATTTAAATTTTACATCACATGTCATGATCTATGACTATTTATTCTTATTAATTTCCATTTATGATTTAAATAATTCATTTCTTGGACATCATTATGATATTCTCTTATGTTATCCCTTTTGACATGATTATAATATACAATTATTTTCATCGGTAACCCTTAAGTTTATGTGTGATTCATTATTTAGGATTATTCATGAGAAACAAATATTCATAAAAATTTTGTGATTGGTGATCCTGGATAGTTCTATAATTCATTGGGTAATGTTTAATATCATGATATGTCATATTGGGATAGGGAGTGAACCTGATTCCTTAAGTGGACTTTGTCATTCAAGTTGTCCTTGTAGTTATCCTTGACCAATGTTTATGATACATTTTTTATGTTGTTACCCCATTCACCTTGTTTCTTTTATGATTATCATTCTATATCATGTCTCGTAGTTCAATTTTATTATTCTTACTCTTTTTATTCCGCATTGATATTCCTTTTCGAACATGTATTATTCTCTTCATGGTATGCCATGTTTATTCCCTTTATAGGATTTATGATCACACCTTTCTTATGCATGTCCCCAGGTTATCCCATGAATTTTTAAGCGTGTGAAAGTTAATTAAGATTTCAATAAAGATGTTTTTTCATGTTTTAAATTATTGTGTAATTTACCTAACTTTAAAATACACTATACTTCTCAATCATCTTGTTTTTATTAAGTGTAATCTTATGTAATAAATCGTGAATTAATGTGTAATAAAGAGAAGGGTTGTTATAGTTGATATCAAAGTAAAATTTTAGTTATTTTTTGGATTGGGATTATAAAACTATAGTTAAGTCCTTTGGGATAAGTCTATGAATAAGAAAACATCCTCAAATTTTAGTAAGAATAGAGTAAGTGGTTTATCAAGTAAATACATCCATGTATGGATACTAAAAGTGGATGTGGTTTTAGAACAGTTGTTCCCAGGGGTAACAACCACGATAGGGTGTGCTAGGTCTGAGATGGTGTAACTTGGTACATGAAAACCAGACTTACAATGCACCTAGTTTGACACTCCCTAGGGATATTCTTTTTTAAATTTATATTCTCATTACAAACCATTATTTAGGGAACAAATAAATTCTCAGAAGAATATATGTTAGGAAGAAGATAAAGGATAACATTGATTGAATCCTATAAATCCATAAGTTAAGAAATAAATTTAATATATATGTTATCCCTTTAATTTCATTAGATTTTCCATTTTTTAAGAGTTTAAAAATATACATCCCCAGTTTTTCTTTTATTTTATCAAATTGGTGGAAATAGGAAGAATCAAGTAAATAATCAATGTGGTGGGAAATGTGATGACTATCCCAAGGAGATTCCCAACTTGATTGGATAAGGAATCATAAAAATTATGAAAATAATCTCCCAAATAACTTGGGTTCTGTATAGAAACCTGGATCGGGAGGATCTATCAAATCCCCCTAAGTGAGAACAACAATCAAGGGATTTACGCAATAAAAGGTATCCTACTTTCAATGTATCATATGGTCCCTTAATAATGGAACAATGGATCAACTCCATTGAGAATATATTTTCCATCCATCAATGTTAAAACTAGAGAAGCTTCTATTGGGTTTTTATCATATGGAGGGATAATATGATCAGTGGTGGACAATGATCAAGAATACAAAGCTTGAAGAAGAGATTGGAGTGATGGAGTGGAAAGAATTTTGCAAAATGTTTTTTGATAAATATTTTCCTTATTCGATCTAATTTAAAATGCAAAGATATTTCCACAGACTCAAGAAAAATAGACAACTAATATATTAGGGTGTACAAGGAAAACTACACAATACTAGTACGATACGGCACCTGTTTTTTTGTTAGCCCCGAATACAAGTTTGGATGCCTCTTTGGTGGACTAAAACCTACTCTACAAAAATTTGTGGTAATCTAAGACATTGATATCTTTAAAGAAATTATTTTATTTGGCCTCAAAGTAGAAATGGATATAAGTGAATATCAAGGGTATTAGGGAGAAAATAAGTGAAAAGTGGAGTTCAATTCTGGTAGTCTGATGGAAAAATCTAATGGAGCCAAGAAATTTCAACATCCCATTTGTCGAAGGGGAAGAAAGAATCACCCAAGAAATTTACTAAGGGAGTGAAGAAATTCCTTAGGTGTGAGGAGGAATGGAACTTATCTAATGATTACCGACAGGAGAAACCTGCTAATGTGATGGAGGAAATAAATATTTCAATCAACCCTCCCAACATTTTTACCATGGAACGTTTCAAATAAATGCACTAAGACAAGGGTTTTTTGAGACTACCAATAAACTCAATGGAAGCAAGGGTAAGATTTTACCATCACAACCATTGAGGTGGATCTCAAATATTATGTTGTGACATGTACACTAGTTAATAATTCAAGAATAGTGAATATAATTTTTTGATTATGGCTCTCAATATTCCTTCATGTCACAATATTTTAGTAGAACTATTTAAACAACACCACCACATTTAGAAGTATATCTATCAGTGAAAATGAAAATTGGGGAAATTATTGCAACCCAAGTATATAACTCCTCCCCTATCACAATTTGTGGGTTAAATGCTACATTAAACATTTTCAAACTCTATTTGGGGGAATCTCATTCAATTCTGGGTATGAATTGTATTCACCTATATAGAGACAATAGATATTTCCATGGGAAAGAAATAACTATATATATTGTGAATCAACACCTGATTTTGTACAAGTGCAAGGAGGAGGATGAATCTTCTTTAGCACCAAACATCTCAAGCATAGATATTATTTCCCTATGAGAAAGTGTATCTAGCTCAAATGATGGATTTTAATGAAATAACATTCCTCTAATACATACCTATTGTGAGGGAATAGTTGATGTGTTTATCGAGGAATAGACTAGTCTTTCTCCTAGTTGAGAGGTTGAATTTTCAATTGAGTTTATACCTAGGAATTTCCATTATCCAAGGCTCTGTATAGAATGGTGTTTCTAGAATTTGAGGAGATAAAGAAACAACTATAGGTTTATTTGGATAAAGGTTTAATATTCCTAAGTGCTTCATCATAGTTTGAAATATTCCTCTTCATAAATAAGAGTTATGGGTCAATGCACCATTGCATTGATTGTCATGAGATCAAAAGATCACAGTAAATAACAATTATCCTCTACTATTGATTGATTCCTTGTTTGATCAACTATTTAGAGAGTAATACTTATACAATGTGGATATTTGGTTGGGGTATTACCAAGATAGGGTGAAGAATGAGGATATCCCCAACAATTTTTCTCATATAAGGTATGGGCACTATGAGGTCATAGTAGTCCCATTCATATTCATTAATCCTCCATCAATATTTGTGGACTTATTGAATAGAGTCAATAGATATTACCTTGAAAAATTTGCGGTAGTGTATATAGATGATATTTTAATATACTCCAAAATAAAGTAGGAGCATCAAGATCATATGAGAATTGTTCTAAAGAACTTACTAAAAGAGAATATTTATGATAAGTATAGAAAATCTGAGTTATGGCTAAAGAAAGTCTCATTATTTAGGCATATCATCACAAGTGATGGAATATTTGTGGACCCTTAAAATATTGAAGTATTTAATGGATGGTTGAGGCCATAATCTATGAAAAATATTCATATATTTCTTGGGTTAGTTGGGTATCATCTCCAATTTTTTGAGAAATTTATCGTGATTTCCAAACCCTCTTACCAATATAACTCGGAAGGTAATAAAGTTTTATTGAAATAATGAATGTGAAGAGAGATTTAAGGAGCTGAAAATAAGTCTTATCACTGACCCTATGCTTACATTACTCACAGGTGGAGAACTTTTCATAGAATTCAGTGGTGCTTCAAAGAACAGATTAGGCTATGTGTTAATGCAGAATGAAAGATTCATAGTATATGCTTCAAGGAAGTTGAAAGTTCATGAATAGAACTACCGAACGCATGATCTGGAGTTAGCTATAGTGATCTTCGCTTTGAAAATATGCTAGAATTGTCTCTTTGGGGAGAATTGTGAAATATATATGGATCAAAAAATCTTATGTATATATTCACATATAAAGAGATGAATATGTTCCAATGAAGATGGTTTGATCTGATCAAAGACTATGACTGCTCAATACACTACTATCCTATGATAGAGAACAAAGAGGTGCATTCTCTATGTAGAAAGGATCCATAAATTATATCATTAATAAGAATTGAGAGGGTACTAATATTATTTAATTTGAAAATGATGGATATGGGAATCATAAATGAATGAACATTATCAATCATTTCAAAAATTATTTCTCAACCATCTCTTATGAGGAGGATAAAGCATGCTCAAGGAAATGATGTGGGAATTCAAAAGAAGGTAGAAACTACAAGGAAATGGAAATCCTCATATTTTAATGTTAATGGGGAAGTAATTGTGAAATTTTGGTCAAGATTATGTGTTCCATCAAATCCTAAGTTAAAGAAGGAACTATTAGATGGTTCAAATAGTTTTACTTTGTCCATTCACCCAAGAAGCACAAAGATGTATCAATATCTCCATGAGTGCTATTGTTGGGACAATATGAAGATGGAGATCACTGAATATACATCAATGTTCCTGGTATGTTAGTAAGTGAAGGATGAAATACATGATTAAAGAGGGATGATGTAACCATTACCCATACCAACATGAAAATGGGAAAACAACACCTTGGAATTTTTCAACAGACTTTCGAAGACATTCAAGGGAAAACTCTATAGGGGTTTTCTTGGATCGTCATACTAAGATAGATCACTTTATCACAATCTGACAAGACTTATCACTGGATCAACTTTCATGAATATACATCCAAGAAGTGGTAAGGATGCATGGATTACCACTATCAATTCTATTTGATCGATATATTACATTAACCTATATGTTCTGGAAATGTATTCAACATGATCTGAAAAGTAAGTTGAAATTCAGTATGGCCTATCTTCCCCAAACTGATGGCTAATCTGAGCAGACTATCTAGACACTAGAATACATATTGCGAGATTATTCTATGGACTTAAAATGTGGATAGGACCCACAACTTCCTCTAATTGAGTTATCCTATAATAATAGTTTCTAATAGAGAATCCAAATGCCTCCCTCTAAATCCCTTTATGGGTAGAGGTTTAGAAAACCTACTAAGTCCTAACATGGTTGAGGAAATGGTAGAAAATTTTAATGCCATTCAGTAGCTCATCAAGGTTTCTCATAGTTAACAGAAGATCTTTGATAATAATCATATATGAGACCTAGTGTTTGATGTTGGAGACATGTTATTCCTCTGCATATCTCCATTGAATAAATTTATGAGATTTGGGAATAAGGTAAATCTCATTCAAAGATACATCATCACCTTTGAGATCATTGATTGAATCATAGTGGTGGCCTACCGACTAGAACTCCCACTTAACCTATCCCAAGTACGTGATGAATTACATGTATTTATATTGAGAAATTACATACCAAACCCCTCACATGTACTCAATCCATATGTGGTACCATTGAAGAATGGTCTTTCCTTTGAGGAGCAGCCGGTAAAGATCTTAGATCATAGAGACAAAGTTATATGAAATAAGACAATGCATCTTATAAAAGTGTTCTGTAGAAACCAAATGTTTGAAGAAGTGATGTGGGAACAAAAATAAGTGATGAAATGGAGTTACCCTCATTAACTTTAATGTGGGAAATGAAAACTTATAGGGAGAAATTTCTTTATGGGGAAGATTATAATGACTCAAACTATTATAAATAAAAATCCCCTTTTGTTTTAACTAAGTGTGTTATTATGTAATATGGTTATATAAAACACATGAATTTATTTTATCCAATTGGATTTAAAATACCATTAAGTATCATTATCATTGATAATATATCCATTGAACAATCATCACAAGATTACTATAAATATTAGTCTAACAAATCCAATTGAAAGAGAAAAATGATTTGATGGCCACAACGAATAGGATCATACCCTAGTAATTCCATTAACTAAACCTTATAAGGGATATAAAATATTTGGTATTTTCTATTGACCATGACCAAATTGATAGAAAACAACTTAATCATGATCAAAATCATTTAGGGAAGAAGTTAAATCTTATCAAGATCATAGCCCAAACCGTGTATGTCGAACCACCCCATGAAAGTCTCATTGTCGCACACATTAATCTTATGATGTTTACTTGTGTATTAAAGGTATATTTATCAAGATTCTATAAATGTGATTTATATTATTTTTTATAGAATAAGAAATATATTTTCATCCTGTTATTTTTACATTATAAATGGTTTTAAATTTGAAACAATAAAACACAAATATTATTTTTGTGTAATATTAAAATTAAATTATGGAAGTTATTCTGTTGAATTGATGGTTTTTTAATAGATAATATTTTAATAAAGTATTATTATTAAATAAGTTTAATTAAGTATAAATTGTCGTATAATTTTTACGAATTCAAATGTATTTTTTTATAAGGGTATGATGACTGTTATTGAAAAAACCATCATTTATTAATAAATATTAATTTTATTTTAAAATTTAAAATTCCCATATTTAGAAAATTATTTAGATATAATGAATATTATTTTTGGAATCAGAATGTTGAAATTATCTAATGGTATTTTTTTCATAATTTTATGTGACATTCAAATATTCGGGTGAAAATTAAATACCGTATAAATATACTCTATGTATTATGACATCATAATGACCCAAACGTGATGTCATAAATACTAAAAATGAGATACACGACTGAATATATGTTTTACATTTAAAATAATTTTAATTTTTGTTTATTTAATTTATTTTATTAAGGCATTATGAATCATCCAAAACCATTAATATATTTTATGGTTTTAAAATCATTTCTTTAAGAGTATGACTCACCTCCATATAGGAAAGATCATTATTTTATTAATTTATACCCCTGGCCTTATAAAATAATGGAAACCACTACTATTTGGTAGAAACCATGGGAAAACCCATGGTAAGGTTTGTGGGTTTGGTTATAATATTTTGTAGAGTCCAAAACCTAAAAAATAAAGAAATTACCCTCATTTACAATATAATCCCACTCAATATCCCATTTCTATTCACTAAAACTACTTGTAACAAAATTGTAATCTTCCCTCCCGACTCTAGAGTCTAACCAAGGCTCCAAAAATCTCTCAATAACCATCTACAAATAATTTATATTCACACACTCAAGTAAGGGATTCTTTCCGAATCCTCCATTTTTCATTCAGGTTACGCTTTCTCTTTTTACACCATTTTAGTTGTTCTTTATTTTTATATAAATATTATACATAATTTTTATATGTTCAAAAATAATGTTTCCATATCATTTAATTCTTATTTTTTCGGTATATATATGTTTTAAAAAGCTTCTCTTCTCAATTCTTCCAAATAAGAATGGTTGGTTAAAGGGAATTTCCCGATTTCTTGCCTATTTCATAGTCCTCTTAATAATATATTTTAATCAGAAATTATTTTTCAAAAATAACACATTTTATGATGAAAAATTATCTTGGTTCATTTCTAGTTTTATATAAACAATTAAACAATTTCATATTTTAAATAATCTTTAATATTTTCCTTAAACCGCCCTAAAATGTTTCATTTCTAAAGTTTCTTAAACACATTTTTTACATGAATTCACTTAAGTTTGACATCACTTATCATGATCTATGCCTATTTTTTCAAATTAATTTCCATATATTATATAAATATTTTCTTTCATGCACACCATTAAGACATTCCCTTATATTATGCTTTTTGACATGAATATGATACAAAATCATTTCTATGGGTAACCCTTATGTTTATGTTTGATTCCTTATGTATGATTCTTCATGTGTAACACATATTCATGAACATGTTATTATGGGTATTCTCAAATAGTGCTCCAATGCATTGGGTAATGTTTATTATCATGATATGTCATGTTGGAATAGGGAGTGAACATGATTCCTTTATGGGACTTTGTCTTTTATGATGACTTTGATGTTATCCTTAACCTATGTTTATGACATAGTGTTTTATGTGGTTTCCACATTTCCTATGTTTCCTTTCGAATTAACATGCTATATCATGTCTCATTATTCATGTTTATTATTCCTACTCTTTTATGCCTCACCAATATGCCTTTTCTAACATGTATTATTCTCTTCATGTTATTCCATGTTTATTATATTATAATGATTTATAGCTCACCGTTTTATTATTTTTATCCCAAGGTTGTCCCATGTAGTTTATATGTGAACATGTTAAGGAATGTTTCAACAAATAAATTATATTTTCATGTTTTATATTTTTTTGTAATCTACCTAATTCCCAAATACACTAGACTTCTTGATCTTTGGGGATGTATGTAATAAATCATGAATTAATGTGTAATAAGTAGAAGGGTTGTTATATTAATTCCAACCACCTTTGAGATCTAAAGAACAAAATATTAGAATATCCCTTAGATATTGAATTGTTCACTCAGACTGACCGTCTATCTTAGGATGATATGTAGTACAAAAACTCCACTCTGTATCAATAGATTACTTAACATTTCTCCAAAACATCAAGTTAAACTTAAGATCCCTATCAGATACATTTAAATGTGGTACCCCCTTAAACATTAAAAAATACATAATGTATATTATAGAATGAGGATCTTGAGATAAATCTTATATTATGGATACAAAGTGTGATGGATTTGCGAGTTGATCAAATACAAACCATAATTACCTCAAAATAAATGATAAGATAAACCCTAATGGTTAACAATACCATTATATATATGTCTAAAAAGTGTATATTCATTCTTCCTTAAATAACATTTCCTGTAAAATATATATAAACCAAAGGGTTGTATTTACATAATCATCTCTTCAACTATTCTTAATATTTATAAAATACTATCTTACAATAACCTTAAAAGGGGTTTCAATGACTTATGATCAACCATAAACTCATAAACCCATGATGGTATCTTTAACTCCTAATTTAATCTTACATGGAGATTAGTAAACTTCCAAAAGTTAATTCACCATTTATTCCTTATAAAAAATATTATCTTATAAAAAATATTTCCATTGAAATCATGGGTTAAACCTTATACCAATAGAATATCAAATACGATTTAGTTATTTTATAATTAATGTAGAGGGATAAAATCTTATGAAATTTCACTAAATTATGAACAATTTTATTATTTTAGGGCTCTCTCATACAAAATAAAAGATGAAATTCCCAACCAAGGATGGTAGGATAAGTTTTCCCTAAGTATCATGATTACCTTTGTCTATTTTTATTGTATAATCTTTACCTTTTTCCTTTGTTTTTAGAGGTTTTTGTGGATTATCATCCATATTAACCCTTATATTGGGTCATTTATTTGTATAATTTCCCAACTCCTTGAACTTAAAAAACTAGAGTGTGGGTGGTGTATGATTTGGATATATATTCTACTTCATTGTATTAAATGGCCCATTAATCACATTTCAACATTTATAGACTTTATAACGTTACCTTACATATTTAAATCACCTACTAGATCCATTCAATCAATTCCCTTGATTCTTATTCCCACATTTTGGTCATAAAAATGCGTAGAATTTTTTTCCACTATTTGATTTTTCATGATACTCGATATTCATTTTCTTATAAAAACTATAGGAATAATAGGAATATCTAATTTCTATTTTTAACATTAGTGAAAATTGAGTGACTTATTCATAGTGACTAAATTATCTCATATCCAAGGCCTTTTGAAGACTTGTTTTCATGCCACCAAATAATCAATCGATTTTTATTTCAGGGATGATGATTAAACCAGAATCATGCCATGAAAGCCTTGTAAAATTATATTTATAGGTACTAATAGAATCATTATCTTTTTTATTAAACTCAATTAATTCGTTTCCATGTTTTTTCTTACAATATGTGGTATGTACTTACTCAAAAATATCTATATAAACTATTCCCATTCTATTGATTAAATTTAATCTTATTCCATTATGTTCATAATAAGTTTCAACCACTAATCTTCCACACCTTAGAAATGATAAATAGCCAAAATGAATTTTTTATGATCCAAACAAAAAATAATGGAAAATATCTTTTTAGAATTACTGATCCATTTCTCATAAATTAGTATATTATTGGAACCACTAAAATAAGTTTTATGTTTCTTATTGAAGGACTCAAAAAAATATTATTTCTCCATTTCTAATTTGTAAGTTCAAAATTATTGATAGGGACACATGCCTGTCATAGGTCAAGGAAAAACAATTTTTATGTATTCCATAGTGTAGTCTAGTGATTATCCCTAGTATGTCTCCCAAATATGAGTGCACACAAAATGATTTGTTTCTTTTAAATGCGGGAAAAAATGGTGTGTTTTTAGAATAAATAGATAAGAAAATGATTGAAAGGAAATTTGAAATTCAAAGGATTAAAAACTATGATATTAAAAGGTTGATTAGGCCAGGGTCAGTTTCCCAATTTTAATGTTATACTTTTTTAATTTTATTAAACCCACTTTTTCTGAGTTGAATAAAGTTATTTTCCACAATAGTTTCTTCTCACTTCCTTAGTGAAATTATGATGGTAAGAGAAAAACTTACCAAGATCTCAGTTTGGTCAACTCTCTTTCCATGTGAAAAATAATTTTGTTGAATATCCTTAATTGACATGGGGAATACCCAATCGGGTCTTGTTTATCCCAAAAAATCAAGAACATTTACTACCCTTTTTACACATACTGAAGATCGTCGAGTACTTCACCACTAATCTGTGGTTTATTCCATTGTATATAAACTAGAAATAAGTAAAGGGAGATAATGATTATTTAACCAAGTAAAAAAATGAGTAACGGTATTAAAATTATATAACGATCGCACTTGATAAGAAAATCCTGTATATGAAATTAAAAAAAACTTTGAAGAAGAAAGAAATTTCATTTAATTATGTCCAAGAACTCAATAATTACAAAATAGAAAACCAACCCTTCCACAATCACTCAAAATATTTACCCCAACATGGTAAGTCTAGTCAGGATGAATGGGAAGAATAATTCATTACAAGTCTATGTAAAATAAAATCAGAAAAAGGGATAAATCCGAAAAGATCTCCTCCTTGGTGTCCTAGAAGGAATGGGCTGGAATGAGATGCTTTGAGAAGGAGGAGCTCCCCTCCTTTTATATCTAGAATTTTTCCCCCGAATATTGATGCTTTATAGCCCTATTAAATGACCTATTCACGTGTTTCACCCATCTTAAATGTTTTTCGTGATTACCTTGGTCATATCTCCTCAAATTTTTAGTATACTTACACAAGTATTCTGAGCATTAGCCCCATTTTACTCTAAAACTATATTCTGTCCAGTCAGACTCTACAAATCGCAAACCTCTAGATTATAATGCTTTAATAACCACTAAAATGGCCAATTCAAGCATCATTACCTTCATTAAAGATGTTCCAAAATGTCTTTCACATCCACCTAACGAAGTTCACAGAAATTGAGCCAACCATGAATGAGTTATGACCCCCACATAAAAACTTGATAGATTTATAAATAGTTTTCATGGTTCAACTTGTGAGCATATTTTGAGCTTCCATATGGTCGATTAATCTTTTGTTCAAGAAGGATGTAATGAACTAATAGCTGTGTAGAATCTAGAAAAAATAATTTTTCAATTTGGATTAGTATAGAAAATGGTATGGCCAAAATACAGAAATAATTTAAAATAGTTAAAAATATGAAATGGGCCATTTTTACTTTAAAGATCAAAATATCCCCAATATCATAAAATGTGGAAATTTATCATAAAGTAACACTTTTTTGGGATTTAAAACATTTATATTCAATGTAAATATATTGAAAATATTTTCTATATCAATTCCCCCACACATAGCACTTGTACTCCTGGACAAGTAAGCATCAAAATCAAATCAAATAAAATCCAAAACACATACCCATGAGATCTACCAAATCCAAACCAATAAACAATAAAATATCATGCCTTAAAAAAATTATTTCAATTTCTCCATTTAGATTATTTAATATATTTTAATATAATTTCTAATCCCATGCACACAAAACACCTACCTCGCATTAATTTTCTCTCATCTCACAAATATAAGTGTTCAACAAGTATTTTCTCATCCAAACTCATGCAAGAGTCACCATAAGCTTGATAAATTCTTAATTCTCCACCCAATTTGAGTGAAGGACATGTGTTTCTCATTAGGACTTTTTAGGGTTGTTTTTTGGATTTTGGCTGGTTGGATTTTGATGTTAAAAATTATGAGGCTGAAAAGAGAGGGATTGGCACTTTTTGAAGAAAAATTTCAAGATTCTAATTTTCATGAAAGTATGGTCTCCTTCTATTCCCTTTTGTAGAAAATTGGCCCCATCATCATGATAACTCAAGGAAATTTCATGCCATTTGGCATTTTACAAGAAAAAATTTCTACTCAAACATTGTTTCTTTCTTGAAAGCTCCCAATAGGCGTAGCTTTCTTTTTACATTGGAAGATCCAAAAAGGCATAGCTTCTTTTATCAGGAAATCTCTAGAAAAACCACATCTTTTAACAAAATGAAATCTTCATTAGAAACATTATCTCTTCAATGTTTTATTCTTCACCCAATGTATCACCAAATGAGATAGTAAACTACAAGACATCTTGCCACACACATATGTTCAACTAGATCCTGCAATTACACTTCAAGAGCAGGTTGGATATGGAAAATTGGCTTACAATGTGGCTAACCTAAGAGGTTTTTCATGGATTCTAAGGGATACAAGGATTAATATATAAGACAGGCCGTAATAAAAAGGATTATTTTGAAAATGGGCTTAAAACCAAATAAATGCCTCAATCATTTAAAACAAAAGTACCTCAAACCCTCAATTTTTAACATGAATAAATCAAATTCTAGATAAAACAATAATAGTTTGGTTCTCTCAAGAAATGAGGTGAATGTAAGAAATAAGAAAAAAATTATGAGACATAAAAATCAGATTACTTTTCATGAAATTAAAAAATATTTGAACTTGAAACAAAGTTATTTCAGCATTAATTTAAGATTAGTTTCATGGAATAGATTGATTTACTCATTGAAATAGGTTTCAAAATTAGAAATGATAATCATTTAATCTCAATTTTTTTGACAACACACTAAATTTTAAAAATATGCACACAAATATCTGAAAAATACAATGTTTTTTTATAAAAATTATAAACCAAACATCAAATAAAAATCATAAACTACAAAGGTTCCCTCTCCCATAGTTAAATGATGTAGTTTCTTCAGTTCATTAAAATGGATTTAACATGAATCATATTTTAAAATGAATCATAGCAAGAAAGAAAGTATAATGGATAGGTATGACCTGACTTATTAGAAATGAAACAATGAGTTAGGATCCTAAGTTTTTCTCTTTAAAAACATAAATAAAGTAAAATATATATCATAAGAAATGAATTAAATGAAATTAAAATAAAATTTGAATGAGAAATGAAGGATAAATATTGGTTTAATCCCCCAAGTGGGCCCTGGGTTTTGACTGCCTCTAGATGGGCAGTTTTAATCAGTTATCCCCAATCTGATGGTGGGTGAAGATTCTTGTCCATGAATAAAGAAAAATTATTTTATTCATCATGTTCTACATCCATTTTAAAGAGGAATATATGGATATAGTATTCCAAATCCACCTCTATGGTCATAAGATAAAACCTAAATGGTTAATGTAGGATAATGAATGAGACCTCCTCTTTTTTGGTTTCCATTTGTCCAATTTCTTCTTCATTCACCAGTACATTCTAAAGGTATGAAAATTATTCCCTTTAAAACTATGCATCTTGTGACTCTATTTCCTCCTTAAAATCAAACTTTATCTCTTCTGGATCTCCCTCCAATAAATTATCAACAAGTTTGGGGAGCTCTGGTTGTTCCTCTTTAGGTTCATCTTCTTTTTCATAATCATCCTCCAAGGAAAAATATAAGTTGGCTGAATCTGAAAAATTAAAACAAATGGAGGTAATACTCAATTCTGTTCCCACAAAATCAAGAGATAATGTGTTCATGAAAAGATTATCTCCCTTATTTTTTTCATTTTCAATATATTCTTCATTCTAAAGAACCTCTAAGAGTTGATTAGTAGCTAATAGAGTTAGGGAGTGAGTCTCCACTATTTCTTGGATATCTATAGAAAAGTATAGGAAGAATAATGGGTATCTTCCTGGAAATTGAGAACGTCATAAAACTCTAAAGTAATGGGTGAACTTAGATAGATTTTGGGCCACCGCTTCAAAAATTTCTTTGTTCATCTCCTCCCATAGGCCATCTATGAATTATTTGAATACTTTCCCCCCATTTTTTGACTTCCAAAATAACCTCAACTTTTTTAAAACAAAATAAACCCCATATCCCATGGACAAGGGTGATATAATAATTGGTCCTTTCACTGGTGGGTAATTGTTCCACGAATTAAAGAAATAATAGTTTGAAGACATCGTGGCTATGTTTTTTAAAAAAATTCTTTAATTTGAAAAGGTAAAATATTTACAAATTGATTGTGGAACTACCTCCTTAGAAACAGCACCTAGTTTGATGCACACCTATTGTTGGGCATGGAAAAAAAATTATATATTCCCTAGTGTAGTCTAGTGATTAACCCTATGAAGTCTGCAAAAGAGGAGTGTGCACATAATAGATTTTCAATTTTAAATAAGGTTATAAATGGTGTGTTTTTAGAATAAATCGATAAGCAAATTGTTGAAAGGAAATTTAAAATTCAATGGATTAAAATTTATTATATTAAAAGGGTGATTTTTTCAAGGTCAGTTTCCTAATTTTAATGATATCCTTGTTCAACTTAATTCAATCCTCTTCTTTTGATTTGATTAAAGTGAGTTTCCACAATCGTTTCATCTCACTTACATGGTAAAATTATGATGGTGAAAGAAAGCCTTAGCAAGATGTCATTTTGGTCAACTCTCCTTCCGTGTGAAAAAATTTTATATTGAATATCCTCAATTGAATTGGGAAATACAAAATTGGTTCTTTTTTATCCCAAAAAATTAAGAACATTCACTACCCCTTTTATCTGTGCTGACAATCATTGAGTACTTCACCACTAAACCATG
Organism: Viscum album; assembly: GCA_963277665.1. Lineage (NCBI taxonomy): Eukaryota > Viridiplantae > Streptophyta > Magnoliopsida > Santalales > Viscaceae > Viscum > Viscum album. The sequence goes on along the minus strand of OY728138.1, from coordinate 1,226,879,687 downwards.
GTCTATACAATTGTATATAAACAAGAAATTCGTGGAGGGAGATAATGATTATTTACCCAAGGAAAAAATAAATAATGAAATTAAGATTCAATAAAAATAACACTTGATAATAAAATCCTCTATACGAAATTCAAAAAAACTTTGAAGAAGAATGAAATTTCATTCAATTATCTCCAAGAACTCAAGCATTATAAAATAAAAAACCAACCCTTCCCCAATCACTAAAAATGTTTATCCCACCATAGTAAGGGTAATAGAGATTAATGGGGAAGAATAATTCATTAAAAATCTATGGAAAATAAACGAAATAAAATAGAGAAAGCCAGAAAGTTCTCCTCCTTGGTGTCCAGGAAGAATGGGACGGAATGAGATGCTTTGAGAGGGAGGAGCTCCCCTCCTTTTATATACAAAATTTATCCCCCGAATGTTGATGAATTTTATCCCCATTAAATGAACTCTTCACGTGTTTCACCTTTATTGAATGTTGTTAATAATTACATTTTCCATCTCTACAAAAATTGTCAGCATATTTTCACAAGTATTCTGAGCGTTATGTCTGTTTTACTTTGAAACATTATTAGGTCCAGGCAGACATCCCAAATCAAAAACCTCCCTATTATAAAGATTTAATTACCTCTATAATAGACAATTAACTAATCCTTAACTTCATAAAAGTTGTTCCAAAACTTATTTCTCATCCACCCACCATATTTCACAGAAATTGGGCCCAACAAGAACATGTTATAGACCCCATAACAAAAATAGACAGATCTGAAAATAGTTTTCATGGTCCAACTTATGAGATTATTCTATGCTTCCATATGGTCAATTCAGATTTTGGTCAAGAAGGATGTAATGAATTCTTGGATGTGCAGAATCAGGGAAAAAAATAATTTTTTAATTTGGATTATTGTAGAAAATGGTATGGAAAAAATACAAAAATAATTTAAAATAGTTAAAAACCTAAAATGAACGATTTTTACTATTAAGCTCAAAATATCACCAATATCATAAAATAAGGGAATTTATCATAAAGTAAGACTTTGGTGGGATTTAAAACAATGATATTTAATGTAAATTTATTGAAAATCTTTTCTCTATTAGATATCTTGATAGTTTTGTTTGATAATATCAACAAGATTTTTCATCCAAGTTCCGATATCATTTTTTTAATTCATAGGACAATCATTGTATTATTTATTTCATTAATTTATAACATGGTTTCTTCGGGTTTAATACATTTAATAAAACCAAAAAGAAGAGTGTAAGAAATAGTAATCATAGTGTAAAACTACATAATCATGAAAAATTACGTATACAATGTCTAAATCATGACACGTTTGTTTCAATATGTGACACCTTAGTTTTATCCTTGGAAATTTATAGTCACCATATATTTAAATCCTTCATTATGTTTTATAAAGAGTTTTTAAATTTTCAAATAATATCCCCTAGGGGTGTTAAACTAGGTGTGCATCAAGTCCCATTATCATGCATCAGTTCTGAGTTGAGTATAGCTCAATATTTTGTTTATGGGGTTGTTAACCCTAGGTATATATGTGTTATAGCCACATCCACTTATAGTGTTTATATATTAATTTATTTCATGGAATCCTCTAACTATATCCTTTAACAAAATTCCAAGTCATTTTTTTATATTTTAAATAATCCTTAGACTTATCCTTATACATTTTCTTTGGGATCTCACTAAGGTTTTCTCATCCTAGTTTCCAAAGGTTAACTAAAATTATACCCTGATACAAACTATAGTGACCCAATCTTCTCATACATGGATATTACATCTTTTTATATGAATATTCATTACATTATACAAACACACACCTGAGGAACATAATATTTGAGTGCCTTTGCAAACATAGAACATAATATTTTAATCTAGTTAAATATATTGAATTTGTACCACAAGATCTTATCATATTATACTCCTCTTAGGAAGAACCTACCTAAACATTTATTCATAATCTTGGGTAAGGGAATATAATAAAGGGTTAACTTAGATTCTTAGAAATGGTAAACAGTATAGATAGAAATATAAGATCATATGAAGAAATAATATAATCATAAGGGTATGTGGCATGAACATAACATAAAAATATCATAACCAAACTATCATGGATCATAAATAAGATTAATGAAATAAAACTTTATAATTTCAAAAAACATGGGTTGTAATAGTGAGAAATCACCAAAAATCAATAAAAAAAACTTGCTTCATAAAAGTGTGGGACCATCTGAAATATAGGACAATATTTTATTTGTCAAGGTAAAATACCATGACCATCAAAATAGTGCATCAACACATATCACATGTTTCCCATTGTGGATTAAAATGAACCTATTTCCCATTGTATATCCGGAGACACCTATTTTCCATTATGGATTAGGACAAACCTATTTCCCATAGCGGATCAGGACATAACTGTTTCCCATAGAGGATTGGGACACACCTGTTTTCCACTGTGGATCAAGTCTGTCAAATTATTTCCCATTTTTATCTCTTGTGATATAAATCGTTACCCAATGAATTGGAAGGAGATATAGGTCTCACCTGTATTATGTTATAACATAACCATTTTCACATAAATAAAATCATACATATGTGTGCCATATAATCATAAAACATTCATCATATAATAACCCATGAAATGAAATTGGTTTCATAATCATTTCATCATATCATACCTATGGAAAATTTATAGGCTTCATAATCATCCCATCATTTCATCATGGCATAACCCATAAAAAGAATTGGGTTTCATAATAATTTTATCATGGTATAACCCGTGGAATAGAAATTATTTTCATAAACATAATTCCATCATAAACATTCACCATTCATAAAAATAATAATAATGTAATCCTTGGATAATGTCACCAATAAATCATAGGCAACGTTAATGTATTTCATATAAGATTGAAAATTATTTTGATTGATCATTTAAAAAATTTCATGAGGAAAATATCCTTTCCAATTTCAAAAAAAACTTTTTAGAACATACAACATTTCAAAAATATTTTTATTTGAAAATAAAATTTAAAATATGTTAAGGAATATTCGACAAAATGATTAATCATGATGAAATAAAATTTCATTCATTTCACACATATAAAATACATATTTCATTAACATTTTCACTAAAATATAAATGGAAATTATTTGAAAGATGATGTGAAGATTACATTAAAAAATTAAAAATTAAAACATGGGTAAAAAATTATTTTAAAAATAATAGGAAAATAAGAGAAAATTTTCTAAATCATTTTTCAGAAAACATGGTTCTTGTAGAAAATGTATTTCTGACAAAGGAGATAAATAAATTTAAATTTTATTAAAAACATTTTATAGAGTATTTCAAGTTCCAACGAGTGTAAAAATGGTATTATAACAAGAAAACATCATGAATAAACATATGAGAATAAAATTCATGAGTTTATTGAGAGAGATATCATTATATGTCATCATCTAAAACATAATCCTAAACAATCCCGATAAACAATGATATTGAAACATAAAATCATTAGAACTTTCATATCATTGAGTCATAATAACCATGAAGTAATAACATAAAATGTTTCTTAGAATATCATCAGTATAAATAAATTCATAATAATAAATTTTAAAAGGTTTTTATATAAAACTTTTAAAAAAATATCGGTGCATAACATAAAGTACATCTCAGTAAAGGCATATTGAGACAAAAATCCCTTAACGATTTGGTAACTTTGAAACTATAAAACCCATGAAATAGGTATCCTAAAATGGATATGTAATTTTCAATAATTTTAAGAATAATAATTATAAAATACATCCAATGGAAGTATATACACCACATAAAATAAAAAGGTGGTGAATAAGGATTGAGTGTCACAAAAAAAATAAAAGTGAGACGGAAATATCATACCTTAAGTCTTAACACACATTGTACATGTTAAAAATTCATGTATAAGAAATATAAGTTTAATATATAATTAATAAAGAACCATATTCATATATATAATACCATATATTATTATTTTTATATCCATTTATTACCCATTTATTAAAAAAATCCATGTTAAAGTTAAGTTTTGGGCAATAACTGTTTTTTTTTCGAGTATGTTTTAGCTTGTTATTTTTAGTAATCTAAAATAAATAATGGTTTAATAGTATCCAGAAATTTAAAAATGATATAAATATCATATATATTCATTATTTATGTATTTATATTAATCCATGAAATTTAGTGACAGGAAATGAAATACATCGTTAATGGAGATGGTGTGTTATATGTACGTATGAATGTTATTCCCATTTTCTTGTCGGATTGAAAGAAAAAAAATTAAGTGATATATATTATCATTCCAAAATAATTCTTATGTCATATATATCACATATTTTCATCAAAATAATCCTTAATACTTTCCATGTAATTCATTAATGAATCACATGGATTTGCGAGGCGGTAGTCCACCGTACATACGAACGATGTTATCGCATTCCCACAAAATAGAATATATGAATGTACGTATGATATATTAATTAAATAATCATAATAACATCATAAATATAATATATATATATATATAATATAAATTATAAATTCATCATTATTTCCATTCTCAAGAGGTGTTAATAGAGAAATGAATGACATTGGTTCGCAAGGTTGTAGTTCACCACACACACAAACGATGATTTTGTAACCCATTATATGAAAGAGGAGAAGGTTTTAGGATATGAACATAACATAAAAACATATAATTATATGTAATATACTGAGGTTATTATACAATTATGATATAATTCTATTATAATGGGGAGGAAGAAGAAATAAAAAAAAATTGTTGATGAATGTTACCCCTTCTTTAGGTATCCTTCTTAGGTGTGCACTAATATCCTTCATAGGATGGATTTCCACAAAGAATAAAGATTATATGAAGAGGGATGGAATTTTGGAAGTGATTTGGGTAGGTATTTGTGGAACCAAAAGGGTTTGAATGTGTGAATAAGAGAATAGAGAGGGTGGCCTTTTATAAGTAGGGTGAGTGGCACACTTGTAAATGTTTGAAAAGATTCAATCATACAGACATTTTTATCATGCCAAATGCCCCCAAAATGGTACATTATTGATATTAAAATAGATAAGATCAAAGGAATTTCTATAAAATGGTGTTTTGAAAAAGTTTTTAGTTCATTTTAGACCCTTATCTTCTTAGTTTAATCCCTTAGTAAACCCATTTTTACCTTAACCATGACAGCTAATTTTTATTGTATTCACTATTTATTTTGGTAAAAAAGTAAATTTTTCCTTATTATATAATATAAATTTTTCTGATTCCAAATATGGAATCCATTTTTATAAATTTCCTTTAAAAAATTGTCAAAAAATAATTTAAAATTAATCCCACAGATGCGAAAAAAGTGGGTTTTTAAAGAGAAAATGTTCAGGAGTTTAGGACATTTTTATATCAAAATTAAATATGAAATTAATTATAATGACCTGGATTGGATTAATGGATGTATAATTGAAATAATTTTACTTTAAATCCAATTTAAAATATAATTTAACTTTTTAAATAAATTAAATGAAGAGATATTTTTCAATTAAAATTCAGTATTTTTCACTATTCAAAAAAAATGAAACTTTTCAGAAAAATCTCAGAAATTCACCCTAAGATAATTTTGAATATATGGATTCAAAAATTAGTATTATTCAATCCAATTTATTTTTTAAAAGTAACAAAAATTAATTTTATTATTATTCACAAAAATTCATAAAAACATTTTTTTGAGAAATAGTATTTATCAGACATTTAAATATTTTACCAAAGATTTTGCATTTTATTATCGATATGTTTTATTTATATAAAACAATTATAATTAAAAATTAAAAATTATTTATTAAAATTCATATCATAATGTTTAACAGCTATTTTATAATAGTTACGTTTAAAAAACAATATTAATTATATATCGTGGTTTTATGAAAACTCAGTGTTGCATGTAACACAAGATAAGTTGGTGTTGCATATAGAATTAGTTAACCAAGTGTTATGTGTAGTTAAATATTAAATGTGTGTTTCATGAATCACATTCTATCAAATAAATTAAATTTAGTTGAAAAAAATCATAAAAACCCAAGGTGTTACAACAATGGTAGCATGTTGGCAGGTAATGCTCTCCCCTTACTAGGGGAGATCTAGTGTGCATGAAATTTTAATTCAGTTCCAAAATATCATATGTTATGCTTCCAATATTCTACCAAATTAAGAGTCTATAGAAATAAATTTTGAGGAGGCATTTCGCTAAGAGGCGCATAACTAAGTCACCCCATTCATTTTTTTGATGTTCCTTATGATGCTAGTGAAAGAAAAGGTTACCTAGAGGATAGTAGCTCAGATTATATTATCAAATGAGGAAAGTATTTAAGACTCTATATAGAGCATATATATGAGCATAGGTTCTTGGTTTCCTTATTTTCCATTGTTTCATATAGTAGTGACTAAGATTTTTCAGCCTTTATCTCGTTCCACTAAATCTATATGTTCTTGAACCCCTATAGGGTAATTGGACATTAATTATTTTCTTATACAGTTCATGGAAATAAAAATCATGAGTGTCTAAACTTCCTATATAATTAGTGTAGATTTTTAATACCACTTCAAGTTCATCCATTTTAGCAGTATCCTTTGAGTAATTAGTATCAGTACGTCATGATTAGATTTGTCCCATAGAGTTTCTTATTCCTAGAAAACTAGATATTATGGTAGGTACTATATATTTATATTAAACACTGTTATATTTTTTTTTAATTCAAGAGATACACACTCCTTAATTTCTCCTTCTCTAGTACCGGATTTTGGATGTAAGGTGGAGATGATTTTAGTGCCATTGTAATTGACTACTCCATATTTTTTTTTGAGTTGTCTTATATGATGTATGAAGAGAGTGTGAGATGGTGTTATGATAATATTAGTTTTCTAGAGACTTCCTATGTTTTTGGATATAGTCATGTGATGTCATCCTTATAATAGACAAGTAGAATTCGGTAAAGTCTATCATTGATTTCTTCAGGAGGAATGTTACATTATTTGTTGTTAACAATGAGTATGTAATGTTCATTGGAAACTAATTCCATCAAATGGATCATATGTGTGTTGAGACCTTATCCCCATTGATGACTGAGTTGATGTTGAGTTTAGTATAGGTTCATTCGATGGTGTCTCATAGGGTTTTAGACATGTACACTGAATATTTTTTGATTCTACCCCCTTGATGTGGAATAGAGTTGGTGATAGATTTGTAAACACATGTCTCTCTAATATCTATGATACTTTATAAGATGGTTCCCCCTATGTTTCAAGATATTTGGATTCATATTGATGGCCATTGGTAGAGGGGTATTTTTTCATCCTACTTTGTTTCCTTAGGTTTATTCGATCTTGTTAATGAATAAGGAGGATGGAATTCGTTGACTGTGTATCAATTATCATTTCTTAAACAAGGTTACAGTGAAGAAATTATCTCCCCTTTTACAGATTAATGATCTATTTTATCAGCTGAAGGGAGATAGCTGGTTTTTAAAGATTGGTTTGTGGTTAGGATATCATCAAATGTGGGTAAAAGAAGAGGATATTCTAAATAAACCCATTAAGTTTCATTATGAGCATTGTGAGTTCATGGTAATTCCCTTAGGCATCAACAATACACAAAGTGTTTTCATGGTACTAATGATAACTTTGGTGTGTGCATTTATTAACTAGCATTTGGAGGTTTTTATTTGTGTTATCTTTGTATATTTCGAGTCTATGAAGATTGTTCATATCATCAGTTATCCATTTTGGAGGTTCTTCGGTGTCATAAAATATTTTTAAGGTTTTCTAAGTTTAATTTCTATTCATGTTAGTTGAATTTCATGGGACATGTCATGTCTCAGTGGGGATTATTCATAGATCATTTAAAGATTAGGTTAGTTTTTTCTTGGGTATCACCTAGGAATTTTGTGTTATTAAAAAGTTTACTTATATTCTCAGGAAATTATAAGAGGTTTGTGCCTAATTTCTCTAATATTACAAGTCATATAATAGCCTTGACTAGGAAGTATTATATAACACCATGTTACACTTTACAAGTACTCCCTTGTTTATGATTTGTTTCTCATCCTTGTTTGGGTACATTTGTGGGCTTTTTGAGGATTTTTATCCTTTGGTAGAAAATTTGACCTAAATATTAGGGATTTATATTTATTTAAATTAATGGAGTTTGGGTATAAATATTCTTAAAGTCTTAGAGGGGTTATTCCCATGTTTGGAGAACACCTGTGGTGGGGTGTTTGAGTTTTTTTGCTTAAACCTTCACTTCCTGCAGTCTACTAGGAAATTACACATTTTGTAATATTCACTAAATAGATTCCATGAACTACGTACATATTATGAGGGGTTTAAATTCCATGTAACATTTTCACATCATTAAATTGAATATATAATTTTTTTAATAAAAGGTCGATGGTTTTTTTGGTGTATATGAGCTTTGTGGATTACACAAAATGAATGGGGGTTACAGGTAGTGTAATAGCCGTGAGTTGGGATTTTAGGATACTTCATGAGAGGTTTTTTATTTCATTCATTATCGGATTATTTTATCTCAACCTAGTGGCCCTCCCTATGTTATTTTGGTTGATTCCCTCCCTTCTGGGTCTCTTCATTTAGCAATTGACCACTGATGTGTTTGGGTGGCTTCTCTCCAGGTACGTAATATTTCTAGTTCTTATTTGGATTTAGTTATATAAATGTTTTGGCTATGTTTGTTTTTTTGTTTTTGATTATATAGTTTTTTATCAATCCTTTTTATTTTTTGGGCATGCTATTTTTTTCAAGGGTCGTTCTCTTGGATTTGGGTCATCGTTGTCGAAGGCAGATAGATTTCTCCTTTATTGAGGTAGGTGTTTCTATATAATGGGTTAATTTAATTAATTTAATGTCATTCTAGATAAATTCCTTTTTTTATTTATTAAAAGTGATATGTGATTTTAAAGTATTTTTTGGAAAGTAAAATATTTTAAAATTTTTTTTTTCTTTGAAAATGGGATTTCTTCTTTAGAAATGGGTTTTCAAACTCCATAGTGGATTGTATTAGATTTTAAAATGTTTTATAAACTTTTCAGAATGATTTGGAAATGAAATTGTAAAATTACACATTGTAAACCTTGGTTACATCAATAAAAATACAAGTGTAGCCTTAGTGTGTGTATGGAACCACTAGGAGGTAACCTTTTGTGATATCGACTGAAAGGACATGATATCGTTTGGATCCAAAATTATTCCTTTTTAGTGTTTTTAGTGTCTAATAACTAGTACCCTATATTCTAGAGACCAAATCTGTTGTAAGAACCCATTTCTTCCTTTGAGTTATGGGTCTCTTTTTTCTCTTTCTTTTTCATTTTGAGTTCTTTTTTGACAAAATAGGGGAGACTGGGCAAGTAATGGAATGAGACTGTCAAATGGTCTGACTTAGGGTTACACATTGTGTAATCCCATGTACACGCCATGTACCCTCTAGTCATGTAAGGGGTATACATGGATTGTTGGGATGTCAGAAAGGGTAGAGATAATTAAACATGTACACAACGTGTATTCCTTCCACACACCATGTAGTCATGTCTGCAAGATCTAGAAAGTAAGTTGGAAAAACTCAGCTGTCATTGGAACAGAAAAAGATCCTAAATGGTGTTTAGTCCCAAGTACACTTTGTGAACTTTATAAATTTTTCTTAAAACAGACAGTAGCCTCATTTTTTTGTTTTATACAGATCCCTTGCAAACTAGCCAACTGGGACTTCATCTTGCTCTTAATTCATCATCTAAAATCAGATTCGAACATCATCAGACCCTTTGGAACCCCCTCGGTAAGCTCTTGATTACTCTTCAATTGTTATTAATGATTCTTCTACTTGAACAATTTATATGAGTTTGATAATTTATTATTATTGTGTAGATATACCTTGTTATAGAACAAATTAGATTGTGGTACTGGAAGAGGATCATTGTAGGAGTATAAGTTGGGTGGTGCATACTTTGTTTTCTATTTTCACAGACATTTGGGGGGTGTGGCTTTTAGCGCAATGGTGTATTTTTTAGAAGAACCCTATTATTTAATTTTAATCTAATAGTTAAACCATTTGGTATTTGTTTGGTTATTCCCTTACATATTATGCTTGAGTGAGGTCGGGTGAGTGGTCGTTGGTCATTGGTAAATTTTGGATGAGGGTTCCAAAATGGTTATAACTATTTTGTTTTGATTTAAACTATTTAGTTTAAATTGTTAATTCTTGATTATGATATTTAGAGGGATTTAAGACCTCTATGCTTTAATCTGGTAGCTGATAACTGGTGAAATACAATTGGTTAAATTGTTTTCCCTATTTAAAGTGTTTCATTATGATTATTTATATGTGATGTTTGAGATAACATATGATGAGACCCTTGGGGTTTTGTTGGGCATGTATTGGATTTTCTTGAGTGATGTTGATCACATGTTGGGCATGGATCGGATATTATTGGGTGGTTTTGACCATGGGATTGGTCATTATGAACATCAGTTTGAGGCATTATGATTATCAGTTTGGGCATAGTCCAGGATACTTGGATGGCATGGCCAGAAAATATGAGTGACATAGTCGTAGGGACATGATGTGTTAGAGATGGAATGTATTGGGATTATATTTAGTTATTAACACTCACCCATGATAGAAAAAGCACCAATTTGAGTCTTGTATACACAGGTTGACTTTGTGATGAGTTGGTTTTGACTACTCTTGTGGGAAGAGTCCCCCGATTGTTGTTGTTTAGGTATTATCGGTTTGGGGGTGCTTTCCATAGGAAGCCACATGGAAGGTGAGGAGCCTTTGGTTGGTAGCGATGAGGCAATAGAGTTATGTGATTGAGGGAAGAAATATTTGTTCCTTTGGTTATTCATTTAAATGGTGACATCATTGTTCCTATGGTTATTATTTGATGGCAGACATCATTGTTCCTCTAGTTGTCATGAAACGGGCCAATTTGAGCTTCTGAGCAGGGGTCTGTGGGACAGGGATACTTTTTTTTGGGCATACCATCAGGACATTGGTACTTGAGACATGAGGTTTCAGGAGGCATGTGGTTCCAGGTTATGTATTTGAGGTGGAACCTAAGGGCTCACCTAGATTTTGGGACAATAGGGGTACCTTGGTCCAGGGGCAAGGACTCTCTTTGTTGTAGAGATTCCGGTGTTGGATGAAGCAGGTGAAAATACCTGGTAGTTACTGAGCACTAGTAGAGATTGTGTTTTTTATTGCATCATACTGTTTACCTTACTTATAGATTCATGTATTCTTAATTACATATACTAGGTATGCACCATTTTGTGGTATCCTATTGAGACTCATCTCACACCATATAAAGGCCCTTCGGGACATGTGTAGACTCTATGGTTTCCCGTACAGGTAAAGGATCAGCTTCAGAAGCTAGATTGTAGTACTTTTTGGCATAAAGAGTGGTATGGACCTTGAGGTCATGCCTAGGTGAAGTTTTACTTTTGTTCAGTATTATTTCTTATATCAGTATTCATTCTTTTATATGTATCTACTATGGTTAGTCATGGGCACCCTTCTTTTATGTACATGTATGACCTGATATGAATGCATGCTTGGTTTGTTTAGTGGATACAAGTTATTTTTTTCATGTTGTTCTGTTTACTATACATTACTTCTATTTATTTATCACTTCTTCTATTTATTTTATATTTTTGTGCTTCTATTTTGTGGGTCTAGTTCAAGTCTGGTGAGTCATTTATTTCTGATGCTTGTAATGATATTATGATAGAACCAGTGCCTCACCTTCCATTCAGAGGTTATATCCTCCCCACTATACTTGATTACACCCTCTCTTTTAGTCAGATCCTTTGTCATTTGGGGAGGTGTGCCTAATTTTAGTGACACTCTTTCTATTTAGCACTATTTGGGTGGTTTTTCGGGTCGAGACATTACAAAGTCATATCAAATAAGGTTTTTCTTGATTGAAATTTGGTGCTAGTGATTCACGGGCAACTAATTAGATTGAGATTTCCATTCTTTTCTATTGGTTTACTATTTGGGATATGTTAGACTGTATATAGGTTGTAATATGAACTAGGTTTCTAGCATGTGCTTTAGTGCCTACAACCCTAGGTATGAGGGATAGACTGAGTTACATTGGGTGGGAATTGTTCTTAATATTTTTCTCAGATAACATTTTATATGATTTTCACCTTAGTTGATCACTTGGATTCTTGTTATTTTAAGTTGTGATATGTGACCCTTGACCCAGTGTGGTGAGGGAGAATTGAACCTTGGCTCGGTAAAGAAATACATGGTTGTTTATCTTTTTATAGGAAAATTTTTAGGGTATTTCAATTTCATATTTGCATTTATTCCTTGTGATTTTATAATCCCATGCGAATAATATCGAATTCTATACTTTAAATTCTTTTTAAATGTAAAATGTGAAATTCCTGATAGAATTTATTTTTTATGCAATGAGATGTTACATGATATATATATTTGTAGAGTTATATATAGTAGGGGATCTGGACCTAGCTCTAGTATGAGAGGTCAGGTACTATGGTTGAGGTGATTTTGATCACCAGGATTAGGAGACTAGGTCGTCAGACTAAGGAAACAATGGTTGTCATGATGGGCATGGCCCAAGCATATTGTGATACTTGGAACTATTGAGGGCGGGTAAGTATGCCATGAGGCTGGGGTGTTGTGGACATGGTTATAGTGGGGGAGAGTAAGGTTAGTTGTTATACTTTTACTTTTTATTGATTTCATTATCTGCGTTATATATATATATATATATGGTTATATATGTGGGACCTCTAACCATTTATGGTATTCATTGGGTTCCTCTTAGATGGCTCAGATGGAGCTTCAGGTGGGTGATGATATAGTGTTGCAGGAGCAGGACTAAGTTCAGACCCTTGAGGGGAAAGCAGAGCATGACCCGTAGGTACAGTCTTATGGACAGGATCATGTAATGTCTCAGAAATCCCAGGTAATATTTTTCATATGGAATTATTTCGAGACCCAGTACGGAGACAGTGTGCGATTCCAAGGCCTGGAGGGCCTAGAATGATCCGTCAAAAAATGTTAAGCTTTAAATATCATTCTTGAGATGTTTTCCGAAAAAAGTGGAATAAATCATAAATGGGTTCTCAGATAAGAAATTTGATGGTACTGTTGCATTCAGGATGGCTGGTTTACCCTAGGTGCAACTTAAGTTCAGCCGGCGCACGGCTTTAGTTAGAAAACCTGAAAATGGCATAACCATAAATAAAATAATTAAATGATGTTTTTTATTTTTCAAATGCTTATAAATCAATAATGGTGAATCAGATTAAAATTTTGAGACCACTACTGAGCTCGTGATGGTAGGCTTTCCTTAGGCTGATCCTAATATTGGCTGGCATAGGCAAATAGTGGAAGTTTGTTTTTGGTCGTAAACAAAATAATAAAGCAACAATTATTTTATTGTAAAATCCTTATAACTCATAAATGGTAACTCATATTGAAGATCTGAGAGTACCGTTGAGCTTGTGAGGGTGTGTTCCTCTTAGGCAGACCTAACCTCAATGGGTGTGGGTCAAAGGTGAAAGTAAATTTTGGAACTTTTTTAGGTTAATTTAAATAAACGTGCAAATGAGTTTTTCTAACTTTTGAACTACTGCTTGGATCGAAAATACTAGGGCACCATCGAACTCGGAACATTGGATTCACCTAGAAATGACTTAAATTCGATAAAAAGGGTAGGATGGAAAGTTTAATCTTTTAATATTTCAAAAAAATAATAAAATAACTTAGAAAAAGTTATTTTATTTCATTTTACACTGTTGAGCGGAAGATGATGGCATTGCGATGCGGTGAAGAGGCGACGATGAGGTGCATTTAATGAGGATAATTAATGGCTCATTTTTTAATAAAAAGCACTATGTTGTTTTATAAATGAAACAGCGTAACAACGCAACGTCGCAATGTAAGAGAAATGATGTGACCTGTTTCTTTTTATTAAACTAACACATTGGAGAGTTTTGAATAAAACCCTGGGGATTATCTGACGAACCTATGGTGTTATTTCTCACCAAATAAGAATGAAGAACATGGTGATGAATGCCAGTGATTAATGGATCAATGGAAATGATGTGGATCTCATCCATCGTTAGCAATAGATTCAGTAATCCAGGTAGTGGTTATGCTTTCTTTATGACAGCTTCTCTTTCCCTATTCTTCATTCTAAAACAACAAATTCAGATCAACCCATGAACAAGTTGATATGCGGATCATTTATTCTTGATGGAGGGTTCTTAAATTTGGGGACTTGAATGGTAGGGTATATTCATGTGTTTAAATCCCAAACATCCCTTTTTTATTATACACATCTAAAATAGAGGGTACGACTCGACACGAACAAGGCCCGAGTCCCTCCACCTTGCATGTTCTTGTATGTTCTTAATGGATGAATTTTCAAAGTGGTCGTAAGGAGATTTTAAAACCTCTATAGAAAATTTGGAAGACCTGTGATCCCTTTGGCATAGATGGATCAAGAAATGGATCATCAAAGTAACTCTGATGGCCCACAAAAGAACCACCGGCGCGTCGGCGCCGGTGACGGTTGTGGGTAGAGGGAGGTGGTGCACCCATCGGCATGTCGTGGCGGTGCAGAAAAAACTACACGACATGGGTCACTGGCATAGGCCACCGGAAGGTGGGAGTGGTGAGTACCATGGTGGAGTAGGAGGAGATCGCGGCCTAACGGTCACGGCTGTGTGTTGGAGACGTAGTGCCACTGGGCACCACGGGCTGCATTTGACCAAAGGGGGTGGCAAGGTTGACTAACCACACACCCCCCCAACAAGACCGGCTGAGCCGGCCCTGACCAATCAAGGCCGGCCCTTTGGGTCGGGCCGAGCCGGGCTGCCTGAGCGGCCTTGTCAGTTCCTTGAGATGATCCATTTTAGCAGACTAGGATGGTGAGTTAAATCCAGGCTGCATAGGCCGTAAGGTGGCCCAGGATGGAAAAAGAGACCGGTCCGCCAGAGCAGGTCGGGCCATATAAAAATGATTCATTAGGTGACCCAATGGATTGGACCCACAGCCAACCTGATTCAGGCCCAGTGAGTCCCAATGGGTCAAGCAGACAAGGAGGGTCTTACGGGACCCCGAGTCAGGATTGGTCAAGTTTGTCTGACTGAGTTGGACTGGTCCCAGACGCAACAAACCCGTGTTTACTAAAACGCTCGTATCTTGCAAATATGGAATCTGATGGACTTGTTGTCTATGGAACGAATACCCTTGAGATGAGGCGGTCCTTCTTAGATAATCTATGTCAGATTTGACAGATATTGGTGTAAGAATAGGTTGGATCGGACTCGAATCCAACTATGCCCTTTTTACAAAAATGCCCATATCTTACAGACCAGGCGTCTGTTTGACGCTTCATCTATTGCGTTGAGACCCTTGCAATGAGACGGTCCTTTGGGTTACTCTATGTGGGACTTCATGGTGGTTGAGGTATGACTAATGGATTAAGGATGATATACTATAGAAATCAAGCATGCTATGTGTGGGAATCTAGTGGCTGATTGGGACGTAAAGAATGAAGAGAAACCCTTCATGGATCAGCATAAGAGCGACCCTTGGTGGATCAGCATAAGATAGAACCTTCATGGATTAGCATAAGACTTCCCTTTCATGGATCAGCATAATAGGAACCCTTCATGGATCATCATAAGAGAGACCCTTCATGGACCAGCATGAGAGAGACCCATCGTGGATCAAGAGTAGTGTGACCCGTTGTGGATCAGCCATAGAGCGACCCATCATGGATCCACAGCAGAGCAACCCTTCATGGATCAGTAGCAGGCTGGCCCTTCATGGATCAATAGAAGATATAGTTGTCATGGAATAGTATCAAAGCCTCTCGACATAATAAGATGATCTAGATTTATAACTAATCATCACTACTTATGTACTTATGTTATACCTAGTGTGAGCTCTGTGTTTTGGTTTTTGATTTACCTTGAGATCTTGATTTGTTGTATTCATCATTCTTAGATTTCTATGAGACTTGAGTTGGTCTTGGGGTTCCTACTGAGTATTGTTATACTCACCCCTGCATGGGCTTCACCCGCACCTATTTTGTCCTTTGCAGACAACAGACAGCATTGACTCGGTCTTTGGGGATCCAGGGCAAGAAGGTTCTTAGAGGTGGATCGATAGACATGGTGTGTTGTAGTGAAATATGATAGTGAGATGTAACTAACCTTCAGGTAGGATCCTTAGCGGATGAACTCCATAGATTTTACTTCTTTTTTTTACTTTTATTTCAGTTAGGACTTTATTATGACCCCTTTTACTTCCAGTAGTACTTGTACTTGATGTTGTTTTAATTTTACAACTTTTTACTCTCAGTGGTGGTGCTTTGTTGTGGTTGTACTACTTACTTATCTTTTGGGTTTGCTTTGTGCAGTGTGTAATGTCTATGTGTGTATAGGTTTAAAGGCAGTGCCTTCCCATTTTGGGATATCTCGTTCTGGTGTTAGTCACTAGTCCTAACCTATGGAAGTCGGGCTTGGGGTAGTCATGACATGGGCCCCAGGGGACGATTCATGACAAAGTGGTATAAGAGGGTGGTTAGTTCTACCGGAAGAACTAAGAGTCTATATTTTTTATAGAGGCAATAGTGATATGTTTCATGAGTTTGGATTTCAGTCTGGGGAGTCTAGTGTTTGTGCGTTGGTTGACATATCCATAGAACAGGACCCTAAATTGTGTTTTCCGACTCGGTACATGAAAATACTGGTTGAAAGTGTTTTGGAAATGTTTTTCTCTTGGTCTCTTTTGAGTCAACTCACTAGGTATAACTTATTGATCGTGGTTCATCTTGAATCTCTTTCAAGATGCCTCCACATAGACATCCATCCAGGATTCCAGTGCGTGAAAATGAAGATGGTCCACAGTGTGATGAGGCTTCAGTACAGGGACCGTTTCCCAATATGGTACTTTAGGCTATGTCCCAGTGATACCGATTCCCATTGGTCAGCAGTTACTACCGACCCTACCAGTAGAGGACACATGTAGGTTCAGTGCCTTACACAAGTTTTAGAGATAGAGACCCCTCAGGTTCTGAGGTGAGCCCGACTCACAGGCGAATAAGGATTGGATTGAGGTGGTCATGGAATTACTATCAAGCCAGGGTGTCATTAGATCAGATGGCAGTCCTGGAAGTGAGACTTATATGTGGCCCCACAGGGAGATTGCAGGTTTTAGATTACCATATCTTACAATGAGGTGACTTTTCCATGGATAGAGATTCAAAACCTTTCTCATAGAAAGGGGTATTTCCATAAGAGCTAAGTGGTATGTATACCCAGGAGCTTCTACAGGATGAAATGTTGGTAGCTGGTTATTCATCGAGGCATGCTGACTTTTCTAGGTACACGATTAATACAATACGACCAGTACTTTAGGGATCGGACCTTCGAGCAAGGTGTGTGTAGGGAAATCTGAGCCAGTGTTATTCCTCTATGCATTCCTACTTATGCTAGGGTGCTATAGAGAACCTTTGTGTTTGTAGGTACTTTGGCTGGGAAGATATATCCACTGGATGTTAGTAGTGGGAAAGCAAGTAGCCAACGTTAGTCTCAGATACTTAGATAAGTGATACATTATTAGAATAGGTCCCATGGTTGGGGTTCTACATCTTAGGGATCATAGGGTGAGTCTAGTTTCCCTAGTAATAGGTAATTCTTTTCAAAAGATGGTAGGGGAAATATCTCTAGAGATTGTTCAGCCCGTCGTGATGATAGTGAAACTGTGGAAGGTCCACTAGGGTAGAGAAACTGATAGGAATAGATGAATCTGTAGGATGGAAGATGTGGTAGAGGATCTAGGATAAAAACATGAGGTGGTATACATTTCAACATGCCACAACCACCATCCCATTGTGGTCCACACCAGGCTCATAGAGCTGGAGGAAAGAGGAAGGGAGTAGCTACATGCGGTCAAGGAGTATGAACTGAGGGATCCATGAATGATTCTAGGTATGGTATTTGTATACTACTAGATACCATATTAATATTCATATGTTAAAATCATTCCTTCTTATCATGAATCTTTTTTAAGACATAGAGCTTATGGTTAAATCATTTACTTGATCCTTACTTATGAAGATACCTGTGGGAGGAGACTCTATAATCACACTTATACTGATGGTGTGATCTGAACCTTGAGGTGATAATTTTAGTTGGAACCTCTTGGTGGATGGTTCGAGGCCTTACAACATTATTTTGGGTGTGTATTGGTCATCCAAAATTCATGGTTAGATTGAATATTTTAGAAAAAATGATGTGTTATATCCGCAGTATTGGAATGGGGTTTTCCTTGGTTGGAAAAAAATGGAAACCCAGACAGCACAGCATAAAATCATGCATAAGAGGGTGTAACTGATCACTCTTGAGTCGTCCAGCCTTGCCCTCATGGTAGTAGATGTTTTGAGTTTCAGTTCCCAATAGTAGAGTTAGAGTAAGAGAACGTCCTTTCAAAATATGTTCCCATGATTACCTCCCTATTGGGTAAGGGACTTCTATATCATTTTATACCCTAAGATGGCATTGATATCAGCATCAGTATATCGAAGGGCATTCGTAGATCTTCCCACGCAGGGGGCATAGGTGGGGGACTTGTAGAGGAGGTCTTAGTAAGAACTAGTGTTCAAGGTTATGGGTTGATTACCGACACTTTAACCAAGTGGCTATAGAGAATGAGTACCCACTACCAAAGGGTCGATTGGCACATCAATCAGCTAAAAGGGGTAGTCTTTCATGTGGATAGAATGGTGCCCATAGGATTTTCAATAGTTGAGATAGGAGCAATGACTGGAGTTCCTCTAGGACTATAACTTTGAGATAGTCTATACTCTTGGAAAGGGGAATGTGGTGGCATACACGCTCAGTAGGAGGTATGGTTTACAGCTTCTATGTGAGGTGATGGAGTGGCTAGATGCGATGTAGATATATTTTGTGGATGATGATGGAGCAGCTTACCTTCAATCAATGACTGTCACTCCCCCACTCTTATGGTGAGTCAGGGAGGCACAGTTTTTGGATGTTTACTACGAGGCTCGACATGCTCAGTTTTCCTCAGGACAAGCTCCTGATAAATATCTGATAGGTGGGGAGCACGTCATCCTTTCTAGAAGAAAAACCATAGTAGCAATGACATTATGGGAGGATTTTTTTATGGAGTTCCTTGCATCCCCTTTGGTGGTACATCCTGGTGTGGTGAATTTGTACTAGGACCTCCGACGTCAATAATGGTGGTTAGGGATGAAGCGAGCGGTGGCAGAGTTCCTTTCACGATGTCTCACATGTCAGAAAGTGAAGGATGGGAATCAGGTCCCAGTAATATTGGCCCAAACACTTGAGGTAACTAAATCAAAGTGGGATGGTATCTACTTAGAATTCATGATGGGGTTACCATGCACGTCCAGAGGGCACGATTTTATCTGGGTGATCATTGGATGACTCACCAAGTCGACTCACTTTCTACCCATAAAAGAGAAATGAATTGTAGAGGGCTTGGGATTCCTAAATATCCACTAGATAGTGTAGATTCATGGGGTTCCTTTGACGATCGTCTCAGACCGTGATGCATGATTTACATCCCAGTGATGGAAGGGATTGTAAGAGGCGTTCGGGACTCAGTTGTGCTTGAGCACAACTTTTCACCCACAGACTGACGATCAGATGGAGAAGACCATACAAAACATGGAGGATATGCTTTTTGTTTGCTTCCTTGATTTTGGTTATAGTTGGGAGGACCAACTACAACTGGTGGAGTTTGCATATAACAACAGATATCACTCCACCAATGTCAAGGCACCGGTTTTGGCCTTGTACAGGCAGCCTTGCAAATCACCTCTATATCAGAAAGACTTAGGGGAGTCAGCACTCATAGGTCCATAGTTGGTATGGGCTACCACTAAGAAGGTACAGATCATCCAGAAGTGGATGATAACTGCACATAGTAGGCAGACATCATATGCTAATAGGATATGGAGGCCCTTGGAGTTTGGGGAGGGAGACAATGTTTTCCTTCGTGTCTCATCCCAATGGGGATTGTAGTGTTTTGGATGGGTCGACAAGTTATCTCTGAGATTTATCGGACCCTTTCATATTATGAGTAGAGTTGGTGATCTGGCATACCACCTAGCTCTTCCCCCATAGATGCACCAGGTGTATGATGTTTTCCATGTGTCGTAGCTGAGGAGGTACATGCATGATCAATCAGACATCATCGACTGGGGTGAGTTGTACATTGATGATGGGGTGACGTTTTTGGAACTCCCATTGGAGATAGAGAATTGAAAGGAGTGGTTCCTTTTGGATGGTTGGTTCCTTTTCTGTTTGTTCAGCAGAGAAATAGGAATATTCAAGAGGGAACATGGGAGCAGTAGGCTCAGATACGTTCTTAGTACCCCCATTCGATTATTTAGACTTGTTTTGTCTTACGAGGTCATAGAGCCCAAAAATGGGGGAGTGATGTAATGTCTCAGAAATCCCATGGAAATTTATTCTTTATTGGAATTATTTCAAGACCAGGAGCTAAGACGACATGCGATTCCAAGGCCCAAAGAGCCCAGAATGATCCATCGAAAAATGTTAAGATTTAAATAGCATTCAAGAGTTTATTCCTAAAAAGTGGAATAACTATTAAATGGATTCCCGAATAAGAAATATGAGGGCACCATTGCGTTCAAGATGGCAGGTTTACCCTAGGTGTGACTTAAGTTTAGTCAGCGCATACCTCTAGTGAAAGAACCCAAAAATAGAATAACCATAAATAAAATAATTAAATAATATTTTTTTATTTTTCAAATAATTATAACTCATGAAGTCTGAATCAGATTAAAAATATGAGAACACTAATGAGCCCATGAGGGTATGATTTCCTTAGGCAGATCCTAATAATGGCCATTGTGGGCCAACGGTGAAAGTTAGTTTTTGGCACTAAATAAAATAATTAAGTCACAATTATTTTATTATCAAATCCTTATAAATCTGAAATGGTAACTCAAATTGAAGATCCAAGAGTACCATTGAGCACATGTGGGGGTGTTACCCTTAGGAAGATCCTAAACTCAACCGGCATGGGTTGATGGTGAAAGTTAATTTTTGATCTTTTTTAGGTTCATTTAAATAAATGTGTGAGCAAGTTTTTCAAACATTTTAATCGATGCTCAGATCAAAAATCTGAGGGAACAATTTAACTCAGAATACCAGGATTCTCCTAGAAAGAACATAACTTAGACTAGCAAGGGTTGGACAGAAAATTTATTTTTCAGAATTTTCAAAAAATAATAAAATAACTTAGAAAAAGTTATTTTATTTTATTTTGCATCGTTGAGCGGCGGATGGCAGCACTGTATTGCGGCTATGACATGACAATGAGGCGCATTTCATGAGGATCATTAATAGATCATTTTGAAAGGATAACTGTTATATTGTTTCATAAATGAAATAGTGTAACAACGCAACGTTTCAGTGTAACAGAAACATTGTGACGTGTTTTTTATTAAACTAACACATTGGATAGTTTAGAATTAAACCCTGTGGATTCTCTAACAAACCTACATTGGAATTCCTCTCCAATGAATAATGAAGAATGTGATGACGAACTCAAAAAATTCACAAATTGACGATGATGACACATATCTAATCCATCGTTAGTAGCGGATCCAAAAATCCAGGTAGGGGTTATACTTTATTTGTGATTTCTTCACTATTACAATTCTTTGTTCTAAAAGAACAAACACAGATCAACCCACGAACAGGTTGATCCATGGATTCTGTGTTCTTGATAGGGGGTTGTTAAATTCAGGGGCTTGAATGGTGGGGTAGATTCAAGGGTTTAAATCTCAAACCTCCCCTTTTGATTATACACCTCTAACGCGGAGGGCGCATACCGATACAAACAAGACCCAAGTCCCTCCACCTTGGGTGTTCTAGTGCGTTCTTCATGGCCAAATTTTCAAAGTGGTGGAAAGGTGAGTTCAAAGCTTCCGCATAAAATTTGGCATCCCTATAATACTGTAGGCACAGATGACTTAAGAAACGGACCACCGAAGAAACTCCAATGGCCCACAGAATAACCATCGGTGCACTGGTGCCAGTGGCCACAGGTGAAGGGAGGCATCGCACCCATTGGCATGCCACGATGGTGCGGCAAGGGCTTCCGACATGGGCTGACGGCAGGCAAGAGTGGATCGTGTCACAGCATAGAAGTAGGAGGCCGCATTCCAATGGTCGCGGTGGTGTTCTGGAGATGTTGTGCCACCGGGCACCGCATGGAGGAACGGCCCGCATTCATGGGCCCCGTTTTACCAAAGGGGTGGCTGGGTTGCCAGGTCGCATGCACCCCCAGCTGAATCGGTCGAGCCGGTCCAAACCAATCAAAGTTAGACCTTCGGGCTGGGCCGTCAAAGCATCCCGGTTATTTCCTTGATCCAGTCCATTTTAGAAAATTGGTCTAGTGAGTTAACGACGGGTTGCATAGGACGCTATGCGGCCCGGGTGGGGAAAAGAGACAGGCCTGCCAGAACGGGCTGGGATGGATAAAACTGGGCCACTGGTTGACCCGGTGGATTGGACCCACAGCCCACCTAAGCTAGGCCTAGTGAGGCACAATTGTCCAGGAAGATAAGATGGGTCATGCGGGACCCCAAGCCAGGATTGGTCGGGTTGGTCCGACCGAGTCTGACCTGGTCAGGATGCAACCGGCCCCAGTTTACTAAAATGCTTGTATCTTACAAATCGGGCATCCGATTAATGAACCTTCTACAGAATGAGGACCCTTGTGACGAGGTGATCCATCCTAGATACTCTACATGGTTTTTGGTGGAGATTGACATGCAGACAGGTTGGATCATACTCGAATCCAACCAGGCCCTTTTTATAAAAACACCCATATCTTACAAACCGGGTGTCCGTTTGACGTTCTTTCTATTGCGTTGGAACCCTTGCGACAAGGTGGTCCTTTGGGTTACACTATGTGGGAATTTGTGGCATTTGAGGTATGACTGATGGATTGAGGAGTATATCCTCTAGAAATCAAGCATTCTAAGGGCGAGAATCCAGTGGATGGCTGTGACGGGAATAATAAAGAGCGACCCTTCGTGGATCAGAATTAGAGTGACCCTTGTGGATCAGCATAAGAGAGACCCTTCATGTATCAACATAAGAGAGACCCTTCATGGATCAGCATAAGAGCGACCCTTTGTGGATTACCATAAGAGCGACCCTTCGTGGATCAGCATGAGAGCGACCCTTCATGCATTAGCAGTATCACGAAGCATCGAGGATCATCCGTAGAGCGACCCATCAAGGATCAGCAGTAGAGAGACCCTTTATGGATCAAAAGAAGAGTTTCCCTTTGTGGGATAGCTGCAGAGCAACCCTTTTTTGATCAGCGGTAGAGCCTCTTAATAGAATAAGATTATCTATCTTTACGACTAATCATCTCAACTTCTATACTTAAGTTGTACTTGGTGTGAGATGTATCTATTTCTTTGGGATTTACCTTGATATCTTTATTTGTGGTATTCTTCCTTTGTGGATTTCTTTGAGACCTGATTTGGTCTTGGGGTCCCTACTGATTATTTTTATACTCACCCTTACACGGGATTTCCCCGCACCTATTGTGTATTGTGTAGATGACAGAAAACATTGATTGAGACTTTAGAAAGCTAGGGATAGACGGTGCTCAAAGGTGGGTCAATATATGTGTTATGATGAAGTGACATATGACAGTGATTTGTACCTACCCTTCAGGTAGGATACTTTGTGGACGACCTCTGGAGCTTGTACTTCATTTTATGTACTTTCCTTTCAGTTGGGCTTGTATTCCAACCCCTTTTACTTCATGTAGTACTTGTACTTGTTGTTGGTTTCAGTTTACACCCTTTTACTCTCAGTGGTGGTGCATTGTGGTTGTTGTACTACTTTCTTCCCTTTATGGTTTACTTTTTTTAGTGTTCCATGTCTGTGTGTGTACAGGTTTAAAGGTAATGCCTTCATTTTTTAGGATATGCCTTTTAGATTCTAGTAACTTTTCCCTGGCCTATGGAAGGAAGGATTGGGGTAGTCACGGCACTAGACCTGGGGGACGGGTCGTGAATGATCAGGTTCTGGATCTAGTGTAGGTAGAGAAACAGCTGGGTTTGGCAGCATTCAGGCCATGGCTCGACGACCAGCTTTGATATAGTCTGGTATGTGTTTTGTAAGGGGTCGATAGAGGCATGTAGGGAATGGATCACTGTATGGCTTGCCTTAATCAGGTGTTCTAGTCGCAGCACTCGCCACTTTTTTAGGGTGAGGGTGGTCCATAGGTGGCTGATAACTAGATACAGAGAGTTTAGATAATCTTCGAGTAGCTTGAGATGCCTTTAGGGAGGAGGGTCAAGCTGGTGACGTACATGCTGAGAGGAATGGAAAAGTGCTGGTGGGATGTGCAGGTTCAAGATCGAAAACATGAGGGACTATTCTGGAAGGGCTTTGAGGACATATTCTTTGAGCACATTTTACAAGAGATGTTGAGGGAGAGAGATCTTGGGAATTCTTTTCCTTTAGAAGGGTGACATGTCCATCATGGACTACGCATATACTTTCACTGAATTGTCTCACTTTTCACCTAACATGATAAAAAATGACACCTTGAGGGTGAGGTGATTTGAAGATGGATTACAACATGCTATACTAGTATAGATAAACATATTTTGGTTGTCCTCTTACTCAGAGTTTGTGAATTAGGTGCTTGTAGTCAAGGGAAACTTGATAGACATATCTCACATAGTCCGGGTGATGGCTTCAGGTGATGTTTCAGATGGTAGGAAATGAGTTCGGGTTGAGTTCTAGTAGGGATTTTAGTCTAAGGACTTATCTAGACCACCTCGTGGCAGTTCAAAAATGGTTTTCATTCAAATTTGGAATCTAGGTCATGTCTGAACTCAGTGTGATAGGCCTGCAAATAAGTTTCAGGTATCTGGTCAGGTCGGCCATCTCAATAGGTTCTGTTGGTAGCCTTCCGAGACCACCGGAAGGCAGGGATAGAGGCAAGCTCAATCTTCAAAGATAGATTGAGGATCAGTAACTGGTGAGGGTATCTAAGGATCATCTACAAGCAGAAAACATGGCTGAGATAGTGGGACCCAACTAAGGGGTCAGTGAATGGTGACTGGTGCAGCACCGCAAGGACGAAAGGCTTCAAGAATCTCTGTTTCAGTCTAGGTGTACGTCATGGAGATGCGAGGGGATGCAAAAACTAGTGAGCCGATGATGGTCAGAGGTATGCCGCAGGCATGGCCATGATTTACTTTTTCTTCTTTCGGCACGACCTATTGAGGCATATCCATTTTGAGTGCAAGTGGTGCACAGGATATATATGGACTGACCAGAAACTAGTCAGTAGGATGGAACCATATCAAGTGTGTGATTATATATATATTCATTAGGTGTTAGGAATCAAGAGAATCATTGGATGAGTGTTACTTGATGTGTCTTGGGCATCGGGGCATCAAGGATGCAGTTTATGATTGAGGTGTGAGGCATCGGGTTGTTTTGAGAATCCATGGGATGTGAGACCTTGTTTTTAAATGGACTACATGGTCTCTAGGAGGAAAATAATATGGTGCGGGATGTGTTTGGGTGTCGGAAGAGACATAGGAGCACCTGATGAGGTGCAGGGGTGATGACGCATCACAGGAGGACCATGGGTCTGGGAAATAGGTCGACGGTCCTTTGACTGATCTGAGCTTTGGGTCAGAGTTATACTATATTGTTTCTTCACCACCCTTGGAATGGAAATTCGGGGACAAATTACATTAAGGGGTAAATTTGTATGAATCTGGTTCTTCCTTCAAGGTACGAGTCTTTTTTTCTCTTCCTTTTTTCCTTTTGAGTTTTTTTTTAGAAAACAGGGGGAAAACTAGGAAAGTACTGGAATCAGACTATCACAAGGCATGACTTAGGGTTACATCCTATGTGATCCCAAGTACACATTGTGTACGCTCTGGCCATGTAATGGGTATACATGGCGTGTTGAGATGTCATCAAGGGTAGATATAATTAAACATCTACAAGTCATGTATTCCTTCAACATGTTGTGTAGTCATGTCGAAAAGACCTCGAAAGTAATTCGGAAAAACTCAACCATATTTGAAATAGTAAAATAACCTACATGGCATGTAGTTCCAAGTACATGTCACGTACTTTCTAAATTTTTTTAAATGGTTAGTAGCCTCATTTTCTAGTTCTGTATAGAACCCTCACGATCCAACCATCCGGAACTTCATCTTTCTCCAGATCCTTCATCTGAAGTCAGATTCAAACATTGTTAGACACATTGGATCCCCCTCAGTAAGCTATTGATTACACTCGATTTGTTCATCATGATTCTGACTCTTGATGATGTTATTGAAGTTTCAGATTTTATGCTCATTGAATTTATCTTCCTTTTTCTAGACCTAATTGGAGGCTGGTACTAGATGAGGATCATCGTAGGAGTATGAGGTAGGTGGTGCATACTTCGTTTTGTGTTTTCGCAGACATTTGGGGCTTGAATCTTTGATTATCCACTAAATGAGGCTAATATTCTTTGTTAATATATATAATATTAATGTTCTTTATTATTCATAAACACCATTTTAGTGAATTTTACACTTTGAACATCATTTCACAATATGATTGTAATTCCTTCTTAAAATGCGCTATTATGTGGTACATTTTTTAACATCATTTAAAGTACCCAATGATTCATCTGATTTTAAGGAATTTAATTATCCGTATTTTAATTTTATATTTTGGTAAATATATCTAAACTTCAATATGAACACGTTTCATTCAGGCATAAATGGAGGATTCATAAAGGATGATGGAGATATTTGGAGATGAATGGAAGCAATTCTAGAGAAGGCAGATTGGACATCAGCCCACTGATGAGAATGTGGGACCCCCATTACAAACCCAATGATGCCAAAATTTCATGGGATGCTATAAGACATGTAGAGGAAAAAATCACTCTTCATGATCCAATTCTGATTTGGCCTCTATAGTGGTCATTAAGGCGACCCAAGATAGAGCTAAAATTCTAGGCCAGATTCTGCGGCCCACAAAAACAGTTCACTAATCTAATCATATCTCCGAATCCACATCTCTAAATAGGGACACATTTTACAGAAGGTTAAAAGATATCCAGTTATCCATTTTCTTCTTCTATGTCCCACTCTGATTCGGCCATTTAGATGGTCTTCCAAGTGCATCTATTTGGTGGATGAAAGATGGCTTCCACCTCGGGTCAAGTGTGGAAAAGTCCAAGTTCCACAAGCTTTCCACCAGCCTATATAACGACCCACACTTTACATACATTGTTAATACTTCAAAATTGAAGCACTCTTATTACAACATATGACAAAACCACAAAGGACCGTATAGGTATAGTGTCTTTAGAAACTGGGAAACATAAACAACTGGTTCATAAATCTTCTACAGTGTATCCCATTTATTTCATCATATCTAGGGTCCCTTTTAGCATATTCTACTTAATATCCATCTTCCTGGCCTGGGGAAAAGAAAACATAAAAGGGTGAGCTCAAATGCTCAGCAAGGGCAAATAAAGGAAATAAAAATCATATCATATCTTTTTGAAAATTAAAACCTGCAAAAGAGATCATAATATCTTAACATGGAATAAATCATAGAAGTGAAAATGAGATCCCCAAAATCATAACATAAAACTTGAAACTTTGTGGCATGCACACATAATCATGGAAAATCATTTCTTGTTAGTCATGACTCATTGCCAAGACTATCTTAGTGGACAAAGTCCCTTTCTGAACCGAGTTCACTCCTCGTTTCAGTCCTGTATCACTGAACCGAAATAACCTTCCGTTCCAGCCATGTCTATCTCATGAGATATAAAATCATTACCCAATGCATTGGAGGGAGATATAGGTCCCACCCATCTTATAATGAATCCTTTCTTATGTGTGCCACATAATCATAAAACATACATCATCGCATAACACATGTAACAAAAATGGGATTCTTGAAACATCATGACATCATAAATCAATTCATATAAGATAAAGGAATTCATAAACATAATTCCATCACAACATAGTCAAATCAATGTAAAAATATGGATAGAAATAGAACTCTTTATTATCTTAGATGGAAAATAATTTTGATAAAACACTTGAATTGAATTCTTGAGGAAAATATCCTTTCTTCTTCAAAAACATTTTTCCTGTCATACAACTTTAAAATAAAAGAAGTTGATTAAAAATAAACTTGAAAACTTGTAAAGGAAGCTTCTTTGAAGTAATGTTTTAAAAATCCATTCATGCCGTATAAGTTAAAAAAACATTCTTCGTACTTTTGTCGGAAAAGTCAAAAAGTACCTCGTACGGAAAAACGACAAAAGATTCCTTTCATATTCTTTACTAAAAACTCACCTAAGGGTAAAATTGGATTTAAACTATTTCAAGTTGATGGAAAAAATATTACATATTGAGGGAACATGGATGTGGATGATAAAATACACCCCAGTAAATACTTACGAATAAACAATCTCGGATAAAAATGAGATTGTGATATTTCCCTTACCTTAGGTCCGATTTGCTTTGTTCGTGTCCGAAGCTCCTGTATAATGGTTTAAATAATGTTATTGACTTATTCCAGAATCATACATATTGATATGAGATCATATATGGTCATATTATTAGCTTCTTGTTAGTAATATTTCATTGTTACTTGTTACTCGGGTCTTTATAACTTTTTGTTCTTATGCGTGTTTTGTCGAATAAATTCTTATTCTTATATTTAGGTTATAGATAATTAATTTCCAGAATGGTATTAGTGTAGTATATACCATATTCATTCATTCAATTCATTTATAAAATCATTATGAAATGAAGATCATGTAGAACGAGTCGCATCACATCGTGGAGACGGTATTCCGTACGTACGCACGAGTGATGATATCGTTCCTATGATCGTGGAATTGTATTGGAGTTTATATATATATTATTTCAGTATCAATATTACTTAATAATAATCATATATAGTTACTCATTACACCATTATACCCATCCTTGTAAGGTGATGGTGGAAAATAGATTACACCACGGCGTGGAGACGGTATTCCGTACGTACGCACGCGCGGTGATTTCATTTTTCCGTAGGATGGATAGAAGGTGAATTAGGGTTGTTTCATATTTATAATAACATATCAGTATGTAAGTAATACTGATGTTATTACTTCATCATGAAACAACTAAAGAAGAATAAGTTGAAGAAGAAAGAAATTGAAAAGATCGGTAATGGATATTACCTCTTCTTTGGAACGCCTTTTTGAATCCTCCACTTAAGGTACTAAGATTGGTCTTTGGAGAAGACCAGGACCTCTAGGATTATTCTAGGGAAGTGGAGAAGGGAAAATGGCAGGGGTTGGCCGAGCTTGAGTGCTCAAATTGGTGTGAGGAGGAGGGGGAGGAGGTGCCCTTTTATAAGGGAGGAGAGGGGCACCTTAGGAATATCTCAAAATATTATTTTATATTAAAGTCAAAATCGGTTTATAATGGTTCCAAAGGGTCTTATTTCGAAGCTAAAGTGGGGATGGGTCGAAATCCTATCAACCAATAGAATTTAGACAAGTTTAGGATATTATTTTAACCTTATCAATTAAATTTAACTCTAAGTTAA
This sequence comes from Viscum album, assembly GCA_963277665.1. Lineage (NCBI taxonomy): Eukaryota > Viridiplantae > Streptophyta > Magnoliopsida > Santalales > Viscaceae > Viscum > Viscum album. The sequence continues at coordinate 1,226,849,861 of OY728138.1, read as the reverse complement.
ATAATTTAACTTTTACCATGTCTTTTTGTTTTCTTTCACTATGTGGTTAATACACTTACTATAACATGCCAAACGAACCCCAAATTGTTTATTATTAATATATATATCCTTATCTAAGTCATTTGGCCGAACCTTAGATTTTTAGGAATAAAATAACAATTAATAATATAATATTTTATTTAAAAACTATTTTGTGTCAATTTTGACACTATTTGATATATGATTTTTGTCAAAGTCATAACAGAATTATATGTTCGAACCAAGTTGATTAAATCAATACTAATATATCATAGTAACCTAGAAAATTAGTGGAATTCATAAAAAGTCTCAAATTACATTTATTTTGGTATTTATATTATCAATTTTGTCAATATTTCATTAATAAGATAATTACTGCATCATCTTTGTGTCATAAATAAATTAAATTATTTGATGTCTAAAAATTACAAATAAAATACCATCATGTAGGAAATCTTTTTAGCACTCTAATGAATATTTACAATCGAATTTATCTTATGTATAACCCTATATTAAAAATGATTTACTTATTAAACTTTGATTTTAACTATTTTAACCCTTCTTTAAATAAATTAATAATAAATGTCCTAATCTAATCCAAGTGGGCCTAAATGGTCATATTTTATTCCTAAGTTTGTTTTTGGTCGAATTACACTTGTCCAATAGAATTAGGACATGTGTTAGGGTAATATTAATATCATATTTACCCTTAGTTACCCTATTTACTATTAACCGCGGTAAAAATAGTAAAAAGTTACTATTCACCAAAAAATTATTTTCATCTCATTGAACCACATTTTAGTCCTTGATATTAACCGTGTCTCTCGGATTTTTGAAATTCCATTCACAGAAGCGGTAAAATTAAGTTTTATGCAAAATTCAGTTTTTAACCTACCACTTAGTGGTTTCACTATTCATCAAAAATTGAAAGTTTTCAGAAAAATACCAAAATTTCACCCTAGGCTAATTTCGATATTCTGAGTCCGAAAATGAAGTCCATTTTGAAAAATAAAATTTATAAAATTTCAAAAAGTGGTTATTACTATTCATAACGACTAGTTTTAATAGCATATTGCTGTTTAGTGAAACTCGGTATTGCGTACGACGCAAGCTATCGAGGAAGGTTGCGATTGCGTGTAAAGCAAGCCAAGCAAGTGTTGTGTAGAAAAAGATTCCTTTGATGATTTATATAACATAAAAGTCTCGGGTGTTACATTCTACCCCCCTTAAAAAGAATTTCGCCCTCGAAATTCGTCACTTTGCAACAAACAAATGAGGATACTTCTCCCTCATCATATCCTCAAGCTCCCATGTAGCTTCTTCAAGTTGGTGGTTTCTCCATAAAACTTTCACCAAGCGAGTGGTCTTGTTTCGTAGGACTTTTTCGCTACGATCCAGAATCTCTATCGGCTGTTCTTCATAAGAAAGATCTTGCTCCAGCGGTACAACTTCTGAGCTGAGTACATGTGAAGGATCTGGTATGTACTTTCTCAGGAGAGATACATGGAACACATCGTGAACTTGAGAGAGATTCGGTGGAAGCGCCAATCGGTAAGCTACCTTCTCAACACGATCCAGTATTTCGAAAGGACCGATATATCTAGGGCTCAACTTCCCCTTCTTTCCAAATGTCATAACACTCTTCCAGGGAGATATTCGTAAGAACACTTTATCACCCACTTCAAACTCTAGGTCTCTTCTTCGATTGTCGGCATAACTTTTCTGTCGACTCTGAGCTGCTCTTATGTGTTGTTGAATAGATCTGACCTTTTCTGCCATTTCATCAACGAGATCAGGTCCTAATAGCTTTCTTTCCCCAACTTCATCCCAGCAAGTTGGAGTCCTGCATTTCTTTCCATAGAGAGCTTCATAAGGAGCCATTTGAATACTGGAGTGAAAGCTATTATTATAAGAAAATTCCACCAAAGGTAGGTGTTGATCCCAACCTCCTTTGAAATCCATAGAGCAAGCTCTCAACATATCTTCTAGGGTTTGAATTGTTCTCTCAGACTGACCGTTTGTCTGGGGATGATAAGCAGTGCTGAAACTCAACTCTGTATCTAGAGTATGCTGAAGACTTCGCCAAAACTTCGAGGTAAATCTCGGATCTCGATCAGATATAATAGAAAGTGGTACTCCATGCAATTTTACCACTTCCTTTACATATATCCTGGCAAGCTGATCTAGAGAGAAATCCTCTCTAATAGGAATGAAGTGTGCAGACTTTGTGAGACGATCAACTATGACCCAGATAGCATTATTGCCTTTGGATGTTTTAGGAAGTCCTGTGACAAAGTCCATAGTGATGTTTTCCCATTTCCATTCGGGTATGGGTAATGGTTGTAACATCCCCTTAGACTTCTGTCTCTCAGCTTTAACTTGTTGACAAACCAAGCATCGAGAGACATATTCAGCAACATCTCTTTTCATGCCATCCCACCAGAAGTACTCTTTCAGGTCCCTATACATCTTCGTGCTTCCAGGATGAATAGAGAATGAAGAACTATGAGCCTCATCCAGCAGCTCTTTCTTTAATTCGGGGATGGGAGGAACACAAACCCGATTCCTGAACTTTATTATCCCATCACAATCAAGGTTGAATTCAGGAACATTTCTCACCTTCTTTTGTAACTCGACATCTTCTTTCTGTGCCTCTTTAATCTTCACATGTATAGATGGTTGAACATTCATTTGAGAAAGATAAGATTTTTCCCCTTCCATTAAAATTCCAAGATCCATCCTTTGTAAATCCATAAATATTGGATCTTTTGTGATCCTCATCATGGATAAACTAGCATGGTCTTGTCGACTTAATGCATCTGCCACCTTGTTTGCTTTCCCAGGGTGGTAATGGATTGAGCAGTCATAATCCTTAATCAGCTCCAACCATCTTCTATGACGCATATTCAACTCCTTTTGTGTGAAAATATACTTTAAACTTTTATGATCAGTATAAATATCACACCTTTCACCATAAAGGTAATGCCTCCAAATCTTTAATGCAAAGATTACCGCAGCCAACTCCAAATCATGTGTTGGGTAATTTTGCTCATGGATTTTCAACTGTCGTGAGGCATAAGCTATCACCATATCATTTTGCATAAGAACACACCCCAATCCCTTCTTGGATGAATCACTATAGATTACAAACCTTTCTCCACTACAAGGCAGTGTGAGCACAGGTGCACTGGATAACCTTCTTTTCAACTCCTTGAAATTCTCTTCACATTCCTCTGTCCAGACAAACTTAACTCCTTTCCGAGCCAACTTGGTGAGTGGATTAGATAATCGTGAAAAATCTTTTACAAAACGTCGATAATATCCAGCCAAACCAAGAAAACTTCGGATCTCAGTTACTGTTGTTGGTCTTGACCATCTTTCGATAACCTCTGTTTTTGCTGGATCCACAGATATCCCCTCTTTTGAGATTATATGACCCAAAAATGCAACTTTTTGAAGCCAAAATTCACACTTGGTAAATTTGGCATAAATCTTCTCTTTTCTCAGGGTCTTCAATATAATTCTCAAGTGATCTTCATGCTCTTCCTTGCTCTTTGAATAGACAAGTATATCGTCTATAAAGACTACCACAAATTGATCAAGATAGTCTCTAAAGACTCTATTCATTAGATCCATGAAGATAGCAGGGGCATTAGTAAGACCAAATGGCATCACTATAAATTCATAGTGTCCATACCTTGTACGGAAAGCCGTCTTTGGTATATCCTCCCTTTTGACCCTTAATTGATGATACCCTGAACGAAGATCGATCTTGGAAAAGTATTGAGCTCCGCGTAGTTGGTCAAATAAGTCATCAATGCGTGGGAGAGGATATTTGTTCTTGATAGTGATCTTGTTAAGTTCTCGATAATCAATGCAGAGTCTCATTGATCCATCTTTCTTCTTAACAAATAGAACAGGTGCTCCCCAAGGTGACGCACTAGGGCGTATGAATCCCTTATCAAGATTCTCTTGGAGTTGCTTCTTCAATTCCTGCAACTCAATTGGGGCCATTCTATAAGGTGTCTTTGAAATAGGCAAAGCACCCGGTACGAGTTCTATTGAAAACTCAACTTCACGATTTGGTGGAAGACCCGGCAATTCCTCCGGAAAGACATCATCAAACTCCCGTACAATGGGCATATTCTTAATCGTGAGTTTCTCACCAACCATTTGAGATAAATAACCTTCATTTAGTGGAATCAATACCCATAAGATGGAAGAAATTTCCACTGGAAGGTTATGTTCATCCTTGCATTGATAGACGATCGTAGATTGATCTGGAATATGAAATGTGACTTCCCTTCTTTGGCAATTGATATGAGATCCATGTAGAGAAAGCCAATCCATGCCAAGAATCACATCAAATTCCACTAAAGGAAGGATCACAAGATTTGCAGGAAGCACTTTCCCACAAACTTCGATCGGAGAAGAATTATAAACTTTTGATGCGATTGATGTGCCATTAGGTGTTGTCATAGCTAACTCAACATCTAATTGTTGAGGTAATACGGTGATACCCTTAGAAAATTTTTCAGAAATAAAAGAGTGGGTGGATCCAGAATCAAATAAAACATTTGCTACTTTAGAGTGGATGGTAAGTGTACCTTTCACCACATCGTTATCGTACTCCACATCGCTGATAGAAATTGCATGTGACTTTCCTTTGTCTTTAGCCTTAAGAGTTTGTTGACGTCGACCATCATCATCAACCCTTGGATTTGGGCATTGATTGGCATAATGCCCCATCTCCTTGCACTTGAAACATTGAAGTGTAGCAGGTTCATTCTGTGTATCCCTTCCTTTGTTTGCATCATTAGACATCTTCTTCCCATTATCACGGCATTCAAATGCCCGATGACCTTCCTTTCCACATTTAAAACATTTACTTGTCCCTTTAAGACAACTCCCTCCATGTTTCTTTCCACACTTTGAGCATAAGGGAAAGTTCATCTTCTTTTCCGTGTGCTCTTTAGATTTTTCTTTGAATTCCATCTTCCTCTTCTTATCAAACCCATGTGACTGATGGGTTACTCCAATCTCCATCTCGACTTTGAGAGCACATCGAACGATTTCCTCGTAGCTATTGAAGTCCCTTATGGCTAACGCCCTTCAAAGACTTGGTTTTAAGCCACTAAAGAATCAATCGATCTTACTCTCAGGTTGGATAATAATACCAGAAGTGTACCTTGCAAGTCTTGTAAAATTTGCTTCATAGGTACTAACAGATTCATCATCCCTTTGCCTCGTATTCTTAACAAGATTCCACCATTGATCCGCATCTCCTTCCAAACGATACACTGCTAGGATGACTTTATCATGCTCAGAACATTGAAGAACTGAAAATATCTTTTCAGTAGTACTAATCCATTGTTCAGCAACTAATGGATCAGTAGACCCGCTGAAAGATGGTGGACGCTGCCTCATGAAGGATTCAACAGAATGTTTCTCCCTCCTTTGTTCATTTGGAAATCCTGCATGATTCATAGCTTGAGAAAGTTGTGTGAGCATGGCTACAAGATTTTGCATTCCAGCTCCCATATCGTTTGGTTGCTCAGGGGGACAATCATTGCATTGCCCATCGCATTCCGCATTAACACGGTTCCTTCGGGTTCCAGCCATTGACTAAAACCAAGAAGAATAGTGTGAGCAACACTAATTATAATAGGAAACCACATAATTCAAGAATAAAATTTTCATGCTTATGGTCTTATCCTAGGTTATTCATGGCCATTTCTAAGATTGTGTTCTATGCTTAGACTTATCCTTAGGGTTCTTACTAAGGCTTTCACATCCTAGTTTCCAAAGGTTGACTATACCTTTCCTCTGATACCAACTATAACGACCCACACTTTACATACATTGTTAATACTTCAAAATTGAAGCACTCTTATTACAACATATGACAAAACCACAAAGGACCGTATAGGTATAGTGTCTTTAGAAACTGGGAAACATAAACAACTGGTTCATAAATCTTCTACAGTGTCTCCCATTTATTTCATCATATCTAGGGTCCCTTTTAGCATATTCTACTTAATATCCATCTTCCTGGCCTGGGGAAAAGAAAACATAAAAGGGTGAGCTCAAATGCTCAGCAAGGGCAAATAAAGGAAATAAAAATCATATCATATCTTTTTGAAAATTAAAACCTGCAAAAGAGATCATAATATCTTAACATGGAATAAATCATAGAAGTGAAAATGAGATCCCCAAAATCATAACATAAAACTTGAAACTTTGTGGCATGCACACATAATCATGGAAAATCATTTCTTGTTAGTCATGACTCATTGCCAAGACTATCTTAGTGGACAAAGTCCCTTTCTGAACCGAGTTCACTCCTCGTTTCAGTCCTGTATCACTGAACCGAAATAACCTTCCGTTCCAGCCATGTCTATCTCATGAGATATAAAATCATTACCCAATGCATTGGAGGGAGATATAGGTCCCACCCATCTTATAATGAATCCTTTCTTATGTGTGCCACATAATCATAAAACATACATCATCGCATAACACATGTAACAAAAATGGGATTCTTGAAACATCATGACATCATAAATCAATTCATATAAGATAAAGGAATTCATAAACATAATTCCATCACAACATAGTCAAATCAATGTAAAAATATGGATAGAAACAGAACTCTTTATTATCTTAGATGGAAAATAATTTTGATAAAACACTTGAATTGAATTCTTGAGGAAAATATCCTTTCTTCTTCAAAAACATTTTTCCTGTCATACAACTTTAAAATAAAAGAAGTTGATTAAAAATAAACTTGAAAACTTGTAAAGGAAGCTTCTTTGAAGTAATGTTTTAAAAATCCATTCATGCCGTATAAGTTAAAAAAAACATTCTTCGTACTTTTGTCGGAAAAGTCAAAAAGTACCTCGTACGGAAAAACGACAAAAGATTCCTTTCATATTCTTTACTAAAAACTCACCTAAGGGTAAAATTGGATTTAAACTATTTCAAGTGGATGGAAAAAATATTACATATTGAGGGAACATGGATGTGGATGATAAAATACACCCCAGTAAATACTTACGAATAAACAATCTCGGATAAAAATGAGATTGTGATATTTCCCTTACCTTAGGTCCGATTTGCTTTGTTCGTGTCCGAAGCTCCTGTATAATGGTTTAAATAATGTTATTGACTTATTCCAGAATCATACATATTGATATGAGATCATATATGGTCATATTATTAGCTTCTTGTTAGTAATATTTCATTGTTACTTGTTACTCGGGTCTTTATAACTTTTTGTTCTTATGCGTGTTTTGTCGAATAAATTCTTATTCTTATATTTAGGTTATAGATAATTCATTTCCAGAATGGTATTAGTGTAGTATATACCATATTCATTCATTCAATTCATTTATACAATCATTATGAAATGAATATCATGTAGAACGAGTCGCATCACATCGTGGAGACGGTATTCCGTACGTACGCACGAGTGATGATATCGTTCCTATGATCGTGGAATTGTATTGGAGTTTATATATATATTATTTCAGTATCAATATTACTTAATAATAATCATATATAGTTACTCATTACACCATTATACCCATCCTTGTAAGGTGATGGTGGAAAATAGATTACACCACGGCGTGGAGACGGTATTCCGTACGTACGCACGCGCGGTGATTTCATTTTTCCGTAGGATGGATAGAAGGTGAATTAGGGTTGTTTCATATTTATAATAACATATCAGTTTGTAAGTAATACTGATGTTATTACTTCATCATGAAACAACTAAAGAAGAAGAAGTTGAAGAAGAAATAAATTGAAAAGATCGGTAATGGATATTACCTCTTCTTTGGAACGCCTTTTTGAATCCTCCACTTAAGGAACTAAGATTGGTCTTTGGAGAAGACCAGGACCTCTAGGATTATTCTAGGGAAGTGGAGAAGGGAAAATGGCAGGGGTTGGCCGAGCTTGAGTGCTCAAATTGGTGTGAGGAGGAGGGGGAGGAGGTGCCCTTTTATAAGGGAGGAGAGGGGCACCTTAGGAATATCTCAAAATATTATTTTATATTAAAGTCAAAATCGGTTTATAATGGTTCCAAAGGGTCTTATTTCGAAGCTAAAGTGGGGATGGGTCGAAATCCTATCAACCAATAGAATTTAGACAAGTTTAGGATATTATTTTAACCTTATCAATTAAATTTAACTCTAAGTTAAATAATTTAACTTTTACCATGTCTTTTTGTTTTCTTTCACTATGTGGTTAACACACTTACTATAACATGCCAAACGAACCCCAAATTGTTTATTATTAATATATATATCCTTATCTAAGTCATTTGGCCTAACCTTAGATTTTTAGGAATAAAATAACAATTAATAATATAATATTTTATTTAAAAACTATTTTGTGTCAATTTTGACACTATTTGATATATGATTTTTGTCAAAGTCATAACAGAATTATATGTTCGAACCAAGTTGATTAAATCAATACTAATATATCATAGTAACCTAGAAAATTAGTGGAATTCATAAAAAGTCTCAAATTACATTTATTTTGGTATTTATATTATCAATTTTGTCAATATTTCATTAATAAGATAATTACTGCATCATCTTTGTGTCATAAATAAATTAAATTATTTGATGTCTAAAAATTACAAATAAAATACCATCATGTAGGAAATCTTTTTAGCACTCTAATGAATATTTACAATCGAATTTATCTTATGTATAACCCTATATTAAAAATGATTTACTTATTAAACTTTGATTTTAACTATTTTAACCCTTCTTTAAATAAATTAATAATAAATGTCCTAATCAAATCCAAGTGGGCCTAAATGGTCATATTTTATTCCTAAGTTTGTTTTTGGTCGAATTACACTTGTCCAATAGAATTAGGACATGTGTTAGGGTAATATTAATATCATATTTACCCTTAGTTACCCTATTTACTATTAACCGCGGTAAAAATAGTAAAAAGTTACTATTCACCAAAAAATTATTTTCATCTCATTGAACCACATTTTAGTCCTTGATATTAACCGTGTCTCTCGGATTTTTGAAATTCCATTCACAGAAGCGGTAAAATTAAGTTTTATGCAAAATTCAGTTTTTAACCTACCACTTAGTGGTTTCACTATTCATCAAAAATTGAAAGTTTTCAGAAAAATACCAAAATTTCACCCTAGGCTAATTTCGATATTCTGAGTCCAAAAATGAAGTCCATTTTGAAAAATAAAATTTATAAAATTTTAAAAAGTGGTTATTACTATTCATAACGACTAGTTTTAATAGCATATTGCTGTTTAGTGAAACTCGGTATTGCGTACGACGCAAGCTATCGAGGAAGGTTGCGATTGCGTGTAAAGCAAGCCAAGCAAGTGTTGTGTAGAAAAAGATTCCTTTGATGATTTATATAACATAAAAGTCTCGGGTGTTACAGCCTAGGCCTCCCATAATCAAGTAGGAAGCTTTGTACTATTGGAGGCTCGACCTAGTGCTCCCAAAATTCCTATTTAAGGCAGCTTTGGTGGAAGATTTGATCATATTTGAGCTTTTTTTTCATCTTAACGTTATGCTTCCAATTTGTCTTTGTAACGTTCTTCATTCACATGTAAGTTGTTTTAATTCATCCTAGTTTATTAATAAAAGTTCTTATTATCCTATTATTCTGTTGTTCTCCATCTCACTTTGATACCGTTTCCTCAGGTCATTAATTTATTCACACCAAATCTTTTCAAATTATTCACACGACGGTGGAGTGATCATTTTATTTGTATTGATTTCTTTACTTCTCCATTTCCTCCCTCATGAGTCTACATTCCGCTTCCATTGAAACCATAGAATCAATAGAGGGATAATAAACTTATGGGTTGATCCAAGGGAGTAGCAAGAGGCTGGATTGGATATTATTTATCACTCCATTAGTGTCTAATGACTTCTATTAATTGATATTTTTATTTGATGATTTTTAAACTCCATCGTCCTTGATGAATTTAAGGCCACACACTTCAAGTGCTAATACGAACCTTTACCTTGAAGTGCTCAAAACATTAATCATTCAAGTGTATAGGTGATTATTATTAAATTCTGTAGGTATTAAACCAGTAAGTGAGGATGTTTCTTGATCTTCTAAAATGAACCCATCTCAAATATTAGAAACTGAAATAATTGAAAAATAATTTCATCCAATCCACCCCGAGCGATAACCTAGGATCAACTCATTTTTTAAATTGAATTCACTTAAGTCTCTTAGTGTTTCTTTAAACCCATCTAAAATCAACCCAATTTGGCAACTTCATAGCCAAAAACAATCCATAGAATGTACGTGTCTATAGGTTTCTTCTTAGGTCTCTGAGGATTCGACAACCCAAGCTAAACTACAAGGATCGTCCTACCTTTTTCTCTTGGGTAAATTTGAGTGTGAATCAAATTTTGGTGTTGTTGCTAGGGACCCAATTAAATCATCTAAACACCCATTATATTCTCCTTCATTTCTTCTTTTCTCATCCAAATTGTCTTACCTTGTCCCTTTCTCATTTTTTTTCTTTTGGCGCATGTTTGCCTACACCCGCGATCAATCAAACCGTCTAGTTAGGGTGGATAGTCCTGGGGTTGGGGAGTCAAGTACACAAAGGGAAATCTTTCCATTAGATCCTAATCTTCTTAATAATCCAGAGTCAACAATTGATCCTATTTCAATGGAAGGTCTTCAAAGAAACAAACTCATAAACACGGGTGGGAACCAAAATGGAAACCCAAATGAGGCAGCCCCAAACTTGGGGAATGCAATTGATCAAACCATGAATGACTACCTCACACCTTCCTGGACCAATTCCCCCTCATGAATTAGACACAATTACCTAGGATATTCCAACTACATCTTTAAACCTTATGTCCTAAACCACCTTCCCACATTCTATGGAATGGAGTCCGAGATTCCCTACCTTCACATTAAAAAGTTCAATGACATTGTAGAAACCGTGTGTCCTTCACATCAACTAGAATCAGCTAAGATGAGGCTATGTAATTTTTCATTAAAGGATCGAGCTAAAAATTGTCTAAACAATTTGATACCATCATCCATCAAATCTTGGGACCAACTACAAAGATAATTCTACAAAAAATACTTTCCCTACCACGAAACAATTGCACTTAAAAAGAGTATCGAAAACTTTTTTGAAAAAGAGGGAGAGTCATTCTATGAAACATGAGAGAGGTTCAAAGACACTATAAACATGGTTCCACACCATGGATTTTCTTTTCCTGAACAAGTGAGAATTTTCTATGAAGGGTTGGGTCTGGGGAACAAACAATTCATTGACATGATGTGTAATGAAACCTTTAAAAACAAAGCCCCAAATGATGCTTACGAGTACCTAGAAAGCCTTTATGAACAAAACCAAACATGGAAAACATCACCTTATTATAAAAAGCCACAAAGAACTACTAGAATTCATACACTTAGAGAATAGAAAATCCTTAGGGCTAATCTCATAGCACTCTCTAGGAAGGTTGAAGAGATAGACCTTAGGAAAGTCCATGAAATCCAAATTGTTGACCCTGTTTGCACAATTTGTGATAAACATGACCATAAGACAGACAACTTCCCAACCATTACATCCATAAAGGATGTTATTTTAGGAGGACCCCCAGTGGAATTAAATGCCTTGAACTTTCAAAAGCCTCAATACCAAAACAACTTCAACCCAGTGTATAATGACCACCCATGCTTTTGCTGGAAAGATAACCAACAACTTGTCCAACCACAGGGACAAAATCCTTACCCCTATCAGAACTACCAAACCCATCACTATTTCCAAACCCAACCTATCTAATACCAACAACCACTAGTCCATTTTCAACAAACCATCCCACCTCCAAAATATCCCCTTGGGATAAACCAATCTTCTCAAGAACCGACCCAAACTGTTAAACAAATCCTACTAGAACAACTATGCAAACAAATGGAGAGGATGAACTTGGAAGTATATTCTCTTAAACAATAACTTAAAACCATAAAAACTGGAATGGTACACATGCCTACTTAGGCAGTTCCATCCTCAACTTCTAGTGGAGTTTCAAGTTGTACTCAAACAACTCATGAAAAACTAAAGGTTGTGACTGTTTTAAGAACTGTGAAATCAATTGAGAAACCTGAACAACTGATTCAGAACCCACCTGAAGATTCAAACTTGGATGAAAATTAAAATGAACCAAATGATCAAACTGAAAAACATGATAACATTGTCAAAGAAACAACTCTTCAACAAACAACCCCACAACCTGCACTAGTTCATCAACGCATGAGGGGGAAAACCAAGCCAGAATTGAGTGAAACATTGCAGGAAATATTCTCACAAGTCAAGTTGAACATTCCCCATATCAATGCCATTCAAACCATACATGCCTACTCAAAGTACCTTAAGGACTTGTGCACTTTTAAAAGAAAAATTTCACATAAAAACAAAGTCCTTTTGGCTGCTAATGTGAGTACCACCATTCAAGGGACCATTCCTCCTAAGTTGAAAGACTCGGGTTTCCCTTACATCAATGTCGAACTAGGAGAGAGAAAAGTTGTCAAGGCCTTGTGTGACCTAGGTTCTAGTGTCAATCTCATCCCTTATGTTGTGTACTACCAGTTAGGACTAGAAAGAACTCCAACCCACATCTGTCACACTTCAACTTGCTGATCGTAGCATTAGGGTTCCAAAGGCGATTTTAAAGGACGTTCTGGTAAAGGTAGAAAACTTCATCTACCATGATGACTTCATTTCCTTGACAACCATCCAAACTTAGGAAATAAGGAACAAACCCCAATCATCCTTGGTCATCCTTTTGTTGTAACAATCAATATATTATCCGAGTCTGAAATGGGAACATGACCATTGCCTTTGGAAACATGAGTCTAGACTTGAACATCTATAATGAAAGCTCACAAATAGGGGATGATGAGGACATTCATGAAGTAAACATGATAGGAAGCATTGATAATGCATCCATAGAACATCAAGGAATATTTGATGGATGTTTAAGTCAGGATGAGATTGATTTCCTTTGTTCACAAGAAGGATGTTTATCTCCATGGCTTGAATCATTTTCAAATTTCTCTTATGATGAAGTCTTAGGTCCAACAATCAGTGAAACCTTTCAGGAAACCAATTTTATGGAGACCAATCAAACATCCTTCCCTAAATATGATCAATCTAATCTAGTAGTTTAAACATCTACATGTGGGGAATCAATCCTATCTAAAACTCTAGGGAAAAAATTGATATTGATCCAATGTCCAAATATTCTACAGAAATTCCTAACCAAACTGATCTTTAATTGAAGGAACTTCCCGCTGCACTCAAGTATTCCTTCCTAGGGGACAATAAAAAACATCTGATTTTCATTTATTCTTCTCTTGAAGCCAATCATGAGAGGATGCTTCTAGATTTCCTTAGGAAACATAAGAAAGCCATTGGTTGGACCCTGTCTGATATTACTAGAATTAGCCCACTCATCGGGACAAATAGGATTATTCTGGAATCTGATTCAAATCCATGTCGTCAACCTCAACGGCGACTCAATCCTAATCTCAAGGAGGTAGTAAGGAAGGAACTTCTGAAATTGTTAAAAGTTGGTATCATTTATCCCATAGCTGAGAGTGAGTGGGTGATCCCAATCCAAGTGGTTCCCAAGAAGGCAGGAATAATAGTCATAACTAATATGGATGGAGAGATTCTTCCAACTATGGTGAGTAGTGGATAGAGGGCTTGCATTGACTATAGGAATATAAACTCATTCACCAAGAAGGACCATTTCCCCTAACCATTCATTGACCAAGTCCTTGAGAGAGTGGTAGGTCATGCCTTCTACTGTTTATTAGATGGGTACTCAGGGTACAACTAGATTGAGGTATCTTTAGTGGATCAAGATAATACTACATTCACCTATCCATTCGACACCTTTTCCTTCAAACGCATGCCCTTTGGTTTATGCAATTCCCCTGTAACCTTCCAGCTGTGCATGATGGGAATCTTCTCAGACATGGTAGGGGATTTTCTAGAGGTATTCAGGGATGACTTATCTGTGTTTGGGGATACATTTGAGGGATGTATAAGGAATGTAGAGAGAGTCTTGTCAAGATGTGAAGAAAATAATCTGGTCCTAAACTGGGAAAAATGAAAATTCTTGGTTAAAGAGGGACTAGTTCTAGGCCATCTAGTCTCAGGAAGGGGGATTGAAGTTGATAAAGCCAAGGTTGACATCATTCTTCACCTTCCATCACCCAAAACTGTCAATGAAGTGAGGCCTTTCTTAGGACATGTTAGTTTCTATAGAATATTCATCAAGGACATTAGTTCAATCTCAAGTTCCCTTTATGCTCTCCTAGTAAAGGATTCTCCATTTGTTTGGACAGAAAGTTTTGAGGGTTCATTCTCAACCCTCAAATCCTCTCTCACCTCTCCTCCCATTATGAAATCTCCAAATTGGAACCTTCCTTTCGAGATTATGTGTGATTACAGTGACTTTTCTGTAGGATCTATGTTAGGACAATGTTGTGATAAACCTCCTTATGTCATTTCTTATGCAAGAAAATCCTTAAATGATGCCCAAACAAACTACACCACTACTGAAAAGGAGTTACTTTCTATTGTGTTTGCCTTAGAGAAGTTTAGGTCCTACCTCTTAGGATCCCCCATCACCGTGTTCACTGAGCATTCTGCACTAAAATACCTCTTCCAAAAACAAGATTCCAATGCTAGAATGATTAGGTGGGTCATTATCTTACAAGAATTTGACCTCACAATAAAAGGTAAAAAGGGTGTTGAAAATGTTGTAGCTGGTCATCTCTCTATGATGGAATTCAAAGACAACTCAAATCACCTTTCTATGTCTGATTCATTTCCTAATGAACACCTGTACTCTGTGAGTGACTGCCCTTGGTATGCTGACATAGCCAACTTCTTAGTTACATGAGTAATTCCAAAATTCTTAGGGACTCAAGCTCGAAAGAAATTCTTTTCTGATGTTAGGCACTATGTGTTTGATGATCCATACCTCTATAAGTTCTACCCTAACCAATTCATTAGGAGGTGTGTCCCAGAATCTGAACAAGATTCCATCCTTAAATTCTGTCATAGTGTGGCATGTGGAGGTCACTTTTCCACTAATAAAACTTCTTCAAAGATTCTTTAGTGTGGTCCCTTATGGACCACTCTCTCAAGGGACACCTACACATTTTGTCAAAGCTGTCCTAGGTGTCAACAAGAAGGGTCCATCACAAAAGGAAAAAAATTCCACTCACTCACATCTTAGTAATTGAAATATTTGACTTCTAGGGAATCGATTTCATGGGTCATTTCCCAAACTCTAGGGGATACCTCTACATTCTCTTAGTTGTTGATTATGTCTCAAAATAGGTTGAGGTCATTCTCACAAAATACAATGATCATCAAACTGTTATTAGATTCCTAAAAAACATATTCTCTATATTTGGAATTCATAGAGATATCATTAGTGATCGTGGAACTAATTTTTTCAATCTTCCATTCTCATCACTCATGGAAAAGTATGTAATTTCTCACAAATTTCCCACTTCTTACCATCCACAGACCAATGGTCAAGCTGAGTTAGCCAATCAAGAAATTAAATAAATTCTTGAGAAAAATGTTAAACCATCTACGAAATATTGGTCAAGAAAACTCTTAGATGCCCTTTGGGCCTATCGAACCACATACAAAACCATCCTAGGAATGTCACCATATAGGTTTGTTTATGGAAAAGCATGCCATTTACCTGTTGAAATTGAGAATAAGGCCTTTTGGACAATTAATAAAATAGATTATGACCTCTCATTGGCTGGAACAAAAAGGAAATTAGATCTCAATGAACTGGAGGAACTAAGGATGGAGGCTTATGAAAATTAAAGGATTAATAAATCTATAGTTCAAGCCTACTGATCTAGAAATATCAAAGTCAAACATTTTGAACCAGGAAAATATGTGCTCTTGTATAGTTCAAAACATCATTTACACCCGAGAAAGTTAAGGTCTAGATGGTCAGGCCAATACATAGTGCATAAGGTGTACCCCCATAGGGTTGTTGAAATTCAATATCCCACTAATGGTCAAACCTTTAAAGTTAATAGTCATAGAGTCAAACCATTCATTGAACCATTCCAAAAACATGAAGTTGATGAAGAATTGTGTGAACCCACCTTAGATGACGAAAAAAATTAATCAATTAGGGGTCCAAGTCGAGATAATGATGTTAAACAAAGCACTACATGGGATGCAACCCATGGTTTTCAAGTTTCTTGTCATTTTTTTGTTTTAATCAACTGTATATTTTAAATAGAATTAATTAATCATTTTGATATTTAATAAAAAAAATATACTATTGACCTGTTATTATTTTATGAGTATAGATGGGTATGAAAGGGGATCACTATATTCATCAGTGTCATGTGGTGTGATACCTGAGTAATACCTTACCTAGAAATTTAAAACAAGACAATGTATCATTAGTTTGATTTAAAAAAAACAAAAAAAATAGGGAAAACCATAAAAATGATGATACATGGAATTAAATAAGTCATTTTGTTGTTTGTTTTGTCTGGTTTGTTCTTCTTTGTATGGTTCAGGGACTAGTTTGGGTGATACATGTTCAATCAAGGAGGTGCCTACATCCCCCAAGAGATCAAAGGACTAATTTGGGGTAGCAAGAACTTCAACTTCAACCACCAGGTGACTTCATTCCATGATACTCGTACTTCATTTTCATTTTCAAAATATCCTTATCTACCTCTACTCCTTCTAAATTTTCATTTCTTCAAACACTGGGGACAGTGTTATTTTAAGTTGGGGGGGAGATGAAATAAATTTTGTTTCTTTTGTGTAAAAAATGAATAATTTGAAGAAAACAAATGTGTGTAAATGGAAGGAAAAATTCCTTTAACTTTGAACATGGTAATAAACATTGCACACTTTGAAACTGAATATCAAATAATTTAGCATGCCCTGATTATGATTTTAATCCTTGTATAACTTCATGATCATATATTTCGGAAAGTGTGGTTGTCCAATGTGATATTTCATTGTTTATATTTTCTTCCAAATAAAAAAAGAATCACAATGCACGTCCTTTGGATAGTGGGTTATTAGTTTGAGTTCTTGGGATCCCCAAAAAAATAGCATAGGTTTGGTGATCATTTTAGTTTTAATATGAGTATTCAATAAAAAATTAGAAAAACAATAAATTTGCGTGTAGAGCAATGAAATGACCTAATGCGTGGGTTTCGGCACTTGGGGATCGTGACTCCATAGTTTTCTGGCTCAGAGTTAGTAAATTTATCTCTATTTTTGGTAATTTGAATTGTTTTTAACTGAGTTAACTTGAGATGATGCCCGAGTATGTGGGATTCACTTTATTCCCTAATGTATTTGATCCTGGGAGTCATCGATAAAGTCTCTCTACAGGGGTTGACTCCTTTGAGTGAAATTTCAATTACGATGTCAAAATTGTAAAAAAAACAAAAAAATACAATATTAAATAAATTTGAATACACATCTTAATATTGAAATGTGATTCCACTTATCACTTCCGCCATTTCCCACTATAATAAATATGAACCCCCATGTCTATCGTGATACACAACACATCCTCATACTTAATTGATATTGGATGAAATATGGCAATGAATTTGAACAAAGGAATGGGCCTGGGATTGGGATCTTCTTATGAAACTATCTTGTCTTAAAATATTTTTATAGGTTTCATGATTGTTTGGTATATGGGTTTTTGGTGATCATTTTGTATTAAAATGTTTTTAGAAAAGGGAATTTGAATTTATATTGTTGAGATACATTTTGCTCGGGACTAGAAAAACTCAATTTGGGGGGTGTGATTAGCCACTAAATGGGGATAATATTCATTTTTAATATATATAATATTAATGTTCTTTATTATTCATAAACACCATTTTAGTGCATTTTATACTTTGAACATCATTTCACATTATGATTGTAATTCCTTCTTAAAATTCACTATTATGTGGTACATTTTTAACATCATTTAAAGTACCCAATGATTCATCTGATTTTAAGGAATGTAATTATCCATATTTTAATTTGATATTTTGGTAAATTGATCTAAATTTCAATATGAACATGTTTTATTCAGGGATCAATGGAAAATTCATAAATGATGATGGAGATATTCAGAGATGAATGGAAGCAATTCTAGAGAAGACAGATTGGACACCATCCCACTGATGAGATTGTGGGAACCACATTAAAAACCCAATAAAGCCCAAATTTCGTGGGATTCTATAAGACATGAATAGTAACAAATCACTCTTCAGTATCCAATGCTAATTCAGCCTCAATTGTGGTCATTAAGGCAGCCCAAGTTAGAGATAAAATTTTGGGTCATGTTCTATAGCCCAGAAAAACAGTTCACTAATATAATCATATCTCCTAATCCACATATCCAAATGAGCCTAAATTTTACATACGGTTAGAATAAATCTGGAAATACATTTGAGTCTTCTATGGCCCACTATTATTCGGCCATCTAGATGGTATTCCAAGCATGTCTATTCGGTGTATGAAAGCGGGCTTCCACCTCGAGTCAAGTGTGGAAAAGTCCAAGTTCCACAAGCTTTCCACGACCCTAGGCCTGCCATAATCAAGTAGGATGCTTTTTACTATTTTAGGCTCGACCCAAGGCTCCCAAAATTCCTATTTCAATCAGTGGTGGTGGAGGATTTTATCATCTTTGAGCTTTGTTTTCATCTTAATGTTATGCTGCCAATTTATCTTTGAAACGTTCTTCATTCACATGTAAGTTGTTTTAATTCATCCATGTTTCCTAATAAAAGTTCTTCTTCTTCTATTATTCTGTTTTTCTCCATCTCACTTTGATATCGTTTCCTCAAGGTTTGAATTTATTCACACAAAATCTTGTGAAATTATTCACACAACGGTGGAGTGATCATTTTATTTTTATTGTTTTCATTAATTCTCAATTTCCTCCCTCATGAGTCTACTTTCCGCTTCCATTGAAACTATAGAATCAATGGAGGTCTAAAAAACTTATGGTTTGATCCAAGGTAGTATAAAGGGTCTGTATTGTATGTTATTTATCACCCCATTAGTGTCTAATCACTTCTTTTAATTGAGATTTATATTTGATGATTTTTAAACTCCATCATCCTTGTTTAATTTAAGGCCACACACTTCAAGTGCTAATACGAACCTTTACCTTGAAGTGATCAAAACTTTGATTCTTCAAGTGCATAGGTGATTAGTATTAAAGTGTGTAGGTATTAAACCAGTAAGTTAGGATGTTTTTTGATCTTCTTAAATGAACCCATCTCAAATATTTGAAATTGAAATAGTTGAAAAAGAATTTCATCCAATCCACCCCGAGCGATAACCTAGGATCAACTCATTATTTTTAATTGAATTCACTTAATTATCTTATAGTTTCTTTAAACCCATATAAAATCAACCCAATTTGGCCACTTCATATCCAAAAACAGTCCATAGAATGTACGTTTCTATAGGTTTCTTCTTAGGTCTCTGAGGATTCGACAACCCAAGCTAAACTACAAGGACTGTCCTACCTTCTTCTCTTGGGTAAATTTGAGTGTGGATCAATCTTTTAGAAAAATGGTTGGTTTTTATTTATAACACTATTATTGAATTATAATCTAGTTATTAAACCTTGTGGGAGGTAGTTGGGTATTACCTTACCTATTATTCTTGAGCGAGGCTAGGCAAGAGGATATTTCTCAATGGGACATTTTGTTTGGAGTTCCAAGATTTTTATAACTATTTTGTTTTTGTTTAAATTGTTTCATTTAAATTATTAATTCTTTATTATGTTGTTTGGAGGCATTAAAGACCTCAATAATTCCATGTGATAACTGATAACTAGTGAAATACAATAGGTTAATTTTTTTTACCTTTTTAAAGTTTTTCATTTTGATTATTTATATGTGATGTTTGAGATTAAATATTCTTAGACCCGTGGGATTATGTTGGGTGTGGCCTAGATTTTCTTGAGTGATGTAGATAATAGGTTGGGAAAGGATCAGATTTTCTTGGTTGGTTTTGACCACTGGATTGGGTGTCATGGACTTCAGTTTGAGGAAGTATGATTGTTAGGTTGGGCATGGCTTAGGATACTTGGATGGTATGGCCATCGGATTTGAGCGACATGGTCATAGGGACCCAAGCTGCCAGATATGGTGTGTCTTGGGTTCATATTTAGTGATTTTCACTCAACCTTTATGGACAAAGTGCCGATTTGAGTCATGTACACATAGGTTGACTCCATGATGAGGTGGTTTTGACTAGTCGTGTGGGTAGAGGACCCTGATAGTTCTAGTTTTGGTATTATCGGTTTTGCGGTGCTTTTCACAGGAAGCCACATGGAAGGTGAGGAGCCTTCGGTTGGTAGTTATGAGGCTATCAAGTTATGTGATTGAGGGAAGACATAGTTTTTCCTCCTATTATTCATTTGAGGGTAGACATAATTGTTCCACTGATTATTATTTGAGGACAGGCATCATTGTTCTTCCAGTTATCGTGTCATGGGCCAACGTGAGCTTCTGAGTAGGGGTCCATGGGACTGGGAAACTTTTGTTTGGGTGTGCCTTCGGGATGTCGGTACTTGAGACATGAGGTGTCAGGAGGCACGTAGTGTGAGGTTACATATTTGAAGTGGAGTCTAACGGTTCATTGGGACTTTGTTACTACAGGGGTACCTTGGTCCAGGGGACAAGGACTCTCTTTGCTGCTGAGATTCCGGCATTGGCTGAAGTAGGTGACACTCTCGTTTTCCTACTTAGCACCGATGGAGATTGTGTTTATTATTGCATCATAATGTTTACCATACTTAGAGATGGATGTCTAATTAAACATATATACTAGGTATGCACCATTGGGTGGAAACCTATTGAGACTCATCTCACACCCTACACGGTCCCTTCAGGATGCGTGTAAACTTTATGGTTTTATGTACCTGTAAAGGATCATCTTTAGGAGATGGATCATAGTACTATCTAGCATGGAGACCGGTATGGACCTTTAGGCCATTCCTATCTAGAGTTTTAATTTTATTTATCTTTCTTTCTGGTATCATCATTCTTACTTTTATATGTATATATTAAGGTTAGACATTAGAGACCTTTGTTTATTTACATTTATGGCCTTGTATGGATGCATTCTTGGTTTTTTTTAGTGGCTACAAGTGATTGATGGCATGATATTATATTTACTTTCCACTGATTCTATTTATTTATCACTTCCACTATTTATTTGATATTATTTTTCTTCCACTCTATGGGTCTGGTTCGAGTTTGTTGAGTCATTTATTTCCACTGCAAGTTATATTTTTATTCTTAGACCAGTGCCTTACCTTACTATGTGAGGGTATAGCCTCTCCACTATACCTGAGTACACCCTTACAACTAGTCGGTAGCATTTAACATTTGGGTAGTTGTGCCTAAGGTCAGTTACACCTAACTCGTTTAGCACTGTTTGGGTGGTTGTTCGGGTAGGGATGCTACAGAGGTTATTTTTCATTTATTTTTATTTATCACATGATTTTTTTCATCATGTATTGTTTCTCATAGGTTTTTATTATATGTTGTATCATATTTCCTTTCATGATAGGTTGTTTTTGGGATATGTGTTTACCTGTTTACCTATTGAAGTAAGGATATGATTTCTTGTTTTATCACTTATACTTTTCATATTTCTAGTTTTAGAATATTAAATTCATTTATGAAAACCAAAGGGAAAATGATTTATAATTGGATTTAATTTATGAAAATGCTTTGTAAAACTATTTTGTTTTGAAATAGAGAATTTTTTCATTCTTGATATTATACCTTGAATAAAAATTGTATCGGTGTCCTATTGGGATTTGGATCACACCTTATATGTGTATTAGTGTGTTTTTAGATGTTTTATTATAGGATTCAGGCAAAGAAAAGAGCATGTTGTAGCATGTTGGCTTCTCTTATTATTGTTTCCTTCGGTTTGGGTTGGTCTGGATGTGAATGTCATTCACATGGGGATTTGACATACTTTCTGTTTTAGACTATTTTTTCTTGTATTTTATATATTTTTGGTATCTCATTTTTTTCCTCTTTTTACTATGGTTGTATATATTTTTTTCTTATATTGAGGACTTGTATTTGTTATCATGTTGTACCTATATTATGTGAGGGGTTAGTTTGGGTGGATTTTCTAGTTAAATTGGGTTGGTCCACTACAATTTGGTATTAGAGGGATGAGTATCCTGAAGTTTGTCAACATGCCTAATTTTAGTTTTGTTTCTTGAAAATACATGAATTAGGACCATTGTAATTTGAATAGTAGGTGAAAAAAGGGTCCTGACAGCTCACTTCCGTGACTGAAACTGAGTTTCCATGGGTGGTTAGGGACTATTTACCAGGTTTGAGAATTGGAGTTTCAAGTCATTTTAATGAACAATATAGGAATTTTATTTTAATAAACATTTTCCTTTTTAAGTAAGGTATTTTTTAGTATATTTTCTATTTCTTTAAATTCTTAATGTTTTAAATCTTTGTTACCAATTCCTGGAGTTGGTCCTATGAATTTGAAATTTTCTCTTGAATTAATATTTTTTGTTTTTTTCAAAGAAAACTCCAAGAATAGTTTTTCAAATTTATATAGAGTAATCTATGAGATAGGATCTATAGGAAAATCCTCCAGTGGACCCTTCTTTGGTAGAATCTATTATCTAAACTATTAAGAATCTAGGTCAAGTTGGTGTTGGGAACCAAGTATGTGTTGTGGATCATGGATCTAAATTTACTAAGCAATATCCACCCATATTTCATAGAGAAAATGTCCCACATGAATCTAAGGAGTGGCTTGAGAAAATAGAGAGTCTCTTAAAATTCTTGAAGACTCTTGAAGACTCTAAGGTTGTTTTTGTTACATATATACTTATGGGTCCATGAAGGAGATCTTGGGACTCTATTTTTCAATATAAGTTTCATGAATATCTTAATTGTAATTCCTTTAAGAAAATATTTCATCAATAGATTTACGCTGATACATTTTTTATATAGAAGACCCATGAGTTTTTGACCTTATATTAGGGGGAGCATACCATTATGGAGTGTTCTACTAATTTTGTTGAGTTGGTGCATATGGAACTGTAGCTTATCACTAATCAGTACCTAAAGTCTTAGAGGTTTGAGTTAGGACTGAGGCATGATAATTGGTTGATGTTTATACTCATGTGCCTTCCAAACATTGTGGAGTTAGTTTACAAGGAAGATTTAGTCAATACTTAAATAGTTAGGAAGACATGTTTGGGGGGAGCTTTAGTTGGTTCAATAGTTTCCCAGGGTGGACCTTCTAACTGGAAAAATAATCATAAGAGTGGTTAGTTTTCTATAGGAAAAGTTTAAAGCGTATAGATAGGGAAGTAACAGGTTTTCGGCTACTGTTGTGATATTTGAGTTCACACCAAGCCTAACTGTGTGGAGGCTCCCAATACATTTCATCTTTTTAGAAAATATATATATCTACATCATTTTTTTGAAAATATATCTCAAGGTAGTAGGGAAGTATCCACTCTAAACATGGGATCATAGTTTCATGAATATTCTTCTAAGGGTGGTGGATCTAATCCTTAACCTAATTGAAACTTTCATTTGGCTATGACTAGATAACTTTATGTTGTAGATTATGTGCTAGAGTAATATGAAGTAGTTATAACTACTGTTAGAGGTATGGTGTTCATCTCATCTTCAATGGCTCTATATTTTTTTATATAGGTTCCCCTAATTATTATATATCATCAAAATTAGTTGACATGCTAGGTTTTCATTCAGAACTTGTGCCATTCTTTTTGTATATTTTTATGTCTATGGGAAAGATATACAAACAAGGATTCAAATGTACCATATTTCTGGTGAAGATAACCAACTTTGAGTTGGAGTGGGACTTTTAGTGCTTGATCGTGAAATATTCAACTTGATTATATTCATGGATTAGATGATCGGGGTAAAGGAAAAGATAGAATGTTATCACCATCAAGTTCATTTTTTATCTCCTGATGGGGTCACTCATGTTTTCCAGGGTGAGTGAGACTCTAGATCGGGATGTGTAGGGAATGTTGTTCCTTATGCTAGGGTAATATTGTACTAGTTGTAAGATAAGTTTCTTGATTCATTTTACCCTTGTTTGTGTGGTCAACATCCTAAAAAGGTGTGTGTGTGCCCTGATGTATTTTCAAATTATTTCTTTGGTCTACCACCCTAGAGAGAGGTCAAGTCTAATATAGATATTCTCCCAAGTATGATTCTCATTTCTATATCATCATACCATATGGAACCTACTGAGTTGTTGGAACTTTAGTTCTTGATTTATGACCAATAATATAAAGTATTTATTCATCCTAGTGTTTCACCATGGGATTTTCCTATCAATATTTCAAATAAGGTAGACGGGAGCGTTAGTCTTTTTATTTATTATGAAAAGTTGAATTGGGTTATCATTAAAAATGGATATCCTATTGTAGGGATAATGACCTGTTTAATAGTCTTATATGGTCTCATTGGTTTTCTATGATTGACTTGTATTTAGGGTACCACTAGTCAAGATTCCAAAAAGAGGATATACCAAATACATCATTTAGGAGATCATATGGGCATTTCATGTTTCTAGTTATTCCATTCAGTCTCACTGATATTCCTTCAAAGTTTTTGGATTTGATTAACTAAATATTTCATTGGTTCTTAGACTCTTTTTTTGTTGTGTTCTTTGATGATTCTTTTGTGTACTCCAAGGCAGAGGAGGAGTACACAAACCATTTGAATATCATTAATTGAACCTTAAAGGAATATATTTTGTATGGTAATATTTTCAAATGTGATTTTTGGATCAAAGAGGTGATGTTTTTGGGGAATGTGATATCTGAGAGGGGGTATCAGTAGCTCCTCAAAAGCTATTGGAAGTAATGTCCTAAGAGAATCCCCGAAATGTGTTTGAGATCCAAAGATTCCTAGGCTTGGGTTGTTACTATAGATGGTTTGTTTAGGACTTCTCCAAGATCTAATATTTTATGATAGCTTTAACCATTAAGGATGTAATGTTTGAATGGAATGACATGTTTCAGAGATATGTTGAGGAGTCGAAGGTGAGGTTGAATTTAGCACCTGTTTTGATTCTTCCAAAGCTAGGATCGGGTTATGATGTTTTCTGTGATGCTTCTATTATGGGTTTGGGATGTGTCTTGATCTAGGAGAATTCAGTGTTGTTTTGTGCTTAATTCTAGTTACACCCTCATGAGAAGAACTACCATACCCATGATCTTGAGTTGGAATTGGTTATGCATACACTCAAAATGTGGTGTCCCTATCTTTTTGGGGATCAGTTTATGGTATATTCTGATCATAAGAGCCTAAAATATATTTTTACTCATAGGAATCCAAATTTATTATTCAGATGTTGGTTAGAGTATCTTCATATTTTTTTATTTTGAAATTTCTTATACCCCTAGGAAAGGTAATGTAGTGGCTGATGTGCTGAACAAAAAATTACCTACAAAAGTCATGAAGAAATAAATTGAGTAGTGGCCTCTGATGAGTTTGTTTTCTGATATGAGCATGTAAGTGGAATAGGTTGGTGGAAATGTGTTCATGGATTCAATAAAATTTTAATACTCATTTTATGATAAATTTTGGCGCAATCAGGTGACAAAAACCAAGTGCTAATGCTTGGGTAAAATTCTTTATGGTGGGGAGACCTTAGGTGAGTGGTCTTGGTCTCCGAGTGGAGATTTATTCTTCCGTAGAAATTTGGTTGTTATATTTTCCTTGAAAATTTCTTTTTTTGATAATTAACACAATTATTTTTGTTCCATTAACCCAGGTAATAGCAATATGTATTAGGAACTGAGAGGTCGAAATTGGTTATAGGGGATGAGATAATAAATTGTGGATTTTGTATCGTGGTGCATTATAGAACAAACCTTCTATTTATTTCAAATTAATAAATTATTTGTTACAAATATTACACTTAATACAACCTGGAATATTGATAAGTATAGTTTCTTTGGGAATTAGGTACATTACAAAACAACTTAAAACAGAAAAACATCATCTTTATTGAAAACTTCCTTAACATACTCATACAAAAAACTGCATGGAATAATCTAGGTAAATACATAATAAAGGGGTGATATAATAACACTAGTAAGGGTATAGTAATGAAATAACGTAATACATGTTATAAAATAGTCATATAAATGGGGAATAAAATGAAGATAAACAATAATTCATGATATATAATGATAATCATAACATCAGAAATGTGGAAACAACTTAAAACACTACATCATAAACATAGGTAAAGGATAATTGACAAAATATCATGATTTAAAAAATCCCATAAATTAATCAAGTTCACTCCCTATACAACTTGACATATCATGACTCTAAAAATTACCCAATGCATTGGAGCACTATATAATTCAGGGTGCATCCATCACTTTCATTTCATTCTCATGCATAAGTGTGCCACATATATCATACAACATAGATTCATTAATCATAATATATTATTCAAAGATCAACGAGTGTGTAATAGATACATATAAAGACATATACTAACATTATTAATTGTAAATATAAGGTATGAGACAATAAAAAACTTGAATAAAGAATAGAATGTGAGGATCCCTTACATGAGTGTGTGACTCCAAATTCATGAGAGGGGAATCCTGAGATCTTGGGGCACCTTCGGAGGATTCTAGAGAGGGTAGGGTAGATTAAGGAAATGATCCAATGATTTTGAGTGAATATGAATGGGATATTGGGTGGGTTTATATAGGAAAAGTGTGGGGATTTATTTATCATTTCTCAAACATATTTTTTGAACTTTATATAATAAAATAACCAAAACCACAAACCTTCCCATGGTTTTTACACATGGTTTCTAAAAAATGAGGATTTTTTTCATTATTTTATATTTACAAGGTACTATGTTAAAAAAATAATACCCTTGATTATGTGGATGTTAGTCATACTGTTAAAGAAATGATTTTAAAACCTTAAGATATATTATGAGTTTTGGAGGATTTATAATGGATTTATAAAATGATTAAAATAGTCTTAAAATCACATTATTTAAAAAAAATGGTTTTTTATACCTTTTATAGTATTTATTACATCAATTTTGGGTCATTATTATGTCATAATACACACCATATATTTATATGGTATTTAATTTGTCCCCAAAAATTTGACCAGCTCAAAAAATTATGAAAAATTTAACATTGGATGATTTCAACACTTTGATTCCAAAAATAATATTCATTTTATGTAAATAATTTTCTAAATATTTTCATTTTAACTTTTTAAATAATAATTGTCATTTATTGAGAGATGATGGGTTTTTGAAAATAATAGTTTTCGAACCCTTATAAAAAATACATTTGACTTCAAAAAATTATATAATCATTTATATTTAATAACAATTATAAAATAATGATATTTTATTAAAATAATATTTATTTCAAAAATTCATTAATTCATCAAAAAAAATTCATTAATTGAATTTGAATATTACCCAGAAATACTATTTATGTTTTATTGTATCGAAATAAAAATAATTTACAATGTAACAATAATCGGATGAAAATATATTCAATATTCTATAAAAAATAATGTACATTCTCATATTTATAGGGTCTTGATTAATATCTCTTTAATACAATAGAAAATTTTCTAACGGTAAGGTGTGTACAATGATACCTTCATGGGATGGTTCTACATACATGGTTTGGGTTGTGATCTATATAATCTTGAACTTCTTCCATAAATGGTTTCACTCATGATTAGGTTTTTGAATCTCATATTTGGATTGGTCAAGTTAAATCCTAAATATTTTATCTCCCTTGGAAGCTCCAATAAATAGAATTCATAGGTTATGATCCAACTAGTTGAGGTCATCACTTCCTTTGTCTGTGTAAATTGAATTTGTTTAAACCATATATTTATATTGATCATGTGATCACTATTCAACGACTATGTTATCAATGTTTAAGATGCTTAATGGTATTTTAAAATCGATATAATAATAAAAAAATTGAATTTAATGTGTTTTACATAACCGTACTACATAATAATACATTTAATTAAAATCATAAGGGAAATTTTATTTATAACAGTTAGGGTTTTTACAATCTTCCCCCTTAAGAAATTTCCACCTCAAAATTTTCATTTCCCACACTAAAATAGATGAGGGTAACTTTGTTTCATCACTTCTTATGGTTCCCACATTGCTTATTCAAACATTTGGTTTCTTCACAACACTTTGACTAGGTGCATTGTGTTATTTCATCATACATTTTCTCTACGATCTAAGATCTTCATTGGATACTCCAAATATGAAGTCATTATCAAATGGTAACACCTATATATTGAATAAATATAAGGTTTATGTTATATACTTTATCAATATGGATATATGGAATACATAATGTACTTGTGATAGGTTAGGTGGAAATGAAAGTAGGTAGGCCACCACTTTTATGTGATCAAGGATATCAAAGGGGATGATGTGTCTTGGGTTAAGATTTCCCTTCTTCCAAAATTTCACCACTTTCTTCCTTGGAGATATATGGAGGAATACCATGTCTCCAACATCAAACTCTATGTTTCATCAATTATTATCATCTTAAGCCTTATGTCGACTCTAATCAATCTTGATGTGCTTCTGAATGGTTTTAACCTTTTCCCACCATTTCCTTGACCATTTTCGGACCTATATATTTTTATTCCCCAAATTCATCCCAACATGTAGGTTTCTTAAACCTCTTCTTATAAAGGTATTCATAGGGATCCATTTGGCTGCTTGATTGTAAACTATTATTGTATCAGAGCTCATCCAGAAGAAGATGTTGATCCCATTCTCCTTTAAGTCAATTGAGCATGCTTTCAACATTTCCTCAAGTGTTTGGATAGTCCTCTCATATTGGTTGTTAGTTTAAGGGTGATAAGTCATGATAAAGTTCAAATTAGTATTCAGTGTGTATTGGATACTCTTCTAGAACATAGAGGTAAACCTCTGATCTCGGTCAAATTCAATTGATAGTGGTACTCCATGCATCCTCGCATCTTCTCTGTTGTATATTCGTGCAAGTTTATCTAGTGAGAACTCCTCTTGAATCACAATTAAGTGTGTAGTATTTGTAAGATGATCCACCATAAACCATTTATAATTATTCACTCTTGATGACTTCCGGAGACCAGTGACAAAGTCCATGGTGATGTTTTACCATTTCTATATAGGTATGGGAAATGGTTTCATCATCCCCTTGTATTTTTTTCTTTTCAATTTTACTTTCTATCATATAAGACATCATGATGTATATTCCTTGATTTACATCTTCATATTGTCCAACCAATAGTTTTATTTTATATCTTGATACATCTTTATGCTTAATGGGTAGATGGAGAAGGTTGAGCTATGTAAATTATCCAACAACTCCTTCTTTAACTCATGATTTGATGGTACACATAGTCTTGACTCAAATATTACAACACCTTATCCATTAACATTGAAATATGAGGTTTTACCTTTTATTATTGTTTCCACTATCTTCTCAATTCCCTCATAATTTCTTTGAGCGCCCTTTATCTTCTCTTGAAGATATGGTTGAAAAAAATAAAAGGATCGATGATGTTTCTTCTTTTATGATTCTCGTGTCCATTATTTTCAAATATAATAAGATCATATGCCTCTCAATTCCCCTAAATTATATAATTGTTTTATCCTTTCTACTTAGAGTATATTCCACTTTGTTCACTTTTCCTGGTTGGTAGTAAATTGATTAGTCATAGTCCTTGATCAGCTCTAACCAAATTTGTTGTCACATATTTATCTCTTTATGTGTGAATATATCCTCGAGTATTTTTGTATTAGTATATATTTCACACTTATCCCTAAAGATATAATGTCACAATTTTTCGAAAGATAATAACACTGAATCCAACACCAAATCATGTGTTTTGTAGTTCTGTTTGTGAAATTTGACTACCTTGAAGCATAGGCTAGGACATTGTCATTCTACATTAACACACAGCTCAGTCCCTTCTTCAAAGAATCACTGAATAGTTATCCACATGTGGTTAGTGTCAGAATAGGGGTAGTGATAAGAATCCTTTTAAAATTATTGAATCTCTATTCAAATTCATCATTCCAAGAAAACTTGAATCCCTTTCGAGTTATCTTCGTTATTGGGTTTTACAATCATGATAAATTTCTCACAAATTGATGATAGTACCTAGTTAATCTAAGAAAACTACAGATCTGTCACAGATGATGACCCTTTCTATCCTTTAATATATTTTTCCCTTGAGGGGTCCACAAATATCCCATTACTTATAATAATGTTCCCCAATAATGAGATTTCCTTCAACCAGAACTCACATTTGTTGTACTTAGAATAATGTTTCTCCTTTAATAAGGTCTTTCTCATAGTACTCAGATTCTCCTCATAGTCATCCTTGGTTTTAGATAATATTAGAATACTATCTATAAATTCTACCAAAAATTTGTTGAGGTAATATCTAAAGACTATATTCATCAATTCCATTAATATTGATGGATAATTAGTGAGCCTAAAAGGAATTTCTATGAACTCATTGTTATCATACCTTATACGAAAATCATTCTTGGGGATATCCTTCTTCTTCACCCTAACATGGTAATATCTCGACCATAGATCAACCTTAGAGAAGTATTGTACTCCATGTATTTGATCAAACAATTCATAAATCTATGGTAGAGGATACTTGTTATTTATCATGATCTTGTTGAGGTCATGATATCAATGCAAAGGCACATTGACTCATCCTTCTTCTTGATGAAGAGGACTCGTTCACCCTATAGTGAAGCACTTGGGCTTATGAACCATTTATCAAGATTCTACTGTATTTTCTTCAAATCCTCGAGTTACACAATTTCTATTCTATACGATGTATTGGATAATGGAAACACACCGGGAATAAGGTCTATTGAAAATTTAACCACTCGGCTTAGATGAAGACCAGGAAACTCCTCAGGGAAAAAATTAGTGTATTTTCTCTCAATAGGAATGCCTTGGAGGATGGTTTTTTCCTTACACTAAATAATTTGATCTAGATATTCTTTCTCCTAAAGCAATAATATCTATGCTTGAAATGTTGGTGCTAAAAAAGATCCATCCTCCACTTTTCACTTGTATAGAATCAGGTGTCCATACACAATATGGAGAGTGATTTCCATATCGTGGAAACTTATTTTGTCTCTATATAGGTAAAGCCAATCCATACACAAAATTGCATCAAATTCCACTGAAGGAAGTATGAAAAGGTTCACTATGAAGCTTATCTAAGAAATTTTTATAGGGGATGACTTATATACTTCAGATGCAATAATTTCCCCATTTATTGTTTTCACTGACAGATCTACCTCCGATATTTGTGGTGGTGTTTGAATAGTTATAGTAAAATTTTATGATATGAAGGAATTCATAAAACCATAATTTAAAAGTATATTTTTTATTCTTTAATGCATAAATAGCATACCTTTCACCACTTCATTATTAGGATCCACCTTAGTGATTATGATGGAAAAATGTTTCCCTTTCTTCCTTAGAGGTTGTTGGTTGTCTCTGAAGACACTATGCTTAGCGCATTGGTTTGTAAAGTTCCCTATCTCTTTGTAGATGAATAAATGAACAATGCATTGAGGGTTTACTGGATCATTCATTTATTCCATCTCATTAGTGGTTTTATCCTATCATAAATTTTTAGCTAGGTGTCCTTCCTTCCAACAATTAAAGAATTTCCTCACCCCCTCAGGAAATATTTGGGGAGCTTCTTTATGCACCTTTGACATGTGATTTGTTGAGATCTCTTGTAAAAATTATATTTCTCCATCAGCCTACCATAATTAAACTCCACTTTTCACTTATTATCCTCATGATAGCCTTGAGATTTTCCGATCTCCATTTCAACTTTAAGGGAACATCATAAAATTTAATCATTGCTATCAAATTCATAGATCACCAGGTCTTTTAACAGACTATGTTTTAGCCCACCAAATAAGCAGTCAGTCTTTCATCTGAGGATAAAAACAAAGAAGGAGGTGTATTGTGAAAGTATTGTGAAGTTTTTCTTGTATTCTTGATTTATTCTTTATATTTTTTCTTGAGGTAAAGGAAATCCCTTTCCATTTTAAGATGGAGAGTATGAGGAAAATATTTATCAAAAAACATTTTCTGGTATTCCTTCCACCATATTTCAACAATCACTTCCTCAGGTTATGTATTCTTGATCAATTCTCACCACTGATCAGTTTCTCCATCCATATTATAGACAGCTAGTATAATCTTCTCTTGTTCAGAACATTGAATGATTGAGAATATCTTTTTAATAAAGTTGATCCATTGTTCTATGATTAAGGGATCATATTATCTATTTAAATTTAGAGGTCTTTATCATATAATGATCTCAATTTTATATTTTTATTTCTTAGGGGTATTTGGGCACTCCTCATAATCCATGTTTCTATTCAGAATTTGAGTCAGCTAAGAGAGTATCATCACAAAGTTTGGGATTCTTTCTCCCATCAGGTTGGGAATCTCATTGGGTCAGTCATCACATTGCCCATCACATTGATTGTTTACTCGATTCCCCCTATAACAACCTGAGATTTTATAAGATATATTATTTTTAATTTCATTCATATTTTCTATTGTATGCTACACCAAGATTATCTTGCATTATACGCAACAGCGTATTAGCTTGTAGTATACGCAACACTAATCTTGGAACGTGTTACACACAATTTCAAGTTTGTTTGATAGTAGTTATTCTACGCAACATTGAGTGTATATATATATATATTCAATGTATAAATGAAATATGGTTGTATTTTGTTATACTCAACAACAAAGGACTCTTTCATTACACGCAACCCTGACTTGGCTAGCATTATACGCAATCGTGACCCTCCTCGATAGCGTGTGTTGTACGCAACACCAGGTTTCACTAAACAACAATATATGGTTATAATATTATTATAAACTAGATTTTATGAATAGTATTAACTACATTTTGAATTTTATAACATTATTATTTATCTTACACATTTTATACAACATGGTATTTGAACAAAAAAAATCGGGTAAAATAAGTATTTGTCAAAAAAATGCATTTTTGACACCTTTTAATGGCGCACCCATTTTAAATATAATTTTTGACAATTTTATAAGTTCAATTTTAAAATATAAACTTCTTATTTTGAACCAGGATATAAAAATTTACATTGGATAAAGTTTTGATATTTTTCTGACAACGTTCTTATTTTCATGAATAGTAAAAACACACTAAATTTTACTTAAAAACAACTTTCTTCATCACAATAATTTATATGGTTAAATTATAATATTGAATGGTTTTAAAGAATAAATAGAATATATTTTTACTATTTAATATAATTTATGTCATTATTGTTGATTTTACATTAAATTTGTAGGTTAAATTAATTCAATCTTTTGCAATGTTTTAAACAAAAACCCTTTTTTTCGAGAACAGGATTAATTTTAAATTAATTTCTGCAACTTAAATGTTTTTAATTTTGAAAAATGGAATCCATATTTGAATTAAGTGGGTAAAAATTATGTTAATATGTTACTTTTATTTTTTTGATATTATGAATAGTAACTACGATAATTTTTATTTACTTCAGTTAAAGATAAATCGGGTAATTAAGGGTAAACCTAAGATTATAAAATTACCCTAACACATGATAAAATTCTATTGGATGACTAAATGTCTACCCATATAACCTAAGGGCTGGATTATATTAATTTTATGGACTTTTGACCATGAAAATAATTTAATTATTATTAAAACCAAAGAAAGTGACAACATGTCACTCTCTTAAATCTTATAAGTATAATAATTTTAATTTAGTGATAAACCTCATGAAACATATAACATTAATAGTCTCTAGAAATAAAATAAAAATATATACATAATGTCAATTTATTTAGAATTTTTATGGATTAAATAATTACCATTAAAAGTGACACAATAGTGATGTTGAAACTGTTTTATTGATTGGAATATCAAATAAATGGTTTTAAAAATATTAAAATAAATATTATATGAAGTATTTAATGTTCTAAACTAATTTTATAGATAATTATGACATGTTATTGATCTATTAAAGCTGTTATTTTGAACATATCTTCTGTGAGGATTTTAATTAAATTCAAATAAATGAATAGTGTCAAAATTGACACTATTGTTATTTTATAAAAATAACATAATATAAAATTGTTTAAAAATCACCCAAATATTTAAAAATTATAAATTAAAATTTATATGGTCTAAAATGTCATATATTATCAAAATATGGAAAATTCACAACACATAAGTAATTATTTATGACAATTTAAAATTTAGAATCTTATTACCACTAATAAAATTAAATAGATTAAATAAGGATAAATCAAGTTGATAATGTTTAAAATAATTTCCAAACATGTCTAAATTTTATTTTTTGATGATATTAAAACCCTATATTACCTAATATCCTAATTGGAGTCACTTTGGAAGTTTTTAAGTGGGGTTTGAGTTTATTATAAATTAATATTTTTGAGGTTTCCAAAGGTGCCCCTCTCCTCCCTTATAAAAGGGCACCTCCTCCCTCTCCTATTCACAACACTTTGAGCCTTCAAGATGGGACAAAACCAACGAATTTCTCTTCTCCACTTACCTAGAAACATTCTGGAGGTTCTATTCTTCTCAAAATACCAACTCTAATCCCTTAAGAGGAATCTTAAAGGAGGTGCGTCGAAGAAGAGGTAATCTCTTCTACCGATTCTTTCAAGTTTCTTTCTTCTTCAACTTCCTCTTATTTAGTTGTTTCATTGTAAAGTAATACAATAATTATCACTAATATACTGATATGATATTATAAATATGAATCAACCCCATTTCACCTTCTATCCATCCCACGGAAAATTAAATCACCGCGCGTGCGTACGTACAGAATACTGTCTCCACGCCGTGGTGTATTCAGTTTTTCCACCACCACCTTATTTGGATGGGTATAATTGTGTAAAGAATAACTATATGTTGTTATTATAACATCATACTAATTCTGATATATTATATCATCCACTCTAATTCTCTTCAATAATTATGGGAATGATATCATCGCTCGTGCATACGTACGGACTACCGTCTCCACGAACACGATGAGATTAATTTTCCATGATTAACCATTCAAGTATGATTATAAATTATATATAATAAATAATAATGAAAGATATTACATAATAATAATACTTTATTTATGTACATATATGTTTCATTTACTTAATTTCATTCAATTCAATAAGGAAATGAAAGCAGCGTTCATGCATACGTACGGCCTACTGTCTCCATGAACGGTGTATTTCGTTCCATTTATCGATCTATCATTTATATTTATATGATGAATATATATTTCATATAAATCTTATTTTACATTCTGGAATTAATTAAATCAGGATATGAGTAATAATATCAAGAATAACAAATCAAAACGCGTACGATAAATGAAACGATTTTACCCAAAATGCTACTTTAACATGAATTTACAAAATAACGGGTAATATAAAGTCATAATTGAACCATATATGATATCATAACAATAAATATGATTCTATAATAAGTCAATTACATTATTTAAATCATTATACAGGAGTTTTAGATACATCTGAAGCATATCGAACATAAGGTAAGGGATAACTTTTCCAATCTTATTTTTATCCGAGATTGTTTATTCTTAGGTATTTAATAGGGTTACATTTATCATCCATGTCCTTGTTTTCTAAAAATATTTTAATATATGTTTAAAGTAATTTTTACTCATTTTTTACTTTTACTATATGGTATGTAAGCAATCTTTATTTTGTTTACCATACGAGGTACTTTTTGACTTTTCCGGCAAAAGTACGAGAAGAATGTTTTTTTAACTTATACGGCATGAACGGATTTTTACAGTTTCATAACGCCTAATTTTCATGAAACTTACTCTACCATATTTCATGATTATTTTCAACAAAATACTTTTCTTTTAAAATTTAATGGAATTTTGTGAAAAGAAAATGATTTTGAAGAAGAAATGATATTTTCCTCAAGAATTCATTTCAAGTGTTTTGTCAAAACTATTTTCCATATAAGATGAAATTTTTTTAGTATGATTATGTTTCAAGTATAATTTCTCTATTATTTACATGGTTTTATTATTCTTATGATGAAATGATATCCATTTTTGATATGGATTATGTTATTATGGGATGGTGTTTATGAAACCCATTTTTTTCATTGGGTTATGATGAATGATTCATGTTTATTTTGTGGCACATGTAAGAATGATTTAATTATGAGATGGGTGGGACCTATATCTCCCTCCAATGCATTGGGTAAAGATTTATATCTCATGAGATAGACATGTCTGGAATGGAAAGTTAATTCGGTTCAGTGATACAGGATTGGAACGAGGAGTGAACTCGATTCAGTAAGGGACTTTGTCCACTAAGATGGTCTTGGAAGCAATGCCTTGTCTACTATAGATATCATATCAAGTGCTTAATGGTTTTCCACAATTACATGTTGTATTCTCATGTTATATTATCATGATTGATGTTCCATTATGATATATGCATTACGTACTTCCAAGATATATGTCTTTTCTCAATATTTTTATGTTTAGATTTTATGTTCAAGTTTTTGCATTCAAATGTTTAAGGATTGTTTTATGTTCTCTATGTTTACCCTTACTGACCATTTGAGCTCACCCTTTTTATGTTTTCTTTTTCCCAGGATATAAAAAAATGTTTTAGGTAAGAAATAAAAAGTTGAATATCTTTATGGGAGATGTTGAAGATCTTTCAACATGATTATAATATTATGTTCCATGTTTCCAAAGACACTAAACTATTACAGTCCTTTGGTGTCTTTTTTTGTTATGTATTAAGTATTCTTTAAATGTAACGTAATTTCTATGTACATCATGCTTCGAGTCTCTACACCCCTTATTTTCGTCCATTGGATGAAATAAAGTGAAAATTTATGTTTGAGTATTTTTAAAATATTAATCACATAAAAGGTAATTTAATAACATTAAATGTATAACTTATAACTTTAATTTATTTCCCTAACTTATGAATTTATAGGCTTCAATATATGTTATCCATGATCTACTTCCTAACATGTATTCTTATGGGAATTTTTTTATTCCCTTAATAATGGTTCATAATTAGATTGTTATTTTGTCAAAGAATATCCCTTGGAAGTGTCAAACTAGGTGTGTATTAAGGCATGTTGTCATGTACAAGGTTACATCGAGTTAGGTCGGACGCACCTTGTTGGAGTTGTTTCCCATAAGTACATCTATTCTAGAACCACGTACTCTTATATTATACATATAGGGGTTTATTTTATTGATAATCCACTTACTAAATACTAAATAAAATTTATGTATGTTTTCTTATACTTAGTCTTGTCACTAAGGCTTTCTCTATATTTTTTTGATCCTAATGCCAAAAATAATGAAACTTCTCCTGAGATACCTACTGGAGAAACCATGTTATTTATTTCACATTAATACATGATTTATTATATAATATTACACTTAATACAACCTTTAACATCAACAAGTCTAGTTTATTTGGGAATTATTAACATTACATAACAAATTAAAATAGTAAATGCAACATCTTTATTAAAAACATCCTTAACATGATCGTACTTAAAACTGCAAGGGATAACCAAGGGACATTCATAAGAAATGGGTTAGATATAAATCACAGTAAGTTATTGAGCATGTAATAAGGTAATACATGTTATAAAATAGTAATATCAAAGGGTAATAAAAGTAACATGAACAATAAGTCATGATATAGCATGATAATCATAACATGGAAAATGTGGCAACAACTTAAAACACTACATCATAAATATTGGTCAATACTAAATTCCAAGAAATCATGATAGAAAAAAGTCCCAAAAAGGAATCAGTTTCACTCCCTATACCAGAATGATGTCTCATGAGACTAAACATTTCTCAACGCATTAGATATCTATATAATTCTGGGTGCACCCATCGCTTTCATTTTATTCTCTTGCTTAAGTGTGCCACATAGATCATAAAATGTAGATTTATTCATCATTGCATTTTATTCCATTTTCTAGGAGTATGGAATAAATACATGTAAGTACCAATTCAAATAAGTATAAGCGCATAAAAGTGAAAATCCCTAGACGTAAATGCATATGGTATTCACTACACATTTATTTTTGCATGGAAATTCGTGGTTGAAATTTGGCAATATAATGGTGTCACATAAAAAATCATAAAATGGTTTTATGAGAGAGAAAGGGGTATATAATAATTTGGAAATAAAATTAATAGTAATAATTATATTTAGAGACAATTCCCAATATTATTAATTCGAAATAAAAGTCATAAGATAATAATGAAACTTCAATAAAGAAGAGAATGTGAGGATCCCTTACTTGAGTGTCTGACTCCAAATGCTTGGGAGGATCTTCTTGAGAGCTTGGGGTCAACATGGGAGGAATACAGAGAGGGGAAATAAGAGTAATTACATGATCCAAAGATTTTTAGGGAAGATAAATTGGATCTTGAGTGGGTTTATATAGGAAAATAATGGTGAATTCTTTATCATTTCTCAAATATAGGTTTTGGAATCTATATAATAAAATAACTAAAATAAAAAACCTTAAAATAGTTTTTACCCATGTTTTCTACAAAATAGGTGTGGTATTCATTATTTTATAATAATAATAACTGAAATTAATAATATAATACTATTTCTTATGTATAATTGAGTCATTCCACTAAAGGAATGATTTTAAAAACTTAAGATATATTATATGTTTTGGAGGATTCATAATGGATTTATAAAATAAACATAAAATCAAATTATTTTAAAGGTAAACATATATTTTATTGTGGATATCCATTATAGTATTTATTAAATATATTTTGGTTAATTATGATGTTATAATGCACACCGTATATTTAACCAGTATTTATTTTTTACCCAAAAATTCGATTGTCTCAGAAAATAATGAAAAATTAAACATTGGATGATTTTGATCGTCTAATTAAAAAATTAATATTAATTTTATTAAAATAACTATCAAAATATTATCATTTTCAATTTTAAAATAATAATCATTATTTATTATGAAATGTTGTTTTTTTACAATAATAGTTTTTGAACCTTTGTAAAAATTACATTTGACATCATAAAAATTATATGATCATTTATTTTTAATACACAATATTTCATAATAATATTTATTAAAATATTATTTATTTTATAAATCCATTAATTCATCAAAATAAATTCCCTAATTGAATTTGAATATTGCCCAAAAATATTATTTGTGTTTTATATTATCAAACAAAAATAATTTATAAAGTAACAATAATTGGTTGAAAATATATTCATTATTATATAAAAAAATAATGCACATGATCATATTTCTAGGGTTATAATACATATCCCTCTAATACACTAGATAATTTTCTAAGGGTAAGGTTCACGATGATGAGACTTTAATGCGGTGGTCTGGCATACATGGTTTGGGTTGCAATCTCGATGAGCTAGAACTTCTCCCATAAATGATTTTTCTCATGCTTAAGTCGTTGGATATCAACTTGGCCTTAGTCAGGGGAAAATAATATAGATTATATCTCCTAGAAAGATCTGATAAATGGGCTTCATATGGTATGATCCAACTAATTAATGAAATCCCTTCTTTTTTTTATCACAAATGGATTTATTAAAACCCTATATTTATACTAATCATGTGATCACTATTCAACAGCTATATTATCAATAGTAAATATGATTAACGATATTTTAAAACCAGAAGAATAATAAAACAAAAAAATTTGTGTGTTTTCTATAACCATATTACATAATAATAAATCTAATTAAAATCACAAGGTAAACCTTATTCATAACAGTTTGGGTCATTACACCATACTTTTCAGAGAATTAAGGTATAACACTAGAGACCTATGAGTTTTTTCCATCCCTTACCCAATATAGTATAAAATTGGGATGATATTTCCCAATATTTCATTATTCACATACAATGGAATCCTATTTGGATGGATTTGATTTTGGTGATCATTGATAAAATCTTGAAATCAGTGTATTACATACCTATCAAATAGATGAAGAAAGTGGAAAATATTGGGGAATTGTATGATTGAGAGGTTGTGAAGCTTCATGTGGTTACCTATGTGGTTGTTTTTGACAGGTAATCGAGGTTCACATCAATTTTTGGGAACATGTTTCAAGAAAATATGGGTTACCATAATAAATTAAGCATAACTTATAATATGTAGATTGATAAACAAAAAGAGAGGGCTATCCAGGTTTAGAGTATATGCTCCAAGCTTATGTGCTTGATTTTAAAGTATCTTGGGAAAATAATTTACTATTGGTTTAATTTTCCTATAAAAATATTTATCATGATTAAATAATGATGTTTCCATTTTATTCTTTATATGGATGTCCAATTAGATATCCCTTTTTTTGGGAAGAGTTGGGGGATAAGTCTATGGTTAGTCTAAGACTTGTTTAAGAGATGAAAAAGATAGTTAAATTGATCTATAGGAGATTGAGCATGGCATATAGTCATCAAAAATATTATGAGGACTATCTTCACTGACTACTAGAGTTTGATGTTGGTGATCGGGTCTTTCCTAGAGTTTCATGTTTCTTGGGACATCGTCATTTGGGTAATTTGGAACCGAGGTTTGTGTGCCCCTTTGATATAATTGGACTACTAGGGAGGGTGGACTATCGGTTGGAGTTACCATCTAGTTTTACATGTATCAATTGAATATTTCATGTCTCGTATTTGAGGAGGTATATATATGATCTTTCTCATGTGGTTATATGGGAGGATATTGATCTTGAGCTCAATACAATCATTTTTGAGCAGCCAACTAAGATAATAGATATCCAATATATGGTGTTTCATGATAAAATTATTCCTCTAGTCTAGGTATAGTGGAAGTGAGGATGGGTTAGCCATGAGACATAAGATAAATAATCATTAATGAGATATTAGTGGCATTATCTTTTTAAAGATCCAAGATTTTCATGGATTTCTAAGGGAATAAATCATTTATGGTGGGGAGATTATGACACCCTATTATGCTTTATAGGAACACCATTATTTATTCTTTTTCTTTTACCGTTGTTTGGGTGCATTTTCTAGTATCTCGTGGATATAGTTCCTTTTTGGGGGGAAATGACCTAAAGTTTATATATGTATATTTATTTAAAATTATTGGAGTATGGGTATAAACGTGTCAAATACTTAGAAAGGTTCTTCCCAAGTTCATAAAATGTCAGTAGTGGGGGTTTTGAGTTTTAAAGATTAAACCTACACTTTCTATAGTTTTTGGGAAATTATATGACATGTAAATGTGTTACATGCCATGTAATGTTCACTAGGAAGATGTCATTAACTAGATACACATAATGGGGGGTTTACACACCCTGAAACATTTTCCTATCATGTAATGTAAAATATTATTTTTTTTATAAAAATTTGAGGGTTTTTTATGTATATGATTTTCATGGATTAAATGATGTGTAAGGAGATTACATTCCATGTAATAGTCGTAAGTTGGGATTTCAGGGTGTTTCTCAAGTGGTTTATTATTTGCATTTATTGTAGGATTAATTAATCTCAAACTAGATAATCTCTTAAAGGGACTTGGGGTGATTTCATCCCCCCTAGGTCACTTTGTTTAGTGATTAATCAATATTGTGGTTTGGTTGCTTCTCTCTGGGTATGTAATCTTTCTAGTTCCTCTTTGGATTTGGTTATAGAAATGGTTTGGGTTGTGGTTCTGTTCAGATTTGTGATCGGATAGTATTTTCTATCAAGCCATTTTTTATTCATGTTACTTGCCTTTTAAGGAATTTTCTTTTGGTCTATGGTCACCATTATTGAATGAATCTAGGTTTCTACCATATTTAGGTAGATGTTTCTATATAATGTATTAATTTGATGCAATACATAGTATTTGTCTTTTATGGGTCTCATCAGTTATACCCCTATAAAAATAACTAAACTACCTAAGATTTTGAGTGTTTCATTATTGTGGTTACATTGAGGTTTTAATTATTATATCTCTTTATAAATCACTTTGTGGTCTTCATGGATCATAATAATTTGAAATATATATTCTCCCAACACAATTTAACCTTTTGATGGTAGTGGTGGATGGAATTATTATAGGATTACAACTTTTATATTTCCTATACATTATGAAAATAGATTATTGTTGTTGACATGTTATGTAGGAATTTATTTGGTGATTTTTTTGATGAGTTTGGGGATACTTAAAGAGGGACAGAGGAGCTTGCAGTGATACAGAATGATATGGAAGATATTGATGTATAGAGTGTCTCTACCAGATGAAAATGCAATTATCCTTAGTATAATATCTAGAGGAATCTTGATAAAAAGAATATAATGTGGAGGTTTATAAGCATAGTATTTTTTTTGGGGATTTCCATAGGTATTTTTTTAGATGATAATTGTCATATAATGTTGTTATAATGGATATTTTATGCCCCCTTAGTGATACTAGGTTGGATCTTCATGAGTTTCATTTATCACCCTTGGTTATGAATCCTAGATTTGAAAATGTGTATCATTCCATGTAGGATTGGTTCTAGTGGTGAGGAATAAAGAGATCAGTTATAGAGTTCATATATTTGTGTTTGATCCTTCATAATGTGAATGTTGAGCATCATGTTCCTGGTGCGTTATGTCATAAGTTGTATATTCCTCTACAAAAGTGGGATGAAATTTTCATGGAATTAATGACTAGTTTATCCCAATATCCATTTGTATATGATTTTATCTATATTATTATAGATCATTTACCAAATTTAGCTCAATTATTCATGATTAAGGAGTTTTGTGTAGTTTATGTCTTATCAAGGTATTATTTTAATGATTGTGAGTCTCCATGGGTTTCTAAGGATGATCATCTTTGATCATGATCTACATTTCACCGCCTGGGTGTGGAGAAGTCACCAACATTATTTTGGATCTCAAATATGACTTATAAAAACTTCACATATATAAAAGAATTATCAAAAAGAGTAGATTATCCAAACATTTTAAGCTATATTATGTGCATTTATTTTTAATTTAAAGGTTTTTGGTTCAATAACCTACCCTTGGATGAGTTTCCCTATAATAATAGTTATCAATAGACCATTGGTATGGCCCTATTTGAATAATTTTCTATCCAACCAAGCATATATTATTTGTTTTGTACATAGTTTTTAGATTCATCGATTCTTGAATCCTAATTTCTATAGATCATGATAGAGAAGGTGTAAGAGATTCTCAAGTGCATTACAGCATCTTAGGATCATTATAATTCCTATATAGATCACAGGACAATATATTTAGTGTTTAAAATTTTAGATCATGTGTTCTTTATGGTATCTTCTCA
This sequence comes from Viscum album, assembly GCA_963277665.1. Taxonomy (NCBI): domain Eukaryota; kingdom Viridiplantae; phylum Streptophyta; class Magnoliopsida; order Santalales; family Viscaceae; genus Viscum; species Viscum album. The sequence continues at coordinate 1,226,806,219 of OY728138.1, read as the reverse complement.
ATTTGGGAAGTGGAGGCTTAGTCATGGGAGTATTATTTCACATTTATATGTTGTACCTTTTATGGTATTGAAATGTTTTAGTGAAGTTGTTAATCAATTTGAGCTTCAAATCTAGATAGATTAGATCCATGATATCTTCCATGTGTCAAAACTTCATCTTTATGTTTATGATGAATCCCAACTCACTAACTATAGTGATTTTTATGTTAAAGATGATTTAATGTCTGAATAATACCCTATCTAGATTCTATTCCATCATAATAAGGTTTTGTGTCGATGTTTTATTCCTATGTTTCATATTCTATTGTGATGTGGTGGATTAGAAGAGAGTACTTGGGAATGTGAGTCATAGATGTGCACTCATTATCTTGAGTTATTCAATGATTGATTTCATGAATATGATATTTATGACCTTGTTATTATTTATGAACTTATTGATGTTGTTGTGTGATTTTTTTTCTTTTCCATTATCATGAGTTGGTTCTGCTATTATCATAGTAAGATCCCTCTTTGAGATATATCTTGAACTATGTTTTCTTTATGATAACCCATTTTCTATTCTCTTCATGTGTTTAATTTTGATTCTTGATGATTAGAATCATTTTTGAGGTAACTGATATAAAGTCTTGTATTTTTCTGAACCCTCCTTTTTCATTTCAAAGGTGTTGTGGGAGTCTTGTGATGTTTAGAGGTCGTATTGTGGGTTATGGAGGGATTTTGGCTAGTTTTATAATGCGATCATATTTTTTATGGCTTGAGAATTTTTCACGAAATAGAAATGTATCATAAATTGGTGGAATAATTTTTGAGGTCTGATCAGGGCATAACAACCTTCGATCATAGCATGAGGGTCTTCAAGAGAAATTTAGCAAAGTGTAAAACTCTTACATGTTGATATAACCTTAAAATATGGATTTATTAATATTACATATTTCTTTTTCCACTTTTCTTGTCATGGAATAAATAATTCATATCACACCAATAAATAATGGTGATCAAGTTTCTTGGTTATTTATTTTTTGTATTTTTTGTGTTGTGGTGCTTGGGCCATGTTGTGGTTTTGGTCTGGGTTGGTTTTCTTGAAGAATAAGGTTTTGAATAAAATCATGATACTTGGACGTTTAAAATTTATAGTATAAAATTATTCCCCATTTCATGAACCCCATTATTTTCATTGAATAAATGGTTGTTTACCATAAGATAAAGGGGGTATGTGTGGGGAGGTTGTGTCATGATATTTGAATTTGGGATCATTATGACATAATGAATCATTGTCATGATATGATGATATGTTTTCTGATATTTTTTTTTAAAATTTTGGGTGTCTCTCAAATAAATTCCATTTATTCCTTGTCCTCTCAAACCAATGGTATTTTTGGGATAATTTTGGATGAACTTTGGCCTCTATTATTGATCCTTATGAATTTTCTTTATGTAACAAATACCAACAATCCAAGGTATATCCCTCTAAATCTTAATTCGTTTTGTTCTTCTCTCATTATTTCTTGAAGATCTATGGTAGTTATATCCTCATAGTTATATGTGTTCAATTTTGATGATTTATAAAGGACTCTTGATGAAATTATGTCTTTAGGGTATATGGGTTTGTTGTGTGGCAGTGTTCCTCATATATCTTTCGATTCTAGTTTGGTAATCGTTGAAGCTTCATATCGAGGTAGGGGATTTGATACTTATACTTATATTATATGAAAATGTGGGATTATCATGATTTAATTTCTAATAGTAAAATAGAGGATTCTTTTCATGTATAAGATAATAATTTGGAAGTAAATACATTAAAGGGATGGTGAAACTTCACTTGTTATTATGATACTATTCATATTGATTTCTTCATTTTTTTCTAAATAATTTGATATTGTATTGTTATGATTATTTGTTCCTTCATTTTCATATTAGTCATGTAAAAATTGGTTAATTAAATTAAATATTGTATGATTGGGAGGATAATTAACAACAAATTCAAGAGGTTTTCATTATTCTATAGAATTTCTTAACTTTAAAAAGTGTTGGTTTGATAATTTTACTTGAATAATTATCACTATTATTAGTTTTTATTATATTAGCTAACATTTATTTTTGAAATTTCACACGAAGACCTAATAAAATCCATATGGTAAATGAAAATAGTAAATGTTGGAATTAGTTTTTTGGGTTGTAAAATCATAGACTTAATTTTTAACCGTATTTTACATGGTTCATTCCATTGGAGTTATTTTTTATTGTTCATTATTGTTAAAATTATTATATTTTTCTATATATATTATAATATTATTAATTTGGTATGATTTTATATGGAACCTGGTATAGTTGGATGAAACTTCAAGGGTGTATATATTGTGATATTGTTATAGTAGCGGTTTGATGTGGTTGATGGTGTGATGGTATGGATGGTGTGGAAAAGTTTTGAAATTGATGTTGGGATGGTTGGATCTGGATGGGAGCTGTGGTTTAATGTTTATTTATTAAAACTTGTAATTGATTGATTATTCCATTTTGGGTATATCCTTCCAAAAAGTAGATACGGTTGTGTATTAATTTCTATAATTATGGAATCATAATTAATTGAGAACTACATTGAATGGGGGAGGTAATTTTAATGTTTATTAATGATCTATTAAATTATAAAAAGAGTAAAATTGTAAAAATTGGAATTATAATACTCAATTCTAAAAAAAACTTCAACACAGATGGTTAATGTTAACTTTTAAACAAATGTTAATGATGGTATATTATAAATGACTCATAAATTATTAATTTTAACACCTGGACATTTCAGAATATATTTTCCTTTAAATAAATGTTGTATCGAAACATTGTTTCAGGTGAACAACCAAAATAAAATTATTCATTATATATTAAATGAAATTTTTTATGAGAATTTAATAATGATACAACTTATAGTAAATAAAAAATATTGTAATTGGTTATAAATTCATACAAAATAGGATTAATAAGAGTTAATATGTTAAAATGAAATTTTTTAATAAAAGCATTATATATATATATATTGAATTTTTTTTATAAAAGATAATTTTACAAATTATAGAATTCTGAATTTTATAAATGAACCTAATTTTGGAATTAATCACATCAAAATTAGCATAGGGTGAATTTTGTTTTATTTTTGTAACAAAATTCATTTTTAACTGAATAGTGAAAAATGAAATATTTACCAAAAAAGTCTAAATTTTTTACATTATCTTTACACAAGAAACACTTAGAAATTTATAAAACCATCTAAATTGGTCAAAATATATATATTTTAAAAATTATTTGTTGATTTTATAAAACTCATGTTTCAAGTTTTGGAAACTTATGTAATATTTTAAAATGAAAATTATTTTTATTTTAGAATATTAAAATTTATTTTTTATCATTTATGGAAATTAAATATATAAAAAATTTAATATTATGTGATAATTTCAATTTAATATTTAGGCATTTATGTATGATTACTAAGATTAAAGTTAATTACTCTGATAATGGTAAAACATGGTTTTCAAATAATTCTTTTATGGATATTGTGTATTATTTTATCTAATAAAATAAATTAATATAATCCGAAAAAATTACTATAATATATCTTTACAACTAATATGTAAATATATTATCACTAATTCAATTAGTAATCAATAATTAATAATATTAAGAATACTTAATGGTAAAAATGACAGTTTTTTATAAAATTGCTTTTCTATATATTAAATGTTATCATTTAAAAGTTAGTTATATATTATATATAAATGGAATAATATTATATGGAGAATACATTTTGGTTAATAAAATAAAAATATAGAAATAAGTTTTACCTTATATTATTAATTAATATAAATTAATTTGGTAAAAACTAGTTACGAAGGAAAAAACCAAAATGATAAAATGTAATAATTATAGAGGTAAAAACATTTAAAATGCTAAAAATGCATGAAAATTTATTTTATATTATTTATATTCTTATATTACACCATACTTAATTATTTCTCACATTGGAGTCATTTACACTTGAATAGTATCACTCCATCATTGAAAAAATAACAGGTATTTAAAAAAATGCCATTTTCTTCACTTATAAAAGGGGACCACATCCGAATAATTTTTTCAGCCTTTATAAAGATATATATCTACCAAAACTCTACCCTAGTCACTCCTTAACCCTGATCCCATGTGATACATTCTAAGACCCATACACCCAGATCAATTTCTAGAAATGTATTCTTTATGTACTAGCTTTGATACCAACTGAAACAAACCAATTTTAACCATCTATAATTATATTATCCTTATACAACATTGAGTCACTTAAATAAAAAATAAATTTTATAAAAATATTATACAATATCAATTTTTAAAACCTAGGTAAAATAGAAACATAAGAATGAGTGAGTTCAAATACCCAGTAAGGGAAAATATGGGAGATATTAATTGATGATCATAAGCAGTCATAAGATATGTATAAGGGTATAATATCATGATCATAACTTATGAATTTCATATACAATGATTCATAAATAATAAATATTGAGTCATTTCATAATTATTTTATATTTCAAATGGCATGAGTCATAAGAGTGAGGAATCAACATTAATAATCATGAGTGCTGAGAGCATGTCATAAGAATTAGAACATGTCATAGGAACTGTGTGGAAAAATAATATGCATAGAAAAATCATTTTATTAGTAATGAATCACTTCAAATACTATGATAGTTCATAGGGTTCACTCTTCATTCAATCATTTCCTTATTCAAGGTTCACTCCCAAGAGTATCACAGTGGATTGAGTGTCTTACTAAATTGGGTTCACTCCCTATTCCAGTACATATCATCTCATGAGATACCTATATTTACCAAATGCATTGTAGGGATATAAAATTCTGAAACCACCGACCATATAACAAAAACCATATTAATTTGTGTCATAATGTTATAAAAATATTCATCATACCATCATAAAATAACCCATGGAATAGAAATGAGTTTCATAAACATTTCATCATCCCAAAATCATAATTCCTCTTGAGAAACAAAATGAAAGTTGACATTATATCATATCCCAAATTAAGAATAATAAATATCAAATTATTTTAGTATAAATGAAAAATATCTTTATAAGTGTATTTGACCATTTCTTTGAAAATAAGAAGAAAATATATTCTACCTTCAGTATCATTAAAAAAATAAAAATATTAAGATAATGATTTTATTTTAAAATAACCATAGAAACATGTAAAGTAATATTAAAAATAAATAATGATTATAATGGCCTGATATTTTTTTCATGTAGTAAATGTTAAAACAAAGATACTCTTAAAACTTTCGTAAAAATTATTAAGTAAACAGTACAGAAAAAATTAAAAAAATTTACTTTTTAAAATGTTAACAATAAATTCATATATGGATTAAAATTTATTTAAAAATCATTGCATCATATAAAATAAAATTTTTGAAAATATTTTAATAAACATATACATGGAAGAAAAATTCATCAACCAAAGAGGAAATAATTTTGGTATTTCTTAAAAATATTTTCTAGAACATATTAGGTACCTAAGAGAAAAAATTGTATTATTAATTGAAAATTACAGGAATACCTACAGTAAAATAAAATATATTTTTTTTAAAGTATAATTATCATGTAATTTCCCTCAATGTAAATTTATCAAGGACAATACAAAATTGAAATGATATTGTAACATAAACCCTTACATTTTAGTAATCTATGAATCAAAATCTCATAAAAGAGTTAAAATTAGATTTATTTTTAAATCCTTAAAATTTAAATAATAGGAGTAATAAAATAAAGTCATGTGTTATATATACAAAACAAAAAATAAACAAGTGGTGAATATGTCATATGTCTCTCAAAAATAAAAGTGAGACAAGAAACCATTACCTCATGTTTTTTCTAACTTTGTACACATTAACAAATCATGTATAATAAATATATATTTATTATACATTCATTAAATATTCATATTCATATATATAATTTTATATTTCATTCCCTTATAATCTTAAATTATCCTTTTATTAATAATTCTTTATTAAAATCATTATTCAGTTGAAAACTAGTCCATTTTCCATGCTTTGTTTGATTTTCCACTTCTAGTCCTTGCACCTTAATAATTATTTAATCATATATGGGGATATAATAAGGATATAATTATCATGTTTATTAATTATATAAAATTTTTAATCATCCATATAATGTGGTGATGAAAAATTATTTACATCACTTCATGGAGACAATAGTGAATACGTACGTACGAGTGATGTTTCCACTTTTCGATGGTTGGAATGAAATAAAGGTAAATAATAACTAACCTTTATAAATAATAATTACATTATAAATATCAAATAATTTCATTAAATCTATCATTATTATGATCCATGTATCATGTAAATGAAAAAAAATACATCACTTCATGGAGGTGGTAGTCCCCATATAGGCACGAATGACGTTATCGTTTTCTAACATATGGGGGGTTATGATGGTAAAAAGATATTATAATTATATAAGAATAATTATTTCATGGATATAATATATAAAAATTAATCCCATCATAATAAACATCCATCAAATGTAGTGCTGTTAAATGAAATACATCTCTTCAAGGAGATGGTTGTTTGTACGTATGCACAACCGATGTTTTCATTTCCCATTGGGGTGGAACGAAGATGAAAAATACTTATTACATGAATATAATAACATTTAAATATATGTAATATAATTTTTTATTGTATCAAAATGTTTATATAATATTTAGATAAATTGGAAGAATAAATAAACATGGAAAGACTTAGTTAAGTCTTATAACTCTACTTTGGAAAACCTCACCTAGATTACACTTTAAGCCCTCATAGGTTGGTATTTTAGTGGTACCAAAGATTCTAGAAAATAGGAATTGAATTTATTAAGCTATTTATGAATATATTGGTTAAAATAAGTTTCTAAAAATGTGTAAATAAGTGAGGAGAGGTGGTTCCCTTTATAATTGAGGTGAGTGGAAAACTTGTAAATAATTAAAACATTAATATATAAGGTGGGTCTGACTCATTTAAAATTGATTAAAAGTTACATATATTATAATATAATGATTAAAAGGTAAAACTATCATAAAATAATCAATTATATATGTGTTTAGTGGTAATTTAAAACCATTTATTTTGGTTTAACCCACTCTTTAACTAAGTTTAACCTTAACAAAAGTAACAAATACTTCACTCTCAATGGGTTATTAAAGTGATTTTAAAAATAAAAGTGGCACATAAATGAACCATTCATGATATTATCTATACTTTTTCATATATTTTTCCCAATATAGTATTTCTATAATATTATAATGATTTAAAAATAATTTTAAAACATTAAATACCATTTTAGGTCATTTTCATGACTATTAAATTCTCTTAACATTAAAAGAACAAATATTACAATGGAATTTTAATATAAACTTTTTTAAAATCTATTATATATTTTTTATGTACAATTAATTATTGGTAAATAATAATTCATCCAAAAAAAATACTTTTGATGTTTTTAAAATCATTTACTTGATTTTTCTACTTGTTCCAAAAGCATTGTGTCAGTGTTGCGTAAGTGTTCAATGTAAATATACGAACTATAAAAAATAGAAAAATATTTAACATAAAAATAATTTTACTATTATTCCAAATAACCATTTATAACCATTCATAACCTCTTTTTATCCCCATTATAACATATTATTGAAGTTAAAATGATGATAGGTGTATATTATCATTATTGTTAATTTAAAATAATATAAATGTTATAATCAACTTAATATGGCATAAAAATTAAATATTTTATAAGTTATTATTTTTATGGTCCATTTAAACCCTTAAAATTAAATAAAGTAAAGTTTTATGATTATTTTTATAACTTATCCCATAGTTTTAACCTTAATTAACCTATTTTACCTATTATTGTGGTGATAAATAGTTACCACAATTACTATTAATTATGAAAAGAAATGAAATTTAAATATTTGAAAAATTAGAAAAACTTTATTAAAAATATTAAATCCAATTTTCAATATTCAAATTGTATAACTGGATAAAATAAATTTTAAAATAAGTGCGCAAAACAAAATAAAGATTTTTTTGGAAAAATGTGTTTTAATAATAAAATTGATTTTATACCAAATCAAGTATAATTTTGAATATCATTCCATTAATTAGATTATTTTTAATCAAATGGATATTATTTTACTTCAAAAATATATACAAAATATAATGATACTTTTAAACTACTCGATTTAATAAAAGAAATAGATTTTTTGCAAAAATTGTCATTTTTTCTATTAAATCAAAAATAAATATTTTTAGAAAATATATCATTAATTAATCCTAATACTATAATGAAATCATGATTTAAAATTTTATTCCTATTTTTAAAAATAAAATTAATAAAAATTTTATAAATTAGTTATAATATCTTCACACACAAATGTAATAAAAACAATTTTCAAAGAAAATGTATTTTTCAAACATATAATGAATTTATAATCATTCATTTCTTAATAAAAATAATTAAATTAATGTTAATATATTAAATTATAATTATAATATACTTATTTCACTATAATTATTTATCAATAGTTATTAATTTAACTTATTGAGATAAAAATACTTTGCACATATAAAAATAGTTTTATGAAAAAATATCACTTTTACCTTCGAAAGATTTCATATTAATTTCCAACCAATTAATAATAATTGAATGATTTATTATTAATTTTATTAAGGAAAAAACTTATACATATATTTTATAAAAAATTTATTTATATTAATACCCACTAAACCAATGGTTAGATCATAATGATCATATTTAAATAATAATAATATTTCTATAGTATATTGTAGTGAATTTAAGATTGGTGTTGAATGTATCACAGTCTATCACATGCATTGAATCTATTAAATTGAAATAAATTATAAAATATTTGGGTATTATATTAGACCAACCTTAAATAAATTGTTCCCTTTCAATTTTAACCCCATGTTTAATGAAAAAGGGTTTAAAACATTTTCATAATCAATTCTAAGGAGTGGAAGATAAATAAACCTATCTAGAAAGAAAGCCCTTTTAATCCACACTAATCACATTTACTATTAAAAAGTAATTTAATAAATATATTAATACTTGGAAACTTATCATTTCCTAAATAATACATAGACCGTATATTTATTATAAAACTCATAATTATGAATAGGTTTGAAAATGGATACCTTCATAGCTAATTATTATTTTCCACATTGGAAATAGTATATTAATCATCCTCTTTCTTCAGTTGTATGAATTTTTTTACCTTGAAATAAATAATTTGATAAAATATACTTACTTGATTTCCATCCAAAATTTAATTTTTTGGTTGTTTTTTGAGTATTTTCCTCCCCTGCATCATGATAAATTACCATGATGAATTTTTCATGTCTGAATAATTAAAATTAAGTTTTAATGGATCATAAGGTCCACAAAATAACAAAATGTTATTCCTCATACACATATATATTTACCAAAACCAAAATGGTTAGAAAAATTTAAGATAATAATTAATATTAATAATTCTTCATCTGAATAAATAATACAATACTCTTAAAAAACTCAATAATAATAAGAAAACTTAGAACGGATTCATTCCATAAATAACTCACCTTAAAACTCATCAACATATGTCTAGCCAAATTCAATACCCAAAAATCCAAAACATTTGATCACATGTTTTTCCAAGTCCAAATTAACTTTTATCCCCAAATAAGACAAATCACTCAAAAAATCATATACCAAAAAATTTATATACCATACTGATATATTCTAAAAAAAATACATTAATAATTTCCCAAAATAACCCTAATCATCGCAAAGACACAATAAAACCATTTATTCTTCAAAAATATTACTCAAAATTTATTCATCAAATAAATCCTCATAGTAAACATAACTTTCTATTCATATTAATCATATAATATTCCCAATATAATGAACTTATTAAAAAACAACATTAATCACTTAGTCATAAAATCAATTTTTAATCCCATATATTCCTAAAGTATAATAACCCCTTTATACCTATTAAAAATAATTACCACATCATGAAAGAATGTATTAACCATAAAGGTTATGTGTTTATTTTAACTTATGTTATCAATGACATTATTTCTGAATAAATTCACACTAAATCACTTATTAAAGCTAAAGGTTCCATATAATTCATTTACATATTTAAACTTAATAAAAATTTATCAAAAAAACATTAGTCACTTTACATTCAAATAATATAAAACATAAAAATGGTATCTATACCATTAAAATTATAACCATCCATAAACATGTCAACCTATAATGGTGTCATTGACTCTTAAGTTATCCACATATGATAACTTTATAGGCTCTAGAGTTATTTAAACTCTACTCTAATACCAAAAAAGATATCTAGATGCCCTTACACTCGGATCTTGTGATAAAAAAAATTCATTATATACTAGCTTTCATACCAACTGAAATAACCGAATTTCAACTATATATAATTACAATTACATATAAAATATTTAGTCACTTACATACCCAATAAAATTTACTTTTATATTTTTATAGAATTAGGAAAAACCATTTATAAAAAAAGTACATGTCTTTCTCCTCAAATGGGAATTTTTTCCATTATACACAGATTCCCTTATTCCCTAATAATACTTAAGCATCTCCAAAACAAATATCACATGTGATATACTTCTATACAAATCATACATCATATAATTATTTTTAACCTAGATAAAATGTTAACATAATAAATGGTGAGATCAGATGCCCTTTAAGGGTAAACTTTAGAGATACCAATCAATGATCATGTGTAAGAATAGGATAAGAACAAGGGTATGGTATCATGATAATAAATTATGAATTTTGTGCCTAATAATTCATAATTCAAAAACCATGAGTTATTTCATAAATATTTAAAATTCCAAAATATGTGATCCATAAGATTGGGAATCATTATTAATTAATCATGAGCCATGAGAGAGCATCATAAGAATCAGAACATTTTTTAGGGATTTTGTGGCACAATCATCAAAATATAAATTCATTTCATTAGTCAAGGATAACATCCAATACTATCATAGTGTAATTGTTTCAATCCCCATTCCATCATTTTATAAGTCTAGTTTCACTCATAATACTATCATAGTGGACAAATTCTCATACTAAACTAGGTTCCCTACCCATTCCGGTACATTTTATCTCATGTCATATCCATTTTTACCCATTGCATTGGAAGGATATTTAATTCTAGACTAACCAATCACAAATTTAATACCATAAAAATTTGTTTCATAAGATTAAAAAATATTAATCATTTAATTATAAAATAACTCATGGAAAGGGAATGGGTTTCATAAACATTTCATCATCACATAATCGTAATTCATATAGAGAAAAAACATGGATGGTATCATTAGATAATATCCCCAATTATGTATAATAAACATCAAATGATATATTCATAGAGGGAAAATACATTAAAAATCATATTTTAACATTTCATTGAAAATTGAAGAAAATATCCTTTTACTTCGGCTTATTTAAAACTAAAAGATTCCAAAATATTTAAAAAACTTATTTATTTGAAAATAACCCTATAAAATTGTAAAGTAATATTCAAATAAAATAATTATTATAACATAAATAAAAACCATTAATATGGTAAATGTTAAAACAAATATTCCCTTCACATGTTTTTAAAAATTCATAAGTAACCAGTTTGGAAAACATTGTAAAAATCATTTTAAAACTCAAAAGCCCACTTTTTGTATAAGTTGTATTTATTGTCAACTGATTTTCATTAGTTTTCAATGTTGATAAATGAGATATGAAGATATCATTTAAGTTAATATTTTAAGTAATTAAAATGTTAATAAATCTTGGATAATGTCTTTAAGTTGTGATATTCTAAGAAACATGTTGATGGTTTGAAGAATTTGAGTTTCAAGGTGATTCATAGAGAATTAGTATAGAATAATTTTATGACATTGGATGTCATAGTTTTATTTTCCCCTTATAAATATGACGTTTCTTTTCTATTTTTTATTTCACAAATATTGTATGTTATTTGGGGAACTTGTGATGAAAGTCTTATGAACTAAAGTGGGATTAAATGTGTTGGCCAATCATATTAATGATTGATTGGAAAGGACAATGTTGCTGGAAGATATGGAAGTTATAATACTTTCCTTATTAAATCTAACGATTCTAAAAGTGATCGATCAAAGGTTATATATCATGATATATAGAGTTCATGATGAAAGAAATTTATCATGAATCAGTATGGTTGGTGTAGTCGAAACAAATTTTTATGTTGGCTTTTTTTCCACTGTTTGAGAAATTTTTGGGGCATAAAATTTGGAGGATAGCTAGCATCATGAAAATTGGATTTTCTTGAAGTCCTTATGAAAATATGGAAATGAAATGAATTTTAAAAATATGGTATTCATGAAGTGTATTCCATGATGGATCAAATAATGTTGATGGTGGTCTCTATGATTATGAGAAGTGGAGAATCCTGAGTGTGCTATAGTTTGACAGTGATCTTCGCGACAACAAAAAATATCAATAGATAATCATGAATGGAGGAGAATCATGAATATATTTTTGAGTGATCCAAAAAATGATTTGGATTTGGTGGAGTATCGTGAACAGGTGAGCCTATAAATATGTGGTGACCCCCACTTCATTTAAGATGAAAACAATAAAGAAAATCTGGAATCACATTGATTTTGTGAAAGTAGAGGAGCTCTGTGAACCTGGAATTCTATTTGAACTTGAGCATCATGAAAAGAATTTTAAATTATTAACTGATGCAAATGATTCTAATTAATGGCTCATTTTTTATGATGGGATATTCCACTACCACAAAACTGGGTTTCCATAGCGCCACCCTCTATCAACGCTGATAAAGGCCACCCCATTATCAGTGCTTTTTTTAGCGCTGTTAAAGGGGACACCTTTATCAGTGCTTTTTTTAGAAGGGGGGGCTTTATTAGCACTTCTTCCTAGAACTTATAAAGTTTATATCTCAATAAATCATGAAAAATAATAGATTGTTATATAAGTATATTTATATTGATATAAATATAATATATATTTTTTAAATATGTTTTAGATAAGTTTAAATAGACTATTACATTTAATATATAATAAATTTAGTGAAAATGTCTTTAAAATATTTTCAAAAATATTATTAATTAATAATTTTCTAATTATCATTGATTAATAATCATTTAATAACAATTTAAAGTCACAAAAAATCAAAAAAAATAACAAAAGATCTAAAATAAGAAGAAAATGTAACTCAAACTTCCAATGACCATAACTTTTGATCCGAGTGTTCGTTTGAGCTCTAAAACATATCAAATCGAAGCTTGTGATTAGATCTACCTGAAATTATTCCAATGAAACCTTCTATCACATTTTTTTAGGCCCAAAAAGGCCCTAAAGGCCACCAAAACTTATTTTTTAGTTGGGATACCCTGATTTGTTAACATTCAAATAGGTATAACTTCTAGACTGGATGTTCTCTTGGCCTGTACCACATATAATATCAAAGATTGTTTCGTTTTCTTTGATTTTACATATTCTAGAGGTGAAATAGACTTTTTTATTAGAAGTTATGGTCTCTTTAACATTCTATAGCTCTTCAAATACACATATATATGTATTTATTCATAAATATGTGTGTGTGTGCGTGTTGTATATATGTATGTATTTATTTATTTATTTATTTGTTTATTTATAAACACAAATAAAAGACATATTTTATAAATGTATTTAAAACTAATCTTATAAATATTTATTAATAAATAAATAAATATACAGATAAAAAATTATAACTACAAAAATAAATATAAATATATATTAATATACAAATATATATATATATATACAAATATATGAATAAATATATATGTATTAATATAAATAAATATATTTATATTAATATGAATCAATATTAATATACGAATAAATATAACTATATATATATATTAATATATGAATAAATATATATATAGTAATATATGAATATATATATATATGTATTAATATAACTAAATATATTTATATTAATATGAATCTATATTAATATACGAATAAATATAACTATATATATATATATTAATATACGAATAAATATATATAGTAATATATGAATAAATATATATGTATTAATATAACTAAATATATTTATTTTAATATTAATATATATTAATATATGAATTAATATAACTATATATATATAAATAAATAGATATATCATTAAATATAGAAAAAAACTAAATAGCTTAGTGGTAAAGGTGAAGGTGCGTGAGGGGGGAGGTCTCAGGTTCAAGTTTGGGTGGAAGCAGGGGCGCATAGGCAAGTGTGGGATGTGCGGGCATGTGCGTGGGCACGTGGGAAAGTGTGGGATGTGTGGGCAAGTGTAGCGCATGGGAGAGTGAGAGGGGGTCCTCCTAGCACTGATAAAAGGGGGTTCAATCACTTTTAAAAGCCCCAGAGCATTGTATTTTCTTTTTAACTTTTATTTATTTTTTTTACTTTTATCAGTTCTAAAAAAGAACCGATAAATGACTTTTTATCATAACTTTTTTTGCACTGATAAAAGACCCCTTTTATCAGTGTTTTTTTAGAATTGATAAAAGGGACCCCCCCTATCTTCACCTCGATTAACAGCGTTTTTCTATCGCTATTAATTCCCTTTTCTAGCGTTTATTAAGGACATATTTTTAGTAGTGTTCCGTGTTCAGTTAGTGAGTTTCACAAAGGTAGTTAGTTCCATGATGGTAGTGTGTTTTCCGAAGGTTGTGAGCTTCGTGAGGAAGCTTCATGAATAGTAGTTTTGAATATCTAGTTTAGGTGAACCAGTGCTTTGGTATAATACCCCCACTTTGTTTCAAGAAGTGAGAATCTGTGTATACCTAGTTGTACATGTAACATCCTGACTCGGATCAACGGGTTCAAGCCGGAATGCCACATGATCTCTTGCGCATCTCCTCATACACAAGAGGTTGTCGACTAGAAGCAAGGGTATGAGTCCATTAGTGCGGTGACTATAACCTTAATATCTTGTCATAGGATCAATAATCAAAAATAAAAATTATAATAAATAATCATAATAAACATATGGAATGATCCTTGGCTCAGCTATCCACCACAGGTTCCCTTTCCTTTACCAAATACCTCATGTAATCTACAAGTTCATCGAAATTCCCAAGAAGGGTGTGAGTACAAGACTCATTAGTACACCTCCAATGTGTCCTTAACCTGATATTCTCGTGATTTGACCAAGATTCAACAAACCCTCGGATATACCTACTTTAGCTCCATGTTGGAAATATATTGAATATAGATAAGTATCCAAAACCATCCATAAAGCTGTTGGCGATTCACTCGAAATTCACAAGGCATCGAGTGAAAAAAAAACCTACCCAGAATCCACAAGGCATCAAGTAATACTCAAAATCCACAAGGAATCGAGTATATGTAACCTACCCGGAATCCACAAGGCATCAGGTAACACTCGAAATCCACAATGAATCAAGTGTTGTTCATCTACTTGGAATCCACAAGGCATCAAGTAGATGTTAGGTTACAAGGTTATCTGGTTGTGACGTCGTCTTCATCACACATCATGCACACACCCCATAAGGAGTAATTATTTCATGACAGCCACCTACAAAGTATACACATACCAATCCTCCCAAGGAAAAGATGACAAGTAATAGCATGATAACAACAATAACACACATCAAGAGAAATATAGAATCATCATGTACATAAAAATTTGAATCAAACATCGGAATTAAATTAAGTTATCACATTAATCCCATGGAAAAAACGTTCAATACTATGGGCTACACACATCTACATGCGATCAAAGTCAAGCATGATTTCAAGTAATTCAACACATAAATTAAATATAGAAACATTTTTAAACAAGAGCCCAAAGGATAAGGAACTTCCTACCACAAAAGTCTTTAACATTAATGGAAAATTATGTCAAAGGCATCATTCCCCGAACCACATTTTCACACCAACTGTTAGGTCCACTAGGCTGGATACCCTGAGAGGGGGGGTGAATCAGGGTATGACTAATTAAAAATTAATGCCCGTTCTGATCTTGTTTCGCTGTTAAGCAAAACACTCTTCTCTCTTTTCCTGTTGCACGATATAAACAGAATGTAAAGCAAGCACAGAACACAACAATTTTACTTGGTTCACCGCTAAGGGCTACGTCCAAGGAGCATACGCCGACAGGTTGCCGGTCGTACCAAATTCCACTAATCTTCACTAGCTGTGGATTACAAGGTTCGGGCTAGATCACTTCAATGCCCAGGCTCACTGCCTTTACAATGTTTAGGGTCAGCTCACTGCTTTCCCAAGGGTCACTCCCTGTTTCTCTCTCTCTGGCTCACTGCCGGTGGAGAGGATCACCTTCTTCCTCTTCCTGAGCTCACTGCTCTTGGATGGAATCCACTCACAGTTTATAGACCTGTAGGTCTCTTCATTTTCCTGAAAGAATGCATCTTCTCTTGTATGTAGATGCTCTGTTGAAGTTTAACTTTCACCTGTTGATGAATATCTCTTTTCACCAAAGGTATCGGGCAAACTTCCAGCTTCCACACAGTCTGAAAATCACTGCGGGAACAAAACCTTACTTGGCGCGCAAGTCAACCTCGGCGCGCAAGTATCGGCGCGCAAGTCACAACGGGCGCGCAAGTCCTCCTCTGACACTTGCGCGACACAAGCTTCCTCAACTCCAAACTTGCGTGACTCTCTTCCCTTTACGCCCAAACCACCATTGGTGCGCAACTGCAAACCGGCGCGCAACTTCTAACACCGGCGCACAACTTCAACCACTGGCGCGCAAGTCCCACCTGCGCGACCACACACACCACTTGCGCGACCACCACACCTGCGCGACGGGAGCTCTCGTCTTGAACTCCGGTAAGAAATGAGGAGGGGTGGTCCGGTATTTATAGGCAATCTGACCACCCTGCGCGACGGCGCGCAAGTCACCTGCGCGACCCAATTTCGGCGCGCAAGTCTCCTCTCCTTTAGACACTTGCGCGACCAACTCCCAAACTTGCGCGAACCTATTTCCTTAGCCATATTTTGATCTTCTGATCTTGAAAAACATGTGGCGCGCAATTTTCCTATACTCCAAGTCCACGGCGCGCAAGTCCCTTTGCCAAAAACACTTTTCTTCATTTGCCGATTTTCAGGCCCAAAAATTTGGCAAACACTGGAAAACGGCGTCACCTTGTATCTGTTCTTTTGTACCGCCTCCAGATCTTCCATTACTTTTATCGATGTTCTTGAATCAAACATGGATCGTTGACCTCAGCTCTTGAACTCAACATTCCATCATGAAATCCTCTTTGTCAACAAACACAACTCAGATGTCCACTTTGTCAACAAACACAATCACCTCAAAAAGGCTTCAATGATACCTTGAGGGATTTTTTCCCAACACCAACCAAAAAAACGATCGCATTCTAAGGATTCCTAAAACAAAAACCATCTATTTTATTGGAAAAAAGAAATAAAATATAGCATGAAATAATACTTTCTCACTTCTAAATAGTTCCTAAATTACTGTCTTAGACCAATGAATGCACTCCCAATTTTATCTTCAAGAATAATTATAAAACCACAAAAGCTAATTTATATCTCTAAATTATTTCAAGAAAACGTGTAATATGCCCAAATTATTATCCTTTAATAAAACCACAAAATTATCCATGAAATTTACATAATTATCCTCTGATAATTTTATATCTTTTTCACCTTATAATTTTTTATTATAATTACCATTGAATAAGTATATTCTAATAATATTCCTTACAAATTATTCTTCATAATTTAGTAATTATATTTGATAATTTAATTTATAAATTATCATTTGATATTTATTGACAATTATATTTTGTTAAAATTTCACAATTAGCATTTGATAATTTCCCACAATTATAGTATTTAATATATCAAAATTATCATTTTAAAATTTTCTATAATTAGCACTGTTAAAATTTGTTCAATTATCATTTCATAATTTTTTTAATTTATGTTTTGATAATTTTTACATAAATTAACCATAATAATTGTAAACATTCAGATTGAACATAACTTTATTCCTTAAAAAAATTATTAAATTTCTACTCATCTATATGAACCCAACGGAACTGATAGCACATCAATTCGATCATAAATGAAGAAGATGTCAAGGAAATAAGTTTTCATTAAATAAAAAAGAAATTAAGGAGAGATGGAATGGGATAGTCATGAGAATGAGGGGTTAAACCTCCACTGCAAATTCTGTAGAGCCTCTCCATTTCCTCCTTTTAAAAATGTTTTTCCTTTTATCCCTTAATTTCACAATTCTTTTATTACACTTATTCAAAAACATTATTTCTCCTTTTTAAAACTCTCCATCCATTACCCATGGAGTGTTTATTTCCCATGTAGTTTCTTAGACATGTAACTCCTTGTTCCATTTAAATCCATTTTATATATAAATATATATATATATTTATAAAATATATATATACCCACGTATATATATATATATATACTCATGTATATATATATATATTTAACCCACATATATATATATATATATCCCCTATATATATACACAAATTATATATATATATATACACACCAATTATTTCCCACATTAATAATAAGAATATTAATAACAAAAAATATTATTATTTATTACATATTTGACATTATTTTCACCATTATAATTCGAACAATAATTTTCATTAAAACACGAT
Source organism: Viscum album (assembly GCA_963277665.1). Taxonomy (NCBI): domain Eukaryota; kingdom Viridiplantae; phylum Streptophyta; class Magnoliopsida; order Santalales; family Viscaceae; genus Viscum; species Viscum album. The sequence goes on along the minus strand of OY728138.1, from coordinate 1,226,787,347 downwards.
AATAGTAAATGAATTTTATTAATCACACACACTGTAAATTATCTAGAAAAATTAAAAACATCATATTTATTACTTCCATCTAATTTTCATAATTAATAATATCACATTAATTACATTAACAACTTATTATTTACACAGTAACACCATTATTAATCAAGGGAGTATATTTTCCTTTTTTTTCCTTAATAAAAATAATAATAATAATAATTTAGTTTTTTTTTGAAGTTTTCAAATAAAATATTTATATACAAAAAAATGTATCCTTGTGTGTGATCTGACCAAACATCCAATGCTGACAAATGTTATTCACCATCAAGGGTAAACACTTTATCCCAAAACAAACAGTGGTATCATATTTCTCATACTACGCACCATTTGAGTGGTACTAATTATTTAATATATTAAAAATAGATCAAATAATTAATTAAATATTAAAAGGTTATTTTCATGAGTGAGACATCCAAATGTCTAATGCGTACAAATTTTATACCCTTACTAGGGTAAACACCACATCCTAGACATGTCGATGGTCTCAGATTTCTCATATGACGTACCATTTTGGAGTTATCTAATTCTTTGAAAAACATTATACGTGTTTAATGTAATATATTTAATATTTTTATTCTATCTTTGTCAAGGATTTAAGAGCCTTGTACTCTCTCACAAAATTAGTGTCTAACTCCATAAATATTCCCTTTAATATTTCAAAATCTTAATTGGGATTTTTCTCTTACGCACATCCTTTAATACATTATTAATTTATTTCACTGATAAAACATTTTTCCCAATTAAGATGTTAATATTTTATCATAATAGGGTTTTTATTATCATTGTAAAACTTGGGATATTATAATACACAACAGATAGATAAGAAAAAACATACATAGTTTTTTGTGTGGAGAAGAATCTAACATGCAACTAAACACATATCTACACCAAAGAAGAACAAATTATAAAGTATACTGATACACTCATGTGTTGGTATTGAGTTTTGAAGGAATATAATAAGAAACTAAATAATTCTTCCATATTATTGTGTATCAATGAATAAGAAGAAAGTGTTCAATCTATATTTAGTTGTTCAGCCCATATTAATTTTGATGATTCTAAGATGATCTGGTCTTCATTGATTCAACAATCAGAAAGTAGTTCTATGATTTCATAAAGAAGAATAAGAAGAAGAGATTTTAAGTGTATTTGGTGTTTCACTGAAGAATAAAGTGGGAAGAAGATAATAATATTTGGTGACAAAATTGATATCAGTTGATTATAATTTAGGTCAAAGAAAATTCAATGTTCATTATCCCATAATATTATTGTGACTCTTAGATGAATAAGATTGTGAAGCTTGTAGTTTGTTGCTAGGAAGAAGTAAAAAAAGTTACTTGCATGCTTCTAAGAAAGTAGCAAGTAGACTATGGAATAAAAAAAGGAGAATTTTGACATCATATAGGACTCAATAGGTGGAGTAATTTCTGGGTGTTTAAAACCCTTATTAGAAAGAAGAATATTGTCTTGGGAGGCTGTATAAAGATCCAACCAAGTGCTGTAAAAAGGACTATCTTGGGAGGTAGTATAAAGATCTATCCAAGTTCTATAAAACATTCACTATTGGATAGTTTAAGTAGTGATAAAAAAGTGTAAGGTGATATCCTACTCATTGCAATCCACACAAAATGATTATTTTCTAGTAGATTGTGTGGTCAAGATTATTTTCGACCATGCCAAAGACTAGCTACTCTTATTGAGTAGTTAACCTTGTAAAAATATTGTGTGCTTTTCTTTACTACAATAATAATCTTGCAGAAGATATGGAGAATATAATAAGATAATGAAAATCCTAACAATTCAAATAGGTAAAGGGATAAAAATTTAAAATTAGTATAAAAATCCCCTAACACTGATTCACCCACCCCCTATCAGTGTTAGGCATATCCCAAACTGGTCATTACAAAAACGTTTGAAAATAAAATAATATATATATTATAATTAATTTAAAAATTAGTTTTATCATATAAAAAAATATTCTTAAAATAATATTAAAAAATATATACATCGAAGAAATAGTTCATCGACCAAAAAGGAAACAAGGTTGGTTGTTCTTAAAAACATTTTCTTGATCATTTTAAGTACCACAGAGATAAAAATGATAATACTACATAAAAAATATATTAATATCCATAGGTGAAGAAAATACATGGTTTTTGAAGGATAATGATAATATAATTTCTCTAGATGTAAATTTAATATAGACAATCCTAAAAACAAAAGATATTTTAATATAAACCTTTACTACTTTGGTAATATTTAATTAAAAATATCATCAATGATATAACCCTAGATAGATATGTAAATATAAATAATTTATATTAAAATAGTTTTAAAATAAATTTTTTGGATGTATATATACTAAAAAAATATACAATTGAAAAATATTATAAATATCTCACAGAAATAAAAGTCAGATGAGAAACCCTGACCTCAAGTCATTGCTTTCATTATACAAATTAAAACATCTTATATAATAAATATAGAATTATTATAAATCCATAATAGAACTATAATAATATATATATATATGTATTACTATATATCATTCCCTTATAATTTCTAATTATCCTTTTATTTACAATTCTTTATTAGAATCATTATTCAGGCGAAAACTGGTCTGTTTTCCATGCATCTTTCAGTTTGACAATTCTAGTCATTTAACATGGTTATGGTTCCATAATATCCATAATCATAATAATTTTATAATAATAATAATTATTCACTATATTCATTTTTATAACCATCTATATAATATGGTGATAAAAAATTAATTACATTACTTCATAGAGACAGTAGTTCATATGTACACAGGATTGATGTTTCCACTATTCGTTGGATGGAATGAAGAAAATGGAAACAATAATTCACCTTTTAATAATAATAATTATATCATAAATATCTTATATATTCATTAAATATATCCTTATTATGATCCATATAAATAGAAAATGAAAAATAAATCACAACGCTTTATGGAGGTGGTAGTTTGTACACATGAACAATATTATTGTTTTCCAACTAATGGGAACTAATAAGGTAGATAAAATATTATTATTAAAGAAGAATAATTTTTTCATTAATATCATATATAAACATTTTATTTAACATAAGGACCATCCATGAAAAGTGGTGATGTAAAATAAAATGCATCACTTCATGGATACAGTTGTTCGTACGTACACATGAGTGAAGCTTTCATTTCCCGTTGGGATGTACAGGATACTAAAAATATTTCTTCCATGAACATAATAACATTTCAGTATATTTAATATAATATTTTTATTATATCAACATGGTTTTAGAATATTTAAAGAAGGTAGATAAATAAATAAATATGGAAACGCTTGGTAAAGACTTATAACTTCACTTTGTAAAACCTTCCTTTGATTCCAACTTAAGACTTAATAGGTTTGTCTTATGGTGAGACCATGTATTATAAAACATTTATTATAATGTTATTAAGGTTTTTGGGAATCTATTTGACAATATAATGTGCTAAAAATGTGTGAATAAGTGGGGATAGTATGTTCTCTTATATAAATGAGATTGGTGGTAAGCGTGTAAATACTTGAAACATTAATATATAATATATTTATAAATCATGTAAAATGGATCAAAGTTCCATAGATATAATTATAAGGAGTATAAATTTATAATATAATCAACCAATGAATTTCAAAATGTTATAGGTATAGCACATACTGGATCTCATGTACACTTTAATGTAATCTTGGTTTGGCTATAAAGTCATTCTAGAGGTTTATAGGGAATGAGGGTCTAAAATGGAGTTTTTGTGTGGATAAAGACAATGAATTTTTGTTTCATGATTAGTTTAAACATGATTAAACCATGCAGTATAGATCTATGTTTTAATAGTGGTATTTTTCATGGTTTGAGCATAATTAAATAAACTGTGGGGCTCACCACGGAAAATTGTGTGGGTGTAGGTGTTTGTCCAAGGGAGTTACACAATTTTTCCAAACTATGTGTGAATTACCAAGAGACCATGTGTATTATCCTAGGTGACCATGTTTATTTTATTTTTAAAGTGATAGTATTCACACATGGTTGCTTTATAGTTTGTCTAACCATACGTCCTAACCATGTGTGTCACTCTAAACCTTTAAAAAATTAGCTTTTACCCTTTTTCCGTTAGATTTTTCTGAAGAATCACCTCATAATCTCATTTAGGCTCAACATAATCCTTCCCCGCTGATTAATAGGCTTATCCCTTGGTATTATTGAGGATTTACCGTTGTTCTTGATGAATTTCTCAAGGTATGTTTTGGTTTTGATGTGGTTTCCTTTTCTTTTCTTGTATCCTTACAAGATATCTCTTCCCCTTGTCCTTTTTGAGTCTTTTTAGGATGTGGGATTAATATATAATGGTTTTTATGGAGATTTGATTAATTTATTTTGGATATATGATAATTAGGACCTGGTATACTCTTTACTAGTTTCCATTTTCAGAGGTAGTTAGATCTACCTATGTTCTTGAAGTAAGAGTTTCTATATAATGGGTTAATTCTTTGGATTTCTTATAATTATTGTAAAATTACTTTTTTTATTCAGTTAATTGAATTTATTTTTAATTTAAATTGATTTATTGTAAAGATTCATGTTCTTAAACGGTTGTTTTTATAAAAATAATTTTTTTCGTCCCAAGTTGTTGATTAAATGCTTGAATGGTGGTTTTGGATCACAATTAGGTTTTCAAAAACTAAAGAGAATTATCTTGTCTGTGGAATTTTTTTTTTAAATTGTGATCTTTGTTTTAAAATTTATTTTAACAGACTTGTTACGTTGGGAAACTTGGGTGTATTTGTAAATGGACATAGGTTACCCTAGTGTGTGTGGCACCACTAGGGGTTACTTTTGTGATATCGACAAACTATGGTAGGACTCGATATTGGTTGGTACCAAAATATGATTGGTTTAGGATTCTTTTATGTCTAGTATATATTCCCATATTCTAGGGTAGAATATAGAGTGGTTTTTCATTTATGTCTTTTTTATCGCATGATGGATTTTTTCATGGATAGTTGGTCACGTGTTTTTCACATGAGGTTATTTCAGAATGTTTTTCATGTTAAATTATTTCATAGATATGTCTTTATTTTATTACCTTATGGTGTGTGGATATACTTTCCTATTTTATCACTTATAGTTTTCATATTCTTGGATTTGAGCATGTAAAAGTATTTTATGAAAGACCAAATGAAGGGATTTAAAAATGGGTTTTTAATTATGAAATATAATTGTAAAGATATTTTTTAAAAAGATAGAACTAGCGCATTCTTGATATTAGACCTTGTATAGACTCTATGGTGGTATGCTACAGGTCTTTGTGATCACACCTTACTTTTTCACTTAGGTTTTTATAGATGTTTTATAGAATAATCCATATAAAGGTAAGGGACTTATGTAACATGTTGGTTTCTCCCATTGTCTCTGCATTTAAAGTAGGATGGTTTGGTGGTGACGATTGGTCACATGGAGACTTGATTCATTTGTCTAGTTATATTTTTCTCGTTTATACTGTTTGGATTAGTTTTTATGGATATTTATGTATCTTTTCTTCTATTTTTTACTCTGGTGGTATATCTTATTTCTTTATATTTAGGACTTCTTTTGGTTATCTTTGTTGTAACTCCCCATCATGATGGACCAACTCAAGTGGCTTGTCTAGTTGACCCAGGTTGGTTTGTTACAATTTGGTATCAGATTAATGCCTGCCATAAAGTGTGTTAAAACTTCCTATGTTTGTTTCTATGTCTTGGGTATATAGGAGTTAAGACCATCATAATTTAGGTAGAAAGCATAGGAGTGTGACTGGTCATCTCACTTTAGTATCTAAACTCGAGTTGCCATAGGTGGTCGAAAAAATTCTTTTCTCTATGTTTTATACTTGTGGTTTATGGTCATTTGACATAAATGGTAGGGATTTTTTTAAATGGGCTGGATCCTTATTAATATATTTCATTCTATTGAATAGTTTATTATTGCTTTAAATTCTTGACGTTTTAAGGCATTGAACTGAATTCTTGAAATTGGTCCTAAGATTTTGGAAAATGATCTAAAGTTTATTGGTCATTGTCTTATTATTAATATATAATTCCCTTGAGAATATTTTATCTAAATATTATATATAAATCTATGAGATATGATCCATTGGAAAATCCTCTAGTGTACCCTTCTTTGGTTGAAGCAGTAACCCATTAAATTTAGACTATGGGTCAAGTGGGTGTTAAAAACCCAAGATGTGTGGTGTATCATGGATCTAAATTCACTAAATTGAATCCACCCATCTTCTATGGTGATGTTGATTCTCATGTGAATTCCAACCTTCATGGAACTGGTCAAAAAATTTAATTTAGTTGAGGCAGAAATTACTTGAATGAATGGTTTGGGTGGAGATTCAATTGGTGTAGTTTTTCTCCCAAGTGTGTCTTTTATCCATAAAAAGGAACAAAAAGGGTGGTTATTTTTACTTGGGATCATTTTTAGGGGCTTCATAAGGATAGTAGTAGTTTGAATGCTACCAATGTGGAAGTTTTGGTCATACTAAGCCTAAATGTATTGAAACTCCTAAGACTTTTCATCATTGTGGATTATCGGTCCATCTAAAACATTTTTTTGAATGGAAATCCCAAGGAAACAGATCAGGATCCACTCTCACCAAGTGTTATTAGGTACATACCAGTGTTTCCAAGGGTGGTGGTTTAAATCCTCATATCAAGGGGGACATTCATGTGCCTAATACTGAACATATTTAAGTGGTATGGTGTTCTCTAGAGGAATCTGAAATAGGGCTATATACTATTAGAGCTGCAGTGTTTATTTCATCTTCAATAGTGATAGATTGTTTTGATATAGGAACTAATTACTATTTTATATCATCAAAGGTAGTTTACAAAAATGGTTCTTCAGACGTTCATAGTTCCTAAAACATTCACAGTGCGTAGGAGAAAATGGTTTTCAAGATGATTTATTATTCATGGAAAGGATACAGTGATTCGAGGAGCTGCGAATGGTTTAGTTTGTAGAAGTAATCGGCCACCGTGAGGGAATAAAGGTGTTATGTGGAATGTGGATGTAAAATGCTTCACAGAAGGAGAACAGTACGTAGCAGCTATACCACATCAAATATTTGGGAGATTTGGTTTAGTTGGATTTTTGGATATATTTTCCTTTATAAGGTTCACTAATCCCTTTATTAAAAAAAGAAACTTTGATTAGAAATCCGATAGGAATTTGGTGATGTCCAGAGTGTTTTGTGGGAACAAATCCCCATAAAGGAGAATAGGTTAGAAAGGATGATTATCCAAAAGGAGAATTGATCCACATAGATAGTACATGAAAGGGGTTTTCTGGGGCCATGTAGCTCACAAAGGAAAATGGTCTATAGAAGGAGGATGGTTCACATAAGATGTGAAGGTTCATGTAAGAAGAACTCAACTATAAAATAGGGATGGTTCGCGTAAGTAAGTTCATTCCATGAAGGAAGAAGAAATCCATGAAGGAGATAAGGTCCACATAAGCTGAGGCAATCTCTAGAAGAGATGTGGTCTGCGAAGAACACACACCACGTTGTTCAGCATAGTTCGTAGAGAAAGTAGGCTAGTTCATGGAGGAATAGTTTTTCAATTAACGGTGCTCAGAAAAGTGGATTACATCTTTGGTTAAAACTAATACTTCAACAGAGAATATATCTATAGTTGAGGATTCATGATTTAATGAAAATTAAGGGACCTAAAAGTCCATAAACTATGTTTGGATTCCTCCCAAGGTAGTGAGCTGGGGGGATTCAGTGGAAGTGTTCTAAGGGATGCAGTGAGCTATCCCTAACATATGGTAAAGGCTATGTGCCTGGCATATAGTGACTGTCTCTAAACTTTTTACTCCCCAAAAAGTGACGATTTGTGGATTTAGGTATAACAGAAACACTGTTGGTGTATTCTCCTTGGACTGGACCTTAGAGGTGAACCAAGTAAAATTGTTGAGTTTACTCTTTCATGTGATTGTTTTTTTACTGTTCATTCTCATTAGAAATGTTTAATTGGTTCCTACCAATGTGGGAACAATATCTATTTCTTTAGAAAGAAAATTTTGACACCCTAATTCACCCCACCACTCTCCAAGATTTATGGGGTCCTTTAAGTGGTATAAGAGGTAGGTTACTAGTGTTAAATTTATCCTTCTTTGATGTTAGGGAGAATAAAGTTAATGTCAGGGGAGTTCCCTATTTTGGTGGAAGTAACTTTTAAATATGGAATAATAGGTTGAAATCTCATATAATATATCTTAGAATAGATGTCCTTTTTCACTTCATAAGTAATATAGGTCACTGATCCAATAGGTCGGTCGATGACTGATATAGAAAGGGAAATGCTTGATGTAGATGCTAAAGTGAAAAATTCCATCACTGCAGCTCTATTTGATCAAATCTATCTAAATTGGATGAGATTAAATTAAACCAATTCTATATGGGAGAATCTGAAAAATATATACGAAGTGGATAAAAAATTGATGGAGGAAAAACTTCAAGTTTTTCACAGTAGGTTTGATGATCTGAAGATTCACCCTGATGAAAATGTAGATACATTTTTCAATTTAATTACTAAAGTTTTAGGATCAATTTGAGGGATTATAGAATAAATAAATGTCATTGAAAATTTAAATAAAATCTATAGAATAATTCCACCTCTTTACAATTCAAAATTGTAAGCCCTTGAGGAAAGAGATCTTTTTTAAACTTTTGTTAGCTGATCTTCTAATATGTTTGGTAGAATATAAAATGTGCATTAAACTAAAGGACAAAACAATTCATGTTAGTAAGGATATGTAATTCAAATACATAGAAAAAATTTGGATTTTGGGAGGATGTTTTAATGAAGTTAATGAGGAAGAAGAACTTCTTTCTCTCATTGCTAAGAAATTCAAGAGAGGAAATGGAATATTAGATGGAATTTACCCTTAGAATACTTTCATTGTGGTAGAGTTGGGCATTCTGCCTCTCGATGCTTGAGGAAGTTAAATGATGAATAAAGTGAGGTTGGAAACTCATAGAATACTCAAAAAATATTTTCTCAAAATGGATACTTCAAATTTGGAAAGAAACTGAAAATAAAGTGTTTTGTCTATGAATATGATGATGATGATAATGATTTCTTTGAGGAAGAAGAATCAAAGCCTAAATCTGGAAGCCAAGAATCTATGATTCCTGTAGTTGAAAATTCGGAACCATCAAAGGATAGAGATAGTGATGATCAGTCAATTTCTAATGTCGATATCAAGTTATAAATTAAGGATTATCTTGGTAAACATGAGAATCAAAATATCAGATGTACAAAGTAGAGAGAAGTTGTATAGGAATCATAATAATATGTTGACCGGCTTGAAGATGAAATTGAATGACTCAAAGAAGTAGTGAAGTAATAGTAAAAAAACCTTGAAAGAACAAAAGATGTAGTGGAACTGAAGCACAAAATTAAAGAACATTAAAATTTCATCAATGAACTTACATCTAGACTGTAAAATAAATCCAAGACTATTGAGGGTCTGGAAGATGAATTTGTCAATCTCAGAAGAAAAATTGAAAGTGAATTAATTTCAAAAGAAACAAAGAATAAAATACATTTTGGAAGATTATCAGATGTTGAACTACTACGGAGAGCTAAATGAGGTTATGATGGAGTAGAAAAGGTTTTCAATGATCAAATATCCACATGCATGGGAAAAAGCTAAATTGGTTGTGATGTTGAAACATTAAAATATGGAAATAATATTAACCTAAGGAAAGGGAAATCAAAATTTGAACATATGAAAAAGAAAACTTAAGTCCTAACAAAGATAGACTCAATTAAAAATTAAAGGATAACTAAATCTTATCCACAAGTTTCCCAAAATGATAGGAATTCAAACTATTTTTCTAACTAAGGGGACATGGGGAAGAATAAAAGTGAAAAACATTTCCTCTTATGAAATGTTAATTATGTGGCTATCTGGGCCATAACATGTCATACTGTGAAGAGGCAAGGATCTAATTGAATGGGGATGATCTAGGAAGTTATTAAAGTAGAATTAATTCATATACTAATTTGTATAGAATGAATAATTTGTATAGATATTTATTTAGTGTTCTAACTTTGGCCATAAATCTATTTATTGTACGAAGAGGAAAGGCATGATCAATGCATATAAAACTCAAAGACCAATAAATATTTTTCAACCAAATTATGTTTCTCTTTCAAACAGTTTTTCTCATCTAGAATAGGACTATGATTATAATGAACCTACTCACATGGAAAAGAGATTTGAAATTTCATCTTTATCCTTCACACAAACCAATATTTCATGGAAGGAAAAGAAAAAAATGAAAAATACAACATTGCAGAAGTGTCCCTAAAAGATACAAAGAGCAGTAACACCTAGATTCTTGATAGTGGATGCACATCCCATATGATGGGAAATGGAAACCAATTAATGAATGTTACAAAAACGGTTGATGGAACTGTAAGGTTTGTTAATGATGGCTCTTTGAAGATCAAAGGTAGGGGAAGTACTGAACTGGTTAATGATGAGCTAAAGAAAACCAAATTCCTCTATATATACAGTTCATGTCACAATCTCTTGAGTGTGATTCAACTATGTGACTCGGGACTTATGGTGATGTTTAATCGAAATATGTTCACTGTCAGAGGAAAGATAGGGATTTCACTTATGAAAGGATATAGAATAGACAAAAACTAATATCAGGTTGATAATAAATAGAACATTTTCTACCTGACAGTTGAAGAATAAAACCACTTGTTGCATCATGGGGGAAGTTGGTCTATATTTCTTATCATCCAAAGAAGAAAAGGGAATCAAATATTATTAATCTCATTCATATAGATGTATATGGTTCGATAAATGTTTCTGGAACATGTAAAGATAGGTACTTTGTTCTCTTCACTGAATACTATAGTATAATAAATTATATGATGGTTATACATAGAAAATGAAAAGTTCTTGATTTCATAAAAACGTATCAACGAATAGCCGAGAATGATACTGGATGAACAATAAAATTTCTATGGTATGACAATAGATTTAAATACACATCCATTTAATTTGAAAATTAACTATAGAAACATAGAATACAACATGAGGTGGATACTTTGAGAACCCCGCAACAAAATGGATTTGTTGAGCATGGAAATATATAGGTGAACACTGTGGATAGAACCAGGCTAATAGAGGGTTGTATCCTTATCCATTACTAGAAATAGGTCATTCAATCTACAATGTATAATCAAAATTGAATAGGGGTTTATATGGGAGAAACCAAGACACCATATGAGTTTTGGCATGGAAGGAATCCTTCTCAGAATTATTTTTATTTTTCATAAATAAATGTTTCATTTGAAACAAATAAGTAAAAAATTATGGTGATTCTACGGAAAAAAAATAAATACTCTTTGGATATTCAATAAATATAAAATCATACAAATTTTTTAATATTCATCTTGGAAGAATTTTTTACAGCAGTGATATTAAGACCATTGAAGAAAAAACCACAAATATCTTGAGGTGATCTTATTTTGATGTGATTAAAGATGATGAAAACATTGTAAATGGAATAGATTCAAATGTAGAAGTAGGAGTGAATAATATTTAGAGGTTACAACACGATGTTGATTCATAAGAAGAATCATAAGAGAAAACCATGGCTGATGAAAATTTTTCTGGACCTCATAAGAAAAATCAAAGAGAAAAAATCGATCAATCCAACATCATTGGGGATAGTACTTCAGCCAAATAGACAAGTATAACGAAGAATAATGCACAATCTACTTTCTTATCAACTGTGTAACCATCCCCATTTGAATAAGCTGCAAAGGATGAATCATGGGTTACATCCATGAATTAAGAGTTGGATCAGATCGAAAAGAACCAAACATGGGATCTAGTTAAGAGACCCGAAAATAACAATGTGATTTGTATGAAGTGTATTTTGAAAAATAAATTTGATGAGCATTGAAATTTGATCATAAATAAGGTTTTATTGGTATGCAATGTCTATCATAGATTGAAAGTTTGTATGTCGAAGAAACATTTACTTCAGTGGTAGAATGGAGTCAATCAGACTTTTTCTTGCCATAGAAATTCAAAGAGGATAAAAAGTATATAAAATGGATGTCAAAACATCTTTATTGAATGGGTTTCTTGAAGAATAATTCTACATTGAACAACCTATGGGTTTTCTTCTTGGTAACGATGAAATAGAGGCTTTAATATTAAAGAATGCACTATATTGTTTGATGTAGTCCCCACGAGAATGGTACTCTCAGCTAGATTATTATCTAAAGAATATTGATTCTAAAAGAGTAGAAGTGGATCACAATATCTATGTGAAGAATTATCATTAATATCAGTTCATGGTATTGGTGTAAGTATATGATATTATTTTTGGTGGAAGTAAGCATGGATCAATGGATGAATTCAACAATCACATGAAATCAGAATTTGAAATGTCTATGATTGGTGAACTCATATACTTCTTGGAACTATAATTGATTCAAAGGAAAGACTAAATCTTTATTTCTCAAGAAAATTATGCAAGAGAGATACTGAATAAATTCAATACGCATGAATCCAAACCAATGTTGACCCCAAGTATGGTTGGAACTAAACTTGGAAAGCATGAGAATGGGACTTTTTTAGATCCCACCATGTAAAGGAGAATAATCATAAGCTTACTGTACTTAACTGCAACATGAAAAAATATTTTCTTTTCATGCTTAGTGGCCTCCTTTCAAAGTGATCTTAATTAATAACATATGTAAGTAGTTAAATGAATCATGATGTATATTCAAGGGATTCATAATTATGGATTATAATTTTTTGTAGGAAGTGATGATTATTTGTCGGCATTTTATGATGTTTTCTAGGATGGAGATGTGGTGGATAAAAATTCTACAAGTGGTGGAGAATTATTTATTGGAAATAAATGTGTGGTATGGTTGAGTAATAAATAGGAAATAACTACTCTTAGTACCAATGAAACTGAGTATATCTCTTTTACAAAGTCTTGCACTCAGTTACTCTAGATGAAACAACAACTAACTGATATTAGTGATGAGGTGAAACAACTAATGGTGAATCAATTTGATAATAAGAGTGTAATTTATCTTACTAAGAATCATGTTCATCATTCTCAAACAAAACAAATTAAAATAAGATATCACTGTATCAAGGAAAAGTCTGAACAAGTCATGATCAAAATAGATCATGTTTGAACTGATAATCAAGTGGCTGACATACTAACCAAGCCATTGTTAGCACTTGTGTTCAATAAGCATTAATTTAACCTCAATTTTCAACCACATCTTAGTGCATCAGGAGGTCACCATTGATCTCCTCTCCCCATTTTGTTAACTATTTTAATTTTTTGTGGAATTTATGTATGTTTATGGGGAGATATGATTCATATAGAGTGTGTTTTAATCTCTTAAATGAAAAAATACTAGTTCTTTGGGTTTATTTCCAATGGGGGAGAATGAAACAAATTCAATAGTTTTCTAGTTGCACTGGTTTTAGAAGAATGGAGAATGAAAAATTGACATGATAACCCAATTCATGCTTCCCATCTTGTTTTATACACTAAGAATTTCTCACGTAGAATTATAGTGTCTGTAGAGTTGTTTCTTGCGTATCAAGTTTTGATAGTGGCAGATGCCTTATTGAATTTATCTGCAGATTGCCAACAAACCCAAAGGGGGAGACTGTTGGACCCCAGGATATTCTTTTATGGTAATGGAGTTTGGTTTGTGTTTGTTTTCAATCCACAATAGGTAGATGAAGTAGTTTTCAATTCAAGTGTTCTTATAGTACAACCTGACAATAGTGTTAATGGTGGTGTCATTTCCTAGTGTTTTACAATTTTTGTCCTCAAAATCAGGATTTTCTTTTTAGAAAAAGGATTTCTATGTAGGATTGAATAGTAAATAGACCACGAATCATAGTTTGAGGACCAAAAAATGAGTATGCGGAATGGGATTTCTAGATATCAGCGCTAGGCAGACTGCGAAGCACGGTATACAGACTACATAGGGGAAATGGTTCGTGAGACAAAAATGGTTCACAGGAAATTCATATTTCATGGGAGGAAAATGGTTTGACGGATGAATTATCATTCGCAAAAAGGAGATGGTGATTTGAGGATCCCTAAAGGGTTTATTTCATGAAATGAATTTCCATCTTTTAGGTAAGAAAGTTTCTACGTGGACCACTGATGTAAAATGGTTCATGAAAGAAGCATGGTACGCGGTGACTATACCGTATCGAAGATTTTGGAGATTTGGCTTATTTTTATTTTTAGATCTATTTTCCTATATAAGGTTCACTAATTCCTTCACTAAAAATAAAACATTTATTAGAAATCTTAGAGGAATTTGGTGAAGTCCCTAGAGGTCTACAAGAAGACAACCCCACGATGGAGAAGAGGTTCATGAGGAGGATTTCAAAAAAGGAGAAGTGACTAGTAGAGATAGTCTATGGAAGGTTTTTTGTGAAGTACTGTAGCCCTCAAAGGAAAATGGTCTGTGAAAGCAAGATGGTTTGTAGAAGAGGTGATGTTTTTCAGAAGAAGAACTCAACTGCGAAGAAGGGATGGTTCATGAAAGGGGTCGGTCCATGGAGGAGGAAGAGATCAGTGAAGGAGATAAGGTCTGCAGAATCAATTTTAGTTCATAGAGGATAGGTGGTCCCTGAAGCACATGAACTATTAAGTTCGACACAACTCGCAGAGGAAGGAGGCATGTTCACAGAGGGACAGTTTTCAAACTAATAGTTCATTGAAAAGTTGATTACATCTATAGGTAAAAGTGATACTTCAATAGAGCATCTATCTATAGTTTATGATGCATTATTTATTGAATATTAAGGGTCCTAAAAGTCTATAAAATATGTTTGGATTCCTCCCAAGGTAGTGAGCTAGGGGGAGTCAACAGAAGTCTTCCAAGGGAGAGAGTGAGCTATTCCTAAAATATTGTAAAGGCAGTGTGCCTGGAACAAAGTGACTATGTCTAACCTTTTTTACTACACAACTAGTGAAGTTTAGTGGATTTAGATATGAATAAAACACTATTGTAGTATGGTCCTTTGACTATCCCATAGTGGTGAACCATATAAAATTATTGTGCTGACTCTTGCATGTGATTGGTTGTAACAATTCATTCTCATCATATAGGTTTAACAGGTTTATACCAATGTGGGAACAAGATCTATCACTATTTGAAAAACAAATTACACCTTCATTCACCCCTACCCTCTCAGGGTGTTCTAGGGCCCTTTAAGGATTACATTCGGAACTGATTTTGTACTTGTTGGATCATTCTATGCCTTTGGGAAAGAGGTATGAACAATGTTTAAAGTGTCTTGCATGTTGAGTAGTGATAGCTACCTTCAAGGTGGTGTGGTAATTTTTTGTTCTTAATACTGAAATCTTTGACCAAACACTTTAAATGGACTCTATGATTAGTTTTAATGCCCAAATATAATTCTATCATCATTGGGTTTATTTTGTATCTTTCGATGGGGTTACTCATTTTTTTGGGTGAGTGGGACTCTAGATCAAGAAAGGTGGGGCTTGTTGTTCTTTATTCTAGAGTAATATCAAGTTAGTTTTCATAGATGTTTCATGATGTTTTTCACCCATGTTTGGTTATTCCTATTCTTTTTGTGGGTTTTGAATACCTTGTGGCCTTTCTGGATGGTTTTTTATGTTTAACACTATATTGAGAGGTTGAGTTTACTACTAACCTACTCCCTAGTATTATGCCCATTTCTATTCCATATTATATAATGGAACCTTCTGAGTTGATGAAATTTAAAGTCGATCTTGAGGACCTAGAGGATAAGAGACTTATTCATCCTTGTGTGTCACCGTGGGATTTTCCTGTCTTATTTTATATGAAGGAATACATGAGTCTCGGACTTTTCATGGATTATTGAAATTTGAATTGGGTGAAAGATAATAATAAATACCATTTTCCTATGATTTGTGATCTCTTTGTCTTACATAGAGGGGCACAATATTTTTCAATGATTTAACTTTGTTTTGGAACACCAATTGAGAGTCTGAGAATAGAATATACCTAAGACAATATTTAGAATACAGTATGTCCATTTCAAGTTTCTCGTTATGCCATTCAATCTAACTAATGATCTTATGCTATTTATGGATTTGATGAACCGAATCTTTCATCAATTCATGTACTATTTTGTTGTTGTGCTCATGGATGATATTTTGGTATACTACAAGTCATAGGAGGAACATAAAGACCATTTGGATATCATTATTCAAACCATGAAGGAACATCATCTATATGGTAAGATTTCTAAATTTGTTTTCTACATCCATGAATTAAAATTTATTGGGAATTTAATATCTGGGAGGTGTGTCTTAGTGGATCTTGAGAAATTACAGGTTGTTGTGTCTTATGAGTAGCCTATAAATGTGTTTTATATCAAGAGAATATTGGGTTTGGATGGTTACTAAAGACTATTTGTTCAGGATTTTCCAAGATTGCATCATCAATGATAGAATTAACTTGTAAGGGTGTAAAATTTGAATCATAAATGATACATTATAGATATATTTTGAGTATATAAAGGTGATTTTGACTTCAGCACCATTTTTTAGTCTCTTATAACCAATTTCGGGTTATTATGTTTTATTCAATGCTTCTAGTATGGGATTGGGATGTGTATTGATGTAGGGTAAACATGTGGTAGCTTTTTTCTATTACCAATTTCACATGCATGAGATGGACTACCCCAACAATGATCTTGATTTGTTAGTAGTTATGCAAGCACTCAAAATGTGGTTTCACTATCTCTTTTTGGAGTGGTTTACAGTGTATTCTTATTATAAGAGCCTGCAATATATTTTAACTTTTAAGGATCTAAATTTGTGATGGAGATTCTAGATGTATTATATTCAAAAAATTATTTTGATATTGTATACACTATTGGGAAATGGAATGTGGTTTCCAATGTGTTGAGAAAAAAATTACCGACACAAGTTGTGAAGGAATCAGTTGAGGAGTGGTCTTTGATGAGTTTGTTTCCTGAGATAAGTCGAGGAGTGGAAGAGGTTGGTGGATATGTGTTCTTAGTATCGATGAAATATGACTCATCTTTGATGAGATATTTCAGCTTTAGTAGGTGATAGACACCAAGTTATAATGCTTTAGTAACTTCCTTTATGGTGGGGAGACCTTATGTGAATGGTCTCAGTCACCCAGTGGAGCTTTTTGATTCCATAGAAGGTTAGTTATTCTAATTTCTATAAGGAAAGAGTTAATTGATAGGGGAAACTAGTCATTTTGATCCATATACCATGGGTATACCAAGATTTATTACAACTTGATACGTCCTTATTGTTTTCCATGGATGAGGTTGTCTATTGTAGATTTAGTGTCATGGTGTCTCACATGTTAAAAAAATAAGATGCAACACTTGATACCCACTGGTTTGTTTCAACCTTTTCCCTTTCTGGTATGCAAGTGGGATGTGATTTCCATTTAATTCATTGTTGTATTTCCACGAAATCCTAGTGGGAAGGATTCGATTTGGTTGATCATTAATTGAATTATAAAATATTCTCATTTCTTACCAATCAAGGAGACAATAAAAGTGGAACATCTCAGAGAACTGTACATCTGAATGATTGTTAGACTTCATGGGGATCCCTATACGATTGTTTCTGATACACACATAATATTAAAATCTATCTTTCTTAAAGGTTTCAAATAAATTATGGGTTCCCATATGCAATTGATAATGGCTTACCATCGGTATATGGATGGATATAGAGAGATATATCTAAGTTCTTGAGGATATTCTTCGGGATTTCATGCTTGATTTTAGAGGATCCTGGGAAAATAATTTGTCTAGGTTTTAATTTTACTATAACATTAGTTATTAGGATTCAATAAATATGATACCCTCTGAATCATTTTATTGTAGTCCAGGTAGATGTTCCTTATGATGGGAAGAGTAGGGAGAGTGGTCCTTTTTTGGACCGAGTCTCATTCAAGAGATGAAGGAAAAGTGTTGTTAATCCGAAAGTGGTTTGTCATGGAATAGAGTCATCAAAAAAACATATGCATACCATCGTCATTTTCATCTACATTTTTTGGTTAGTAATCAACTTTTCCTCAGAGTTTCACCTCTCTTAGGACATCATCAATTGGGTAAGTCGTGTAAGTTAGAACCAAGGTTTGTTGGGCCCTTTTAGATCATCGAGTAACTTGAAAAGGTGGCATAATAGTTGGACTTACCATATTTATCAAATTCGATTAACAATATGTTTCATGTTTTCCAGTTGAGGAGGTATAGACCAGATCCTTCCCATGTGGTTTCATGGGAGGATTTTGATCTTGATTCTGATACCACCGTTTTTGAGCAACCACTTCATATAATGAATCTCTATGATAATGAAATGAATAGTAAATTGATTCCATTGGTTTGGGTGTTATAGAAGTGTGGATGGGATATCGAAAAGATGTGAGAGTGGGAATAAATGATGAGAAAGTAGTGTCCATCTCTTTTTGTGGGTCTAGTGTCTTTATAGATTTCTAGGAACAAAAATATTTTATAGTGGGGAGAATTGTTGAACCCAATAGATCTCAAGTATGTTTTATTGTAAGCATATTTTTTCTTTAAAATCATTCTAGAGGTTTTATGGGAATGAGGGTCAAAAATTTAGTTTTTATGGAGGATAAATACAATTTTTGTGGTTGGATCATGTTTAGTACTAACTATGTGGAAACCATGTGGCATGGATATGTGTTTTAATAGTGGGGTTTTATAGTATGATCACAGTTAATGAAATTGTGCACCTCACTAGGGAAAATTATATGGGTTCTGGGTGATTTTACAAGGGAGTTTCAGGGTTTCACCAAACCCTATGGAATTTCTTAGGATACCATGTGAATTATATTTTTAAAGACACAGTTTCAAGTAGCCATGCATGGTTGGTGCATGGTTTGTCTAACCATGTGGCCTAACCATGAGATACACTCTGTATAATGACCCTCATCTTTATTACACACATAAACATGATTTATTACATAAACATTCACTTAACACAACCAATAATATCAAGAATTCTAGTGTCTTTGGGTCTTAGGAACAGTACATAACACCTTAAAACATGAAATACACATCTTTATTGAAAAATTATTTTACATGACCATGATATTCCTTCGTATTTTTCATTGCATGGGATAACATGAGGACATATATAAGAAAATAGTGATCTATAAAGCCCAATAGGGAGTAAAAAAGTCATAAAAGGATGAATACAATACATTCTAGTATATAGGAATATAAATGGAGCATAATAGAAACATGAACATAAATTAATTTTATATCATGATTGTCATAACAAGTAAATGTGGTAAAAACCTAAAACACTACATCATTGACATAAAAGAATCAGGTAAACACCTATCCTAACATGGTGGAAAAACTAATATAAATGAATTAGGTAAACCCCTGTCCCATCATGACATGTCATGATACTAAACATTACCCAATTCATTGTAGTGATATCATGGTGAACCCTTCATAATCATTTCAATCTCATGCTTAAGTGTGCCACATAGATCATATAATATGGATTCATTCAATGTCATAATTTATTCCACGATCAAGGAATGTGTAATACATACATGTAATTATCTATTCTATAAGTATGTGTGAATAAAGGTGAATAACCTTGATAGGGGAATAGGTATGGTATTCACTACGCAATGATTTTGGCATGGAAAATTGCAGTGTAATTTTGGCAGCATAACGACATCATATAGAAATTCATAAATTGGGTTGATGAGAGAGAAAGGGGTTTATCATAATTTATTAATGAGATGGAAAATAAGGGGATCATGGAACATAATATACCAAAATTATAAATGTAATTTAGATACATAAT
The DNA here is from genome assembly GCA_963277665.1 of Viscum album. Taxonomy (NCBI): domain Eukaryota; kingdom Viridiplantae; phylum Streptophyta; class Magnoliopsida; order Santalales; family Viscaceae; genus Viscum; species Viscum album. The sequence goes on along the minus strand of OY728138.1, from coordinate 1,226,767,309 downwards.
ATAAAATAAATTCTTTAATGGAAATGAGAAGAGAGAAATTCCTTACAGAATTTCGGCATAGAAACGGCTTAGGTATCGGTCCAAATGGGGGATGATAAATGAACCCTCATTGAAATAACATAAAATCTAAAGTAATATAATGATTAAAAATTAATAACATTATAACCATTTTAAATTACACAAACTACTTTCAAATAAGATGATTGAATATAAAAAGAGGAGAGGAAAGTTAGGATCCCTTACGAAATTTTGACATAGTAACGGGTGTACTTAAAGGCTTGTCAGAGAAATAAATCAGATTTTAAGGGGATATCATCATTTATACATGAAATTGAAATTAATTGACACATTTAAAAACATATCCCAACATTTTAAAAAATGAAATTAAAAGACATAACATGAAAGGAATGCTTGATAAAGGAGGAGGGTGGAAGATCTCTTACTTGGATGTGTGATCCAAATGGCCTGGGAGAGGCTTCTTGGGATCATAAGGGAACCTTATGAGGACTATATGGAGTATTGATAAGAGTTTGGTAGAGGTTAAAATAGATTTAGTAAAGCATAATTGGTTCTTGGGTTGTTTTATAAAGGAAAGGTGGGAGAATTCTTTATTATTTTGGTTTTGGACCCTACACATTAAAATATTTAAAACCACAAACCATACCATGTTTTTTTCTCATGGTTTCTAGAAATGGGGAGTGGTATAAATTATTTTAAAAGGATAAGGTCGGAATATATTAAAATATTTCACTTTCTTATGTGGAGGTGAGTCACACTTTCAAGGAAATGATTTTAAAATCTTAAAATATTTTATATGTCTTGGATGATTCCCAAAGGATTTGTAAGACAAATAAAATATACCTATGATTGTATTATTTTAAAATAAAAAAAATCAAAATATACCGTTTAGAGTATTATATTACATAAATATTGGGTCATTTATGATCTCATAAAACAGGTTATATATTTATATGGTATTTATTTTTTAACCAAAAATTTGACTCATAGAATTACGAAAAAATAACCATTAGATAATTTCAATGTCTTGATTCTAAAAATAATTTTAATTTTATCTAAATAATTTTATAAATATGTGAATTTTTACTTTTAAAATAAAAACCTACATTTATTGATAATTGACGGGTTTTGATAAAAAACAATTTTCAAACCTTAATAAAAATTACATTTGACTTCATAAAAATTATATGATCATTTATATTTAAAAAAAGAAATTTAATAATAATATTTTATTAAAATATTATTTAATTCAAAATCCATTAATTCATCAAAATATATTTCATAAATAAAATTTGAATATTATCCAAAAAATACTATTTGTGCTTTAAAAATCATTTACCAAGTAAAAATAATAGAATGAATGTATGTTAATTATTCTAAATAAAAATAATGAACATAATCATAATGCTATGGTCTGGTTACATATCCCTTTATTACATTATCATATTCTTGAAGAGTAAGGTGTGTGTTGGTGGAGATTTCATTAGACCATTTGGTGAACATGGTTTGGGTTGTGATCTCGATGAGCTTGAATTTCTCCCGTAAATAGTTTCACTCATGACTAAGTTATTGGATCTCAACTTGGGTTTGGTCTAGGGAAATCCCAGAAATGCTATCTCCCTCGTAAGCTTCAATAAATGGGCTTCACAGGGTATGATCCTACTGGTTTAGGTCATCACTTCCTTTGACTATGTCAAAAGGATTTGTTAAAACCCTATATTTATACTAGTCCTATGATCACTATTCAATATCTATATTATCAATGATAAGGATACTTAGTAGTCATTTAAATCCAATTGGATATAATAAAAAAAATGGAGTGCATGTGTTTTCTATATCCATAAGACATTTAATTAAAATAAAGGGAATTTAATTTATAATAGTTTGGGTCGTTACAACCTTCCCCACTTAGGTAATTTCCCCCTTGAAGATTCATTCTACTACACTAAAATAGATGAGGGTAACTCTGCCTTATTACTTCCTCCAGTTCCCACATCACTTCTTCAAACTTGTGTTTTATCCACAACACTTTCATGAGGGGCATTGGCTTATTTTGTATAACTTTGTCTCTACAATATAAGATCTTCAACGGATTCTCCTCGTAGGAGGGGTCATTCTCCAATGGTACCACCCTTGGATTGAGTACATGTGATGGGTCTGGAATGTACTTTATTAAGAGTGATACATGGAATACATCATGTACTTGAGACAGGTTCGGTGGGAGTTCTAGTCGATATGTCAGTGCCTCGATGCAATCAAGGATCTCAAAAGGGCGGATGTACCTTGGAATAAGATTTTAATTCTTCCCAAATATAATAACTCTATTACATGGAGATATATGGAGGAATACCATGTCTTCAACATCAAACTCTAGGTCTCCTCAATGATTGTAATCATAGCTCTTTTGTCGACTTTTAGGAGCTTTGATGTTCTACTGGATTGTATTAACATTCTACAACATTTCTTCAAAAATTTCCAGACCTAGAAGTTTTCATTCCCCAACTTCATCCCAACATGCTGGTGTTATGCACCTCTTCCCATAAAAGGCTTTATAAGGAGCCATTTGGATGCTTGAGTGCAAACTGTTGTTGTGAGAGAACTCCACCAAAGGAATATTTTGGTCCCATCCACATTTTAAGTCCATTGAGTAGGCTCTAAATATGTCCTCAAGTGTCTGGATAGTCCGCTTAGACTGGCCATCAGTTTGAGGGGGATAGGTCTTTCTGAAATTCAACTTAGTGTTCAGAGTATATTAGAGACTCTTCCCAAACATGGAGGTTAAACTTGGATCTCGATCGGAAACAATCGATAGTGGTAATCCATGTAGCCATACCACTTCTTTGATGTATATCTATTCCAGTTAATCCAATGAGAAATCCTCTCAAATTATAATGAAGTGTGTAGCCTTTTTAAGACGATCCAAAACAACCTAGATATAATTGTTTCTATTGGATGTCTTCAAATGTCCATTGATAAAGTCCATGGTGATGTTTTCCCATTTCCATGTTGGTATGGGTAATGGTTTCATCATCTCCTTACTCTTTTTCTTCTCAACCTTCACTTTCTGACATGCCATATACTTTTATGTATATTTATAGATCTCATTATTCATTTTATCCCACCAATAGTTCTCCCATAGATCTAGATACATCTTCTTGTTTCTTGGGTGAATGGAGAAATTCAAACTATTTGCATCATCCAAAAGTTCTTTCTTTAACTCTGTATTTTATGGAACACATAGTCTTGACCCAAATATCACAATTACTTCTTAATCAACATTGAAATCTAAGGATTCCCCTTTTAAGATAGTTTCCACTTTCTTCATAATTCCCACATCATCTTTTCGATAATCCTTTAGATTCTCTAAAAGATATGGTTGAGAAATCATTTGTGAAAGGATTGATGATGTTCCTGATTCCCAAGTACATCTTCATCAAATCTAAAAACATTAGATCCTTTCCAATTTTCATCAATGATAGAATTATTAGGTCCTTTCTACTTGTAGAATCTTCCACCATGTTCTCTTTCCCAGGGTGGTAAGGGATTGAGTAGTCATAATCCTTGATAAGCTATAACCATCTTCATTGGAGCATATTCATCTCTTTATATGTGAATATATATTTGATACTTTTTTATTCCATATATATTTCATAATTATCCTCAAAGAGATAATGTCACCATATTTTCAATGCAAATATCACCGTTTCTGACTCCAAATCATGTGTGGGATAGTTTTGCTCAAGAATTTTCAACTACCTTGAGTCATGGGCAATGACTTTGTCATTCTATAAGGACACACATCATAGGCCTTTATTTGATTCATTACTAAATATTATGAAAATATACCCACTTGTGGGTAGTGTGAGCATATGGGCAGTGATAAGACTCTTATTCTAATCCATGAAGCTTTCTTCACATTCATCATTACAAGAAAACATAACTCCCTTCCGAGTTAGCTTAGTAAGAGGGTTTGAAAATCGTGAGAAATTTCTCCCAAACCAACGATAATATTCAGTTAACACTAGGAAGCTATGGATATCTATCACATATGTCATCCTCGACCAACCTTAAATTTCTTTTGTTTTGGAAGGATCTGTATATATATCCCTTTGCTTGTGATGATATTACCCAAGAATTATACTTCCTTCAACCATAACTCACATTTTATGTAATTTTCATATACCTTCTCCCTTCACAAGGTCTCTAGTACAGTGACTAGATGATCCTCATACTCCTTGGTTTTTGAGTATATTAGAATATCATCTATAAAGACCAACAAAATTTTTTGTGGTAATCTTTCAAGGCTCCATTCATCATGTCCATGAATATCTCTTGAGCACTAATGATTCTGAAAGGAATTACTATGAATTCATAGTTCCTGTACCTTGTACAAAAAGTAGTCATGGGGATGTCATCCTTCTTCCCCATTACTTGGTAATATCTGAACAGAAGATCCACCTTGGAGAAGTATTGTGCTCCACATAGCTAATAAAATAAGTAATAAATTCATGGAAAAGGATACTTTTTATTTATCATGATTTTATTGAGATCGTTATAATCAATGAAAAGGAGCATTGACCCATCCTTCTTCTTGAGAAAGGGGGTTAGTGCACCCCATTGTGAAGCACTTGGGCATATAAACCCATTATCTATATTCTCTTTACTTATTTCTTTATCTTCTCAAGATCCACAACATCCATTCTATAAAAAGTCTTGGATATTAGAAATACCCAAGGTATAAGATAAATCAAGAATTCAACATCCTTTCTAGGATGAAAACCAAGAAATTGCTTGGGAAATACATTAGTGAATTCCCTCATAATGGGCATGCCATCGAGGATTGTTCCTTACTTAGAATCAATCATCTGAGAAAGATATGCCCTCCCATAGGTCATTAATATCTATGCTTGAGATGATGGTTCTAAATAATATTTATCCTCCTCTTTTCACTTTTATAGATTCAGGGGTTAATTTTACAAATAGAGTTTTATTTTCCTCTCATAGAAATTAATGTTGGCTATATATAGGAAAATATATTAAATGCCAATAATTACCTCAAATTCCCCCAAGTGAAGTATGATGAAGTTCACTGTGAAGTTAAATCCACAAATTATGACAGGGGAGGAGTTATATGCATGGTATTCTATAATTTCCCCATTTGTTTTTTCACTGATGTCTCTACTTACATGCCTTGTGGTGGTGTTTGGATTATTTTACTAAACTTTCAAGATATAAAAGAATGTGTAGAACTACAGATGATAACCCTACCTTTTACTTTTCAATTCTAGTTCTACTCTATCCAATATAAAATTCAAGAAGTTTACTTTTAAATTATTGAACATATAAATTGGAATCCAATGACATTAAATGTATAAGTTATAAATTTCATTTATCTCGTTAACTTATGAATTCCTAGGCTTCAAACTAAGTTATCCATGATCTACTTCCTAACCTATATTCTTATGGGATATTTCTTGTTCCCTTAATAATGGTTAATTCTAAGATTATGAATTTACCAAATAATATCCCCTAAGAGTGTCGAATCAAGAGTGAAGAAAGGCCCATTATTGCGCACTAGTTCCCATTCGAGTCTAGCTCAAAGTGGTGTTTTTGGGTTTTACCCGTAGATTCATCTATGCCAGATCAACCTCTAATTGTTCGTATCAGGATTGGTATGTATTTTCTTGATAAACCATTTACTATATACTCACTAAATCTTATGGATTATTTTCTTATACTTAGTCTTATCCCTAATGCTTTCACAAGATTTTTCTAATCCAAATCCCAAAAATAACTAAACATATACTCTAATACCAACTATAACGGACCTGGTGCTTATTACACACTTAAACAACATTTATTACATAAACTTGAACTTAATAAAACCAAGAATATCGAGAGGTATAGTGTCTTTGGGGATTGGGAACATTATATAACAACTTAAAACATTAAATACACATCTTTATTTAAAACTTCTTTTACATGACCACAACATTCCTTTCGTACTTAAAATTGCTTGGAATAACCTAAGGACATAAATAAGAAAAGGGTGTTCTATAAAGAATAGTAAAGGAGTAAACAAGGTATATCATAAATAATACAATACATGTTAGGAAATAGGCATATCAATGGATCAAAAGAGAAACATGAACATAAAGGCATGATATAGAATGATTATAATAACATGGAAATGTGGAAACAACTTAAAACACTACATCATTAACCTAAAGGAATTAGGTAAACCCCTATCCCAACATGGTGGGAAAATTTACTATAAAGGAATTAGGTAAATCCCTATCTCAATATGACATATCATGATATTAAACATTACCCAATCCATTGGAGCGTTATTAAGGTGCACCCTTCATAATCATTTAAATCTCATGCTTAAGTGTGCCACATAGATCATATAACATGGATTCATTCAACATAATCATTTATTACATGATCAAGGAATGTAGAATAAATAAATGTAATTCACCATTAGATATTTATGTGTGTATAAAAAGGTAATACCCTTGATAGATTAATGGTTATGGTATTCACTACATGATGATTTTGGCATGGAAAATCGTGGTGTAATTCGTGAAACATAATGACGTCAGATGGAAATTCATAAATTGGGTTGATGATGTCGAAAGGGGTATCTCATCATTTATACATGGTATGGAAAGTAAGGGGATCATGGAACATAATATCCCAACTTGTAAAATAGAATTTAGATACATAATATAAAATAAATGATAGAATGTAAATGAGAAGGGAGAAATCCCTTACGGAATTTCGGCATAGTAACAACTTAGGTTGGGTCCAAATGGGGGGGATAAATGATACCTAGTTGAAATAACATAATATGGACAGTAATGGAATTATTATAAATGAATTAAATTATATCCATTAGAAATTATAGAAACTAATTTCAAATAAGATGCTTGAATTTGAAAGGAGAGGAATGTGTGGATCCCTTATGGAATTTTGGTATGGTAACGGGTGTACTTAAAGGCTCGTAGGAGGGATAAATGAGGCTTAAAAGGGATCACGTAATTTATACAGAAAATGTATAGTAATGGAAATATTTAACAATATATAACAACATTGTAAAAAATGAAATTAAAATACATAACGTGAAAGAAATGCTTGAGAAAGGGGGGGTGAAAGACCCCTTATTTGTATGTGTGATCCCAAAGGCTTAGGAGAGGCTTATTGAGAGCTTAGGGGAACCTTGGGAGGAATATAGGGAGTAGAGGGATGATTTTGGTCGAGCTAAAATGATCTTGATTGAAGAGGAATGGTTTCCTGGGTGGTCTTATAATGGAAAGGTGGGGGATTGTTTATTGTTTTGGTTTTGGACCCTACACACTAAAATATTCAAAACCACAAACCATCTTGTGGGTTTTTCCGATGGTTTCTGGAAAAGGGGAGTGGTATAAATTATTTTAAAAGGATAATATCTGAATATATTAAGATATTTTCTTTTCTTATGTGGAGGTGAGTCACACTTTCAAGGAAATTATTTTAAAATCTTAAAATGTTTTATATGTCTTGGAGGATTCACTAAGGCTTTATAAAATAAATCAAATATACCTAAAATTATATTATTTTACAGGAAAGAATATATTTGGCTGATGATACCCTTTATAGTATTTTATTACATCACTATTGTGTCATTTATGATGTCATAAAACACATTATATATTTATGTGGTATTTAATTTTTACCCAAAAATTTGATTGTCTCTGAAAATTATGAAAAATTCACCATTGGATAATTTCAATGTATTTATTCCAAAAATGATATTAATTTTATCTAAATAAATTTTTAATTATGTGAATTTTTACTTTTAAAATAAAAACCAACCTTTATTGAAAATTGATTGGTTTTCATAAAAACATTTTTCAAACCTTAAAAAAATTACAATTGACTTCATAAAAATTATACGATCATTTATATTTAATAAAATTAATTTAATAATAATATTTTATTAAAATATTTTTTAATTCAAAAATCTATTTATTCATCAAAATGTATTTCTTAAATAAATTTAAATATTAACCAAAAAAATATTTTTTCTTTAAAAATCATTTACAAAGTAATAATAATAGATTGAAAGTATATTCATTATTCTATACAAAAATAATTCTCATACTCATAATGATATGGTATGGTTACATATCCCTTTATAACACCAACATATTCCCTAATATTAAGGTGTGAAATGGTGGGGCTTTCATGGGACCATTTGGTGAACAAGGTTTGGGTCGTGATCTCGATAAACTTGAACTTCTCCCATAAACATTTTCGATCATGCTTAAGTTGTTGGATCTCGTCTTGGTCTTGGTCTAGGGAAAATTAAAAAAAATATACCTCCCTCGGAAGCTCTAATAAATGGTCTTCATAGGGTATGATCCTACTGGTTGATGACATCACTTCTGTTGTCTATGTCAAAAGGATTTGTTAAAACCCTATATTTATACTAATCATGTGATCACTGTTCAACAACTATATAATCAATGGTAAGGATAGTTAACGATCATTTAAATACAATTTAATATAATAAAACCAAAGTAGTGAATGTGTTTTCTATATCCATAATAAATATAATTTTATTCATAACTGTTTAGGTTGGTACACTCTGATCCTTTAAATTTTTGTTTTTTACCCTTTTAAACTGGGTAATTTTTATTCTAAATCACCCCCTAATATCGTTTAGGATTGAAATAATCCATTCAAATTTATCTAGAGTCTTATAAATTGGTATTATTGGAAATTTATCTTTTTTATTGATGGATTTATCAAGGTATGTTTTGGTTTTGATGTGGTCTCCTCTTATTTTGTTAAATCCTTGCTTAATCTCTCTTCTTCTTTTCTTTTTAGAACCTTTTTTTGCTTTAGATTTCAGATCTAAGGGGTTTTATTGAGTTTTTATGTGTTTCTTGTGGATATAAAATCATGATGACCTCATTTACTCTTCTTTGGTCTCTATTTTTGAAACCAGATAGATATACCTATGTTATCAAGGTAGGTGTTTGTATACAATGTGTTAATTATATGAATTAATTATCATTCCTATAAAATTACTTTGGGTTATTTATTAAATTGATTTTATTTTTTGTTTAAAGGTATTTCTTGGAAAGAAGAATGTTTTTAAAGGGGGTTTTCTTTAGAATGGTTTTCATTACACCAAGTGTTTTATTAAATTCTTGAATGGTGGTTTTGGTTTGGAAATGGGTTTTCAAACACCAAATCATATTGGACTCAATTTGAAAATGTTTTAAAAAATTTGATCATGGTTTTGAAAAGGATTTTAACAGACTTGGCACATTGGGAACCTTGGGTGTGTCATGAAATGGACATAGGTAACCCTAGTGTGTGTGGAACTGCTAAGGGTTACTTTTTTTATTTCAACAAACTACAGAAGTACTCAATATAGATTGGTACAAATATATTCCTATTTTAGGTAAGTCATTATATATTCCAAATAATAGGGTCCAATATAGAGTGCTTCATCATTTATAATTTATTTATATCATGATGGATTGTGTCATGGATAGTTATCGCATGTTTTTCACATGAGGTTATATCACATGGATTTATTCAATGGGTTATTTCATGGATGTGGGTTTACTTTCCTACCTTATGGTGTGTGGATATGATTTCATATTTTATCACTTATACTTTTCATATTTTTGGCATTGTGGATGTGAAATTATTTTATAAAAAACCAAAGGAAATGTTTTACATATGGATTTAGATTTATGAAAATTCATTATAATTTTTTTTAAATCGTGAACTGTTGGATTCTATATATTAAAACATGTATACACTATATGGTGATAAACTATTGTTCTCTCGACTCACACCCTACTTTTTCATTTAGGTGCTTGCAGATGTTGTATTACAGAATGCACGTAAAGGGAAGGTAATTATATATCATACTAGTTTCCCTTATTATATTAGCCAACATAAAAGGATGGTTTGGTGGTGAGGATTGATTATATGTATATTTTCTACTTTATTATTTTAATAATTTTTTGGTTTAGCCTATTTTTTTGGTTGTATGGATCTTTATGTATCTCTTTTCTTCTATGTTGTACTCTAGTTGTATGTATTGTTTTTTTATATGAAAGACTTGTTTCAGTTATATTTATTAAACCTTTCCACTAAATAGGGAGTATTATATACCTGACCTAGGTTTGTTCATTATATTAGGTTTCATTTTAAACTGTATCTTCTAGTTTTACCCCCTCATTAACCATGTTTAACCATAACTAAAGTAAAAAAAATCACTATTTAAGGGTCATGAAAGTAATTTAAAAAATTTCAAGGGTCACATACATGAACCATAAATTATATTATATAAAGTTTTCCATTAAAATCATTAAATATATTATTTTTATAATTTTATAATTATTTAATAAAAAAATTAAAATATTGAACACCGCTTATGGACATTTTTGTACTATTCACATATCTTGACATTGAGGGCATCAATATAACATTGAAATTAGAATATTAACTTTTTAAACATCAAATATACATTATTTTTATCCAATAAATTTGTGGTAAATCATAATTAATCCAAAAATTATTAATTTTAATGTTATTAATATCAATTACTTGGTTTTTCTTCTGTTTGAACAAGTGATGCATTGGTGTTGATTAAGTCTTCACGGAAATTATACTATCACTCAAATTTAAAAATAAATTATTATTATAAAAAATAATTTATTAATGTTTAAAATATATATTTATAATCATTTATTTCCTTTTTTTTATATCTAGAAAACATATTAGAGATCTTAAAAGAAATAGAATAAAATTTTGTAATTTTTCTTAACTTAAAATAATATAAAGGTCATAATCAAAGTCAAGTGACATAAAAATAAAGTATTTTAGAAGTTAGGATTGTTATCGTATAATTAAACCCATAAAATTAAATAAAGTCACGTTTTTATTGACTTTTGAGACCTTATCCTATAGTTCTAACATTAAGTAACTAGTTTTACCCATTACTGTGGTGATAAAATTTTATTATGGTCACTATTCATTATGAATAAAAATTATGTTGAATTATTTAAAAGCATTGAAAATAATTATTCTAAATAATAAAATATATTTTTCAATATTCTATTTAAATTTATTTCATTAATATTTTTATTATAAGTACAAAAAATGCAATGAAAAATGAATTTTATAAAAAAAAATTAATCATAAAAATTATTTTATACCAAATAAAATATAATAATTATTATTATGTAAATAATATTATTATTTTTAATTAAATTTATGTTATTTTACTTTGGAACAAAATCCAAAAAAATAGATACTTTTCAAATACATGGTTTAAAAAAAGCGAAATGAAAGTTATGAAAAAATTAGTATTATTCACTATTAAATCATAAATTATTATTTTCAGAAAAAATCTCAAAAATTAATCCTAAACCTATTATAAAATTATGAATATTTTCTCAAACACAATTTCTGAAAATTTCAGAAATTAATTACAATATCCACACACAAAAATGTAATAAACCCCATTTTTGAAGAAAATGTATTTTTGAAACATAGAATGAATTAATTCTCATTAATTTTCTAATAAATTTTTTAAAATAAATGTTAATTAATTAAATTTTATATATAATATAATTAATTCATGTTAATCATTTTTTAATAGTGATTAATCCTATCAATTAATATAGATATACATTGACACATAAAAATAGTTTTCTGAAAAATATCTCTTTTACTTTAAAAATATTTTATCTTCAGTTCAAAATTATTAATAATAATTAAATGATATATTATTAATTTTATTTTGGAAAAAAAATATAAATATATTTTATAATATGATTATTACTATTGATACCCTCAAAAATAACAGCTATGTTAGTATAATCATAATTAAATAATAATATTCCAATAGTGTATCACGGTTCGTTTATGCCCACTGTTACATATATCACAAGATATTAAATATATATATATATATATTAGAAATATAATATAAACTATTAAGGTTTTTTACCATATCATATAATCATTATTCTTTAAAGATACCAAGCTAAGTATCCTTAAGGTGTTACCCAAGGGAGAGCATCTAAAGGGATAGGTAATGTTTTCAACTGAGTTTATTTTTTTTATTTTCTTATTATACCACCTCAAAACTACTCTATCAAAGAATGTATGATAAAATTATTTTTACTAATATTGTTAAATTTTATTATACTAATTTAATATCCATTTTATACCCTCCTCCCAACCATCCAAAAAATGAAAATGTCTATTGTGTTACGTGTGGACTACCGCCTCTATAAGTGACATGATTTGTTTTCATAACTGCATTACAAGTATGGTCAAAATGGGGTATAAATTGAATATATATGATAAATTTAACATTATTAATATTTTTAAAATATATTTCAACTCATTCCTCATTTATTTTTTTTGTAAACGAGCATGTCACTTATGTGTACATGTGAACAATCGCCTCCGCGAAAGCAACGTGTTTTGTTTTTCAGTCTAGTATTTTTTTATTTATCTAACACTATTATAAACTAATTAAATAACTTATAAAAAATTTAATAATATAATTAATCTTCTATAATAATTATATTATTCCAAAATAATCACTTTCTTAACAATACTCACCCATAAATTATAGCTTGTCCTTGTTTGGATCGGTTTTACAACCTACTTGAACAATGCTATAACATTCTATCATGGATGACTATTTAAAAGAAACTATTTTTTTATTATAAATTAATGAATAATTAATATTTTCTTCTAGTTCAATAAATATTATGTTAATATTTAAATTATTCTTAATACCTCTCTTTATCCATTAAAGAAATTACCAAAATAAGCTCGCCACTAAATTTATCATCACAATTCATAACCAAAATACTTATGAAATGAAATTAAAAAATTATAAATCATTAGAATAGACATAATAAATTACTTATAATTATCTTGTAACGATAAAAATTCATAATAAACACCTCCATTATGAAACATTCACTAAACAAACAATCAATGATAATAACATTTAATGATGAAAATAAAATATAACTAACTAATATATTTATAGTAATAAATGAATTTTATAAATTTTTATAGGTATGGATAAGGTTATGAAATAGGTTATTAATATAGTTATTTATTTTATAAAGGAGGTTAAAATTCTCTTTCATGGAATTCATGAATTATAGTAAGGGTTATTTGTCTCTATTTTTAATTTCATGGGGCATTTTTGATATTATGCACCATATTTTATTTTATATGGTCTATTCACTTCCCAGTATCCTTTAATTGTAATTAATATATTTAATTTCATAATATTTTAATGTATATTTCATGATCTCCCTCTCATGTTCTTGTGAGTCCTAAGTAACCATAGTCATATGGTATTTTGATAACTCCAATATCTTCTCTTGAGTTATAATACCTATTCATGAAATTATTTATTCTATCCTTGGTTTTATCAAACCTTAGATTTTAATTCCATGTAATTTATCTTCATTTTTGGGGACAATTTATTTTTAATTCAAATATATTACTTTTATGAACTTCATTTCCAAAAATTATATCACTATTGATAATAATTCTCATCCTCTTTAAAAACGGTTTCTCGTCCATGTCTATATTTTCTCTTTCCCACCAATGTTATTATTTATATTTGAAAACTCAATTATGTTTCATCTCATGTTACCTTCACAGTATTATTTTAATCTTTTCAAAACCAATTTTTATTATCCTTTTTTATGATGTGGGTTTAAATAAATATTTTTTAAATTATTAAAATGGTTTTCCTTTCATGGTCATTTTTTCTTCCACTCTACATTTCCTTGAAATAACCTTCATAAATTTTCAAGGATTGATTATTTAGGTATATTTTAAAATTAAAACCTTTCAAAAAAATCACATCACTATTTCAAAAATTAATTTTGAAAATAATCTGTAGTTTCGTCTTTTATGAAAATGTTTAAAAAAATCTAAAACATATTTTTACAATTTTTCTTCCATTTACCGCTTTATCTCAAAAAAACTTGCATTACTTGGAAATTATTTTTCTTGTAATACCCTATAATTTATATTATAATACAATAGGGTATTAAAATCATGGAAATTCATTACTTTTTGGTATTTTGAAATCATTCAACATTTATAAAAATGATTTTATTCAAATTTATTTCCTCTATGAACACTCTATATTTCCTCTCTCTGATTAAAGGGTGTTCACCTAGATTCTATAAATAAATTTATTAAAGAAATTATTAAATAAACAATAAAACTTTTATATATATGGTCTAAATATCATATACCCCATTATCTAAATTAAATGGTATTTACCCATAATTTTACTAAATATCTTTGGATACACATTTATTTTCCATGATTTTATCATGTTATTTTATTAATAGAAATATTAATTATTTCCTTATATGAATTCATTTTAAAAAGATATAAAATTAATTTTATTTCCTTGAGTTATTTATGTTATAATGAATGAGTGACTTATAGTAGAACACATTATTATAGATTAATGATGGGTGGGGTCATATATCTCTCTTCAATGCATTATTTAAATTTTAATATATCATGGCAAATGTATACACTATAAATATTTAGTTTCTAACAAGCATAAGTGAAAGTGTGTGACTCATGAAGGTGATATTTTCTTATGATAATGTTTTTTCCATATTTTTAAGGTATATTAATGTTACAATCTCATGGATCATGTTTATTAATTATTGTTTCCATTCTATTTTGATTCATTTATTTTGTCTTATTCCATGACTCAGGATTTGGGATATATGATTTGTTGGGTATGATTTTATTATGTTATTTCCATGTATCTTGATTATACATGTATTATCATCTTATGGTCACCTATGATATTTGATTATTATCGATTATTTTTACACTTACTGGGAGTTTGATCTCACCCCTTTCTTAAGTTTCCATTTCCCTAGGCTATGAATATGGGTATAAGCTATGAGGAGTCTAGAGGGGGGTCTTGTGTGGTTCGATTATAGAGAAATGTTAACATTTATTGAGAAATTAATATCTTATATAGATGATCATAAATAATAATAATAAACCTTATATTCTTGTGATTTTATATTTATTTTTGAGAAGTAATGTTTGAATTACGGAAATTATGGATAAAGATATTTTTACCTTGGGTTATATCACTTGGTAACAAATCTAGTGTTTAAAGAAAGTGGTTTGATCACCAAACCCGAGATTGTGAGCCTTGGGTTATATAGTTGGTATCAGCATAGGGTTTTGTTATTTTTTTAGGATTAGTGTCATTATTTTTTGGAATTAATATGATTAAACTTTAGTTAAACCCCAAGGGATATGTCTAAAGGATACCACCATTTATAAGATAATGTCCAGAAATTTTGGTGAAGTCTTGAGCATGTGGTTTTCCTAGAAATTAGATCCTTATCTGGATACTGGAAACTGGATGCATTTATGGAATAGATTCACTTAGGGGTAATACCCCAAAAATATTAATTTATCATTGAATCTATCTTCACTTGTTGAAAAATATGTGAGCCTTAGACGACACACCTGGAGAGACACTCTTGAGGGATATACAATAGTTGATCATATGATCTTTAAGGACCATTATAAAGGATTTAAATATATTATAATTTGAGGATGAGTTGGTTTAGAAAACTTAATAAAAGAATGACCGTGGAAACCCTAGGATGAAATAAAGGAGTGATAGTTTATTCCAATTATATCTTAGTTTAACCTAAAATATCATAGGTTGAAATGAATGTTTCATTAAATAATATATATAAGGTTTGATTTTTCTTATTCATATGATCATTTACATTGATTTTATAGGATATGATCATTTCCATTTTGGTTTCAGTATTCTTTTGGAAATAGGATCATGAAAATGAAGCTATGGAATGTGCATCCCAAGAAACTCATATAATGAACTATGGAATCATATTTGGTATAAGTTTTTGAGATAAAGGAAACAACTAAACACATTCCCATTATGTGGGAAATAATTAATCTCCTAGTATCTAATATTGTGAGGTTTATATCCCAGTAAAAAAATCTTGATTTTAGGATGTTCCCCTTATCATCTTTAATTAGTAATTGATAATTAAAATTTTGAGGATTTAATTTATTTATGGGGGGATAATGTAACACATTGAGATTTATTAATATATTTTTCTTTAAATAAACTATGTATTGATAGATTATTTCACATGAAACACCAAACTAAAATTATGTGAGGCATATTATATGAACATTATTAAGAAAATTTATGAATAATAAAACCTTTAGTAAATAAAAATATTTTAATCAATTATAAACTTCAACAAAATAGGAGTAATAACACTTAAATTTTTAAAAATCATTTTTCAATAAATTTAGTTTATATATATACTTTATTTTTGTTTAAAAGATAAATTTATAAATTTTTTAATTTTATTTTTATAAAATTAACTTCAATTTTTAATTCATCATGTAAACAATATCTTAGAGTTAATATTTTAGATTCTTATAACATAATTTATTTTTATTTGAATAACAAAAATATAGTTCTTACCAAAACTATAAACTTTATGACATTATCATTAGATAATAATGGAATATAAGTGTATAAATCCACTTAATTGGTAAAATATATATTTAATACATAAAACTATACAATTGAAAAATACTATGTTAAAATTATAAAACTCGGGTTTAACAATTTTTAAACATAGGTAATATTTAACTGTGAAAACTGTTTTTATTCACTTATATTGAAAAATATTTTTCTAAAATTATAGATATTAATTATGAAATAATGTATTTCATATTATATAACAACATTTTAATATTATGTAAAAAGTTAAATTTCATTTTTAGGTATAAAATTATGATTACTAATTTTAAAGTTAATTACTAAGAGAATAGTAAAACTGTAATTTTCAAAGAACTATTTTATTGACATTGTGTATTCTTTATCTAATAAAATAAATTCATATACTCCCAAAAATGACTATAATATAATTTTTAAAACAATAGTTCAATATATTAACTCTCATTCAATTTGTATTTAATACTAAATAATATTAACATAACTTAAGGGTAAAAAATGTCTACAAAATAGTTTTTCTATATATAAAATGATACATTTAAAATTTAATGTTATCTTATTTAGAAATTTAATTCTATTATAATAATCCAAAATTTATTTTGATAATATAAAAAAAATTAATAAGTTTTACCTTATATTATTATTAAAATATAAGTTACTTGGGTAAATACTAGTTGTTAAGGTAAGTACCAAAATTTAACAAGTATAAAATCTAGTTATAAAATACTTGAAACATGTTAAAAAAATGTTTTAAAATGAATGTTATAGGATTTATTGATCTTATATTACCCCAAAATTAATTATTTCCCATTTTTGATCCATTGACTCTTAAATAGTGTCATGCTATCATTGAAAAAGAAAGGGGTATTTACAAAAATACCATATTCTTAACTTATAATAGGGGATCACTTCCACCACATTTATCCACACTTTAAAAAGATTTATCTATATGAAAATTATTCCATATTTTTTCTTAAACCATTTCCACATGTCCTAGAATCCTTGGTATTTCTGAGAGACCAATCTAAGGATCCTTAAAGTGTTACCCAAGAGTGAACATCTAAAGGGAGAGGAAATGTTCTCAACTAAGCTCTCTATGTTTTCTTATTCTACCACCTCAAACCTAATATATCCATGAAATTATGATGACATCAGTTTTACTAATATTCTAAAATTTTATTATACTAATGGAATTTCCTATATATGATCTTCTCAACCATTCCAAACTCAAAAATATCGATTGTGTTACATGGGAATTTTTTTAAACATGTTAATAGTCTAGTATATAGGGATTATTTAATTAATTAATAAGATACATAAAAATTATTAATATTCTAGAAATATATACCAATTACTACTATCATTAACCTATATGTAAACAAACATGGAACCCATGCGTTTGTGCGGACTATCATCTCCATGAAAGTTACATATTTTATTTTTCATTATAGATTTTTACATTTATCTAAAAATATTATAACCTAGTTCAAAACCTTAAAAATATATTTAATATAATTAATATTTTTTAAAAATGACATTATTTTAAAATAATCACTTTATTAACCATTCTCAGCCACAGATTATAGCATGTCCTTGTTTTTGTTGGTTTAATCACCAACATGAACAATGTTAAAACTTTATATAATGGATGATTATGGAAACATAAATACTAGTGTTATTATATATTAATGATTAAATAATTTTTGGTTTATAGTTCCAGAAATATTATATTAACATTAAACATATTTTAATACCTATCATTTTTTGTTAAAAAAATATTGAATCAAACTCTCCACCAATGTCGTCATCATGAATAAAAAAATACTTATTAAATGAGATTAAAAAATAATACATAATTATAAAACATATATTTACATACCTATAATGATATCAAATTTATTAACTTTGAATATATAAACAACAATCAACACCTCCATTATGAAACTAGAATTAAACAAACAATCAAAGCTAATAACATTCAATGATGAAAGTAAAATATAACTAATATATTTATGATTATAAGTGAAATTTATAAATGGTTATATGTATGAATAAGGTTATGAAATAAGTTATTAGTATATTTATTTTTTATATACAATAGGTTAAAAATATCTTTCCTAGATTTCATGAATTAAGGTAAGGGTTGTTTGTCTCAATATTCAATTCATTGAGATGTGTTTGAAATTATTCACCATAAGGTATTTTATATATTATGTTAAATTACTTGTTTACATTAATTATAAATAATATATTCCATTTTATGATATTTTATTGTCAATTTTCTGATCTCCATCTCGTTTTTTTTTATTCTTAAGTTAACAAAGGCATAAGGGATTTTGATGGCTCAAATCTCCTTTCATGAGTTCTAATGAATCTTCATGAAATTATTTATTCTATCCTTTGTTCATTTCACCTTTTTTATTTTAGTTCATGTTAATTTATATTCTTATCTAGGTAAAATTAATTTTTAATTCAAATATTTTACCTTGATGAACTTCTTTCCCAAAAACTATATCACTATTTATAATTACTCTCATCATCTTTAATGAAATTTTGTTATCTATATCTATATTTTCTTTTTATATCCAATTTTCTCCATTATATTGGAATACCCAATTATGTTTCATCTCATTTGACCTTCAAATTCCTCCTTTATTGTTTTTAAAATTAATTTTTTTGTTCATTTTCTTATGTGTGTTTCAAAAAATAGGTTTTAAATCATTAAAATGGTTTTCCTTTTATGGAAGTTTGTTTTATCCTCCACTCCAAATTTCATTAAAATATCCTTTATTCATTTTTAAATATATATTGTTGAGAGTAATTTTTAACTGTAAATTTTTTAAAAAAAACATCACTTCACAATTGCAAAAAAGGGCTTTTGAAAATGACCTGTAACATCTTCTTTTATGAAAATGTTAAAAAAAATTATAAAAACTGTTTTTATAATCACTTGTATTTTCATCTTTGTATCACAATAATTTATTTCCTTGGAAATTACTTTTATTTAGATACCACCTAAATTCTATTATACTATTTTTGGGGATTAAACTTAGGGAAATCCATTTCTTATTTTTTTTACTTCTTAATTATCCAACATTTATATACATGATTTCCTTACAATTCCTTTCCTTTGTGAACACTCTATATTTACCCCCTTTGATTTAAGGATGTTAAAATAAATTTCATAGATCTATTTATTGGGTAAGTTATTTGATAAACTGTATACTTTCCATATATAATGTGTAAATACCAAATACCTCACCATTTTAGTTGAGGGTTGTTTACCTAGAAAGTTAACTAATATCTTTATATACCAATTTATTTTCCATGGGTTTATCATGTTATGGTTATGTATGGGATTACGAATTATTTTCTTACATGAATTCTTTTGATAAGGATATGAAACATATTTTAATTCTATATTTTCTTTATGTTATAATGAATTATTGATTTCAAGTGGTACATGTAAGTATGGATGAATGACTAGTGGGGTTATATCATTGGTAAATTCATTGGTTAAATGTTTATATCACATGAGAAATGTATAAGAGGGAAAAATTTAATTTCTCACAATCATGGGTGAAAGTGTGTGACTCAAGAAGGTGATGATTCTATATTATAATGTTTATGTCATATTTTTAATATATCTCAATGTTATTCTCTTGTGGATTATGTTTATTGATTAATTTTACACACTCTTTTGATTCGTGTTTTTTTTTCTTATTCCATGAATCATGATTTGTGATATATTATTTATTGTGTGTGATTCTCTTATGTTATTTCTATATAAATTAATTATACTAATAGGATCATCATATGATCACTTATTATCTTTGATTATTATCTCATATGTTTATGCTTACTAGAAATTTTATCTCACCCCTTTCTTATGTTTCCATTTCCCCAGATTATGAATATGAGTATGACTTGTGAAAGTGTATTGAACCTTTGATTCTTGTGTGATTAAGGAAGTGTTAGATTATTATTCCTTAGTAATGGGATTTGGTTTATCCTGTCAGACATTAGCTAAATTATAATTCTTTAGATATTTTCCCTTAGGATAGTTATGTGTTATTATATCTATTATGTTTTGTTATTTCTTATTCTCACCACTCAAGTCAGAATAAGTGACCAACTTCAATACTTGGACTTGGGTTTTGGGTGTTTTCCTCCACATAATGGTTGTTGATGATATGTATGGATAATTACTCCCCCTATACTCTATCACTCTTCCAGACGTAGTATGTATGTAGGCATATCTGGTCTATGATGGATTATAGTTATAGTATATGTACTCATTTAGGTTATAGTGGCTCATAGATATGACATGAATATATATGTGGTATATGGTGGATTAAGATTTTAGTTTGTACATGTATCCGATCTATGATGTGTTATGGTTATTACATGTGTATTTATGTGATGGCTGAAATCGATTAAGGAAAAGTGTGTATTTAGAAGGCTTGTAATGGATACAAATATTACTATATGATTTTTTATGTGATCATGATATGTTTTTGATTATATGAATAAAATATGAACTATAAATTATAGACGGGATAGAAGAACTAGAATTTAAGATGTTGGGTTTAGGGTAATGGGTTCGATAGAAAAGTAGAAGTGGGGTACATTTATTATATATATATGCTTTTGATAATATTTTACCTAATTATTTTAATTATATGGTGATTGATCCAAGGTAACTATTGGAGTATAATTGATTTGATTTTGGTGATGAGTTGATTTATTCTATATATTTGATGGGTATTTTGTATGCTTCTTACACATTTTGATTAGTGTTTTGGGTAGGATCCTACGTACTGTACTTATAAAATGACCAATATATATATATATATATATATATATAGATTTTTTTTATGCCCATGATATATATTTTTTGATTGAGTAGTGTGTGACAAGATTATGGAGGTTGTTCATGAGTTATTGGTGTTCGTGGTCACTTTCATAGGTGTTGATAATATCTATTTCTATTTTGGTTTTACATTATATAAGATCACATGTATTGTGATTATTTTATTCACTATTGTGGATTTGGTTAGTGGTTCCTTATTTTTTCCCAGGAAACTTAAGGGTAATGTCTCCCATATGAGTGTGATATATACCCTCAGTGATAATATCCAACCTATGGCCTGTTGGAGGGACTTTAGGGGTATCTTTTATCTTTAGTGTTGGACTTAGAGAGTACTAATGGGTAATTATTATGAAATATCAAACTTTATAATATCTCATCATTTTTTTATTAACCCTTGATAATTGATTATTATTTCCAACACACTAATTCCCTTTATTCTGAGTTATCATTTTTCATGCTTTCGATGTCTCAGTGTTGAATCCAATATCTAAAACATTTTACATCCCTTTATTTTCATTTATAACTATTATTACTTTTGATTCCTTAATTTTGAATCAAAATCCACTTTTAACCTTGTAATTGGTTCTTTGATCATTAATCACTTTCTCAACACCTCCTAATTGTCATTTGGACCTTTCCAAAAGTTCTTCATTTGAGAACATTCCAAATTTAAACATATTATTTGGGTCATTTGATTTCATTTTAGATTCTAGTTTAGTTCTTAAAGTAACAACCTCTTATTAATTGGATTCAACCTTCTTTTTTATCACATTTAAACAAGGATTTATTTCATCAATCACCTTAGTTTGTTCTTTAATATTTAACTTTAAATACACTACTTCTCTTGTTTCCTTGAATAAAATATTCATATTATTACTCTTTTTATAGTATATCAATCTCATATTTGAGTTGGTCCACATACTCATAGGATTCTTTCAACATCCCACCAGTATTTAAAGTTTTCTTCCATTGAAGAATAATCTCTTTAATATCCCCCATCAAGTTCCACTTTGAGGCTAAACAAACCTTCTAGTTAAATGATTCCCTCCATTTTAGATTTTTCATTTTCAATAGTAGAAATCATAACACATTATGTATCTAAATAAAATTATATATCTACTTCCTTTAAATAATCTTCACCATCATTGTCTTTTTTTCTTGCAAATATATTTCTCTAAAACTTCCTTCTAAACGATTTTCTTGTTTTTAAGTCTCTTTTAGGATGGAATATCCTTCATGGTTCTATATGGTTTCTACTTAACCACCATCATCAAATATCTTTGGACACCTCATTATAATGTTACCAACATTACCTCATAGAAAACATTCCTATGGTATCTTTCCATTGAACCAAAACATTCGTCTCTTGAATTTACTTCGAACAAGATATAGGAATTCATCGTTCATATCTTCTTCCATGTCTCCACCTTCAACAATGTTATAATTATCTATAACATAAAATTTATCTTCTTATTTGAGTGATTTGATATTCTTTTTATCTTTATAATCATTTCATATGAAACCAAACTACATTTAAGATCATCTGATGATATTTATTTCAAATTTCTCTCTTTAATAGATGATAAATTCGGAATATAAATTATTGGAAACCATGAAAAGATATTTTTAACCATATCAATAACCTTTATTTCTTCACCAATCCCTAAATATGTCCAATAAACTTATTTATTCGGTAGAAAAATCCATAAAAATATTCATCAGGGTATATTTTTTAATCATGAAACTTATTATGTAGTAATCTAAGATTATCCTATTTTACCTTGCTATCACCCCAGCATATATTGGATAATTTATACCACATAGCCTTGGAACAAGTGAAACTCATCACCTTTATTTAAATTTTGATTTAAATAGATCTATATAAGGATTTTTTGATATTTTTCATCACAATTGATTATATTTATATCTTATTAAAACAAGTAAAATTATAAAACATCACTTACATGTGTACAATGTTTGGATGATAAGAAAATGTCATGCCCATGAGACCATAAATTTGACCTCAATCTATTATTCAATATCTTCTAATTATAACCACTAAATAGGGGAATAAATATTATATTCATTGTGTTCTCCGTAATGATAATATTCAAATTATAGATTCAGCACCCATAACTTTTGGCTCTGATACCACTTGTTGCAACTGAGAATTCTAAACACACCTAAAGAGGAGGTGATTTAGGGTTTGAAAATTTTTCCATGTCTCATTTCATATTATTCTAAATATGGTATGAATTAATTAAACTAGTAAAAATTAATTTTACATCCACCACATTCAAAAATAATAAAACTAGAACAATTTTTAATAATTTAACTTGGTTTTTCGCTAAGGGATACATCAAAGGAGCATACACTAATGATGTGTCGATGTTACAAAATCCAATAAGTTTCACCATTTTAATGATACAATGTTGTGGTCATGGTAATTTTATTTCAAGTTTACTATTTTTGAAATTGAGTTCATATATTATAACACTGACTACCTCGGGACACTCCCACTATCTCCTCCTTTACTCACTACTTTATATGGAGGTTTTTTTAGTTTATCATCTCGAAGGTCACTTACAAACCATAAATAATGTGTAATTAGATTTCAATCATGAAATATATAATATATATAATTTATAATATTATTTTAATAAGGAAATATATTATATAAATATCCAATATAATCCATGATCTCATGGAATAATATCCATTAAAAATATAAAACTCTAGATACACGTATGTTCATGTTTTTACAAAAACATTATTCTATCATAAGAGTTATATTATAGAGTATTCTCCATATAAGTTTTATACGGTGTATTTTTTACCATGTATTTTCTTCAAAAATCTACCTTCCATATAATTTATAGGTTGTTATTTCTTTAATGTAACTTCTTTACTATTACATCGGTCATGTAAGTTTTTTTCAATTCTATTATTTGTGTAACTTATTTATTGTTTAATCTCACAAGTAAGTACTTCACGGTTCTATCTATTGTATAAATTTTTTATAGTTATTTATAATTTATAAAAGTTAAAAGATTAATTATGATTTATGATAATAATGATACTAATTCACTTTAGTATTCCCTTGATTCCTTCTCTTAGACAAATGAGGTTCTTAGGGGCCTATTTATCGGAAAATGGCCCCAAAAACTCACTGAGTATTATATTCTCACATTCTAAAAAATAAAATTTATTTTGACCACAAATGAAAAGATTCACATAAAAAATGAGTTCAATTTCACACCTCAGTATAAGATCCTCCTTTCATAATTTACATAAATCTCAAACATCTTTCTTGAAAATTATATGGACTCTATATAAATATTTTATGTGATTACTTCTTTTGAATTAACTTTCTAGCATGTAAATCTTTCATTACTCCATATAAGATATATCTTTCTTCATTTACATATTAATTTCATATTTCCTTTTAAAAAATATTTTCATTCGTGGAATATTTCTATAATGTAATTATTTCATGAAAATATACCTTTAATCTATAGTTTTTGGAAAACATTACCATAAACTCAAAATTTTAAATAAATATCACTATTTTATTTGACTTATCAAGTTCATAAAGAATATTAAATTACAAAAAAACTATCATCACACTAGATCCACCTATAAGATCCAAACAATACTCATTATTCAAGGTTTCTAGAAAACTCTAATAATAATGGAGACTTTAGTGAAACATATCCCTTTGAATTCAAACACCATTTTTAATAACTAAGTGTAACATAAAATTTAATTAAAAACAAACAAAACATACCCAAAAATTTTATCAAATAAGTAATATTATTGTATACATTCCAAAATTCTATCAATAAAGATCGAGATTCCATTAACTTTCATAATTTATAACCTTGGTTTCAAAAACATCCATACCTTTATGATACAATTCTATGACATTCCTCACTTTACAACCCCTTCCATTTAATCTAAAGTCAATGTCTAAAACCCTCAAGTTGGATCAATAAAAGAGAGATACACTCACCTATCATATGTAACATCACACTAAAGTGGATAGAATATCTCAATAACAACCTATGAAGTCATCCCATGTAAACCCCTTGGGTATACACACAGAATATAACACTCAGGATTCAATTTTAGTAAATAAACTATTATTTATAAAGAAACAATAACATAATCCACATATATTTATTCAAAATGTGATTAAAACCTATATTCCCAAATTTTATAAATTTAATTTTATGGGATTAATTTAATTTTGGAATTAATCATTTCAAAATTATCCGAGGGATAAGTTTTTAGAGATTTTAAAAAAAATTATAATTAGGTGAATTGTGAAAATACAATTTTCTCAGATATTATATCAATTTTATGACATTATTATGATGTAAGCATGATTTTATAAATTATAAAACTATTTCATGACCAAATATGTGTTTAATTAGTTAAATTATAAACCCAATATATCCTTAAACATTAAAAATTACATTTTTTACCTTGGTATTTTTTTAAAACCTATCACATCTTATCTATAATGTTTTTGCGCCTTGGTACCACTTTAACATGAATAATACCTTTTAATATTTTAAAACATTGAATAATTACATGATTGAAACTCCCATAACTTATAAAATGGAGACAAGCATCCTCTATTATTTACACTTTTTGAGCTACTTATCATGTCCATGAACATCTGAAACCCCTTTCCAACCTTCCTCACTATGACCTAGAGGATCTATTATCATCAAAATAGAAACTTGTAAGGCTTAAGGTGTAAGAAAAAAGGAGGTATCTCAATGAATAAGTAATTATCTTACCCAAATCATTAAATGTTTATTTATTCTTCTACTTTCAATTAATATTTTATATCCACACTAAAATAATTAATTAATTATAAAAAATATTGTATGATGTTATTATTATTATGGTAAAACAATTTTCCACCTCCTTTATATCCTATAGAAAACAAAAACATCACTCATGTGTACATAGGGCCTACCATCTCCATGTAGAGATGAAATTTATTTTTCATCACCATTTTACTTGAATTGTTATAAATATTGAATTAATAAATATATATGATATATAGGAAATAATTATGATCTTATAAATAAAATATATCTTATACCATATTGCTCTTCCATTTGTTGGAAAATAATAATGTCACTCATGTGTAAGTGTGGACTACTACCTCCCTGAAGCGATGTGATTCATTTTTATTTTAATACCACACATATAAAATTATATAATTTTATAAAATAAATAAAAATTAAATTAATTAAATTAATAATAATAAAATTACATTATGGAATAATTTCTTAAATCCTTTAACCATGGTCAATTTACTGAAGTAATTTTGAATAATTTTACCGAACAACCTTAAGTGGTTGACATATGTAAGAACTATTCAATGAATTAATTTAAAAATATTATAAAATGACCATAAAATTGAATATTCATGAAAAAAATTCTTAATAAATTATTTAATACATTTAAATTCACTATACAGGAAGATTAAACATGTATGACTAACTAGAGACCCATGGTAAGGGATTTTAGTTATAATCTCATTTTATTTCATAATTGTTTATATTTAGAATTAATTTAGGAAAATTATATGATCAAAATACCTTAAATACTATATATTTTATTATCCTATAGTTTTGTTATTTTTTACATGTTTATATTCTATTTATTCTCTTGTTAGATTATGAATCAATAAGTAAGTTACATGTAAGTGGTTTTCTTATAAAAATCATGTTTTAATGTTTTCCTTCCTACTCTTTTTCTTCCATTATGATGTTATTTTAATTGTTTAAAGATGTTATTATTTAAACTCCAATAATTATTTGAATTAATTTTCAACCATATTTTAATTTATTTATAAATTTAAAAAGTAATCTTTTTATCATTTTCCAAATGATGAAATTTTTTACTTTTTATCAAAAGTGTAAAAGGAGTATTTTTTTAAATTTACTATAAAAATAGAACTTCCCATCATCATGAAATTTCCTTAATTTGAAGATTCCCTTGATATTTTCTAGGGTTATTTTAAAATAAAATATTTTTCTCAATATTCTTGTAATTTTTATTTAAATGTTATCAAAAGAAAAGGGTATTATTTTTTGTAACAGAATGAAAATAATTTTAAAAGTGATTTTTAACCCTATTATTATACAAAGTTACAAGGAATTTATTTTTAATGTTTTTATTCTAATTTATATTTTTAGTGAATTTTTTTATAAAATCATTAATTTTTTATGAATAAATAGTCTTATATCATCCTTTACTGATAATGGATTATACCTTATTATGTCTTATTTTGAGATCATTCACTTTCTTATGATCATTTTCTCTATCACTCCCCATTATTCATTGGAAAATATTTTTTTTCCTTAATGTATATATTTTAAATATCTTGGATGATTTCAATATCATTTATATTATTTTTATGATGTTTCAATTGTACTCCATTTCTATATACTATATCAATTGAAGGAAAAAAGTTATTTGTTTGACTGGGGAAATATTTTGTATTATTAATTTAATATCGATAATTGTTTATTTATATGGAATTTTTAGAATGAATTATATTGATCATTAAATATATATGAGGAATAAATTTTTGTGAAAGTGATGGTTGGGGCCAGGTTATTGATATGCCCTCTATGTATTGATGAGTCTCATGATACAAAACAGAAGGCATGCCATATTAGATGGGTGTCTAGTTTACACCTACCTGTTTATTTAGAATGATGCCTCATTCAATGCCTTAATGGTAGGATTCATGATAACTTTGACAAGACCAAGATGAAAAGTACATGAATGTCTAGATTTATTCATTTCTTTTATTGAGAATTCAATTTACATTATCTATATAACAACCCTGGTTTTATTAAAAACTTAAACATGATTTATTACATAAACTTCACTTTCTACAA
This sequence comes from Viscum album, assembly GCA_963277665.1. Taxonomy (NCBI): domain Eukaryota; kingdom Viridiplantae; phylum Streptophyta; class Magnoliopsida; order Santalales; family Viscaceae; genus Viscum; species Viscum album. The sequence goes on along the minus strand of OY728138.1, from coordinate 1,226,738,868 downwards.
CATAGGAGATCAATAGGTCTAGTGTATTTGGGGATTAGGGTCATTAAATAACAACTTAAAACAATAAATACAACATCATTATTGAAAACATCCTTTTCATGACCACTACATTCCCTCGTACTTGGCATTGCATGGTATAACCTGAGGACATGCATAAGAAAAGGGTGAGCTATAAAGATAATTAAGTGAATAAACATGTAATAACATGAGGAATAAAATAAATGTTAAAAAATAAGAATATCAGTGGAGAACAAGAGAAACATGAACATAAAGGTATGATAAAGCATGATAATCATAACATGGAAATGTGGAAGCAACACTTAACATGGAATTAGCACGAGCCAAGGCTCATTACAAATGGAGAATGAGTAAGCCCTCATTGCACATGAATCATGAGTAAACCCTCATTTCACTTGAATTGGCATGAGTCAACATCCATTGAACATAATATATCATGATACTATACTTTACCCAATACATTGGAGTGCTATCAGGGAGCACCCTTCTAAAACATTTCCTTCCATGCATAAGTGTGTCACATGGATCATATAACATGGAATCAATCAACATCATAAGTTATTCCACAATTAATTAATGTGGAATAAATAAATTAAAGTAACATTAAATATTTATATGTTCATAAAGGTGAATACCCTTGATAGAGACAACGGTATGGTATTCACTACACAAAGATCTTGTCTTGGATAAACGTGGTGCTATTTCGGCAGCATAACGGCGTGACATAAGGATTCATGAAAATGGTTGATGAGATATAAATGGGTGTCTCATCATATTTACATGAAATGGACAGTAAGGTGGTCATATATATACATTTCCCAACAAATGTAACTGAATTTAGATGCATAATACAAAATAATTACTTGGACGTAAAAGAGGAGAGAGAAATCTCTAACGGAATTCCAGCATGGTAATGGGTGTACATGGGAGGCATTAATGAGAGATAAATGGGTATCCCATTATCAAAATATAAATAAATAATTATGGTTTATGTTAAAAATCATAACCCAACATTTTTAATTGAAAACTAAAGGGCATAACAACTTAAAGAAAATTGGACAAAAATGAGAAAAGAAGAAAACTCTTACTTGGAAATGTGATACCAAAGGCTTGGGAGAGGCTTATTGAGAGATTGGGGTACCTTAGGAAGATTATATATAAATTAGGGTAGGGGTTGGACTAAATCCAAAGTATTTGAGTAAAGAGGAAGTGGGATCTTGGGTGGGTTTATATAGGAAATGAGAGGGAATTCATTATTATTTAGGTTTGGGACACCACACATTAAACTAATAAAAACCAGAAACTAGACTATGGTTTTATTCCCATGGTTTTTGAAAACTTATAGTGTAAGACAATATTTTATGATTCCAATGGCTTAACTTCTTAAAATAATAGGGTTGCTTATGTGGAAGTGAGTCATACTCTCAAGAAAAACAATTTAAAAAGAGAAAATGTTTTATAAGCCTTGAAGCGTCCACTAAATCTTTGTAAAATAAATCAAAAAAATATAAAATCACTTTATTTTAATGGTAAAACATATATTGGCCGAACATAATGTTTATAGTATTTTATTACATTACTATTGGGTCATCATGATGTCATAAAATACATTATATATTTAAACGGTATTTAATTTTTACCCAAAAATTTGACTGTCTCAGAAAATTATGAAAAATTAAACATTGAATAATTTTAATGTCCTGATTCCAAAAATAATATTCATTTTGTCTAAATAATTTTATAAATATGTGAATTTTTACTTTTCAAATAAAACCCGACATTTATCGAAAATTCATGGGTTTTGACCAAAACAGCTTTCAAACCTTTATAAAAACTACAATTGAATTCATAAAACTATATGATCATTTATATTTAATAAAAAGTAATTTAATAATAAAAATATTTTATTAAAATATTATTTAATTAAAAAATCCATTAATTCATCAAAATAGATTTCTTAGTCGAATATTAACTAAAAAACTATTTGTTCTTTAAAAACTATTTACAAAGTAACAATAATAAAATGAATGCACACTCTTTATTCAAAAAAAATATACATAGTCATAATGCTAGGGTCTTGTTACATAACCCCTTATAACACCTGCATATGACTGAATAGTAAGGTGTGTGATGGTGACAGACTCTTGGGGTGGCTCTGATAACATCGCTCAAGTGGTAATCTCTATTAACTTACACTTCTCCCGTAGTTGGTTCCATTCAATATTAACGTGTTCAAGATTGGCTTGGGCTTGGTCAAGAGAGAATCCCAATGATGCCACCTCCTTTCTGAGCTCTGAAAATGGGCTTTGTATGGGGCAAGTCTACTGGATGAGGCCATCACTTCTTTTGTCTGAGTAGATTAGATTTGTTAAAGCCCTATATTTATACTAATCATGTGATCACTATTTAATGACAATATTTGCAATGGTCACAATTCATAACGGTATATTAAAATCTAGAAACATAAAACCAATGAAGTTAAAATTTTATATAACCATAATAATACATTTAATTAGATCAAGAGGAATTTATGTTAATGAAAGTTTGGGTCATTACAATATCCCCCCTTAAGAAATTTCACACTCGAATTTTTATTTTCCCACTCTAAAACAAATGCAGGTAACTCTGCTTCATCACTTCCTCTGATTCCCATGTCGCTTATTCAAACTTTTGGTTTTTTCAAAACTCCTTGATGAGGGGCATTGTCTTATTTCCTAGAACATTTTCTCTATGATCTAAGATCTTCACTGATAGCTCCACGTAAGAAAAATCATCCTCTAGTTATACTGCCTCTTAAGAGAGTACATGTGAAGGGTCTGGTATGTACTTCCTTAATAGAGATACATGAAAGACATCATGTACTTTGTTCATGGTTGGTGGAAGTTCTAGTCGATAGTCCAGAACCCCGACATGATCAAGAATCTCTAAGGGGTCGATATACCTAGGACATAACTTACCTTTCTTTCCAAACCTCACAAACTTCTTCCATGGGGATATGTGTAGAAATACCATGTCTCCAACTTTAAACTCAAGGTCTCATCGACGGTTATCATCATAACTCTTATGTTGACTTTAGGCTGCCTTGATATGCTGCTAAATGGTTTTCACCTTCTCTTCCATTTCTTCGACCATTTCCAGTCCTAGTAGATTAAGCTCACCGACTTCATCCCAACATACTGGTGTTCTTCACCTCTTCCCATACAGGGCTTCATAAGGTTTTATTCAGATTCTTGATTGGAAACTGTTATTATAAGAGAATTAAACCGGAGGAATATGTTGATCCCAACCTCTTTTAAATTCCATTCAACATGATCTTAACATATCTTCCATTGTCTTAATAGTTTGCTTAGATTGGACATCGGTTTGAGGATGATAGGACGTACTGAAGTTCAGTTCAGTATCTAGAGCATGTTGAAGACTCTTCCAAAACATAGAGGTGAATCTTGGATCTCGATCGGATACAATAGATAGTGGCACTCCATGCATCTTTAACACTTCCCTGATATATATCTATGCCAGTTGATCCAATTATAAATCCTCCCAAATTGTAATAAAGTGTAAAAGCTTTGTAAGATGATCCATAACAACCCAGATTGCATTGTTTCCTTTGGATGTCTTCGGAAGTCCGGTGACAAATTCCATGGTGATGTTCTCCCATTTCCATACTGGTATGGGAAATTGTTGCATCATCCCCTTAAAATTATGCCTCTATGTAATCACTTGCTGACACACCAGGAACTTTGATGTATACTCAGCAATCTACTTCTTCATATTATCCCACCAATAATTCTCTCAGAGATATTGATAAATCTTTGTGTTTCCTAGGTGAATAGAGAAATTTGAACTATGTGCATCATCCAAAATTTAATTCTTCATCTATGGACTTGATAGAATACCTAGCCTTTTCTCAAATCTCACAATTCCTTCTTCATTAACATTAAACTCTAAGGATTTCCCTTTGATGGTAGCTTCCACTTTCTTCAGAATTCCCACATCATCCTTTTGAGCATCCTATAACCTTTCCAAAAGATATGGTTGATCAATAATTTGTGAAAGGATTGATGATGTTCCCTTATTTATGATTCCCATTTCCATCTTCATCAAGTCTAAGAAGATTGGATCCTTCTCAATTCTCATCAATGATAGAATTGTTGGGTCCTTTTTACTTAAAGCTTTTTCCACCTTATTCTCTTTCCCAAGGTGGTAATGGATTGAGAATTCATAGTCTTTGATCAGATCTAACCATCTTCATTGGTTCATGTTCAAATATTTCTGTGAGAATATATACTTGAGGCTTTTGTGGTCCATATATACATCACACTTCTCCCCAAAGAGATAATGCTGCCATATTTTTAAAGTGAAGATCACTACAGCCAACTCCAAATCATGTGTTGGATAATTCTACTCATGAACTCTCAATTGACTTGAAGCATAGTCAATGACTTTTCCATTTTGCATCAACACACAGCCTAGGCCCTTCTTCAAAGCATTACTAAATACCACAAAAAGTTCTCCACTTGTGGGTAAAGTAAGCACAAGTGCAGTGATGAGCCTATTTTTAACTCCTTAAAGCTTTCTTCGCATTCATCACTCCCAGAAAACTTTACTCCCTTCCGAGTTATCTTGGTAAGAGGGTTGGACAATTGTGAGAAATTTCTCACAATTTGTCGATAATATCCATCTAACCGTAAGAAGCTACGAATATCTATTACTGATGTTGGCCTCATCCATCCCTCAATTGCATCTGTTTTGGAGGGATCCATAGATATCCCATTTCTTGTGATGATATAACCCAAGAATGAGACCTCCTTCAACCAAAACTCACATTTGTTGTTCTTTTCATAGAGATTCTCCTTCAGCAAGGTCTCTAGTACAGTCATAGATGATCCTCATGATCCTCCTTGGTTTTGGAGTATATCAGAATATCATCTATAAATACTACCACAAATTTGTTGAGGTAATCCCTAAGGACTCTATTCATCAAGTCCATTAAGATTGCTGGAGCATTAGTGATTCCGAAAGGCATTAGTATGAATTCATAGTTCCCGTATCTTGTACGAAAAGCAGCCTTGGGAATATCTTCCTTCTTCACCCTTACTTGATAATATCCTGACCGCAAATCTATCTTCTAAAAGTATTGTGATCCATGCAACTGATCAAACAAGTCATAAATTCATGGAGGAGGATACTTGTTCTTTATAGTGATTTTGTTAAGCTCGTGATAATAGATGAAAAGGTGAATTGACCCATCCTTATTCTTGACGAAGAGGATTGTTGCACCCCTTGGTGAAGCACTTGGGCATAAAAACCCTTTATCCAGATTCTCCTGTAGTTGTTTCTTCAGCTCCTCAAGCTCCAAAAAAACCATTCTATATGGAGTCTTGGATACTGTTAATGCCCCAGGTATAAGATCAATTTATAACTCAATATCTCTTCTAGGAGGAAGACCAAACAATTCCTCCGGAAACACTTCAATGAATTCCCTCATAATAGGCATGTTTTCAAGTATGGTTACCTCCTTAGACTCAATCATATGATCCAGATAAAGGTGATCATAGGGGCGTAATATCTCCACTTGAGATGATGGAGATAAATAATATTCATCTTCCTCCTTGAACTTGTATAGAATCAGGGGTCGACTCTCCACATGGAGAGTGATTTCCCTCTCACAGAAATTTATGTTGGATCTATAAAAGGAAATCCAATCCATGCCAAGAATTACATCAAAAATTCCACCATAAGGAGTATGATGAGTTTCTTCGTGAAATTAAATCCACATATTATGATAAGGGAGGATTTATATTCATGGGATGCAATGATTACCACATTTTCCATACTCACCGACAACTTTACTTCCATGATTTGTAGTGGTGCTGGGATTGTTCTACTAAACTTTTGGGATATAAAAGAATGTGTATAACTAGAATCAAAAAGTACATTCTCTATTCTTGAATTAATAACTAGCGTACCTATCACCACTTTGTTTTCGGGGTTCACTTTGGCAGTAGTGAGGGAAAAAGCTCATCCTTTCTACCTTGGAGGTTGTTGGTTGCCTTCTAAAACCCTAGGCTTAGGGAATTGATTTGCAAGATGGTGTGGTTAATTGTATTTTTAGCAATGAACAATGCATTAAGGTTCGAACAGAGTGTTCCTCTCCTCTGTTTTAACCACGAGTTTTACTTTTCGGCATTTAATAGCTAGGTTCCCTTCTCTTCTACACCTAAATCATTTCTTCATCCCCTTTAGGCAATTTTTGGGGTGCTTCTTTCCGCACCTTTGGCAAGTGGGGTGCTGGATCTTCTTATCACCTTTGGGTTTTTTTATTGGACTGACATCAATGAAGTCCACCTTACTCTTCTTATCCCCATGATACCCCTGAGATTCTCAAATCTCCATTTTGACCTTGAGGGAACATCGGACAATTTCCTCATAGTTGTCGAAGTCATGGATTGCCAGCGCTTTCCGTAGGCTAGGTTTCAGCCCACCAAAAAAGTTGTCAACTTTGCATTCGGGGGTAACGACAAAGATAGAGGCATATCGTGAAAGCCTTTTGAATTTTTCCTCATATTCTCCAACATATTCATCATATATTTTCTTGAGGGAAAGGAAGTCCCTTTTCATCTTATGTCGGAGGGTGTGAGAAAAATATTTATCGAAAAACATCTTCCAGAAATCCTTCCATTCCAACACCTCGATCACCTCTTCAGGCTTCATATTTTTGATCAACATCCACCATTGATCAGCTTCACCCTTCACACGATAATCAGGTAGGAGAACCTTCTTTTTTTTATAACATTGAAGGATGGAGAATAACTTTTCAATGAATTTGATCCATTGTTTGGCAATTGAGTGATCAGATGATCCATTAAGAGTATGAGGCATTTGTCTCATGAAGCTCTCGATAGCGAATTGTTCTTTCTTAGGGGGTCTTGAACATTCCTATTGACCCATGTTTCTATTCAAATATTGAGTTAACTGAGATATAAGCGTGACAAAGTTTGTGATTCCCACTCCCATAAAATTGGGAATCTCATTAGCACAGTCATTACATTTATCTTCACATCATTTTTTATCCCGAGTCCTCTTATTTCTGGACATTAGCTGGAAGAAAATGAAAGTTAGGGGTAAATCATAAATGGTAATCCAAGGAAAAAACTGATGACTTATAAATAACTTTTATTTCCTTAACTTATGAATCCATAGGCTTCAATCTATGTTATTCATGATCTACTTTATAACATATATTCTTAGGGGTATTTTCTTAATTCTCTTAATAAGGGTCCATACTAAGCTTGTGAATTTACCAAATCATATCCCCAGAGAGTGTCGTAACCAATAGTGTAGAAAGGACCTTTGTAGTTCACCAGTTCCCATTCAAGTCTAGCTCAAAGTGGTGTTTTCGGGTTTTACCCCTAGGATATATTTGTGCCAGATCCACCTCTACCTGCTAGTATCCAGACAAGGATGTATTTTCTTGATAAACCACTTACTAAATACTCAACAATAATTAAGTATGTTGTTATTATACTTATTCTTTTCTCTAAGTATTCACTAGGGTTTTCTAATCCTAATCCCAAAAATAACTAAACTATCCTCTGATACTAGCTATAACAACCCTGCTCTTTTATTAAAAACATAAACATGATTTATTACATAAACTCTTCACTTGATATAACATGTAATATTGAGAGGTATAGTGTATTTGGGGCTCAAGAAAATTACATAACTATTTATAACATAAAACACACAATATCTTTATTGAAAACTTCCTTTACATGACCACTACATTCCCTCATACTTAGCATTGCATGGGTAACCTGAGGAAATGCATAAGAAAAGGGTGAGCTATAAAGCCCAGTAAGGGAATAAACATGGAATAACATGAAGAATAAAATACATTTTATACAATAGGAATATCAATGGATCATGAGAGAAACATGAACATAAAGGCATGATAAAGCATGATAATCATAACATGTAAATGTAGCAACAACACTTAACATGGAATTAGCATGAGCCAAGGCTCATTTTACATGGAGCATAAGTAAACCCTCATTGCATATGAAGCACGATTAAACCTGCACACCCTTCTTAAACATTTCATTTCATGCATAAGTGTGCCACATGGATTATATAACATGGAATCAATAAACGTCATAAGTTACTCCATAATTAATTAATGTGGAAAAAATACATAAAATTACCATTAAATATGTATATGTGCATAAAGGTGAATACCCTTGATAGAGATAGGGGTACGGTATTCACTACACAAATATTTTGGCTTGAAAAAATGTGGTGCTATTTCGGCAGCATAATGGGGTGACATAAGGATTCATGAAAATAGTTGATGAGAGAGAAATGGGTGTATCATAATATGTACATAAAATGGACTGTAAGGGGGGTAATAGAGATACATTTCCCAACAAAATTAATGGAATTTAGATGCATAATACAAAATAATTACGTGGACGTAAAAGATGAGAGAGAAATCTCTCACGGAATTTCAGCATGGTAACAGGTGTACATGGGAGGAATTTATGAGAGAGAAAGGGGTATCACATTATACAAAAATAAATATAAAAGTATGGGGGAGGTTAAAAATCACACCCCATAATTTTTAATTGAAAACTAAAGGTCATAAAAACTTAAAGAAAATTTGACAAAAATGAGAATGGAAGAAAACCCTTACATGGAAGTGTGATCCCAAAGGCTTGGGAGAGGCTTGAGAGAGGATTATTTGGAGATTAAGGCACCTTGGGGGGATTATATAGAGAAGAGGTCAGGGGTTGGATGAATTCTAAAGGATTTTAGTGAAGAGTAAGTGGGAGCTTTGGTGGGTTTATATAGGGAATGAGAGGGAATTATTTATTATTTAGGTTTGGGACACCACACATTAAACTAATTAAAACCACAAACCAGCCCATGGTTTTTTTCCATGTTTCCTTCCAAATAGGAGTGTAAGACAATATTTTATGAGGCCAATGGCCAAACGTATTAAAATAATAGTGCGGATTAGGTGGAGGTGAGTCACACTCTCAAGAAAAACAATTTAAAAAGACAAAATGTTTTATGAGCTTTGAAGGGTCCAATAAAGCTTTGTAAAATAAATCAAACAAATATAAAATCACATTATTTTAATTTTAAAACATATATTGTCCAAGCATAATGTTTATTTTATTTTATTACATCACTATTGGGTAATTATGATGTTATAAAACACATTATATATTTAAACAGTATTTAATTTTTACCTAAAAATTCGATTATCTCAGAAAATTATGAAAAATTCACCATTGGATAATTTTAACATCCTGATTCCAAAAATAATATTATTTTTATCTAAATAATTTTCTAAATATGTGAATTTTTACTTTTAAAATAAAAACCGACATTTATTGAAAATTCATGGGTTTTGACAAAAACAGCTTTCAAACCTTAATAAAAATTACAATTGCATTCAAAACATTATATGATCATTTATATTTAATAAAAAGTAATTTAGTTTTAATAATATTTTATTAAAATATTATTTAATTCAAAAATCTATCAATTCATCAAAATATATTTCTTAGTCGAATATTAACTAAAAATACTATTTGTGCTTTAAAAACTATTTACAAAGTAACAATAATAAAATTAATGCACACTCTTTATACAAAAATAATGTACATAGTCATAGTGTTAAGGTCTTGTCACATAACCCCTTATAACACCCACATAATATCAAAGAGTAAGGTGTGCGATGGTGATAGACTCTTAGGGTGGCTCGGATAACATCGCTCGGGTGGCAATCTCGATTAACTTCCACATCTCCCGTAATCGGTTTCGCTCAAGATTAACGTGTTCAAGCTTGGCTTAGGCTTGGTCAAGAGTGAAGCCCAATGATGCCACCTACTTTCTAAGATCTAAAAAATGGGCTTTGTATGGGGAAAGTCTAATGGATGAGTCCATCACTTCCTTTGTCTAAGTAAATTGGATTTGTTAAAGCCCTATATTTATACTTATCATGTGATCACTATTCAACGACTATATTAGAAACAGTCACAATTCATAATGGTATATTAAAATCTAGAAACATAAAACCAATGAAGTTCACATTTTATATAACCATAATAACACATTTAATTATATCAAAATTAATTCCTATTAATGAAAGTTTGGGTCATTACAATCTATGTGATTATTGCATTGATATTACCTATGGATGTTCATTAAACTGAGTTTTTTGATTGAATGGTGTTTGTTTTTGTTATCCACTCTTCCATGAATATTATGTCTTTTTCACTCATGATAGATTCTATTTTACGTAACCCTTACTGAGCATTTGATATCACCATTTTTTCTTCTTTTACCCATGATATGAAGAAGGATATTGGTAATTATTTCAATTATGTGAGAATTTTTCTTATGTTATGTTTTTATATTTCCAATGTGATATAGATATCAAGTATTTATCTAGTTTTCTAAGAGATCTAAACTGATCGATCATGTGTGGTTTCATCCCTTGTAACTTGTACCAATATAATAAAGTAAACATGAGATCTATGTTACTATATTTGAGGTGTTATATTTGATATCAGAACAATTTTGTTAGGAACCTTGAGACTAGATTTTAAATGATCATAGCTAAAATGATAATTATGATAATACCTTAGGGTATTTTATAACATTTACCATTATATGAATTTTTATTTATGGATAAATATTCATTATTATTATGATATATTCTATTGTTTAAAGATTAATCCTAATATAAGAAAGGTAATAAACACTTATAGTCAATGTAGGGATTACCATTCTAAGAAATGCAATACATCTAGTGTTGGAATTAAGTAGATCATGTCAATATTAGGTCAGTTGAGTCTGGTAATAATGAATAACATCGGTCGTATGAAGAAACCTATTATTCCAAAGAATAATTCACCTATTTTGGATTTCTTCATGTGATAGAATCCTCTATATTTTAATGGAACTACTAATCTATTGGTGGATGAACAATGGATTAAGTACCTCAAAAATATTTTAATTTCATTGGGAAGTAATGAAAAATAAAATGTTATTTTGGTAGTGTATTTTCTAAAGGGAGATACTAATTAATGGTTTTTATTGATCCATAATACTAAGGAGGTAGATGAAATAGAATGTATTGAATAGAAAACTTTAAAAGTTATATTATTTACGAAATACTTTACTTGAGAGAAAACTATTGAAATAGATAGGAAGTTATTCACTTTAAAGTAGAAGGACGAAGAAATTATTATAGAGTATGAGGCTAACATTAAAATATTTTCCAATAAAACTTCTTACTATATATGTAATCTGGAAACAAATATTGACTATTTATTTGATAGGTTAAATATGATTCTCTGAAAGGCATTGGTTTCTCAAATGTTTTCCATATATGATGATGTAGTATCAAGTTACATCAAGATGGAGAAATAATTTTTTGGGTCTTATATCTTCAAGGTAAATAAATAAAATATGTGTTCGGTTGAGAACCATGAAAAAATAAATGTATCAAAGAATAAGAAAGGGAATATGGGTTTTCCAACATGTGATAATTGTGCAAAGAAACAATCAGGTACACACTTAATGGGAACGTGAGTTCATTTCAGGTATAGATAAAGGTTTATAAGGCTCACAAATGAAATAAAAATAATAAAACCATTGATATTCATTTCTTTAGATATAAAGATATGGGGAATTATTAAAACTATTGTCCCAAGCATCATGGGATCCTCTCATAGAAAAGGCCAAGGGGACAAGGCCGATATTATTTGATTACTACAGGTGAGTTTAAAATTATTAAAAATATGTTTTCAGGTACTTTTATCATTATATAAAATTTATCTAATGATTTATTTTACTTTGGATGTTCATGATCATTTATATATTCCATGTTTTCTAAAAAAATTAGATATTTCCTTGGCACCTTAAGAAGGTATTTTCCAATCAAGAATCCTAGTGAAAATACATTTTCAACAATTTTATGTCAGTTAGCCCCCATTATGACACATGCACATACCCTATTTTAAAACATTATTATTATACGTGTGGTTAAATTTTATATAATCCTTTATATGGAATGGAATTAAAACTATAAAAAAATTATTTCTTATTGAAAGTGATTTTGATTCATGATTGAGATGTGGGAACCCTTATCTTCATATAAGATACTACATCATCTAAATCACATCTGGATCCACCTTTAGTAGATATTCTTAATGAAAGTTTTGGAGAAAAATAGATGACTAAACCTATGAATGGAAAACGTATCATTAAAATAGATTATGAACCTATTTTTTAAGAATATATTGATGTGTTTCTTAAAGAACTACCTAAACATCCACCTAAATATGTGGTTGAGTTTTTCATTAATCTCAACCCTGATGAAAAGGCTATATATAATACTTCTTATAGGATGGACACAGTGGATTTAGTGGAACTCATGAAACAACTTTAGGATTTGTGTGATAAGGGATTTATATTACCTATAGTTTTACCATGGGGAGCCCCTATTCTTTTTGTTAAGAAGAAAGATGGTTCATTGATTTGTTTCATATATTATAGGGAAATCAATTCCACTACTATAACGAACAATTATCATCTACCCTACATTGATAACTTGTTTGATCAACTTCAAGGAGCCCAATATTTTTCAAATATTTAAATTCATTAGAAGTATCATAAATTATGAGTAAAGAATGAAGATAGCTCAAATAAGACATTTTGTATAATTTATAGACATTAAAATTTACACAAATTTTCTTTATATTGACTAATTATCCCTATATATTTATAGATCTGATGGATATAGTATTCAATTATTATCATGATAATTTTTTTTGGGTATCACTACTAGAAATTAATGTTATATCCACTATTTATAATGAGGGATATAGGTCCTTAAATCATGGATGTGGGTAATAGCCATGGTTTTTGTAAGTATTTATCCTATTTGTGTTGATATAGGGCCAAGGCTATAGCCATGGTTTAAAACCATGGTTATAAATAATTATATAGAAAGATACATCCTTGGTTTATAGCGATGGCTCTATACCTTCAACCATGGTTCAAAACTGTGGAATTATATCTATATTAATGGTTTAAACTACAACTATAGGCTACAACTTCTTAAAAAACACAGTGAACGACAAACCTAGAAGTAGTTTCATGTACCCACAAACCTGTACTGTCCTACACCACAAACCTATAGTTTCCCGCAACCCACAAACCTACAGTTTTCTACTACTTTTTACCTATGGGAGACAACACACAACTACCTAAAATCCTCTGACAATAGCTACTTAAAAATAAAACATGCAAGTTCTTAGATAAGTGGACTTAAAATAGTCTTATATAATATAAGATATTTAGGGTATCTTCCAACCACCAAATTCATCTCCATATAGACATTTAAACATTTAATTTTTTCCCATATTCATAATGAAACTCAAAGTGGTGACTGTGGTGAATGAGAACCCATGTATGTGACATGGGTGAACTGATTCTTGGGTGGTTGGAACCCTGATGATTGATAACTAACTGATTGAATGCTCAGATGGGTCACATGTTTGAATGAGAACCCAAAAATGAGAACTAGGAGAAATGTCACTATAATTATCAGTTCCTGATTGGCTAAATCATATGTGGTTGGGAACCCATGTGATGAGGTTTTATGTGATCAATACCCATGGATTTCCTGTAAATAAAGAGTTCTTGGATGAGAATCTAAATTGATGTATATAGAATTTCCTGGGCATAAATCTTAATTAATGGATATTGGGTGTATATTTCTTCAACTATATCACCCCATTAGGGATAGGAATGGTTCTATGATGGGTTTTATTCCAAAGTATCCATATTTCTAAGCTATAAAATTCTGTAAAACATTCTTATTAGTTTTTATTTAGATAAAATATATATAAATCATTAGAATATTTGGGAATATAAGTTGGATCACTATGTGTTAAGGGTATCTTGGACCAACTCTCTATCTCATTACTCTTAAAAATGGGTATCCATGGGGTCTTTTGATAGTAAAAACCCATCTTGGGCATTCATCCTTTACCAGTAACCACTCTTGACAACTACAAACACCTAGGTATGGGTTTGTTCATTGGTGGATATGTGAAGTAAATTTATAGGTTCATCTAAGGGAATGGTAGTAGGCTATGTAGGGTTTCATCTTGGTACATATCAATGGATGCATATCATGGTGTGAGAGACTAGGTGTTAAAAGTAAGTGCATGGGAGTTGGGGCATGTGAGGTTATCCTCCTAAACTAGGTTCATGGGAACACTTCTAGGAATGAACTAATTGGGATTTAGTAAAAAATATTTCCAGCATCAAATAAAAATAAATTTTTACATATATATTAATTTTTAATCTACTTCTTATTGAATCAGATATTATGAAATTAAATTTCCAAAAGTGTATTTTTGAGGTTTCAGTATTTATCTAATTACTAGAGAAACATTTTCTCCATAAATGGATGAAATTATTAGTCTAATCATAGTAGGTGGTTCTCACCACCACATCACTAGATTTGGAAACAATTTTGAAGGGTCTCCACCCCTTGATTTATGAATAATATTATAGCACATGGAGATCCCAATTTTTTCTTATCCATTGAGTGTGAAACACCTTAAAATTAAACTCATTTCATGCCATCTATGTGTGGTTCATATTTTGGTCATCTTAGAAAATTTCATGGCATATAAGTTTTAAGTTCCAATAAATGCCCCAAACATAAAATTAGATTCATTCGTAATGAATGGAATATGATTTTAATGTAATATAGAACATTTTTTTATATTCCGTGATTATTCATGTAGGTTCATGGGGTTGTTTCATCAAATGTATTTTTCACCGATAGGTGGATCTCACTTCATGGCTTATGGATATCAAGATGACAATCTGAACTCAAGGTGCTTATATTGAAAATATGAATAATAAACTTGATGTTTTTATCACCAAATGATAAATCATGACTCCATGTGTCTGTATCACTAAGAGGAATAGTCAACATAAGGTGTTTTTTTCCAAGAAAATTTATTGACTAAAGTCTTTTGACATCATAACACCGGAATAATAAGGGAGAACCCATCCTTAAGTTTTAGAACAAAATTATTAGATTGTATTGGTAATGTAATAAATGTTTTATTCATGGTAGGATTAGATAATTTGCATCTATATATAATTTTTTAACCTATTAGAACTTGAATCAAGCTATGTTTTGTCCTTATATTAGTTTCATTTCTACACATTAGGCTACACAAGAAAAAATATAATGGATTTTTTCTTGTTTAATATTATAGGAGAGGACATTACATAAACTTTTAATCCCATACACTTGGAACTCATAAATAGATATTTCTTTTATGTAGAGTAATTCAGTCACATATAATAGACCACACTATGTAATTTAAGTCCTTGTAGAACATACCATCGAATTTAATAATAAGGTTAAGTAAAAAGTACCAAATATCCAATGAGAATTTTCTTGGTGAAGATTCTCAAATAAAGGTTTTATGGTTTCCAAAAGAAGTATTTTAGCATACGGAATTCAGGATTCCAAGAGGAATATCCAATCTTAATACAATTTGGACTTCCAAAAATGATACCTTGACCTAATGAATTTTAGTCTACTAAGAAGAGTATCATGAATCTCGGAATTCTGATTTTCTAAAGGGAATATCCCAAAAATTTTCATTTAGGTTACTAAGAGGCATATCTCAACTCATGTCATTTTTAGATTTTTAAAATAATTTTCACTTCATGTTTTTTCAAAATGAGGATATTTTCATCTCTAATGTGAAAAAAAATTCATTTCCTATTATCAAGTTGACTAAAATTTTCTACTAACCACGTGAAGGGAGACTGATGTTTATTCCTAAGACAAATAATGATGAGGTTTTTATTCCATTGGATGCTATATTAAATCCATTTGAATCTCATAAAACCATAAAGATTCATGTATGGAACCTAGAACTATAATAGAAGGTCTTTTTTATGTTAATTTTGGAAGTTATTTCTCATAAGGTATTGGATTTTTAGAAAACCTTGTCTCGTGACATGTATTTTATTTATTTTTTAATAAAGGGGGAAAAAGTAACTTAAACAAGATATATGTTGAGATACATGTATCATTTCTCACATATATTGGCAAAAATCAATTTATATTCTTCTGTTCGAGTGTTAATCCTTCTGTTTTACAAGGTATAGGTACATTCAAATCATCTAAGAAAATGTCATGATAGTTTCATTTTACTATCCAATAAATATATAAGCTTTATATTCTTCTAAAATTATACCTTTACAAAGCTGGTGGTTATTATAAAACTATTTTTTGAAATAATCAAGCCATTTTGGAAACAATTTTTTAAAACAATCGAGAAATTATATAATTCAAATTAAAGGGTTAGGCATAGAGAACCTACCTGAACCTCAAGGCATGCTACTTTTGATGAAGACAACTCAAATATTCATTTTCCCCTTGTACGCATATGAAACTTCACATATATATAAGGCCACATTGCCCCTATGTAAATATTTTCATGGCCAAATATGCCCAAGGGGGTCCTTATATATATGTTAATACTTTCATATACCCCTCTACATTAACACATGGATGCATTTTTCATATCTATATATAAGAACACATGGCCCCAATATATATATTCATACTACCATGAGTGAATATATATAAAGGTGGAACTTATATATATAATCCTACTTATGCATACATATGTAAACCTTTGTCAACAGTGAATCGAATCCACCTCAATGAGATCTAAAACGCACTAAAAAAATATAAGGAACCCAAAAATCAAAAAATACTTAAATAAAATTGGCCCAAAGAATAAAAATGGAATAAACCTTACCCAAATTAGATTTTGAACTCACTATCTTCGATGGTGGTGGATAAAACCAGCCTCATCATAAGAAACCACTTGTAAGGAAATAGTGTGAAAAGAAATGAGATATAACGACTTCTTATGTATATGTGATCAGTGTGTCAAATGTACATCATAGATGATACATGAATCCATAACCAAAAATGAAAAAATAATATTCATATTGATTTGTACATCCCAATACTAAATCACATGATCATTAATAAAGGATTTTTGTTCAAATTCCCTCATCATCTGAGATAAAAAAGGCATCTTTAATCTATAATGTAATGAAAATTCATTTTTTCAATTTACTTCATCATCTTGGTCATTTCCATTTGGGTCACCCAAACTATTATGAATTCTATTTTTAGATGCTCATCCTTCCTATTTTGTGGGTAGTTCTTCATAACAATACATTTTTCACAACACTTCATTGGTTATTCCCCATTAAAGGAAGTAACTATTGTTATTTAATATTTGAATCATCAAACGGGGAATAATTAAATATGTATAATAACCATGATGCATGAATAAAAAGTTTTGTAATTGTTGGTGGCATATATGAGCACCTATAGGGACCGCCGTGTAATGCTTAGAAAATCCCGCAGGCCAGCGGCCATGAGACTCTCTATATATGGGATCCTTATGGATGCCTTACTCTATATCCAACCCCTCACCACTCTTAAGTTCTTCATGTTACTGGTATCATCCAGGCATAGATAGACACGACCCAATCTACTAAATAAAAAGAAAATAAACCAAAACTAATTAACAGAATGTGAACTAGTAAAAGAAAAATTCATGTTTAGAGACATACCTCGAAATAAATGGACATTAATGAAAATTTCCACCTGTATGGAAGCAGAGAGAAGTAGTACTAGTTTTCTGATATAGGAGATGTGTAGAGAGACAAAATGAGACACAAGTTACCATGTATTAGTAAAAAAACAATGCCATGCCTAGATACCACCAAAAAATGAAGAGTAACCAATTTCATTTTGTTTACATGAGAAAAATTCACTCACATTAATAAGTAACACATTCCATGAAATAAAAAATAGAAAACAGTGAATAAAATAAAGATTTTAATGGGATACCATGTCAAATCCTACATATTTTCTTGAATAAAATCCAATTCTTGAACCCTTATCAATGCCTCTATGTTCACCCTCCATAAGAAACATGCACCCATCCCCCTTGCACCAGCCTCCCCTCCCCCCCCCCCCGCACGAGTCCCCCCCCCACCTGCACCAGCCCCCCTCCCAACCCCCTACACCAGACCCCCCTCCCAGCCCCCCTCCCCCCCACCTACACCATCCCCCCTCACCCCCCCACCTGCACCATCCCCCAGCACCACCACCCCCCTTCTACCAGTACCAGCCACCCCTCCCCCCGATGATAACACCCCCCCCCCCCCGAGAGCCCCCTTGCACCCCCCCCCCCCCCCACACACCAACACCATCCTCCTACCACCAACTCCCCTATATAATCTTCACCTCCCTCAATCCCTTATTGTAGCATCACCCCCCCCCCCTCCCCCCAGTCCTCTACCTCCTGAAGTATCCCTCTATCCCCCACAAGCATGTATTACAAAAAACAGAAACTAAACTATGGTATTTTTTATTTTATTTCTATAAAACATTCAGGAATATGTGTTTATAATTCTAGAATAATGTTTTGGCCGATATAAAATAAATAAATCCTACTTTTAGTACTGTGAAATGGAACATATCACTAAAGTAGATAAGAAAATATCACATTTTTCTTAAAGATAACTCATATTTGAAAAATAGTTGTGCAAGAAATATCTATTAACTGTTTGAAGAATTTAAAATAAATAAAGTCATCCTCCATGGTGATAGTTTTAAATATGTGTTGGAGAAATGTGGGAAGTGGTGTTGAGGTACTTCCATTATATCTATCAAAGAAAATATGAGACAGTGGATTTAATTATTTTAAATATTCAATAATACCTTAATTGTAATGATTTCTTGAGCTAATATTCATTTTAAAGATAGGTTTTGATGGATAAAGGAACACTAACTACATCATATTTCAAGGTAAATTGATGAGACGAGCAAATGGGGAGATTTATGTCTTGATTTTAAAAGGAGTTGTATAACATGGAGTTGTAAGGAAAGGTCTAGTAGTTAGAGAAACTATACATGGAGAACCAATGCATGCAAACTAATGTATCATCTGTAGGAATTCCATAGAAATAGGTAGTTTCATTAGATTGGTTTATGTGATATTATGTATTCATTATTGTTTTTTCAATTTTTATTCTCCATTAATCATTTCATGTAATGTGACCAACACCAACCCGATAGACTCAGACCCAACACCACCCCCCCCCCCCCCCCGCACCAGCCCCTCCCCCTCCCCCTATTGCACCAGCCCCTCCCCCTCCCCCTATTGCACCAGCCTCTCCCCCTCCACCTCCCCCTCCCACCTATTGTAGCATGCACCCCTGAACCAGCCTCCCCCACCACCCCCTTCTACACCAGCCTCCCCTTGTACTAGGCTCCCCCCCCCCCCCGCCCCACCAGAAGAGAACAAGGTTACAATAGAAAAGTATTAGAAGAAGGAAGTGAAAGGAGAAGAATGTGAGGAGGAGGAGGAGTATGTGATGGTGATGTGTGTGTGTGTGATGGATTTAATTATTCTTGGTTTTGTTCCATGATAATACGGATTTTATGGTGATGTGGCTATGATTATGAAAATGTGGATGTGATTATTCAGATTTGGTATGTGTTGATATGGTTTATAGGGGGGATGGGAGTTCTGGGATATATGACATTGGGGTTTAGGGTGACTTGTTTAGTGGGAAATTTTAGGTGAAGTGCCATTATAATTATATATTTTTTCAATAAAATGTTACTTTTTTTCTATGAGATATTTGGTGAGAAATCATTAGTGAGGATAGAAACTTATTTGACCTTGTTTTTGTACCAATTTGGTTTCATTTTTTGTTCATTTATGTTTTAATGTGCTTCTTCTATATTTACATGAGAGGTTTTGGGGAGGATACTACTAATTAAAATTGTATTCTCACTCGTATTTTTTGTGTATGTGTGTGTTTATTTCCAGCTCTATGGGAGGGAGTCAATAGATGGGATAATCTTTTCTAACCCATAGATTCTAGTGGAGTTATTGAATTATTTTTTTAGTTGTTTTCATAGGAGTTTGCATTTGGATATTTCACTTTTTGGATTTTTAGTTATGTACGACATAGAATGTGTGTTTGGATGAATTTCCCATTAAATTATGTTTCTGATTAGAGGTTCTTTTATGTTACTATGAATTATAAGGTTAATTCCTATCATATATGCCTATTTTATACCCTTAGTTCTAGTTTCTAACCCATGCCCCATTTGAGATGGGATTCAAGGGTTACACTAGTCTTCACATCCAACCCAATTGGAGTCCTAGTAGGAGCAGGACATAACACATTAATTAAAAAAATTATAAGTTAAATATTTTATTACCTCAAGATTTTTCACTGATAAATATTTACTTTTATCATCACTAAAATAAGAACTAATAAAGTTATTGTTTTTTCAATTTTCATAATAACGCTGATAAGTGTTTTCTTTTATTATTGATCATATATAGAACTAATAAAAGTATTAATTTATCTATTCTAATTAAAATGAATTATAATATTCATCCATTTTTATCCCTATTTCTGTAGTATTGTATCAATAATTTATCATTAACCACCCCATCCCTAAAAAGTCTATAACTGAGGAAGTGACCAATTTATATAATGTTATTATTATATTACTTATGATGGGAATCATAAAATAAATCATATAACTTATATCATATGTAAGAAATTTTTGTTTTGATAGATATTGTGGGTTGTGTTGTGGGGAAGTGTGCATTAAATAACTAAAGAATAAGTGTGGGTTTAAATTTTCTTTTAAAATTTTCAAAACAACAGTTCAACTCATGAATTCATGAATAATACCAATCCTAAAATGTATTTTAATAAAATTTAATCTATACATATTGATTCAAATAAATATACTCACAAGAACAAGAGATTACAAGGAATATATTCCTTAAAAATAATAACAGCTTCACATGCTGAACAGAAACTAAAATAGCTATATTGATTAACACCAAATCAAAAACCATGATTATTATGAGAAAACAAGATCAAATAAAAGTCATCACCAAACACACCAATAAATATAAAGTAGTAAATAAATAATAATCATGAAACTTCTTATATTTATGTGATCAGTGTTTCACCTATAAATGATAAATGATACATGACTCAATAACCAACAACGAACAAAGAATATTCATATTGATATGTACAATTGGTTTAGTTTCTAAAAATTTTCTGACATGTTTATTGAAGGTTCAAATACTAAATGAAAAATTTATATAAATACCTTCATGGACTAAAGATTAGAATAAAGATCAAAATAACCAAGGCACACATCAAGGGAAGTCAATAAAACTTCTCAACTATGGAAAACGGATTAACAAACTCTCTAATAACACCCAACTCTATATAAATGGTTTTGAATCTCAAGTAGAGATACATATCAAATGAAATTGTTAAAGGGGGGAAATAATTTATGTTAATCCTCACTAAATCGCATCTTATGGAGTGTCATAGAAATCACAACAAGTAATGGAAAGGATATTGAAATTAGAAATCCATTGGATGGTGTTTTTGAGCTTTTTTGGATAAAGAACCCACTAAAACTTCAGGAATAAAGTCATCTACTCTTGGAAAAGGATCAAGTAAATTCATGACATAAGAACATCATGAGAATATATTTTTTGGAGAAAAAAACATAGAAGTTATAGATTTTGGGAAATATTTCATTGAAGAGGAAAATAACATTGAATTTCTACATTTAGAACCAACTGATCTTGGAGAATAAAATGAATAAAGAGTAGTTGAAATTATATAATTGAAGCAATAAGATAAAATTGAATTTTTGGTAGGGTTAAAATATAAAAAACAAAGGAAAAATAGTTTGGAATGATGTGGAAATCATAAGAATTAGATGGAGTATTTTAGACCCTTGTTCATATACTTTAATGGAGATTAAAAGTAGATCAAGGCACGCACATAGGGTTTATAAGAAAATTTACAGCTAAAAAATTATCCCAAATTGTTGTGAATAATTGGGAAATAAAAATAAAACAAGAAAAAGTAGGAGACTCATTCCTATAAAGAGGTAAAGAATCCAAGGTTCATATAACACTATTTTCTACATTAAATGAAAGAAAAAACAGAAACATTAAGTTTATAATTCTTTGAAATTTGGTTGTATAAGGAAGAGGTTAAAATAGAAAGTGGCTAGATCAAATATCAAAGATAAATACTTTAAGAGGATATACATGAGAAAAATTTCTATAAGGAAATAAGATAACTGGAGTAAATCAATACAGTAGAAATAAAGATTTCATAAATTAAAAAGTAAAAAATGTCAATAATAATTAATATATTCATTAAATTAAAAATGTTATTCATAAATTTCAACACAGCCTATGTGTAAATGTAAATATGTTAATGAAAAATTTTATTAAAGTTGTGTTTGGGGAATTGAAAATTTTTGATTTATTAATAAGATTCAATGATACTGTTATGCCCTATTTATAGTGATCATTTATTAGGTTCTTAGAAAATTGTTTTTTGAAAATTCATTATCTCTCATTTTCTAATGAAACAAGTTTCACCTTATATTTTCTTATAAACTAGAGTAGTATTCTTTTAAATATTATTATGCGTGATCTCCCTTTCATTGTGCCAATCTCCTATGAATCTATCACATCATGGATTTGGTACATACATGTTCTATGTGACTCATAATAATCATATTGGGTTTTATTTATATGGGAAAATAATTTTATAAAAAAAAAATTATTACTTAACATTTAATTTAGTAAATCCTCCAAACATTACTTCTAATCACCAACTGCCACAATATCATGATATGTCATATATTCATCACTATGAAACATAGTTTTACATTAACCAAAGTAATAATAATCAATGAATACTATATATTTCTGATATTTTCTTTTATAACTAACCATAGACCATTCATCCTTATTAAAATAATATCATCATAACTTCTTATTTCCAGCATTTGAAGATTTAAACTCACTCAATCAGCTTATTTTATTGATCCTAAATTCTCACTTATACAACAAATTGAACATGATTCTTTTAGTATCACTCCCTATTTTCATGATTAAGAAAGAGAATCCAAAAAATATATTTCATTTTTCTTAATATACCTTTTCCATTCAATCAAGATCATTGATCAATAAATCCCCAACTCTATATCTACTACTCTACTCAGCATCATAGATTCAATTCATCATGTCATCCACATGACTCAAATCATGATATCATGTACCCAAAATCAAATGTTATAATAGTTTGTGATTTATATTTTATCTTTATTAACAGTCAATTAAATTTTTGATTTAATAGTTAGCAATCATATTCCTATCGTCTAAAATCCCAAACACTGATAAGACAATCAAACCCAATGAAAATTATACAAAAAATCAATGAAATCATACATAATTCAATAATTGAAAACAAATAAACCCTATCTAAGACAAATGTGACAATTAATAAGAAAATAAATCGAAACAAATAAATATTACTCAATGAAATTTGAATATGTTATGGATCTGAAATCAAAGAAACCCTTATCCATGGCATAAATCAGAGTGCATGTGAGAAATTAGAACTATCTTGGTTCATATGTTGTATGATTATAAGTTTTTATATCGTAGAAAATCAGAGTTAATTGAAACCCCAACAGAATAAATCGAATAGAGATTTATGGAAATAGAAAACAAACCCTAACGTGACCTATGGAAGGCCACTCAGAAGTTGTGAGTCATGGACCACTGATGAGATGTGGAGGGGCACCTAGAATGTTTAAAGACTGGAAAAACATTATACAGTTTGGTGTCGAGGAGGAGGGTGGATCGATGGCAGAGGAGGAGATGAAGACACATTGGAAGAAGAGGGTCGAGGGGAGGTTGGGTGGTCACGTTAGAGGAGGAGGATCATCTCGAGGTTGGGTGGTTACGTCATCGGAGGAAGATAGAGGTAGTTTGGGTGGAAGCATTAGGTGAGGAGGTTTTCGGACTAATGGGGATGAGAGATTGTGACTAGGACATAAGTGGGCGTGGAGAATCGTGATAAGGGTGGGGTGCTTAGTTTCATGGGTATTTTATTACCCATGGGTGTATGTTAGGCTATAGCCATGGTTTTTATAAACCAGGGATATATAATTGTATATATAAACTAAATTTATAATATTGTATTTATTGATGATATATTGATATAATCTATAATCTATGATGAAAATAAAAGTCATTTGAAAATCATTTTTAAGATCTTAGGGAAAATTATTTATATTAAAAATTTAGAAAATGAAATTATGGCTTCAAAAAATATGAATTTATAGAAATATTATTTATAAGTATGGAATATCAGTTGATCCTTCAAATAAAAATTAATTTATGGAATATCCAATGCTAAAAAATATAACTAAGGTATATAATTTCCTTGGTTTAGCAAGTTACTATCAATGATTCATTCAAAAATAATCTTGGTTAGCTAACCCATTTACTAAGTTAAAAGAAAAAGTAGTTATGTTAACATGGTTAGAATAATGTAAATAAATTTTTAAATAATTAAATGGGATATTGGCAAATGAATAGATATTGAATTTATGATCATAAATGGGTGGATTTATGATATACAGTGACTCATCAAATAAAGGACTTGAATGTCTCCTTATAAAAAATGATAACGCTATTGTATATGCATAAAGGTAGTTAGAAATTCATGAAAATAATTGTACAACCCATTATCTAGAGTTTACATTTATAATATTTGTATTAAAAATATGTAGGAATTACCTAAATTGTGAAAATTTCAAATATTTATGGATCACAAAATTTGGAAATACTTCTTCTTATAGGAAGATATCAACATGAAAAAAAGAAAATGGCTAGAGCTTCTCAATGATTATGATTTATCAATAAACTACCATTC
Organism: Viscum album; assembly: GCA_963277665.1. Taxonomy (NCBI): domain Eukaryota; kingdom Viridiplantae; phylum Streptophyta; class Magnoliopsida; order Santalales; family Viscaceae; genus Viscum; species Viscum album. The sequence continues at coordinate 1,226,713,887 of OY728138.1, read as the reverse complement.
TAGGAAGAAAAATTAGATGTTTGATGTATTGAGTAGGAGATATCATGGAGTTTTGAAAAAAATGAGGATTAAAAAATATTATATATTCACGGTTCTAGTAAAGTTGTTTACGAAAATCATTAAGAAAGGGGAAACATAACATCTATTCCAAATGATTTATAAAGCATAATTATTAGAGAAAATAAAAAGTTCCTAGCTTGATGAAAAGAATATTTAAAATAAAATTAATTTCATGAATGATGGTGAGTTGGTAGACTTGAACTGTGAAGATGGTATATTAATTTTAATGGATTCAATGTGTTTTATATATATTTGAGCTAAAAAAAGAATTATTATATGATCATAGCTCAAATTTCTCTATACATATTAGTAGAAATAAAATTCATTAGGATTTAAAGGAACATTTTTGGTGGTATAATATGAAATTATAAATTACATACTATTTTTCAAGATGATTGGTTTTCAATAGGTAAAGGTTGAGAGATAGTATCTGAAAGGAGTTGCACAACATCTACTAATTCCTACATGAAAATGTGATGATATGACTATGTAATTTTTCACTATATTTCTAAATATTCCTAGAAATAATTTTTATATATGAGTTTTTATTTCTCCCCTTAATAATTATACAAATTTACTCACTCTATGGGAAGATATAAATCTTTATAACTATTTGTGACTGAATTAAATGAAGTGGTTTGTATCTGATCATGAATAATAGTTTATATTTAAATTCTAGAAAATCCTTTATAAGTATCCTGACGCTAATCTACATTTGATAACTACTTTTCATCCTCAGATAGATGGATAGTCTGAAATGACTATTCAATTATGATAATACGTGCTGAGGTTGTGCTCAATTGACTTTCAAGGTATGTGGCATCATTATTTACCATTGGTAGAATTTTTTTATAATAATATATTCTATTTAATAATTAAAATAAAAAAATATGAAGTGTTTTATGGGAAAATATTTCATGCACCAAATTATTGGGATGAAGTTGGTGGAAGGAAGATTTTAGGCCTAGAACTTATTGAGGATGAAATGGTTAAAGTAAGAACTGTTCAAAGACATATAAAGGAAGATCAATGTAGGAAAAAGTGGATAATCAAAAATAAGATATAGAATTTATTATAGGGGATCATGATTTATTGAAATTATATCTATATAAGGGTTTTATATGGTTTTTAAAGAAAGTTAAACTATGTATTAGGAACATCATACCTTTTGAAATTCTGAAAATAATTGGAGTTGTGAATTATCATTTAGCAATGCCACTTAGTCTCTTTAAAGTTCATGCTTTTTTCTATATATCTTTATAAAATAATTTTATTCCAAATCCAACACATTTTATCACCTCCAAATAAATATAATTGGAAAGTAATTTATCTTACTATGAAGATCCATCTAGATTCTTGTTGAAAGAGAACAAGTGTTGTAGAATTGGGCAACTCAATTGGTGAATATAATTTAGTAAAATCATAAAATAGAAGAGGAAATGTGGGAACTTGAGAAATTTATGATAAATAACTACCATATATATTTATGAGGTGATATTATAGAAATTTAGTGGATATAATTTTTAAAGTATGGGAGAATGTAACACATGAGATTCAATTATAGTAAGAAAACTTTTCTTTCTAAAGAAACAAAAACATAATACACATAGCTTTATTAAAAATGAGATTAAATCCTAAATTTTAAAATTTTATAAATTTAATTTGATGACATTAATTTCATTCTTTAATTAAACATATCAAAATTATCTTATGGTGATTTTTTGATATTTTTTATAAATTGTTGATTTTTTGGTGAATAGTGAGTATATTGATTATTCAAATTATTGTATTTTTTATGACATTATTATGAGGTAGGAATTTATTAATAAATTTTAAAACATTTTTATAGACCAAATATATTTTTAAGGAGTTATATAATATATTTTAAAACACTATTTTGAATTTAAGATCTCATGCTTGGATTTTGTTAACATAAGTTATATGATATTCAAATTAAAAACTATATTTGGGTCTCCAGATTCAATGATAAGGATAGAAAGTAACATAAGATTTTTAATTGATAAAAATTTTTAAAAACATTTTTTTATTAAATAACCTCACAAATTTGTAAATCATATTTTTAAATGATATCAATGTAAAATGATTTTCACACTTAAATCGAGTATTTTCCTAAAAACTTTTTTCCATGCATTTTATATTATTATATTACAAATAATTTATATTACATAGATATTCTTAATATGATAAAATAGATACCAAATTAGGAATTAGTAAATCAAGAATAATTAGAATTTTCATATCATTTTTGGTTAAATAAATAAGTTATCAAGGTAAAAAAGTTAAGTTATCATGGTTAAGGTTAAACTGGGTTTAAAGAAGTGTACCAAAGAGATAAGGCTTAAACTGTATAAAAAAACTTATTTAAATGTGATTAGTTGAGTTTTTTTAGACCCTAAAACATATTATATACAAATATTTAGTGCCTTTTTTCCACTTTACCATGAATCATACCTTTTAATATTTTCAAACATTGAATAATTTTAAAAACTCCACTCCCCTAGATTATAAAAGGGCACCACTTATATTATCTTATTCACACCTATTAATCCACTTTTACTAACCAAAATCTAACCAAATAACTTAATAACCTTCCTCCTCATGAAAAATAGGTTCTAGTATTTTAAAAATTCCAAAATATAAATATTAAGGTGTAATCCAAAGGAGTCTCTCAAGGAAGACACAATTCTCTTACCTGACTCTTTCAAAGTTTATTTCTTCATATTCATCCTCTAAATATATTGTATTCATAATAACATAATTATTTATATATAAAATATATACTAATATGTTATTATTATATTAGGATAACCATTTTCCACCTTCTTCACATCCTATGGAAAACAAAAATAATGACCATGTGTATGTACGACCTACCATCTCTATGTAGTGGTGTAATTCGTATTTCATAACTGTTTTACTTGAATGTTTATAAAAATGGAATTAATGAATATATATTATATTAATGAAATAATTATGATTCTGTAAATAAAATATTTCATCTACCTTATTACACTTCTATCCATTGAAAAATGATAATGTTCCACATGTGTACATGTGGACTACCACCTCCATGAATTGATGTGATTCATTTTCCTTTTACCACTATTCATGGATGATTATAAAATTTTATATAATAAATAGAATTTATATTTATAAAATTATTATAATTATAGAAATAATGGAACTATTTCTTCACTCCTTTAATCACATTTATTATGCTGAATTAATTTTGGATAATTTGACCAAACAACCTCAAGTGATTGATATAAGTAAGAACTATTAAATGAATGAATTTCAAAATGATTTTAAAGAGGCCATAAAAAATGGAATATAGATTAAAAGGTTTATTAATAAGGTATTTAATAAATTTAAATTCATTATATAGGAATATAAAATATATATTTCTAAGTGGATACCTAAGGTAAGGGATTTCTGTTTAAATCTCATTTTATTTCGGGATTGTTTATAATCAGATTTCCACTAGGAAAATTATATGACTCTAATATATTAAACACCATATATTTTATTATCCTATGGTTATTTTTGGAGTTTAAAAGTTTAAATTATAATTATAATATTTTGTATTAATAATAAACAATTAAGTTACATGTAATGGACTTTCTTATAAAAATCATGTTTTGATTTTTTTCCTTATAACTCTTTTTCTTCCATGTTAAAGTTATTTTAAATGATTCAAGAAAATTTTTATTTAAAATTTATTTGAAGTAATTTTAAGCCATGTTTTAATTTTTTTTTAAAAATAAAAGGGGACTTCTTTTCACTTTCCAAACAAGGTACTTTTTAAATATTTTCCTAAAGTGTGAAAGGAATATTTGTTTCAACATTTACCATATAGATAGAATTTTCCATCATCATGGAATTTTTTTACTTTAAATATTACTTCTAATAAACCATATTTTCATAAAGGTAAATCTAATTTGTTTTTAATTTAAATAATTTTTTTAATCTTGATAAACATTCATTTTGGCCTAATGAAGGTCTTAGGAGTGTTTAGGCATTATTCAGAGATTGGAGCTCCGAGAAATGGGAGAACAGGGTAGGTCGTGCAGTTGTCACATGGTTAATACTAACTATGTGGGGTAACTATGAAAGGAAACTTGTGATAAGTTAGGGACACATGTTTTTTCTAAAACCATGGGATCTGAGGCACACTCTCATGTGAAAAAAAACTACAGAGTTTGGATAGAGTAATTTTTCACGGTTTGTGCACGGTTAGGGAAACTGTGTGCCTTAACCATGTGGGGTCTCACCCTTAGCAGTGACCTAAGCATGGTTTGCACACGGTTTGGCCAAACCATACATCCAAAACATAAACCCTTTTTTAGGGTGAAATGTCATATTTTCCCTTAATGAACCTTTTAACACTTTTCTCTCTTTTCCCATCCCATTTTCAATGGACAGCTTGGTTTCTCCTTCTGTGAGATCTTATCTCCCTCAACATCGTTTCTTCGATTTCTCCCTCATATGGACACTGAATCGAGATATGTCGAAGGAATTGGATATCTAGATTTATTATCTCAATTCCAATTCTTTATATTCAATTTTTATCTTTATATATATTACTTTGTTGAAGTAAAATCTCTTTTTCCCTATTTTCAGGGTTTTGATTAGTTTCTTTAATTTCTTCCAATCTAATTTGAATATGAGGCCATCATCAGATGAGGATTTTTCTAAAACCTTAATCTAGGTGGTAAAGTCTTTTTCTTTAAAAAGCGATATGTTTTCATAGACTCTCCATTGGGCCACATACCAACCTTTTACACACATTTTTCTAAATTGAGTTATTTTATTTTAAATTGATATACACATATCATAATACTCTTGAGGATAAATATTAAGTAATTCAAGGATGTTAATCAGGATAATGGACACCCCTTAGGTGTTCCAGCATGAAATTCCCCTTTATAATTAATTAATTAAATTCTTGAAACACCTCATAATCATTTATCTAGGGTTATAAATTGAATTTCCCTATTTTATATAAATGTTAATTGAACAATGGAACCTCCTAAGTGTTTGTATTGAAATATAAATTGAATTTTTTTTGGTAGTTTCCAAACTGATAACAAAACCTTCTATGTTCTTTATTGAATCTTGAAATTGAATTTCCATGATTTGATTATTTAAATGGATTTTATTGAATTGAATGGGATGTTCATAGTGGTTTTTCAAACTTAATTGAATTCAACAAATTAATTTAAATGAATTATAATGGGTGGAAAGGTCATGCCAGTCATTTAATGATTTATTAAATTCTTTATTAAATGTTAATTAAATTCCCTTGGTTATATTTGGTATTGATTAACATAATACATGATAGGTAATGACTCATGATAATATTATAAAAATAATTATGCCTTTGATATAGGTTATGGTATGGTGGTTAAGGGACTTGTTGGGAATGATGTTTCACTATCCCTTACATCGGGTTTTGAGCATGACATCTCACACAATTGAAATTATTTATATAGTGGTAATGAAGCACCACATACCTTGTTTTAGGTTTTAGCATGATGACACACCCACCATCTCGAGATATTATCATGACGTCTCCCACTCATTGTGAGATGTAGGGCTTGTACCCTCTATTGGAGCTTATAGGCTCATTTAGACTAGTTATGGATGAGTGAGTTATGCCCTGGTCCATCCAGCACCTATTATTCTAGGTGTATGGATACTTACATCTGTACATACCTAGAACATGTTGGTGGATGGAATATATAACTATATATATATTACTATATATATAGGGACTGGTCAGACATTCATTCTGGCCTGAGCTGAAGCAAGTAGAGCTGTTAAGTGTCCTATAAGAACCTGAGAAGAATTTTATTTATTTATTAATCATTTTTTACTATTCTATATACCTAGAAATTATTTTTTATCTATTTACAATAATTGTTTTACATCGAGACACTATTGGTGCGGGCCTATTGGGATTTTATCTCACACCCTACTCAGACCGCCTTTGGTACTCGAGTACATTACTTGTCTAAAGGAATGGACAAGGGAAAGTGTTCTGATATAGATTCTTGATATGATTTAAATATAGTTGGAACATGGGATCATGGGACTAAGCATATTATTGAGATGATAGTGAAACACTTTTTGTTATTTTTTCTTTTATATAGCATATTGTATATGCCTATCACCTTTTCCCCCTTTTTGTATATTAACATGAAATGATATCATCATGTATAAACACTGCCTTATTGATTTTGATATTATTATTTAGTTACTCAAATATTTAATCTTCTGCTACTTATTTATTATGTTTATTTTATCTGCTTTCCAGTACGGTGGGATACTGGTCTAGTGTCATTTTAGTGACTGGTTATATATGATTCCATTATTGTTTTTTTAATATTATAGAAACTATTCCATTCTAAGATGAGGTTATAGTCTCCCCACTCTACCATATTTACAACATTTCTTCTAGTTGACAACATCTGGTGTATAGGGAGGTGCAGCTAAGGCCATGTGACCCACCGACTTGGGGTCAGATTAAGTGGATCCTAGGTCAGTACATTAAAAAGTGGAATCAGAGAATTATTTTACATTTATCTTGTTGTTTGGGTGTAGGACGTGGTACTAGGAGTTAAGGAAATTTGTAAATGAGGTTGTGCATGGGCGTAGCTAACCTATGCATAGGTGAAACCCAAATTTACCTGGTATAGGTAATTGTTGTTATTGATTATGAAATTTATAGTTGATATGACTTCACTTCTGGGTGATTCACATGTCTTGTGATGTTATTATTTTTGGTATTATTGAAATGATATTTCTTTCACACTGGCCTGATGAAATGATGGTGTTTCATTACATGCATCATTATAGAAACAATAGAACTTATTTATCTTGCATTTTCCATGCCACATTTATTTTCATCATGAATTTTCCTATCAATTATTATCATTTCCTTTATTATTATGTATTGAAATGTTTTGACATTTCTTATAGGGAATTAGAAAACATAGTTGACACTTAATGTGCCTTCTTTAACCTAATATTATTTTCCTATATAGGTTAATACAGACACCTTAAGAAACCAATTATGGAACATTAATCCATGGACCATTAATCACATGGGCTGGAATATGTTATTTTGTGGATTAAGTAGACACCATATTTTGGTTCATAAGTAGTATGGGACCTTATGGTTCAGATATGGTGATTTAACTAGTTTAACCCTTCAAATAGATTTTAATATTTTAATAAGAACAAAATTAAAACTAATATTTCTTTTAAAGTGAGAATAGAAATATTATACATGGAAAATAGAGATCAAAACCTGAACTTTGTCTTAGTAGTGGGAATTGGTGTGTCTCTTATGTTATTATGGTCATTATGGTCTTCTCTTTACCATATAGACCTAGATTTCAAAGTATGCTGAGAGGTGTGATCTTTTTATAGGAAGGTTTTTTACTTGTCTTAGCTATTTATAAATAATTATTTCAAATATTGAGATCTCTTTTGAGGCTTGTGTTTGTAATTTTACCATATTCCTCCACGAATTCCTCCAGTTGTATGCCCTAAGGGTGGTGATGACTATACACCTGATGTGGAAGGCCTTGAGTTGCCAGTGATCCCTCTTATAGTGCTACATGTGGAACCTCTTCTTATTCCTAATATGGGAATCAACACCTAGTTATGAGAGGGATTTATACATATGTTGTAGTTTATTAAAGGTGTTGTTCGACCTACCCTGAGTATAAAAGAGTTGACTTATGAGTTCCAGCCGCAGCATCCTCCAACCTTCTAGGGGGATGGAAGACCTCATGTTCTTGAGTCTTGAATCAGATATATTATTTATATCTTTTAACATCTAGAGATGACTTCATTTTTTAGGGTCAAACTTGATGTTTATATGCTAGAAGATTCTACCAAGAGATTGTGGGATGTTATTACCTAAGAATATCGACAAAGAGATATGATTTGAGAATATTTCTATACTATCCTCTATTAATTTTTCTTTCCAAAGACTATGAGGGATAACAAACATAGATATTTTATGAACCTATAGTAGGGAGGTATGTTTCTTATGGAATACTCTGCTTGTTTTATGAAGATTAAAATTTCTCTTCTACTCTAGCAGGTGATGATCTTATGACCACCAGGTGATTTGAGGATGGGATGGTATATGTCATTCAGTTGTAGTTCAATGTATTTCAGTTGATGAACATATCTGAGATAGTAAAACAAACCATTATTATAGATTAAAATGTAAGGGAAGATGATGGTTCTAGTAATGGTGGTTTAGAACCTAAAATTATCATTAGTTTTTATAGTAGACGCAAGCATCACTTTGAGATTTTTCATGGGGGTACTCATAGTTAGTCGGATCATAATAATAGCTTCTTGATATGTCACCAGTGTGGGAAGTTGGGACATATGAAACCCTAGTGTTTATGAGATCTAGTGGAATGTAGAGGCTATAGTAGGATGGGGAATATTCAATGGTTCTGCAGGACCTTTCCATAAGTTCCTAGGGATAATGGATCTACACCTACTCCACATTCAGGAGCAGGGCATGTAGTATATCATCAGGTAGGTAGTAGAAATACCACTGACCATACAGGATGAGGTGGTGGTCATGGTAGAGGTATTCAGACTCATGATTCTCAATGCCATTAGAGTGGTCTTTTTTAGGGTAGTTAGGATGTGACTCAGGGCCATGGTATAGGCCTGTTACATGTAGTACATCTTATTCCAGAAGAGAAGAGTTCCATACCTTCTATTGTTAGATTTACAATTCTAGTAGCCTCCACTTTAGTGTCTGTTTTATTTGACCTAGAGGAATTTGACTCTTTTATTTTTGAGGCAATCATGGAGAGTATGGGCCTCGAGATAGAACACTTTTGTTATGTGATGACACTCAATATCCCGTTAGGTATTCGATTAGAGAGCGTACCCTGATGTACTTATTATCCCCTTGATATAGGTGGATATCTCTTTGTATAGAATATTTTTATACTCAACATGAAGGTATTTGATGTAATCATTGGGATGGACTAGTTAGTTCCATATCAATCCCACATTGACTACGGTCATCATAAGGTGACATTTACATCACCAGTGGCCGGTAGGCACGTGCATTAGGAAAAAAGGGATATTCATGCTACTATAGATAGACAAGGGAAATACAGGATGGGTAGTATGAAAGCTCAGATCTTCATTATCTTCTTAGATTATTAGGGGTTATGGAATTATCTTTTTCTTCATGTATTTTATTATTATAGGGATTCATTCCCTGATTATTTTTATAGGCTTCCTCTAGTGAGAGAGGTATATTTTACCATTGAGATTGTACCAGGAGTAGTTCTAGTGACTATTCCTCCTTATAAGATGGAACCCATAGAGATTCTGAATCTCAATAAGTAGTTGGAGGATCCTGAGGATAATGGATTTATATTACCCAGCACTTCTCTACAGGGTTTGCCAATCATTTTTTCCAAGAAGGTGGATGGTACACTCAGGCCTTGTGTGGATTACAAATGGTTGAATCAATTTATGGTCAAGAACCAGTATCTAATACATTGAATATATGAACAATTTGATCATATTTGAGGAGAGAGTGAGTGTTTTCAAAGATATATTTTATGTTGTTCTATCATTATGTGTGTTTCAGGTCATCAAACATACCTTGCACAGCCTTCAGGAGAAGGTATGGTCTTTATGAGAACTTGGTCATTTCGTTCGGTCTCATGAACGTATCTGCGGTTTTCATGTCTCTAATTAATTGGGTTTTCCACTCATATATAGATTAATTCATGGTAGTATTTATTAAATACATCTTAGTGTATTCTTTTTCTTGAAACAATTATGTCAAATATCTTGATATCATGTTGAATACACTAAGAGAGCATCAGATTTATGCCAAGATCAGTAAATTCCACTTCTTGATCAATAAAGTCCACTTTATGGGTCATATTATATCGAATTAAGGAGATTCAGTAGACCTAAAGAAAGTGAGAGTTGTAGTTTCATATGAGAACCCCAAGAATATCTTTGACATATGGATTTTCTTAGGGCTAGTCGAGTATTAAAGATGCTTCATTTAGGATTTATCATTCCTTGTAGTTCCACTTAGGATATTGAAAAAGAACATTGTGAAATTCATATGGTCATAGGAGTCCTTTCAGGAGTTGAAGGGTTGGTTGATTTCATCAATTATATTGATTATGTCAGATCTAGGTAGGAGATATACGATATAATGTGACACATCAGGCATCATTATTAGAGTTTTCCTGATGTAGGATAATATATTCTTCATGTACATGATTCACGCTCAAATTTACCCAAGAGAAGAAGGTAATATGGTCCTTGTAGTTTAGCTTGGGTTGTCGAATCCTCAGAGACCTAAGATGTAACCTATAGACACGTACATTCTATGGACTGTTTTTGTCTATGAAGTGGCCAACTTTGGTTGATTTTATATGGGTTTAAAGTAACTCTAGGAGACTTAAGTGAATTCAATTTAAAAGAATGAGTTGATCCTAGGTTATAGCTCGGGGTGGATTGGACGTATTTCCTTTTCAATTATTTCAATTTCTTATATTTGAGATGGGTTCATTTAAGGAGATAAAACAACATCATCACTTACTGGTTTAATATCTACACCCTTAAATACTAATCACTTATACACTTGAAGGATCAACATTTTGAGCACTCCAAGGTAAAGGTTCGTATTAGCACTTGAAGTGTGTGGCCTTAAATTCAACAAGGACGATGGAGTTTAAAAATCATCAAATAAAAATCTCAATTAAAGAAGTGATTATACATTAATGAGGTGATAAATAAAATCTAATACAGCCCCTTTCTACTCCCTTGGATCAAACCATAAGTGGGTTAGCCCTCCATTGATTCTATGGTTTCAATGGAAGCGGAGAGTAGACTCATGAGGGAAGAAATGGAGAAGTAAAAAAACACAATAAAATAACAATCACTCCACCATTGTGTGATAATCTCACAAGGTTTGGTATGAAAAATTTCACACCTTGAACCAATGGTATCAAATTGATAAGTATAAGAACATAATAATAAGATAAGAAGAACTTTTATTAAGAAACAAAGATGAATTAAAACAACTTACATGTGGAAGACAAATTTGAGACAACAAAACCGCATCATAACATTATAATGAAAGAAAGATCAAATATTATTCAATACTCCAACACCACTGCCTTAAATAGGAATTTTTGATCCCTTGGGTCGAGCCTCCAATAGTCCAAGTCTCCTCAATTAATTGTGGTAAGCCATAGGTGGGTGGAAAGTAAGGGAGAGTTGATTTTTCCACCCTTGACCCGAGGTGGCATCCATATTTCATTTACCGAAGAGACGCGCTTGGAAGACCTTCTATATGGCCGAATCAGAGTGGGTCATAGAAGAAGAAAATGGAGCCTCTTATTTCTTCTAACATTTTGAAATATTTGGGCCCATTTTTAGTTTTGGAGTCCGCGATATGATCAAAGTAGTGGGCTGTTTTTCTGGGCCGCAGAATCTGGACTAGAATTTTATCTCTAAATTGGGACGCCTAAATGGACACCATGGAGGCCGAATTAGCTTTGTATCATGAAGAGTGATTTGTTCCTATACATGTCTTATATCATCCCACGAAATTTAGGATTAATTGGGCCTGTAAGTTGGTCCCCACAGGCTTATCAGTGGGCTGGTTTCCGATCTGACCTCTCCAGAATTGTTTCCTTTCATCACAAAATATCCCCATCTTCTTCCATGAATTATCCAATGATCCCTGAATCAAACATGTTCATATATTTAACTATAGATAAAATTACACAAATATGAAATTAAAATATGTATAATTAGATTCCTTAAAATCAGATGAATCATTGGGTACTTTAAATGATGTTAAAAAATGTACCACATAATAGTGCATTTTAAGAAGGTATTACAATCATAATGTGAAATGATGTTCAAAGTGTAAAATGAACTAAAATGGTGTTTATGAATAATAAATCACATGAATATTATATATATTAACAATGAATATTAGCCTCATTTAGTGGCTAATCACACCCCCCAACTTGAGTTTTTCTGGTCCCGAGCAAAATATATCTCAACAATATGAAATTCGAATTTCCTTTTCCAAAAACATTTTAATACACAATGATCACCAAAAACCCTTATACCAAAAAATCATGAAACTCATCAAAATATTTTAATACAAGATAGTTTCATAAGCAGATCCCAATCCCAAGCCCATTCCTTTGTTCAAATTCATTGTCATATTTCATCCAATATCAATTAAGTATGAGGATGTGTTGTGCATCACAATAGACATGGGGGGTTCATCTTTATTCAATAGAGAAATTACGGAAGCACTAGGTAGAATCACATTTCAATATTAATATTAGTATTCAATTTTTTTTTTGTATTATATATTTTTTTTTTGCAATTTTTCCATGGTAATTGAAATTGCACTCAAAAGAGTCAACCCCTGTAGTGAGACTTTGCTGATGACTCCTAGGCTCAAAGACCTTAGGGCACCAAGTGAATCCCACATACTCGGGCATCATCTCAAGTTAACTTAGTCAAAAACAAATTCAAATTACCAAAAATAGAGATAAATTTACTAACTCCGGGCCAGACAACTATGGAGTCACGATCCCCAAGAGCCGAAAGCCATGCATTAGGTCATTTCTTTGCGCTATGCACAAATTTATTATTATTTTTATTTTTTTTATTTAATACTCATACTAAAACTAAAATGATCACCAAACCTATGCTATTTATTTGGGGGACCCCATGAACTCAAACTAATACCCCACTATCCAAAGGACGTGCATTGTGATCTTTTTTTTTATTTGGATGAAAATATAAACGATGAAATATCACATTGGACAGCCAAACTTTCCAAAATCTATGCTCATGAAATTATACAAGGATTAAAATCATAATCAGGGCATGCAAAATTATTTGATATTCAATTTCAAAGTGTGCAATGTGTATTTCCATTTTCCAAGTTAAATGAAATTTTCCATCCATTTACACTTTTTTTTCAAATCATTCATTTTTTTTTGACACAAAAGTATTTTTTTTATTTTATCTCCCCCCCCCTTCCAACTTAAAATAACATTGTCCCCATTGATTTAAAAAAAATAAAATTTAGAAGGGGGTAGAGGTAGATAATGAAAGTTCAAAAAGGAAATTGAAAATGAGGATCATGGAATGAAGTCACCTGGTGGTTGAAGTTGAAATTCTTGCTGCTTTATTTTAATCCTTTGATATCCATGTCACTTGCAGAGTTCCCTAGTAGAAAAAGGAAAAACAAACAAAAAAACAAAACAAAAAAATATATATATATAATAAGGAAAGTAAAATATAAGTATATATATAAAAATTATAGAATAAGGAAGCACAAAAAGTTGTAGGTCAGTGGTAAGTGCGCGCCCCTGTCTCCCTTCGGTCCTGGGTTCGAATCCCCACGGCTTCACCGGTTGTGATGGGGTTTGACCCATGACCCACAACGTGTCCCTTTTTATTATTATTATTATATTTTTATATATTTTTTTGTATTTTTATTTTAATCCTACAAACACATTAAAATAAAACAACTGATGATACATTGTCTTCGTCTTAAATTTCAGGGTAAGGCATTACACAAGGATCACACCATGTGACATGGATGAATATGGTGCTCCCCTTTCATAACCATCCATACTCATAATAGAAGTACATGTCAACAGTCTATTTTTTATTTTTAAATATAAAAATTATTAATTAATTCTATTTAAAATATAAAGTTGATTAAAAAATGATTGGAAACTTGAAAACCATGGGTTGCCTCCCATGCAGCGCTTTGTTTAACGTCGTTAGCCCGACATGGATCCTAAATCTATAAATTTTTTCCGGGTTCATAGGTTGGATCAGTTAACTCAACCTATATTTCATGTTTATTGAATGATTCAATGAATGGTTTTAACCTTTGACCATTGACCTTGAAAATGTAACCACTTGTGGGATCTTGAATCTCTACTGCCCCATGGGGGTACACATGATGCACTATGAAAGGTCCTGACCATCTAGACCTTAACTTTCCCGGGTGTAAATGATGTTTTGAACTATACAAGAGCACAAGATTTCCTGGTTCAAAATGTTTGACCTTGATATTCCAATATTGGTATGCTTGAACTCTAGCTTTATTGATCCTTGAATTTTCATAAGCCTCCATCCTTAGTTCCTCCAGTTCATTGAGATCTAATTTCCTTTTTTTTTCATCCAATGAGAGGTCATAATCCATTTTCTTAATTTCCCAAAAGTCCTTATACTCAATTTCGACAGGTAAATGGCATGCTTTTCCATAAACCAACCTATATGGTGACATTCCTAGGATGGTTTTGTATGTTGTATGATATGTCCAAAGATCATCTAAGAGTTTCTCAGACCAATCTTTCCTAGAGGGGTTGACAGTTTTTTCAAGAATTTTCTTAATCTCCCTATTTGATAACTCAGCTTGACCATTGGTTTGAGGATGGTATGCAGTGGACACTTTATGAGAAATACCATACTTAGACATGAGTGAAGAAAATGGGCAGTTGCAGAAATGGGTTCCTCGATCACTGATTATAGCCCTAGGAATTCCAAATCGAGAAAATATGTTCCCTTTCATAAATCGAATCACAAATTAATGATCATTGGACTTAGTGGGAATGTCCTCAACCCATTTTGAGACATAATCAACATCTAAGAGTATATAGAGGTATCCCCTAGAGTTTGGGGAGGGACCCATGAAATCAATTCCCCAACAATCAATGATTTCAACGACCAGAATGGGAGTGAGGGTCATTTGATTGCTTCTGGTAATGGATCCTAATTTTTGACATTGAGGACAACTTTTTCAGAGTTGGTAGGAATATTTAGTGAGGTTAGGCTAGTAGAAACCACTTTAGAGGACCTTTGCAGTGGTTTTATTTGTGGAAAAGTGGCCTCCACATGCCTCCGCATGACAGAATCTTAGAATGGACTCTTTCTCAGACTCAGGAACACATATCCTAATGATTTGATCATGACAGAACTTGAATAGGCAAGGATCATCAAACACATAGTGTTTGACATCAGAAAGAAACTTCCTTCGAGCTTGTGTCCCTAGGAATTTTGGAACGACTCCTGTAACTAAGAAATTGGCTATGTTAGCATACCAAGGGAAGTCACTCACAGAGTATAGGTGTTCATCAGGAAATGAATCAGACACAGAAAGGTGATTTGAGTTGTCTTTGAATTCCATCCTAGAGAGGTGATCAGTTAGAACATTTTCAACTCCCTTTTTATCCTTGATTGTGAGGTCAAATTCTTGTAAGATAAGGACCCACCTAATTAGTCTAGCCTTAGAATCTTGTTTTTGGAAAAGGTATTTTAGTGCAGAATGGTTAGTGAACACAGTGATGGGGGATCCTAAGGGGTAGGACCTAAACTTCTCTAAGGAAAACACAATAGAAAGTAACTCCTTTTCAGTGGTGGTGTAGTTGATTTGGGCATCATTTAAGGATTTTCTTGCATAAGCAATGACATAAGGATTTTTATCACAATGTTGTCCTAACATAGCTCCCATAGCAAAGTCACTGGCATCACACATAAGTTCAAAAGGAAGGTTCCAATTTGGAGATTTCATGATGGGGGAGAGGTGATATAGGATTTGAGGGTTGAGAATGAACCCTCACAGCTTTGTGTCCAAACAAATGGAGCATCTTTTACTAGCAGAGCACAAAGGGGATGAGAGATTGAACTAAAGTCCTTGATGAATATTCTATAGAAACCATCATGTCCTAAGAAATACCTCAGTTCCTTGACAGTTTTGGGTGATGGAGGTGACGAATGATGTCAACCTTGGCTTTATCAACTTCAATCCCCCTACCTAAGACCAGATGGCCTAGAACTAGTCCCTCTTTAACCATGAAATGGAATTTTTCCTAGTGTAGGACTAGATTTTTTTCTTCACATCTTAACAAGACTCTCTTTACTTTCCGTATACATCCCTCAAAAGTATCCCCAAACACAGAGATGTCATCCATGAAGACCTCTAGAAAATCCCCTACCAAGTTTAAGAAGATTTCCATCAGGCACCGCTGGAAGGTTCCAGGAGCATTGTATAAACCAAAGGGCATGTGTTTGAAGGCAAAGGTACCAAGTGGACATGTTAATGTAGTCTTCCCTTGATCCTCTAGGGAGAACTCAATTTGATTGTACCCCGAGTACCCATCTAAGAAATAGTAGAAGGCATGACCCACCACTCTCTCAAGGACTCGGTCAATGAATGGTAAGGGGAAATGGTCCTTCTTGGTGAATGAGTTTAGCTTCCTATAGTCAATGAAAACCCTCCATCCACTACTCACCCTTGTTGGAAGAATCTATCCATCCTCATTGGTTATCACTGTGATTCTAGCCTTTTTTGGAACCACATGGATTGGGCTCACCCATTCACTCTCAGCTATGGGATATATGATACCATCTTTTAACAATTTCATAAGTTCTTTCCTTACTACCTCCATGAGATTAGGATTGAGTCGTCGTTGAGGTTGATGACATGGCTTTGAATCAGATTCCATAACAATCCTATGAGTCCCAATAAGTGGGCTAATCCCAATAATATCATACAAGGTCCAACCAATGGCTTTCTTATGTTTCCTAAGGACATATAGAAGCATCCTCTCAAGATTGGCTTCAAGAGAAGAATAAATGACAATTGGATGTGTTTGATTGTCCCCTAGGAAAGCGTACTTGAGTGCAGTGAGAAGTTCCTTCAATTCAAGATCATGTTGGTTCAGAATTTCAGCAGAATATTGGGACATTGGATCAAGTTCAATTTCTTTTTTTAGAGTTTCAGATAGGATTGATTCCCCACATGTAGAAGTTTCAGCTACTATATTGGCTTGATCAGATTTAGGTAAGGAAGTTTGATTGGTCTCTATGAAATTGGTTTCCTGAAAGGTTTCACTGATTGTTGGACCTAAGACTTCATCATAAGATCAATTTGACAATGATTCAAGACTAAAATATAAACTTCCTTCATGTGAACAAAGGAAATCAATCTCATTTGGACTTAAACATTCAACAAATATTCCTTGATGTTCTATGGATTCATTATCAATGATTCCTATCATGTTTACTTCATAAATGTACTCGCCATCCCCTATTTGTGAGCTTTCATTATAGATGTTCAAGTCTAGACTCATGTTCCCAAAGGTGATGGTCATGTTCCCATTTCGGACTCGGATAATAGATTTGATTGTTGCAAGAAAAGGACCGCCAAGGATGATTAGGGTTTGTTCCTTATTTCATAAGTTTGGATGGTTGTCAAGGAAAATGAAGTCAGCAGGGTAGATGAAGTTTTCAACCTTTACCAGATTGTCCTTTAAAATCCCCTTTCGAACCCTAATGCTACGATCACCAAATTGAAGTGTGACAGATGTGGGTTGGAGTTCTTCTAGGCCTAACTCGTAGTACACGACATAGGGGATGAGATTAACATTGGAACCTAGATAACACAAGGCCCTGAAAACTTTGCTTTCTCCTAGTTCAACATTAATGTAAGGGAAACCTGGGTCTTTTAACTTAGGAGGAATGGTCCCTTGAATGGTGGTACTCACATTAGCATCCAAAAGGACTTGGTTTTTATGTGAAAATTTTCTCTTAAAAGTGCACAAGTCCTTAAGGTACTTTGAGTAGTCAGTTATGGTTTAGATGGAATCGAGAAGGGGAATGTTCAACTTGACTTGTGAGAAGATTTCCCTCAATGTTTCACTCAGTTCATGCTTGGGGTTCCCCCTCATGCATTGAGTAAATGGTACAGGTTGTGGGGTTGTTTGTTGAAGAGTTATTTCTTTGACAATGTTATCATGTTTTTTAGTTTAATCATTTGGTTCATGTGAATTTTCATCCAAGTTTGAATCTTCAGGTAGGTTCTGAATTAGTTTTTCAGGTTTCTCAATTAATTTCACACTTCTTAAAATAGTCACAACCTTTAGTTTTTCATGAGTTATTTGAGAACAACTTGACTCTCCCCTTGAAGTTGAGGATGGAACCGCCTGAGTAGGCATGGGTGCCTTTCCAGTTTTGATGGTTTTAAGTTCTTGTTTTAGGGAAGAGACTTCTGAGTTCATCCTCTCCATTTGTTTGTATAGTTGTTCTAGTAGGCTTTGTGGAACAGTTTGGGTTGGTGTTTGAGAATATTGGTTTATCCCAGGGGGATATTTTGGAGGTGGGATGGTTTGTTGAAAATGGACCGTTGGATGTTGGTATTGGATAGGTTGGGTTTGGAACTGGTTATGGGATTGGTAGTTCTGATGGGGGTATGGATTTTGTCCCTGTGGTTGGCTAGGTTGTTGGTTATCTTTCCAGCAGAAGCCTGGTTGGTCATTATACCTTGGGTTGAAGTTGTTTTGGTATTGAGGCTTTTGAAAGTTCAAGGCATTTACTTCCGTTGGGGGTCCTCCTAAAATAACATCCTTGATGGATGGAATGGTTGGGCATTTTTCTGTCTTATGGTCATGTTTGTCACAAATTGTGCAAACAGGGTCAAAAGTTTAAATTTTATGGACTTTCCTAAGGTTTATCTCTTCATCCTTCCTAGAGAGTGTTGCGAGTTTAGCCCTAAGGCTTTACTCTTATCTAAGTGTATGAATTCCAATAGTTATTTGTGGATTTTCAGAATAAGGTTAAGTTCCCCATGTTTGGTTTTGTTCATAAAGGCTTTCTAGATACTCGTAAGCATCTTTTGGGGCTTTGTTTTTAAAGGTTCCATTACACATAATGTCAATGAATTGTTTGTTCCCCGGACCCAACCCTTCATAGAAAATTCTCACTTGTTCAGGTATAGAAAAACCATGGTGTGGAACCATGTTTAGAGTGTCTTTGAACCTCTCCCATGTTTCATAGAATGACTCTCCCTCTTTTTCAAAAAAAAATTGGATACTCTTTTTAAGTGCAATTGTTTTGTGGTGGGGGAAGTATTTTTTGTAGAATTATCTTTCTAGTTGGTACCAAGAGTTTATGGATAATGGTCTCAAGTTTTTTAGCCAATTTTTAGCTCGATCCTTTAATGAAAAAGGAAATAGCCTCATCTTATTTGATTCTAGTTGATGTGGGGGACACATTGTTTCTGCAATGTCATTGAATTCCTTAATGTGAAGGTAGGGCATCTCGGACTCCATTCCATGGAATGTGGGAAGGTGGTTTAGGAAATGGGGTTTAAATATGTAGTTTGAATATCCTAGGGAATTGTGTCTAATGAATTATGGGGCATTGGTCCAGGAAGGTGTGAGGTAGTCATTCATGGTTTGATCCATTACATTCCCCATGTTTGGGGCTGCCTCATTTGGGTTTCCATTTTGGTTTCCACTCGGGTTTATGAGTTGGTTTCTTTGAAGACCTTCCATTGAAATGGGAACAATTTTTGACTCAGGGGTATTAGGAAGATTATGATCTAATGTAAAGGGTTCCCTTGGTGTACTTGACTCCCCAACCCCAGGACTATCCACCCTAACTAGACAGTTTGATTGATCACGGGTGTAGGCGGACATGCTCCATAAGAAAAAAAATGAGAAAGGGACAAGATAAGATAATTTGGATGAGAAAAGAAGAAATGTGGGAGAATAGAATGGGTTTTTAGATGACTTAATTGGGTCCCCGGAAATGGCACCAAAATTTGATTCACTCTCAAATTTACCCAAGAGAAGAAGGTAAGATGGTCCTTGTAGTTTAGCTTCGGTTGTCAAATTCTCAGAGACCTAAGAAGTAACCTATAGATGCGTACATTCTATGGACTATTTTTGGCTATGAAGTGGCCAAATTAGGTTGATTTTAGATGGTTTTAAAGTAACTCTAAGATACTTAAGTTAATTCAATTTAAAAGAATGAGTTGATCCTAGGTTATCGCTCGGGGTGGATTGGACATATTTTCTTTTCAATGATTTCAATTTCTTATATTTGATATGGTTTCATTTAAGGAGATAAAACAACATCGTCACTTACTGGTTTAATTCCTACACCCTTTAATACTAATCACCTATACACTTGAATGATCAAAGTTTTGAGCACTTCAAGGTAAAGGTTTGTATTATCACTTGAAGTGTGTGAGCTTAAATTCAACAAGGACGATGGAGTTTAAAAATCATCAAATAAAAATCTCAATTAAAGAAATGATTATACATTAATGAGGTGATAAATAAAATCCAATCCATCCCCTTGAAACTCCCTTGGATCAACCCATAAGTGGGTTAGACCTCCATTGATTCTATGGTTTCAATGGAAGCGAAAAGTAGACTCATGAGGGAAGAAATGGAGAAGTAAAAAAAACACAATAAAATAACCATCACTCCACCGTTGTGTGATAATCTCACAAGGTTTGGAATGAAAAAGTTCACACCTTGAACCAATGGTATCAAAGTGATAAGGATAAGAACATAATAATAAGAGGAGAAGAACTTTTATTAAGAAACAAGGATGAATTAAAACAACTTACATGTGGAAGACAAATTTGAGAAAACAAAACCGCAGCATAACATTACAATGAAAGAAAGCTCAAATATTCTTCAATCCACAAACACCACTTCTTTAAATAGGAATATTTGAGCTCTTGGGTCGATCCTCCAACATTATAAGTCTCCTCAATTAATTTTGGTAGGCCATAGGTGGGTGGAAAGTAAGGGAGAGTTGATTTTTCCACCCTTGACCCGAGGTGGAAGCCATCTTTCCTTCACCAAAAAGACGCACTTGGAAGACCTTCTATATGGCCTAGTCAGAGTGGTTCATAGACAAAGAAAATGGATCCTATGATGGATTCTAACTGTCTGTCAAATTGGGGCCCATTTGGAGTTGTGGATTCCGAGATATGATCAAATTAGTGGGCTGTTTTTCTGGGCCGCAGAATATGGCCCAGAATTTTATCTCTAAATTGGTACGCCCAAATGGACACCATGGAGGACGAATTATAATTGTATCCTAAAGAGTTATTTGTTCCTATACATGTCTTATATCATCCCACGAAATTTGGGATTCATTGGGCCTGTATGTTGGGCCCCACAGTCTTATCAGTGAGATGGTGACCAATCTAACTTCTCCAGAATTGTTTCCTTTCATCACAAAATATCCCCATCTTCTTCCATGAATTCTCCAATGATCCCTGAATCAAACATGTTCATATTTTTAAGTGTAGATAGAATTCCCAAAATATGAAATTAAAATATGTATAATTATATTCCTTAAAATCAGATGAATCATTGGGTACTTTAAATGATGTTCAAGAATGTACCACATAATAGTGCATTTTAAGAAGGTATTACAATCATAATGTGGAATGATGTTCAAAGTGTAAAATGTACTAAAATGGTTTTTATGAATAATAAATCACATAAATATTATATATATTAATAATGAATATTAGCCTCATTTAGTGGCTAATTAGTAAATGTCTCATAAATTGAGGAATCATGAGGGAAATTAATTGATACATGACCTCGAGTTAGATATTTTAGTTCATACATTACACTATTGGAAGCACTACTTACTTGGAGAGAATTTTTTGGCATTCACGTATCACAAAAACCTAATTTACATCTTCACATGGTGATATATGAATATCAAATAGTTCATATTGTTTGGGTACCTTCAATCCTTTGATTTTGAGCATGACTACATGACTGGTAAAGGTAATGTAGTAGCCCATGCTCTGAGTAGGAAGACTCAGAAACATGAGGATTAAAAAGAAAGTAGCGAGTAGTAGCTCGTGGACTCTTTTTTAGATGCATGTTGAGGTTCAGGAGGATCATGGAAAAACTATCCTTTCAGCTTTTTCAATGACCTATACTCTTTTTAAATGGGTAATAATACGTTAAATATTTAAACTTGAGGGCCATTTCATAAAGTAAATCATCTCATATAATGATACATATTATGGTTGGACCATGGATTGGGATTATAATTTACTCTTCTATGGGAATGTTTTGGTCCTAGAAGACATCAGAGAGAAGCTAATGTGAGAATTTCATGCCTTAGCTTGGACATTTTATCTTGGTGTCACCAAAATTTATCGAGATTTACATTGCCAGTACTTGTAGCCTGGTATGAAACATGATATTGTAGGCTTTATCACTATCAGTTAGTGAAGCCAAAACATTAGTTTCTGGAAATACTTTTACAACCATTTTCCATTCCAAAGTGGAAATGGGATGATGTTTCTAGGGATTTCATAACTAGTTTTCCTAGATCACCTCATGGAAATGATAAAGTGTGGGTATTCATTGATCACTTGATGAAGGTATCACACTTATTACTTGTGTAAGAGACCATATCAGTAGATGAAATAAGAAGGATATACATCATAGAGGTTCTACATATTTATGGAGCTCCACATTATATCATTTCTAATAGAGAATATCACTTTACATCATGGTTCTATCATGGGTTGTAGAAGGCCTTGGGTACATAGGTGCTTCTGAGCATGTCATATCACCCTCAGACTAATGGAAAGATAGAGCATGTGATTCAGGTGTAAGAGTAAATTCTTCATGCATGTTTCCTTGACTTTGTGGGTTCTTGGGAGAATCACATACCCATTATTGAGTTTTATTATAATAATAGATTTCAGTCCACCATTGAGATGGATCCTTATGAATCCTTATATGGTAGGACTTGTTTTCCCATCTGTGTTGGATAGAGGTTAGGAGATAACTTTTCTTGGACCATGTCTCATCTAAGAGACTAAAGAGTGGGTCCAATTGATCAGAAATCCCATAATGATAGTAAAGTTAAAAAAATATTCATAAGCCAATAAAAATCAATGACCTCTTGAGTTTCATGTTGAAAATTGTGGTTTCTTGTGAGTTTCACCCAAGTTGTTCCATCGACGTATTCAGAGGCAAGGTAAGCTTTCACCTTAATTTGTTGGACCATTTGAGGTTGTGAAACGGATTGGACCAGTATCTTACTAGTCGGAACTTCCTCAGAGATATGAGTCTATGCATGATTTCTTTCATATATCTTAGATTCACCAGTACAATCCAGACTTTTCACATGTCTTTCAACCTTATGAGTTTAAGTTAGAGATAGATTCCTCCTTTAAGGAGTATCCCATGTGTATTCTAGATTAGATCATGAAAACACTTAGAGGCAGTTCAATTACTTTGGTATGGGTGCTATGGTAGCATGGATGAGTACAGAATGAGACCTGGGAGCAGGAAGCTGATATATGAGATCAGTGGCTAGAGTTATTCAAAGCTGATACCTCTTTACCCTCATATGGCCAACTTGGGGAGGAGTTTCTTTAAGGAGGGGAGGTTGTAATTACCCCTATTTTTACAAAGTCATGGATCATTTTTTCCAGTTTAATTCCTTTTTTTAATCTCAGTAAATGTAAAATACAACCTAAGGAAGGCCCCAGGAGCATATAGAGCATGTTTAGATCTCAAAACTTTGATAAATGGGAAAATATGGTAGGATGCATAGTTGTGGCATGGTTTGTCTGAAACCATGTGACTCGAGGCACAAAACCATGTGAAAAAACGATAGAGGCTGGATAGAGGCATTTC
Organism: Viscum album; assembly: GCA_963277665.1. Classification (NCBI taxonomy): domain Eukaryota; kingdom Viridiplantae; phylum Streptophyta; class Magnoliopsida; order Santalales; family Viscaceae; genus Viscum; species Viscum album. The sequence goes on along the minus strand of OY728138.1, from coordinate 1,226,690,245 downwards.
ACATGGTTAGGGAAACCATGCACCTTAACTATGTGGGGTCTCTCCCTTGGTAGTGGGAAGAGAATGGTTTGCACATGGTTTTGGAAAAACTGTGTGGCCAAACTGTGCACCCCTATTTTTTAGGGTGAAATGTCATTTTCTCCCTTAATGAACCTTTTAACCCTTTTATCTTCTTTATCCTCCCATTTCCAGAAGACATCTTGGTTTCTCCTCTTGGGAGCTCTCATCTCCCTCAACCTAGGTTCTTTTATTTCTCTATTGTCTAGACACCGATTTGAGATTCTTAAAAGGTGTTGGATAGCTAGAGGTACTCTCCCGATTCAGCTTCCTTCCATTAAGAGTTTATCTTTGGATATTTCCACTATTTAGGTACAACCTATTTTGTCATATTTTCAGGGTGTTAAATTTTTTCTTCGATTTCTTCCAATCTAGTTCGAATATGAGGTCATTGTCGAATAAAGAGTCTTCTACAACCTTAAAGTAGGTGGTAAAGTTTTTTTCCATACAAATCAAGTTGTTTTTGTAGTCGTGTTGTTGTGACACAAGCCGAACTTTTTTGCGTCTTTCCCTAAAATGAGTTCTTTGATTTTAAATTGTTATACACATGTCGTAATACTCTAGAGGATCAATTTAAAGTAATTTGAGGATGTTGACCTCGATCATGGAAACCCCTTGGGTGTGTCAGAATGAAATTCCCCTTCACAATTAATTGATTAAATTACTGGAACACCTCACATGTGTTCACCTTGGGTTATAAATTAAATTTCCATCTTTTATATAAATTTTAATTGAACCAAAGAACCTCCTAAGTGTTTTTCTTGAATTATAAATGGAATTTCACTTATTGGTACCTTCATAACTGATAAAGGAATTGAACATTAAAATTTAATTTCCTTGGTTTGATTAATTAAATTGATTTTATTGAATTGAATAGCTTGTTCATAGTGGTTTTCTTAACTTAATTTAGTTAAATGGTTCAATTAAAATGAATTATAAAGGGTTGGAACTCCATTCTGATCATTGAATACTTTATTAAATGATTTATTAAATGTGAATTGAATTCACTTGGTTATATTTGGTCTTGATTAAAAAAATAAATGGGAGATAATTCCTCATGGATAATATTATAAATATGATTGTGCCTTTGATATAGGTTATGGTATGATGGTTAAGGGACTTGTTGGGCACGATGTTTCACTCCCCCTTACATCGTGTGTCGAGCATGAAATCTCACTTCATTGACACTATTCGTATGATGGTCATGACACACCACATCCCTTGTTTTGGGTGTTGGCATGATGAAACACCCACCATCTCAAGTGATGAGCATGAAATATCCCACTAATTATGAGATGTAAGGATTGTACCCTCTATTGGAGTTTATAATCTCTATTATACTGGTTATGGATGACTGAGTTACGCCCTGGTCTAGACAACACCTAGTATTCCAAGTATATGGAAACTTATGTCCATGTGTTCTTAAGGCATATTGGTGGATTAAATATATAACTATACTATATCAATTATTACTATATATATAGTGACTGATCAAACACTCATTCCAACCTGAGCCGAAGTAGGTAGATTTGCCAAGCGTACTATAAGAACCTGAGCGAGCTAGTATTTATTTATTCAACATTATGAACTATTCCATATACCCTCACACTAATTTTAAGTTATATACACTACTTGGATTATTTCTAGACACCATTGGCGGTAGCCTATTTGGATTTTATCTCACACCCTACTCGGGCCGTCTTTGGTACCCGAGTAGATTAATTGTTGTAGGAATGGATAAAGGTAAGAACCCTGCTAAAAATTCTTAATATTCTTTAATTATATATGGAACATGGGAGGAGAGTATCGAGAATATACTCTAGATTCTAGTGAAGCAGTTTTTTATTTTTTTTCTTTTTGTATATCATGTTGTATATTTCTATCCCATATTCCCCCTTTTTTGTATATTATCATTCCGTGACATCATCATATATATGAAATTGTCTTATGGGTTTTGTTATTTATTTATTTTCTCAGTTATTTATTCTTCTACATCTTATTTATTACATCTATTTTATTTTCTTTACTCTATAGTGGGTTATTAGTCAAATTTAATTTTAGTGTCTCCTTATATATGCTTATTCTATTGTATGTTTAATGTTATATCCATTGTGACAATATGATATGAGGGCATAGTCTCTATACTAAACCACATTTAAACCCTCACTACTTGTCATCAGCATCTAGCATATGAGGATGCATACTTGAGGCCATGTGACCCACAATCTTAGGGCACTCATTAAGTGGATCCCGGGTCGGGACGTTACATTACTTTACATGTTTCACTGGTTATTTTCAAAGAAAATGTTTTCTCAATATTTTGTGAATTTTTATTTAAAATATTATCAAAGGGGAATGGTATTATTTTCATAAAGGAATGAAAATAATTTTGAAAATGGTTTATAAGTCTGTACTTATACAAAGTTACAAGGAAGTTAATTTTATTGCTTTTCTTCTAATATTTTTCATAAAGGATTTCTTTTAATATAAAACCTTAATTTATAATGAATCAATGGTCTTATATCCCCCTTTATTTATAATGGATTGTACCATATTTATAGATCATTCACTTTCTTGTGATCATGTTCTCTATCACTATCCATTATTCATTGGACATTATTTTTCTCATTCTTGTCCATAATTTCAATATCAAGGATAAATTAAGTATAATTTATATTACTTTTATGATATTTTAACTATGTATCATTTCTATATATGGTACCAATTAAATGAATAAATGTATTTCATTAACTAGAGAAATATTTTTTATTCTTAATTCAAAATGGATAATTTTTATTTATAAATAATTTTGATAATGAATTGTATTGATAATTAAATATAAATGAGAAATGTATTTGATGTGAAAGTTATGGGTGTGTTTTAGTTATAGATAGCCCCTTGATGGAATGATAGGTCTAATTAGACAACACAACATGCATGTTAATGAAACCCTTACATAGTATCTAAGCTCGCCCTTTATTTTCTTCCATTCCTTGGGATATGTAAAAGTATATTATGAATGATTTTCAAATATGAAATAATGGTTCTTATGATATGTTTTTATATTTACAATATTATATGGGGATCAATTATATATCATTTTTGTAAAGAATTATAAACTGATCATTCATATGTGGTGAAATCCCTTTTATCTTATACCTTTTTAATAAAGTAAACACCAACTCTAGGTTTCTGAATTCAATGTGTAACACAACTCCATAATTAATTGAGCCTAAAATAACCTAATTTGACCAATCATACCAAAATTATAAATCAATGAACCCATTTTTTGGTCTTTGAGTGTATGTATTGTCTCATTTAAATAAAGTTTGTGGTCATCGGTGGCCATTGCGTCATGGTATAACTATTAAAGGGTATACCAAAATTCTATAAATCCTTCTCCCCACTCATATAGTTAATGGAAATATATTTGAGATTAAATTTAGGATAGTTACTTAAAGGTGGAGAGACCACATATCACATAGTAAAAGAGGTCATGCCTAAAATTAGGGAAAGGTTATGAACCACCTAACTTGATCAACTAGAAGAATGGTCATAAAATATATCTAGATTCCTAGACCTTAATTTATGTTTTCCCAAAATATGAAAAAAAACCATAGATTGGGGAATAACTAGTTAAACTATTATAATATCAAGATAAATAACAAATATATAAAAGTTGAGTGATATAATTACCTACAAGATATCACCTAGAACAAATGAAACTATAATCTAGGCATATAAAAAGGGATCCCAACTTAGAAAATAAAAAAAATTGTAAAGGGGGGAAATTATGGGTTCCTTTGATATTAAGGGAAAACACCCATTTATAAAACTCAATATTCTAATTAATTAAAATAAAACTCAAGAAAACCACACTTTAAGGGGTTACAGTGTGACCATACTAATCACAAAGCAACACCCCTAATAGAGTCTCATTATAGCATAACCCTTATAGTCACAACACAATTCCATACTCCATGGAATAACCAAGGAACTAAAGTCTCAAGTATCCATAACATATACTTCCTACATTAAGGTGAAAACCCCTCCAAGGTTAGGGATTCATGGAATATCCACTTTCCTCACATCACAATGCTTCCCACTAGACCAATCACATGGCGTACCCCACCTCCTTATGGTGTGACACATCCCTCAATAATATATTCTTTATGTCGTAAATCATAGGGTCATAACATGACCATATTCCTGTAGTGTTACATAATATTAGGCATACATTAATATATTCCTATATATCCTTGACACAATATAGTGACTTATGGCTACAACACAACCAACCACCAGTAAAATAACATAATCTCATGTAGCCCATGGGTGAATCTTATGTAGCACCATTGGGAAAAAATTCCCAACGCTATACTATGACCCTTGACCAGATAATAGATATTATTCTTATGTAGAGAGATAGGATTATTCTTACATAACCATTATCATCGTGAAACCTGTATCCCTACGACATGGAACCTTACTATTATAACCACTTCATGGAAAAACCATTATTCCTTATGTCATGATGAGTCTCCTATAATAGGTTTTCATCCCAAACCTAGGGAAAACTCTTGATGTTTGCCCCAGAATACCATGGAAACACCTCCATCATTAAAAAAATTAAATACATGGTTAGGTGAAAATAAAATCAAAAATGCACCTAAATTTTTTTGAGGTGTCACAAACTTTTGATAATAGGGTATCACATCCTCTGAATAAGTCATCGAACATAACCAAACCCCATTGGTAGAAAACTACAGGCACGGTGACTGTATATTAGACATTTTAACACAAGTATCCTCCTAAATACTCACATTCTTCCACTACATACATACCAGAGGACCCACCTTTCGAAACATAATCTTTTTAGTTGAATTCAGAATATGAACCAATCTCTCCTCGAACAAAACTTATAGACCTAAATTGAAATCTTTGACATCGATCATAAGATATGGATTAGGATAGTATCGCCTAAGTTGATATATATGGAATATATCATTCATAACACTATAACTATGAAAAAGTGATAATCGATACACCATGGTATTGATCCTCTTAAAAACCTCGAATGGCCCCATGAACATTGATTCCAGCTTCTAAATCCTTTGAATATGATGGTGTCCTAAACAAGGAAACACTAGTAGTAAAACTCATTCACCCACCTCAAACTCTTGTGAACAACATCGCCAATTGGAATAAAATCTCTACCATCTCTTATCGGTCTCTAACTATTTTCTATTTTAATAAATTTACTTTGGTGTCTCCTATATCAGACTCATCCCAATAATCATTGACTCTCCAACCTCAATCCAACATTCAAGTGATCAATATTGTATGCCATAAAAATACTGAAATGGTTCCATATTAATCGATGTATGATGACTATTTAATCATAAAATTTATTTACAGTGAGATGACTCCCCCCTGAACCCATGAAATACAAAATAAATACTCTCATCATGTCCTACAAATCTGAATGGTATGCTCAAAATACTCATTAGTCTGAGGATGGTATTCTATTCTCATATAAACTTGAGTGTCAAGTGCCTTCTATAGACACTACCATAAGTGAGATGTGAAATGGGAAACATAGTATGAAATAGTAATTTATGGATATCCACAAAGATGAAAACCCTCATGAATATAATGCCTTCAAATCCATTATGGGATAATTTATCCCAAATAGGTATGAAATGTGAGACCTTCATCAATGGATCCAATAAAAAAATAACACATCACTACATCAGAGTTTCCTCAATAACCCCATCACAAAAACTAGGGTCACATGATCATACATCCAATTAGGAATGGTAAGTGACTAGAGATTATATGTGGGTCACTTATGGTTGACCTTTACCCACTGATAGGAAAATCGTCATGTAATTAACACTATTATGTCTTTCTTCATCTAGGGCCACCAGTACTACCTATGAAAATCATAGTGCATCTTGGTAATACCTTGGTGAATAGTCTATCTCAAGGCATGTGAATATTATATTATCTCTTCGCAAATTTTCATAGGGACCACAACCCAACCTTTTATGTGGAGTATCTCATCTAAATCAAGGGACCAATCAAGTGGTGAATCCCCATAACATATATTTTCCCTCATCACTAAGAAATCTGGGTCAAATGACTAACTCTCCTTTAGTATTATAAGTATTTATGATGAAATAATAAAATATATAAAGGTAAGTTTACATTGATACTCCTAAACATCATGGTGCATCTCAATGAATAGTTTCGTTATCTACCACTCCCTAATGTTCACTTTCACAACCAACACTGGACTATTTCTACTCAATGCATCAGCAACAACATTCCCCTTCCCAAGGGATTTTCCATATAAAAAAAGACTGAATCTACTTGGTCCACCTCCTCTATCTAAGGTATGGGTTACTCTATGAAAAGATATGCATGATTATCTTATGGTCTATAAATAAAATGGACCTCTCACCCAGAACATAGTGATTTTAAAATATAAAATTAGTATGGCCAATGATAGATCAAAATAAAAATTTATAGAGTTCTTATCATGTGCCCTCAACTTTTAGGACCCATAAGAAACAATATTTTCATCATGTGTCATAACATCTCCCAAACTATCCCCTGATGCATCACCATAAAGTGTGTACTCCTTAATCGTCCTAATTAAGGTCTAAACGGGAATGGATGTCAACTTTCACTTTATTTCATGGATAGTTATCTCAAAAGTCTCAAACCAAATAGGATAAATCATGAATGAATATTTTGTAATATCCTGTTAAACCCATAAATATGTAGATCTAAAAAAATTCTTTTGAATCTCCAAAGAATCCATAGCCTTAAACTTCTAAGGGTTCACTAATATGCATAACTCGGATATAATGTTCCCAAAAGAGGAACTCACTGATCTAAAAATGACACTTAAAAATTATTTAATATAGTTGATGCTCTCTAAGTGTTCTCAGAGTGATCTCTAGGTGTTGATCAAGGTCTTCCCTCAAAAAAGTTTATACCATAATTTCATCAACAAATACCACCACAAAAGAATCTAAATAAGGATGAAAGGCATGACTCATTAGGTCTATAAGCACTATCATTTCATTCATCAAATTAAAAAGTATCACAAGACACTCATATTGGCCATACCTAATCCTAAAAGTAATATGGGAAATATAAGAAGGCCTCACATGTATCATGTGATAATCCTACATCAATTATTTTTTTGTGAGCCACTTAGATCCTCTCATCTGGTCAAACATATCATATATATGAGTAAGAGGATACCAGTTATTGATACTCACTTGTTTCAAGCTATGTTAATCAACACATAAGAAAAAAGATCCATCCACCTTCTTGTTAAGAAAAATAAGATCACCCAAAGGGGGTTTATTGAATAGAATAAAACATTTACTCTTAATATCCTCTAACTAAGACTTAAACTCTTCAATATCTTCAAAATACAACCTATAAGAAAGAATTAATATGGGATCCACACCTTTGATAAGATAAAATTTAATCCAAAACTCTATATTTGGTGGAAACCCAGATAGTTACTCAAGAAATAAATCCTATAAATAGTGAAAAATAGAAGAAATATACTTAGATTCATATCATAATCATCCATAACAAAACCGGAAAACAAGGAAAAAACATCCTTAGCTACTTATGGTCAGGTCATGAATGGGCTATCTATAAATTCCACTCACCTCCAAGGGTATAAGAGTCACCCTAAATAGACATTAAAGACACTTTTTATTGATAAATGTAAATTTTCCCCTGATACATATTCAACCAATCCATACCTAGGACCATATAAAAATTATACATCTCTAACACAATGAAATCCCAAAGATTTAGATATCTAATGAACATGAGGGGACTTTGAAAACTGATAAATACCCTTAAATCACTCCCATAAGGGATTATCTATAGACATCACTCTATATATATACTCAATGTTTAACCCAAAACCACAAGAATAGTGTTTAGAGATAAACAAATGTGATAGACACATATCAAATAATGTTTAAGAAAGTATACATGAAACTGAGGTTGTACCTTGAATGGTCAAATGTCCCACATCATGGTCATCAAGTTTTGAATTGATAGTGTGGATAGAGACTAACCTCAAGACTCTAACCCATCCTCCAAATCCTTATATACCTTGATTAGATCTAACTTATTACCTCTACTAAACCTGATAACCATGGACTATTCTACCCATTTACTATTTTGAATAACTTCATCTACTTCCCTATGGTGTTGTACCAGGTCTCTCAAATAATCCCTAAAACTAGTCATCCACACAACCACTATTAAAACGATAACAACTATAGTAGAAATGTTATATATTCCCCATATGACCAAAATAGTGAAACCCCATTAGTTCTCAAAGTCATTGTGTTCATAAATTCCCAAATATGATGCACTGATACAAGTAGGGGAACTTTTATACACTGGGAAAACAATGTACCACAACCCTAGTTAGACTGTCTATTACTGCTCTGGTCAGAATCATCAAGATGTCGCTTTCAACTAACCAAATATCATATCCCAAAACTAGAATAAAAACCTAACTACCTGGAAGTTATTCCCATAGATAAGTAATTAATTATAATAAGGGCTTAAGTTAGATCATTAAATAATACAATAATCTATAAATTATTCACCTAAGACTGAATCAAATTTATCAATCTATCCTTAAAACAGTGAACCATGGTGGTATCATCACTCACCAATGAAGGATAAAATCAAAGAAACTATATAAAATAAGAAACATATTACATCATCTACTTGACACTATAAATCAAATGAATAAATTCTTGATCTCTATTATCTGTCAACATAACATGAAAAAAAATTCTTGAAAAGAGAGTCTAAAATTAATTTTTGGACATCCCCACATGTTGTTCATATAGGACTATGATTTTCCACTAGTAAATCATTGGTCTTTGAATTATATACACAATAAGATTCATCCACCTATCAATGGGTGTATCTTGATGATTTAAGATATCCTAAATAGACTCAAACAATATCTCAGCAGCCTAAGGCCCACCCTGTCTAGTAAGTAGAGGTGGAAATTGAAACTGAAACACCCTATACATATCAGACATGGAAGGATATACTCTTAGAGCACCACATCCAACAAACTAAATAACATAAAAATACTCTCATGGAGCTTATGATAAATAGGATCATATAGAATTGGGGCTCTGGATAAATAACCAATGGGGTATACTCATCCCCACCTTCTTAAAACACAACATGTTGTCTTCATGGTGACATGTTAGTAGAATACCAAAAACCTAAATCAATATCACATATATAATAGTTGTGAATATAATATATATGATAATAAGTAATGGGAAGATCAACCCAATATGTTATACACAAAACCTAGTATACTAGGGGTCTTACATAACCTTAGGTAATCTCTCTCTAACCTCAGCTACCCACCCTCTCTCGTAGGTAGTATAAAATATTAATAGGATTCAACTTTTCAATTTAATAATAGAAAATAATCATGTTTTAAATAAGTATAGTTATAGTACAAAATTATTTGGGAATACACCATATAATTTTTTTCTAACACTTTAAAAAACCAAACCACTCATTGCAATTAAGGCGCTCAATCAAAGGTAATCACATAAAAGTGATGTGAATCCTACATGCCAAAGATAATGTATGAACTCATTCTATCTTTACACACCAAGACATGACTAAAAACCAATAAATCACAAATAAAAATCCTAATTCATCATATTCTTTAAAATTGATAAAATAATAAAATCAAAAACTAAGAACAGAAATTTCATCCCTAGTAATTTTTACTTTTTCAATGCGTGGATTAGTTACACCCAGGTATAAGTACTATCTCAAATCCTGACCACATCATATCTCATATCTATGATATCTCAAATATTAATACAAAGGAAAATAAAAATATACATATAATACTACTTTTTAACATCCTCAATCCATTACACCTCTACTATAGATGAACTAGGTCACTACACACCTCAAGTGTGGATTCCCATATACTAGAAGTTACTAACCATATATAAGGGCCTATTTAGTTATTGGGGAGACTGTAACATATATGTTATAGATAACCATAAATTATATAGTATTTAATATAATAATCATCATCGCATTAATAAAGTTAGGATGAAAATTAAATCACATCTACATGCCATAAATAGGTAAATATCAACACCTACGTTATAAAAATGTGGAGTGGTAATTTTATAAATTCATACATATAAAAAATATACAAAAGGAAAACCATATATAGATAAACCAAAAGTTAAAAAAATGATATAGTAGATTCAAAAACTAGTCATGAGTGCATTCCTAGTCCCCAACTCCCATCTTCTCCCATGCTTCATAGCCCATCCATCAACTGATGATCCCTTTCCCCTACCTGGATCATGAGAAATAAATTTTTCTCAAGTACCAAGGTGCTCAAGTAGGGTGTGAGTACAACTCGGTATTCCAACACCCAAAATGACCATACATGGTCTGCTAAATATTTTTCATTCTCACAGTAATATAAAAAAGTAATAATAAATAAATCACAGCTATAATAAAATCTAGACCCTTGATTTCTCAACTATCTACCCAAGATGAGACAATGCCTTCTTTAGGAAATCCCAAGGTGTCACTAAACATATAAAAATAATTCATTAGGATAATTAATGGGGTATTATTTTCCCATCCTTGTAAGATCTCATATCAAGGTATCATAACCATGGTTTGATGATACAATACCTAGGGGAAATTTATCCCTTTCATATATGGTCTTAACACTCTACAACTTGATTATATCCCAAATTGGTATAAATTTAATGGGTAAGTGTCCCATGTATATAAGGATTGTAACCCATAGTTATCTCAATAATATATCACACCAATGAATAAACATGAGAAGTATTTTATATCTATAAGGTCTCACAACATGGGTATATTCACCATGGAATAACAGTAGTGACCAATGGAAAATAATTATAGCTCCAGGGTAATCATAGCCCATATATAATCTTAATATAAATCTATATAATTAATATTAAAATAGTTAAAATTATCCCCAACCCATGGTAATCTAATCTCAAAAAATAATAATTGAAAACAAGGTAGTAATAAGACCATGAGAGAAGTAGATTAGGTCTATATTAATACTAACCCTTAGGTTTCTCTACCCTTTAAATTAACCCATTAAGGTTTATAACCCAACATGATTAAATAAAATGTTTAATCTTTGGAATAACATACATAAATCTAGGATACAATTCTAGGTAGTTCTTCACTTCCTAACCCCTTCCTTGTAATCTAAACTCAATGTTCTATAAAATTTGGGTCATTTTAATCGAAGAGGGAGACACCCACCCATAATATTTAACATCAATTAAAATTGTTTGTGATATATCAAAAAAAACTATGCATTCATCCCATGAAAACCCCTAAGTTATACATAAAAACCCATGATTAAGGGAAGATAAGGTCACATAAATAGATTAGACATGTGAAAATTATAACTTAGGGAACCCATCACTAGACTCCTCATGTAAGTATTGTCCCACTTTAAATCAAGCGTAAAATTATTAGTGGCCAGTAAATCAAGGTGAAACTATTATAGGGTCTGTCACAGCCCTAAAAATACATACCACACTTATACAAGTAAATGGAAAATATTTCATATTAATTTTAGGTTAATATCTAATGGGTGGTGAGACCACATGTCACATTTTCTAAGAGAATACATAAACTATAGAGAAATTTTTGGTATCACCTACCTTAATCCAGTAGAATCCCTCCCAAAGAATATATTCGGGTTACTTTACCTTAATCAAATTTTTTCCAAAAAATTAACAAACCCCCTAAATTATGGCATAGTTGGTAGAATCCACTAAAATCATAAGATAAATAGTAAAGAGATCAAAGAGGAGTGATAGACTTAACTATATCTATTACCTAGAATAAATGGCACTCAAATTTGTGCATAAGTGAAGGGTATCCCAACTTAGAAATTAAAGAAACAAGAAGAAATGGTGGAAACAATGTATTCATGGGAGAATGAAGGAAAATTTACATTTATCATATTCATCAATTTAATTCATTAAAATTAAAACCTAGAAAACTAAACATGATAGGGTTGTGGTGTGACTATTCCAGTCATGGAGCAACACCCATAATAGGGTCACATTGTGGAATGAATCCTATGTGTATTTCCCTTCTCTAAGGTAGAACCAAGACACACAAGTAATATTCCCAATGGTATTGTTTTCCATCTTCATGGCACAAACCTCTATAGGGTCAAGGATTTATGGTGTAGCTCATTATATTATAGTGTTTCACTTCCTACTAGATTGGACACATAGTTCAGCACCACTATTTGTGGCATGGAACATCCCTTCTTGATCTATCTTTCACGTTATAGTCCAAAGAGTCACAGCATGACCAAAAACCAATAGAGGTGTTAATTTTATGTGTCCCTTAAGTTATTATTAAACATCCTTAGCACAGCGCAACACCTTATAGATGTGTTGAAACCAACCACAAGAAGAACAAATTAATATAATATATCCCAAGTGATACTAATATACATCCCAATCATGTTGTAACACCCAAAACTATAGAACTACCCTCAACCAAATAAATAAAATTAATTTTATGAAACTTGAGGATTGTACTTATATAACCCACATTATAAGGAATCCTACATTATTACTACATGTCTATCCCTTACTCAGACCTCATCATGGAATAAATACTAGGAATTGTAGCATGATGAGTCACTTTCAACATATTTATAGCCTGAACCTGAGGCTAAATCCTGAAAATGGCCCAAGGGTCCCATTCCCACGCCTCTAACAACTCAAAAAAACTAAAATACATAAGGTTAAGTAAAATTTAAATCAATAATTCACCTCAACTTATGAGAGGTGTTATATATTATACAAGTTTCATAAATAATAGGTATTTTATTGGGTGTATAAAACAAAGAAACACACACACACCCGTAGGTTGGAAGGATAGGTCATACCCCCCCAGGATAACCCATCCAACTAGCCATTTTTATTACAAAGAGTGGCCTAAAGGTCCTGTGGGCTTGAAATTATAATACATGGCCCAGTGTAACACATCAACCCTAGAATCTTGGTGTAGTTGCATTATTTTATTACATTGGCATGTTTACACGGAAAAAAATCCAAAACGACTAATCAATTTAGTAGTCTTGGAAAGCTAGATTACATACATGATACCCATTATACATCAAGAAAATATAAAATACAAATATGATACATAAAAATAAAATAAACTACATCCTTAAAAGCTTATTTGAATATTTCTTCTTTATAACTAGGGGAAATGAAACATAATAAGGATGAGCTAAAATGATCAGTAAGGGTAAGTAATGTGAAAACAAAAAAGAATCAATAAGAATAAATTAACATTGAAACATAAATTACTAATAACACATTCCATTCAAATAAATATATAAGAAAAAATCAATATGGAAATGTAAGAAACTGAAACACATTCCAGTTAATCAATGAACTAAAAATGAAATGTATCCATAGATATGTCGATGTGAAATATCATGGATGAATAATATCTAAAACTAAATGTGGGAAATTATTTCTAAATGTATTTCATGTCTGAGTCACATAAAAACCCATACCATCAAGACCTTTCACAAGATGTTTTAAAACTACGGATAGAACCCCATTTAATTTGGCCAACTTATTTGTCTCATGATAACCTATCGATACTTTGAGGGGCTGTATAAAGTTCGGGCTCCACCCATCATTTCCAGTTTAAATCCTTCCACACATTGAAAAATAAAAATAAACAATATTTCTTATCAAATAACTATATTGAATGACAAATACATGTTTATCAATATTTCCCTAAAATAATCAAATAACTATCAAAGTAGACACCGTATGTAAAATTGTATATGGTTTAGGAAATACTAATATCCATTTTACGATAATAGGGATATTCAAATAAATTTTCAATGAAAAATGATTATAATAAAGTGATTGTTTCAATACAAAGTAAACAATCACAATATGAAGTGATATTTCAAATATAATCATTAAGAACATTCTTGAGGAGAATAATCTTTAAACATCCCAAAGTGTCTAATACCACTTTGAAACATTTAAATCATAATACTCAGGAAGTAATAATGTTAAATGAAACTTATAAAATCATTATAGTAAGTATATTCATGATATAACATTCTAAAAGGAATTATATACACCAAATGAAAGGTAATTGGTTCATAATAACATATAAGTCTCAATTGAATGTAAATTGAGATGAAATTCCCTTACCATAACCTTTATTTTATTGTGTGTTATTTATCCTACTGTATAGTGGTTTAAAATATGTTACTAACTTATACCAGAACCATAATAATGTTTATAATATCATATATTAATTCCTTATAATATTTTATTACCCTTTTGTTAACACTCTTTCATTATTTTAACTATTTCGGGTGTTAATTGCCTAGTTTTCTCAAGTATGTTTTGACTTTTCATTTGTTGTTCCTATTACATAGATCATGATTTCATCATATAAAGAATTTAAACCATGATTTAATTATAATATATATTCATTACATATTAATTTATTATAATCTATAAATTTTGGAGATAAGAAATGAAATGCACCGTTCAGGGAGACCATTGGTCATACGTACGCATGAACACTACTTTCATTTCTTTGCTGTATTAAATGAATTATAAGTAAATTATATATGTATATCATATTTCCATTATTCTATATATGTTATATATTTTACATAATTTTATTAATATCATCATTTATATATTCTATTTATGGTATGAATGAGTCAGATCACTTTGAGGGGGCGGTAGTCCACACTTCCTCAAACAAAATTATCATATTTACACAAGATAGAAAGCATAAAGTAATTTTATAAATAAAAGTAAAATAATCATAAATAAATTATAAATATCATATATATCATATATAAATATATTTTCCATCATAATTTCGATCATGAGAGGTGGTAAAGAAAAACTGAACATTCGTCGTTTCGTGAGGCAGTAGTTCATCATACATAGAAATAATATGTTTGTTACCCATTAGATGGAAGTATTTATAATTTTAGGTCAAATACTTTTCATAAAAAAAATTAATTATATAGATTCTACTTTTTTTGTTACATAATAATATAATAAGGAGATTTTAGGGGGTGGATAATGGAAATGAAACTAGAGATCTTGAGAAAAGATGTCGCCTCTTAATCGGGTAACTCCTTTTGGATTGCCCAAAGGGTTCCTTAGGTGGATTTATACCCAAAGGGATGATTCTTTGTTGAGTTTAGTGATTTTGGGATTCTATTGGTGTGGATTTTGGATTATATAAATTGGATCGATAGGTGTGAGGAAGGGGCAGAGTGCTTGTCTTTTTATAGTGGAGGGGGAGTGGCACTCTTGTAAATACCAAAAGGTATTCATTAATGGGAGGTACAACTTAGCTAATGTACCTCCAAAATGTAAAAATAATGTATTAAAGGGGAATAATTTTTTATAAAAACCACCAATACACAAAAATATGTGTATTTTAATAATTTGGTTTCTTAACTTCTAAGATTCTCCAATTTTATCATTTTGGTTTTTATTAAAGCATCTAGTTTTCTAACCTACGTAATTTAACCATTAAGACTAAAATAAAGATAGATTTAATAGAAAATATAGAGAAAAAAATTTATTAATATTTCATATAATTTATAAAATAAAAAACCCATGTGTTTTTGAAGTTAATTTTAAAACAAGTGGATGTGATGCGCCAAAACACTACTTAAACATGAACCCTGTTAAGAACATTTTTACAATATATGGGTCAATATGTAAATTATAAAAGATAAATTAATTAATTAAAATAACATATTTAATATTTATTAACACTTATAAATCACTTATCATAATATATTATTTTTATTAATTATAAATCTTTTAATAAAATATCATTTATTATAAAATAACAATAATGTCAATTTTGACATTATTTATTTAATTTTAATTTTTAAAATATAAAAACAATGTGTTAGTTAAAATATATTAAGTTTACAGTTATGTAACATGATATATTCATCTAGAAAATAATTAAATACAATAATTCAATCAATATAATTTAATTTTAATATTTATAGTATCATTTATTTTAGTTAATCGTTAACTAAATAATCATTACGTTGGCGTATCTTAATAATTTTATGAAACTAAATCATATCTAAAAATTAATGATAAGTTATTATGATAACATTAATACATTTATATTTAAAAAGGATCTGTATAACTGAAAATATGATGTTTTGTTACATATCTCAAAGTTTTATAAATGTTAAAGGTAAGGAAAGTTCCATTTTTGTCTTTTTTTCATACTTAACCTTTTATAAAGATCACTTCCATTTAATAATATCCAAATAAACTCTAAACGTAGAAAAAATACATTATATTGTACAATTATTGGTATCTAATGTCCTTCTAACAATTTTAAATGTCATTTTGGTTCTTAAGATTAAGATATAGTCCCTTATTAATCTTAATTTTACCATAATCATCACAATTAATTTTAATCACTTTCAATAATATTTTTGGTTAAAAATTAAGTTGATATTATTAGAAAAAATATATATTTTTCTAATTATAATAATTTATGTATATTTTTTAAAAGTAAAATTACAAAAGTGGTAAAATTAAGATTAATTCTAATCCCGTACACATGCCGAGAAAGCAGATTATTAAATTAGAAACATTCAAAAGTTAAATAAGTTTTTATATCTAATTTTAATATAAAAATAATTTCAATGAACTTAAATGGATTAATATATGTATAATTGAAGTATTATGACTTTAAAAACCAATTTAAAATTTAATTTAACACTAATAATTATTTAAACAAAAAAGTTTCTTTTCATTAAAATGTAGTATTTTTCACTATTCATAATAAAATGAAACTTCTCAGAAAAATACTTAAAAATCACCCTAAGATAATTTTAAAATTAAGAATCCAATAGTTAAGTTTATTTTGATAAATAAAATTTATAAAAAATTTAAATTTTAATTTTAAAATTGGTGCACTGTTAAAAGGCGGGAAAACCCAATCTTGTGTTCAACGCAATCTAACTTAGTGTGGTGTATAGTGTATATTTAAAATGGTATTATTTATAAAGAGATAAAAATAATATTTATTCTAACAAAAAAATATTTTAATGTCTTTGTGTGTTAAACCCAAAAGATCTATAATTCTTCAATATTAAACTAGGTCTTCCCCAATTCCTATATTATCCTACCTAAGTTAGCAAGCAGGTTCCCATTCCACTTCATATTTTTTATCTTTCCTCCCTTTTTAGTGTTTTTTATCAAATACCCCTATTGATTTACATCCCCTCACAAAGGATAAACATCCATGATGGTCTTTTCATTTTTATAAATCCAAGTTTATTGAAAAAAAAATTCCAAATACTTAACATGTTTCTCTATAATTGGTGGATTAGTGTGTTTTAGAACGGGGAAGGAAATAGTATTTAGTGACTGGTATATATAAAGAATTAAACTAGATCTTTATCATAACACAATATCTTGACTAATGAAACATAGGTTCCACGAGGGTCATGTAAAAAAATCACAAGCATGACGAACATTTAAAATATAATATATATGACATATAGATAGATCCTAGAGTTTTCTTATCATCACTAGATCATTATATCTTGACGAATCCAATGTACAAACCCTCTATATCATTCATGCATGAACCAAAACCCGTGTATTTTTATTCTAAAATTTTTATGTGCTATAAAATGATCTTGGTCTAAGTAGTAATAATTTATCTAGTCTCATTATTATATCTTTCTTCCCTCTTTATGATTAATAGAGAATACAAGTGATCTCAAATTCATGATAATAATCTATTCCACTATTCTTAGGTCTCAAAAACTTTTACAACTTGGTATAGGCTTTTAAAATTACCCTTAGGTACCTAAAAAACATTTAAAGTGTATTTTAAACCCATAATAACAATATTAAACTATTTAACCTATCTTAAATTTTATAAGGATTTCATAACTCACTTTTAACAATCCCTCTAAGACCTATATGTAATGTAATTGTCTTTAATCCTTTGGACCTTTTAAGGGTTCCGCGTCCCCCCTTGAACGGTGGATTATCAAAATAATAAAAAAATGAAGGCCTTCGGGCCATTCCGACCTACCTCAGATATTTATTTAATGAACCTTGAATGTGTAATATTTATTTAAAAAAAACCCATGTTAAATTATTTAAAATTAAATTACTTCTGTATACCATTAGTAATAAGTTTAATTCACATTATTATAAACATAAATAACTTATAATTAAATATATTTATTTATTTACATGAAATCATTCGCACTAAAACAAGCACTGGACCACTAAAATGGGGGCCATGTTTTCCTAAAATATGATTCATCTGAATCGATGGAACTTTCATATACAGTTTGCATCTCATAGACTAAGATAATTATCTAGAAACATATCATAGATCATAGATAGATAAGTATAATTCATAGATTTTATAAAATAAACATGTGTATTCATTTACAAAAATAATATTTCATTGATTTTATCTAGTAATATCCATGTCGATGGAGTCTATTTGATGAACATCACTTACATAGAGGCTAAAGACTCTATCCTCCAAAGGTAGTACATCATCCATTAAAATACTTATGCATTGTGAGAGGATCCCTCAAATATCCATATTCTTATTAGCTTATTTTTTTTAAAATGCATGGAGAATAGGGAAGAAGTTAGTTTTATGTATTTTTCTTGATTGAATCACCGCACACACCCAACAATGGGATCCAATCCTTTAGATAGACTCCCTTCATTCAATAAGGGATGTATATAACTAGCTACAAACATTTATCATTTGGTTTATACTCTAGATTAATTTCAGTATATGTTTACCACATTATTTTTATGAAATCTTGGTGATTTAGATGTTGGAATATGGTTTCATTGTTAATACTTCTGATTATCAACAATTTTTTTAGAAATTAATTTTTTTTATTATTTTTTGAAAATCTGATTTTAGTCCTAAAATTTTTAAAGGTTATATTATTTATTTTCTATATATTTTAAGAAACTATATTTTGGTTGATTCTTTTAATACATTAATTGAAATAATATTTTGAAAGAGATTTTATGGATTTTTTATTTAGGAATTAAAATTATTAATGTTTTATGTTTTGAGTTTTAATATTATTTGTTAGAATAAATTTTTATTCATATTTTTAATTTTGGTATTCATTGAATCTTTATTTTTCACTTGGAATTAATAATTTTCATAAGTGTTTGATTCTGAATTATAGAAGATAGGGCTATGTAAAGGTCATTAGGGACTCATCTAAGGGTGGATCAAAATCTATGTAAAGGTAGTTCCTAAGGGAAAGCACTACATAAAAATCATATAGTGTTGTATAAGGGTATTATAAGCGATACCTAAGGGTAATTCTGCATTTTAGAGGGGTATGTAAGGGGGAAAATTAAATTGATCTATATCATGGTCATTCCATGTTTTTAAGAGCTGTATAAGGTTATATTTAGTGATTAAACTCATATAAGGGTCACCCAGTATTACCTCCCTTAGGATCAGATTTCCCTCAAAAAGCTATCTTGGATGATCTGGTGGTCGCGTCTTCATTCTTGGAGAAGGGTTCCCCCATGCTCGAGGTTTCAGTAGCATCTTTCGTAGTAGTGTCTATGGATCTTCAGTGGACTCTGGTGGTGATATTCTGTGTTGATAAGCCTCCTCTTTCATTTTTTCAAGATTTTGTTAGGTGTTGGGTCTTTTATCTTCTGGTTACTATGTCTATCCTGGATAGGAAGGCGTTTTACATTGCCTTGGATTCTAGTTCATATTTCTTTAAATCTTGGTGTAGGATCCCGCACCCTATGGGGCGATGGAGGTTCTCCCTTTCATGTTGGTCGATGGATGCTTATTCTGGTAGATAATTCTCTAGATCAGTGGTCTAGATCTTACTTCCTGGTCTTTTTCTTCCCTTAATGAATGATTCCTTCCTGAAGGTAATCAGGGACTCATTGGGTTGTTTTTTGTGCATGGATGATAGGAATCTTCACCTAGCGGAGTCTTTGGTTGCGAGAATATGCGTTGAGGTGGATATATCTCAGCCATTTTAGGACCATATTATGATCAATATATAAGGGGTGGAGTATTTTTTTCAACCCCTGATTTACCCCATCTTCCCCAGGTTCTTCTCCTTTTTCCAGATTTCAGGTCATTCTCTATAGGTGTGCTGCAAAGTTTGTATGGAGGGCTCCAATCCTCATGATATTTTTAGGCCTTTTTCTCAGCATCCTCGCACGTAGTTTCCTTTAGGCCTTGTGGGGAATGATCAGGGTAAAGGCATTGTCTCTGACCTCCTTACTCAGTCTTTGAAGGGTTCCTCATCCAAGCATTCTATTGGTGACGGGAATGCATCCCCCTATTGAGAGTTAGTTCCTATTCATCGTGACATGGTTAGGGATCCATGGGTGCAGCTTTTAGATGAGGTCTCCCCTACTATAGAGATGGCTCTTAGTAGCTTTGTTCATCTTTGCACTCTATCTGCCAAGGATTGGGTTTCTTCTCACATTCGCATCTCAGAGATCATTTTTTTGGAGACAGGACTGAGTGATCTAGAAGTATCTTTTTCTTCTCCACACAGGGAGCTTCCCCTTTTGGGATTGACCTCTCAACTAGTGGTGTCTTCCCTGCCACCTTCAGCAGAATCGCTTACCCCTTCTTCCCCTTTGTGATCTCCTTTGGCACTTTTGAAGTGGGTTCATAGTAAGATGGATGAAAATCACTTTGGTACTCCAGAAGTCACTTGCAGGGCATTGTCTTGAGGTGTGGTTTCTCTTGCGGCAATCTCCTCACGGGTGCATACTAGTATTCGAACCCACTCTAAATCTAAATCTGGTGTGTTTGTTAGTTCAATATCATCTCATCATGTCAAGGTTTAGGAGTCTGGGGCCAAATCCAAACTTCCTCATCTCAATGTTTAAAGTCTTGATGTAGAACGTATGTGGTCTAGGGGCCCGGGCGAAGTCTGATTTCATCAGCAATGAATTATGTAACAACTCGATAACTATGGTGGCTGTTATAGAACCAAAACAGGTCTCTAGAAAGGTTAAGTAGTATTCTCTAAGGCTGAAAGCTAGTGGTTCTATAAATGGGGATCCTCCTAACTCCCAGATATGGTTGTTTTATAAGGACCACAATACTGTTGATCTTCTGAGTGTGTCGAATCAATCTCTGACTACTAAGATTTCAATTGGGGATCATGTGTTTTATTTCTCCTTAATTTATGAAAAGTTTAACACCTAGGACAGAGAGACATTATAGAGTGATCTCGAGGGTAGAAACCCAGTAGATGCCCCCTGGATTGTTGCGTGCAATTTCAACATTATAGAAATCCCACAAAAAAACAGAGGGGGAGCTTTTCCCAGGAATGCCAGTCAGGCCTTCATCTCTTTCATGGATAGGAATTGACTTCTGGATGCAGGATACGAGGGAAGTAAATTTACATGGTGCAATAACAAGCGAGGTGGGAGATTCACTGGTTGTCATCTTGATCAGTCACTGATGAATGAGGCCTCAATTTCAATGTTCCTGGATTCCAAAGTTGCTCACTTGGTTCGGTGTCTCTCTGACCATTTTTCGCTTTGCATCTCTCTATGTACAGGGGCGTCTAGGTGAGATTATGTTCATTTTTTGAAAACATAGATAGAGGCTCCAGGCTGTTTTGAGGTGGTCAGGGAATCTTGGGATCTTCATTATCGAGGTAACCCATGGATTACTATACATAATAAGTTAAGAGGGCTTAATAATCTCCTTTGTATTTGGAAAAATAACATTCCTTCTTAGGACCAGGATCTGATTGAGATCAACAAGGAGGTTTAATGTGTGGAGAATTTCCTATAACAGGAGTGGGATGAGACTCTGTTTAATGAGATCAGAAGCAAAAAGGGTTATCTCACTGATAGTCTTCTAAGACAGGAACGGTTGGCCAGGGAAGAAGCTAGAGTCATATGGATTCATGAGGGGGATCATAATTTATGATCTTTTTCATCCATACATTAGAGAGAGTCGTCATTCTCAGAGGCCCAACATTTGAAGGGAATATGGAACATACTCCAATTATCGTGATGAGGTAGGGTCCTTGGTTAATGAAGCTATCAAAACATTGTCGATGGCTCCCAATCCTAGTATATCTAGGGGGTATCCAAGGGGTGCTACTGATTTTTTTAAGGTATTCCAAGTAGTGTTTCATAGGATATTGATAGGGGATTTAGGAGAAATCTAGATGAATCTGAATTATGTGTGGAGATATGGATATTGAACTCAGATAGTGCACCAAGGCCTGATGGCTTCTCAGGATCTTTTTACAGGGCGTTTTGGGATCTAATTAAAGGGGATCTTGTGAGTGCTATCCAAGATTTCTTCTAGGGTGGGGACTTTCTGCATGTTGCCTGTTTAACCAAGATGGTTTTATTCCTAAGGTGTTTCACCCACAGTCAATTGATCAGTATCGGCCCATAAGTACGTGAAACATGTCATATAAGACTCTAGCTAGTATCCTCAAAAAAAGAATTGCTAGTCATTTAGACAAATGGAAATCTTATGAACAGCATGGTTTCATTAAAGGTCGGTCAATTCAGGGTGCAATAAAAGTTTTCCAAGAGATGGTAATTGGTATTAACAAAAAAAAAATTGGGGGAAATTTGGTTGTTAAATTAGATATGAGTAAGTCCTTTGATTGGGTGGAATGGGGTTATATCCTAAGAGTCCAGGCTTGCATGGGGTTCTCCAATTGGACTAGTGATCTTCTTTTTCATTGCTTCAGCTCAGTGTAGATATCAACCTCATTCTAGGAAATTAGTTTGGGTTTTTCACGGCTTTTCATGGTCTCGGGCAAGGGGACCCTTTGTCCCCCACCTTTTTCATACTCTCTCAAAATTCTCTCAGCTACTATATAAACTTGAGCCTCAACACAGGTAAAATCCTCCCTTGTTATAATAGGAATTCAACAAGCGATATCTCGTTGTAACACCCGAGACTTTTATGAGAAATATTTTGTTTTTATGTTATATAAATCATCAAAGTAATCTTTTACTACACACAACACTAGCTTGGATTTCTTTACACGCAAATGTGGTCTTCCTCAATAGCTTGCGTCGTACGCAATACTGAGTTTCACTAAACAACGATATGCCATTAAAATATTATTAAAACTAGCCGTTATGAATAGTAATAACCACTTTTTAAAAGTTTGTAAATTTTATTTTTCAAAATGGACTTCATTTTTGGATTCGGAATATCGAAATTAGCCTAAGGTGAAATTTTGGTATTTTTCTGGAAACTTTCAATTTTTGATGAACAGTGGAAACATTGGGTTACTATTTAAAAACCGAATTTTTATTTAAATAATTATTTATTTTATTTAAATTTATTTTAGGTCAAAATTGATACATAATACCTATATAAGTTCAATTCAATTCATTGGATTCATTTTATAATAATTTTAAATATATAAAAATTTTATTGAACTTTTCACCGTCTTTTACCCACCTCCTAGGATAATTTGCAAATTTACATAAAACTTAATTTTACCTCTTTTGTGAGTGGAATTTCAAAAATCCGAGAGACACAGTTGATGTCAGTAAGTAAAATGTGGTTCAATGAGATGAAAATAATTTTTGGTGAATAGTAACTGTTTACTTTTTTTTACCACGGTTAAAAGTAAATAGGGTAATTAAGGGTAAAAATGATATTATTGTTACCCTAACACATGTCCAAATTCAATTGGATAAGTTTAATTCGACCAAAAACAACCTTAGGAATAAAATATGACCATTTAGGCCCACTTGGAATAGATTTGGACATTTAATACTAATTTATTTAAAGAAGGGTTAAAATAGTTAAAATCAAAGTTTAATAAGTAAATAATTTTTAATATAGGGTTATACATGAGATAAATTAAACTATAAATATTAATTAGAAATCTAAAATAATTTCCCACATAATGGTATTTTATTTGTAATTTTTAGACATTAAATAATTTAATTTATTTATGACACAATGATGATGCAGTAATTATCTTATTAATGAAATATTGACATAATTGATGTTATAAATACCCAAATAAATGTAATTTGAGACTTTTTATGAATTAAAATACTTTTATAGGTTAATATGACATGTTATTATTGATTTAATTAACTTTTTTCTAACTAATCATTTTGTTATGATTTTCACAAAAATCAATTACCAAATAGTGTCAAAATTGACATAAAATAGTTTTTAAAACAAATATTATATTATTAATTGTTATTGTATTCCTAAAAATATAAGGTTCGGAAAAATGACTTATATAAGGTTATATATATTAATAATAAACAACTTGGGGGTCTCTTGGATGTATATGGTAAGTTTATTAACTATATAATATAAAAATACAAAGTGACATGGTAAATGTCAATCTAATTAACTAAGAGTTAAAACTAAAAGATAAGGTTAATATAATGACCTAAACTTGTCTAAATTATATTATATGAGAGTATTTCGACCCATACCCACCTTATCTTCTAAATAAATTAATTTTGAGCTATTAAAAACCGAATATGGCTTTATAATAAAATAATATTTTTAGTTATTCCAAAGGTGCCCCTCTCCTCCCTTATAAAAGGGCACCTCCTCCCTCTCTTCCTCACACCACTTTGAGCCTTCAATCTCGGAAAACCCCTGACAATTTCTCCTCTCCACTTCCCTAGAAACATCTTATAGGTCCTGGTCTTCTTCAAAGACAAATTTTAGTGCCCTAAAAGGAGGTATCAAAGAAGCGCTTCAAAGAAGAGGTAATGTCTGTTACCTATTCTTTCAACTTTATTTCTTCTTCCACTTCTTCTTATTTAGTTGTTTCATTATAAATTAATAACATCAGTATCAATCATATACTGATATGTTATTATAATTATGAAACAACCCTATTTTACCATATATCGATCCTATGGAAAACGAAATCACCGTGCGTGCGTACGTACGGAATATAGTCTCCACACCGTGGTGTAATATATTTTCCACCACCACCTTACTTGGATGGGTATAATGGTGTAAATAATAACTATAAATTATTATTGTAAATTGATATTGATTCTGAAATATTATACATACAATCCAATACAATTCCATGATCATGGGAACGATATCATCGCTCGTGGGTACATACGGAATACCGTATCCACGATGTGATGTGACTCGTTCTACATGATCTTCATTGCATAATGATTATATAAATGAATTGAATGAATGAATATGTAGTATTTAAGGTTTTGTGATATATTTGACTATGGATGTGTTATTTTTATACCATTCATGGTTTATGGTTAAAGTATTGACATTTCATATCCTAGTTCTTATACGAATATTTATGTTATGTTTCAACCATTTCATATGAGGAATGTATTGGACATAGTAAGTGATGGGTAGAGCCTGCTATACCTCCTTGATGCATCGGTAGGTCTCATGAGACAACTAGACATGGAATTGGTTGAGGCCCTTTCCCAATTTTATTTATGGTTTTGGCTGAGGCCTTAATCATTTTTAGACGTCTTGGCCGAGGCCTTGAAAAAAAGTTTCAGAATGTTTGGCATTATACATTCCCTCATTATGGAAATAATATTGATGGTTCATGTGGTCATTCGACTAGTTGAATACCCATGATTATGTTTTAATATGGCATTATTTACTCAGCTCATATTCTTGCCATAAAATTGTTCATGTTTATTATTGGTAAAGGATTGTGGTTTCAATTATTTTCTATGCTTAATATTTATGTTATTTTCCACTGTATTACTTACCCTTACTGAGCGTTTGAGCTCACCCCTTTCTTATGTTTCATTTTCCCAGGATATGAAGAAGATAGTTATGAGTGACTTTATGGCATAATCTAGGAGGCTTGGATGTTTCTAATAGAGTAAATTCATGTTGTATTTCTTTTCAAGTTGTAAAGTTGAACTTATGTATGAATCTTATTTCCAATAATAGTAAACTGATCGGTCTTTCGAGACATGATTTCCTTATGATCATTCCAATATTATGTAATAATACACCGACTCTAGGTCACTGGGGTCGGGTTGTTACATTTGGTATCAGAGGAAGTTTAGTACAAACCTTGGAAACTAGATTTAGATAAACTCTGATTAGAGCACATAGAACTAAGATGGACATTGAGGATTAGTATAGAAGAACTTCCTAGAATTTTGGTATTGTATAGATTTTGTGATTTTTCCAATAAATACATCCATGTCTGGATATGAGTAGGTAGAGGAAGCTCTGGCATAGATGTACCTAGGGGTAAAACCCGAAAACACTGCTTTGAGCTAGACTCGAATGGGAACTGGTGCACGACAATAGGCCTTGCTGCACTCTTGTTTACGACACTCCTGGGGGATATGCTTAAGATAATTCTCATTTTCTTTACAAACCATTATGAAGGGTTTATGAGTATATACTTCCTCATAGAAAACAATTTTATGATTATGGATTATATCCATAAATAGTTCAATTTATGTTACGTGTTTTTACAAGTATGGAATTATGTATTTTGACTCATAAACTGATCTAGTGTATGCCATTGTTTAGAAATGGCGCCTAGTGGAAGAAATGTAAATTGTATCAATGGACGCACACCATGTAGGGATTTCCATCCTTCTCAAGATAATTATAGTGGATCTGGTGATGCAACTGGTGCTGATCAGCTAATCACCATACTGAGACAACTCACTCAGGTTATGAATAATAACCTTACCCATATAGAGCACCCAGATCCACAGCGTGGTGGATCAATGTTAGATCTCTTCATGAAGAAACAACCAAAAACATTCAATGGGAGTAAAAATCCATTAGTAGCTGGGCAATGGATAAATTCCTTAGAGAAAATATTCTATGCCTTGGGGAGTAGTGAAAGGGAAAAAGTTATCATGGCAGTTTACCACCTCATTGGAGATGCTGATCAATGGTGGTCATTGGTTCAAAACACAAAGGAAGATGATGAAGTGTCAAATATGGAATGGAGGGAGTTTAAATAAATTTTTTGAGAGAAATAATTTCCTCGTGACCATCGAGCAGATATGGAAAGGCAATTTCTCAGTCTGAGGCAAAAAGAGGATCATAATGTTGCAAAGTATGAGGATAACTTTACAAGGTTATCAAGTCATGCTGTAGATTATATACATAACCCAAGAAGTAAGATTGATCATTTCTTTGATGGGTTAAACCCATTTCTCCGTCGAGCTTTAGTATCGCAATCCTTCTTGTCATACGAAGATATTGTATCATGTGTTATCAAGACAAAGAAGAAATTCTCTAAGTCTTATGACTTTAAATCAAATCAAGAGAAGAAGAGATCTACTAAACAATCTGGGAAAGGAAATAAGGAAACGGGGAAGAAGGGAAGAATTGAATTTCCACCTTGTGATAATTGTGGAAGGAAGCACCCTGGTGCCTGTCTAAAAGGAAAAGGAGTATGCTACAAGTGTGGATAGAAAGGCCATCTAGGTGGTGATTATAAAGGAAAGAAAGACGCTACCAATGTTCAATGATACAATTGCAGGGAGATGGGAAATTATCAAAATGAATGTCCTAAGCGTTTGGGAAACTTAGCTCAGAAAAGTCCAAGGGATCAAGGACAAGAATATGTTATCACTACTACTGAGGTAGAAGCTCCTAAAGACATGGTGGCAGGTAATTTAATGGTTTCTTCAAGTTTATCCAATGATTTATTTGATTATGGGTCATCGCATTGTTTCATATCTTCCCAGTTTACTAAGAAAAATAGATATTTCCAATTTGATTTAATAAGGGAGTTGTCATTCAAAACTCCTAAGGGAAGTATCATTGCTACAAAGTTCTGTGAATCAGACCCCATTAGAGCATATAAATGTTCTTTATCTGCTGATCTCATCATTATACCCATGAGTGAATTTGATATAATCCTTGGTATGGATTGGCTTTCGGACCATGATGCGAGGATTTATTGTAAGAAGAAGGCGGTTACGATTTTTGATGATGATGATAAGGAACAACTTATCTTTAGAGCAAAATCATCACCACCTAATTCTTATCTAGATATATCCTCAGTAGCTCAACTAAATTCAATTATCGGGGAGGAAGAGAATGAAATAACTATGGGTCAGGAAAGGAATGTTCAAATAGAGGATGTACCTATTGTAAAAGAATATGTAGATGTGTTTCTGGAAGATTTACCTAGACATCCTCCAGAATGAGAAATTGAGTTTTCCATTGATTTAATTCCTGGTTCAAGGCCTATATCGAAGACCCCTTATATAATGTCCACTGCGGAATTAGTTGAACTAAATAAAAAACTATAGGAATTGAGTAATAAGGGATTTATTCTCCCTAGTGTTTCTCCATGGGGAGACCCTGTCCGTTTTGTTAAGAATAAATATGGATCTATGAGGTTATGTATCGACTACAGGGAAATCAATGCTATAACAATAAAGAACAAGTATCCCCTACCTCGCATTGATGATTTATTTTACCAACTTCATGGATCTCAATATTTTTCAAAGATTGACCTTCGATCTGGATACCATCAGTTGTGTGTAAAGAAGGAAGACATTCCAAAGACAGCATTTTGAACTAGGTACGGGTATTATGAGTTTACAGTAATGCCTTTTGGATTGAATAATGCACCCTCTGTATTCATGGATCTAATTAATAGAGTTTTCAAGAAATATCTCGATGATTTTGTGGTGGTATTTATTGATGATATCTTGGTATACTCCAAAATCTATGAGGATCAGGAAAATCATTTGCGCATTATCTTGAAGACTCTTAGAAGACATGAATTATATGGGAAGTTTAGCAAGTGCGAATTCTGGCATCAGGAGATTTATTTTCTTGTCCATATTTTCTCTAAGGATGGAATATCTATTGATCCTTCTAAGACCAAGGCAATCCATGAATGTCCAGCACCAATGAGTATAACCGAGGTACGCAGTTTTATTGGTTTAGTAGGTTATTATCGACGTTTCATCCAGAACTTTTCCTGATTGTCTAACCCATTAATAAAGCTCACACGTAAAGGGGTTAAATTTGTTTGGACCAAAGAGTGTGAAGAATGTTTTGAAGAATTGAAGAAAAGATTAGTCAATGCTCCTATATTGACTCTACCATCGGGGAATGATGGGTTTGTTATTTATAGTGATGCATCGAAGAAAGGACTTGGTTGTGTCCTTATACATAATAATAGGGTTATTGCCTATGCATCACGACAACTAAAAATTCATGAGAAAAACTATCCTACTCATGATCTTGAGTTAGCTCCTATAATTTTTTCTTTGAAGTTATGGAGACATTATCTCTATGGTGAAAAATGTGAGATTTATACTGATCACAAGAGTTTAAAGTACATTTTCTCACAGAAATAACTCAACATGAGGCAAAGGTGATGGCTTGAACTACTCAAGGATTATGATTCTAAGATAAAAAACCACCCAAGGAAGGAAAATAAGGTGGCAGGTGCTTTGAGCAGAAAGGATCATGGAGTTTTGAACATGATGAGAATTGAAAGGTATTCTATTTTCATGGATCTAGTGAAGATGGAAATGGGAATCACTATGGAAGGTGAAACATCAATACTTTTTCAAATAGTTGTCAAACCATCTTTACTAGAAAGGATAAAGAGTTCTTAGACTGGTGATGAAGAGTTTCAAAAGAATATTAAAGCTATGAATGATGTGAGATTGAGAGACTTTGTGTATGAAGATGGAATTTTGAAATTTGGGAAGAGACTTTGTGTTCCTGATATACCTGATCTAAAAAGGGAATTGTTGGACGATGATCATAGTTCCTATTTTTCTATACACCCTGGGAGCACAAAAATGTATAGAGATTTGAAGGAACATTTTTGGTGGGAAAACATGAAGAGGGATATTGCTGATTTTGTTTCAAGATGTATGGTATGTCAACAAGTGAAAGCTGGAAGGAAACATCCTGGTGGAGTATTGCAACCTCTTCCCATACCTGAGTGGAAATGGGATAATATTATGATGGACCTCGTCATGGGGCTACCAAAGACTCCTAGAAGGAATGATGCAATATGGGTCATTGTTGATCGTCTTACCAAGTTATCACATTTTATTGCTATAAGAGAAGATTTATAAAAGGGCACATCCTCCCTCTCTTCCTCACACCACTTTGAGCCTTCAAGCTTGGCAAACCCCTGCCAATTTCTCCTCTCCACTTCCCTAGAAACATCCTAGATGTCCTGGTCTTCTTCAAAGACCAATTTTAGTGCCCTAAAAGGAGGTATCAAAGAAGCGCTTCAAAGAAGAGTTCATGTCCGTTACCGATTCTTTCAACTTTATTTCTTCTTCCACTTCTTCTTCTTTAGTTGTTTCATTATAAATTAATAACATCAGTATCACTCATATAAGTATATGTTATTATAAGTATGAAACAACCCTATTTCACTATATATCGATCCTACGGAAAACGAAATCACCGCGCGTGCGTATGTACGGAATACCGTCTCCACGCCGTGGTGTAATCTATTTTCCACCACCAACTTACTTGGATGGGTATAATGGTGTAAATAATAACTATAAATTATTATTGTAAATTTATATTGATTATAAAATAGTATACATACACTCCAATACAATTCCATGATCATGGGAATGATATCATCGCTCGTGCGTACGTACGGAATACCGTCTCCATGATGTGATGTGACTCGTTCTACATGATCTTCATTGCATAATGATTATATAAATGAATTGAAAGGAATTAATATGTTATATATTACACTAATACCATTCTGGAAATGATGTATCTATAACCTAAAAAGAAGAATAAGAATTTATTCGACAAAACACACATAATAACAAAAAGTAATAAACACCCGAATAACAAGTAGCAATGAAATATTACTAATAATAAGCTAAGAATATGACCATATATGATATCATAACAATGAGTATGATTCTGAAATAAGTCAATGACACTATTTAAATCGTTATACAGGAGGTTCGGACACTTACAAAGCAAATCGGACCTAAGGTAAGGGAAATATCACAATCTTATTTTTATCCGAGATTTTTTATACTTTGGAATTTACTGGGGTGTATTTTATCATCCACATCCTTGTTTCCTCAATATGTAATATTATTTCTATCCACCTACAATTTTTTAAATCCAATTTTACCCTTCGGTGAGTTTTTAGTAAAAGATATGAAATGAATCTTTTGTCGTTTTTCGTACGAGGTACTTTTTGACTTTTCCGACAAAAGTATGAGAAGAATGTTTTTTTAACTCATACGGCCTGAATGGAATTTTAAAACATTATTTACAAGAAGCTTCCTTTAAAGGTTTTCATGTTTATTTTTAATCAACTTCTTTTAGTTCAAAATTATATGACATGCTAAGAAAGGAAAAATGTTTTTGAAGTAGAAAGGATATTTTCCTCAAGAATGGAGTTCAAGCGTTTTATCAAAATTATTTTCCATCTAAGATAATATAGGGTTATGTTTCTATCCCTATTTTTACATTGATTTTATTATTTTATGATGGAATTATTTTTATGATGTCCTTTTATATGGATTGTGTTATGATGGCATGATGTTTAAGATTCCCATTTTTATTACATGGTTTATGCTGCGATGTATGATTTATGATTTTGTGGCACACATAAGAATGGTATCATTATGAGATGGGTGGGACCTATATCTCCCTCCAATGCATTGGGTAAAGATTTTATATCTCATGAGATATACATGGTTGGAACGGCAGGTTAAACTGGTTCAGTGAAATAGGACTGAAACGAAGAATGAACTCGGTTCAGAAATGGACTTTGTCCACTAAGATAGTCTTGGCAATGAGTCTTGACTAATAAGAAATGATTCTCTATGATTATGTGTGTATACCACAAAGCTTCATGTTTTAAGTTATGATTATTGTGATTACATTTCACTACCAAGATTTATCCCATGTAATGAAATTATGATCTCTTTTGCAGGTTAAGATTTTCCAAAATGTTATGTTCTTATGAATATGATGTGATTGATATTTATTTTGTTTACCCTTACTGAGAATTTGAGCTCACCCTTTTGTATGTTTTCTTTCCCCAGGTTAGGAATAAGGTTATTAAGTAGGATATGCAATAAAAGGGACTCTATATATGATGAAATAAATGGGAGGCAATGTAGATGCTTTATGAACCAGTTGTTTATGTTTCCCAGTTTCTAAAGACACTATACCTATACAGTCCTTTCATGGTTTTGTTATATGTTGTAACAAGTATGATTCAATTTTGAAGTAATAACCATGTATGTAAAGTATGGGTAGTTATAGTTGGTATTAGAGGGAGGTTATAGTCAACCTTTGGAAAATAGGATGTGAAAACCTTAGTAAGAATCCTAAGGATAAGTCTAAGCATAGAACACAATCTTAGTGTTTTAGAAATGGCCATGAATAACCTATGATAAGACCTTAAGTGTGAAATTTTATTCTTGATTATGTGGTTTTCCTATTATAATTAGTGTTTCTCACACTATCCTTCTTGGTTTTAGTCAATGGCTGGAACTCGAAGGAACTGTGTTAATGCGGAATGCGATGGGCAATGCAATGATTGTCCCCCGGAGCAACCAAATGTTATGGGAGCTGGAATGAAAAATCGTGTAGCCATGCTCACACAACTTTCTCAAGATATAAATCATGCATGACTTCCAAACGAGCAAAGGAAGGAGAAACATTCTATTGAATCCTTCATGAGGCAGCATCCACCTTCATTCAGCGGGTCTACTGATCCATTAGTTGCTGAACAATGGATTAGTACTACTAAAAAGATATTTTCAGTCCTTCAATGTTCTGAACATGATAAAGTCATCCTAGCAGTGTATCATTTGGAAGGATATGTTGATCAATGGTGGAATCTTATTAAGAATATGAGGCAAAGGGATGAAATTGAGTCCATGGAATGGGACGAGTTCAAGAACTTATTTTTCGATAAGTACTTCCCTCGTATTCTCCGAACAAAGATGGAGAAAGAGTTTCTTGAACTGAAGCAAAATGATGATGAATCTGTTGGTACCTATGAAGCAAATTTTACAAGACTTGCAAGGTACGCTTCTGGTATTATTATCCAACCTGAGAGTAAGATCGATCGATTATTTAGTGGCTTAAAACCAAGTCTTCGAAGGGCCTTAGCCATAAGGGACTTCAATAGCTACGAGGAAATCATTCGATGTGCTCTCAAAGTTTAGATGGAGATTGGAGTAACCCATCAGTCATATGGGTTTGATAAGAAGAGGAAAATGGAATTCAAAGGAAAATCTAAAGAGCACACTGAAAAGAAGATGAACTTTCCCTTATGCTCAAAGTGTGGAAAGAAACATGGAGGGAGTTGTCTTAAAGGGACAAGTAAATGTTTCAAATGTGGAAAGGAAGGTCATCAGGCATTTGAATGCCGCAATGATGGGAAGAAGATGTCTAATGATGCAAACAAAGAAAGGGATACACAGAATGAACCTCCTAAACTTCAATGTTACAAGTGCAAGGAGATGGGGCATTATGCCAATCAATGCCCAAATCCAAGGGTTGATGATGATGATCGACGTCAACCAACTCTTAAGGCTAAAGACAAAGGAAAGTCACATGCAATTTCTATCAGCGATGTGGAGTACGATAACGAAGTGGTGAAAGGTACACTTACCATCCACTCTAAAGTAGAAAATGTTTTATTTGATTTTTCATCCACCCACTCTTTTATTTCTGAAGAATTTTCTAAGGGTATCACCATATTACCTCAACAATTAGATGTTGAGTTAGCTGTGACAACCCCTAATGGCACAATAGTCGCATCAAAAGTTTATAATTCTTCTCCGATTGAAGTTTGTGGGAAAGTGCTTCCTGAAAATCTTGTGATCCTTCCTATAGTGGAATTTTATGTGATTCTTGGCATGGATTGGCTTTCTTTATATGGAGATCATATCAATTGACAAATAAGGGAAGTCACATTTCATATTCCAGATTAATCTATGATCGTTTATCGATGCAAGGATAAACATAACCTTCCAGTGGAAATTTCTTCCATCTTATGGGTCTTGATTCCACTAAATGAAGGTTATTTATCTCAAATGGTTGGTGAGAAACTCATGATTAAGAATATGCCCATTGTACGGGAGTTTGATGATGTCTTTCCAGAGGAATTATCGGGTCTTCCACCAAATCGTGAAGTTGAGTTTTCAATAGAACTCGTACCGGGTGCTTTACCTATTTCAAAGACACCTTATAGAATGGCCCCAATTGAGTTGCAGTAATTGAAGAAGCAACTCCAAGAGAATCTTGATAAGGGGTTCATACACCCTAGTGCGTCACCTTGGGGAGAACTTGTTCTGTTTGTTAAGAAGAAATATGGATCAATGAGACTCTTCATTGATTATCAAGAACTTAACAAGATCACTATCAAGAACAAATATCCTCTCCCGAGAATTGATTTATTATTTGACCAACTTCGCGGAGCTCAATAATTTTCCAAGATTTATCTTTGTTCAGGGTATCATCAATTAAGGTTCAAAAGGGATGATATACCAAAGACGGCTTTCCGTACAAGGTATGGACACTATGAATTTATAGTGATGCCATTTGGTCTTACTAATGCCCCTGCTATCTTAATGGATCTAATGAATAGAGTCTTTAGAGACTATCTTGATTAGTTTTTGGTAGTCTTTATAGACGATATTCTTGTATATTCAAAGAGTAAGGAAGAATATGAAGATCACTTGAGAATTATATTAAAGACCCTAAGAAAGGAGAAGCTTTATGACAAATTTACCATGTGTGAATTTTGGCTTCAAAAAGTTG
The DNA here is from genome assembly GCA_963277665.1 of Viscum album. Taxonomy (NCBI): domain Eukaryota; kingdom Viridiplantae; phylum Streptophyta; class Magnoliopsida; order Santalales; family Viscaceae; genus Viscum; species Viscum album. The sequence goes on along the minus strand of OY728138.1, from coordinate 1,226,655,217 downwards.
AATTTTTGGGTCACATAATCTCAAAAGAGGGGATATCTGTGGATCCAACAAAAATAGAGGTTATCGAAAGATGGTCGAGACCAACAACAGTAACTGAGATCCAAAGTTTTCTTGGTTTGGCTGGATATTATCGATGTTTTGTGAAATATTTCTCACGATTATCTAATCCACTCACCAAGTTGACTCGGAAAGAAGTTAAGTTTGTTTGGACAAAGGAATGTGAAGAGAATTTCAAGGAGTTGAAAAGAAGGTTATCCAGTGCACCTATGCTCACACTGCCTTGTAGTGGAGAAAGGTTTGTGATCTATAGTGATGCATCCAAGAAGGGATTGGGGTGTGTTCTCATGAAAAATGATATGGTGATAGCTTACGCCTCACGATAGTTGAAAATCCATGAGCAAAATTACCCAACTCATGATTTGGTGTTAGCTGCGGTAATATTTGCATTAAAGATTTGGAGGCATTATCTTTATGGAGAAAGGTGTGATATTTATATTGATCATAAAATTTTAAAGTATATTTTCACACAAAAGGAGCTGAATATGCGCCAAAGAAGATGGTTGGAGCTAATTAAGGATTACAACTGCTCAATTAATTACCACCCTGGGAAAGCAAACAAGGTGGCAGATGCATTAATTCGACAAGACCATGCCAGTTTATCCATGATGAGGATCACAAAAGATCCAATATTTATGGATTTACAAAGGATGGATCTTGGAATTATAATGGAAGGGGAAAAATCTTATCTTTCTCAAATGAATGTTCAACCATCTATACATGTGATGATTAAAGAGGCATAAAAAGAAGATGTAGAGTTACAAAAGAAGGTGAGAAATGTTCCTGAATTCAACCTTGATTGTGATGGGATAATAAAGTTCAGGAATCGGGTTTGTGTTCCTCCCATCCCTGAATTAAAGAAGGAGCTGCTAGATGAGGCTCATAGTTATTCATTCTTTATTCATCCTGGAAGCACGAAGATGTATAGGGACCTGAAAGAGTACTTCTGGTGGGATGGCATGAAAAGAGATGTTGCTGAATATGTCTCTCGATGCTTGGTTTGTCAGCAAGTTAAAGCTGAGAGACAGAAGTCTAAGGGAATGTTACAACCATTACCCATACCCGAATGGAAATGGAAAACATCACTATGGACTTTGTCATCGGACTTCCTAAAACATCCAAAGGCAATAATGATATTTGGGTCATAGTTGATCATCTTACAAAGTATGCACACTTCATTTCTATTAGAGAGGATTTCTCTCTGGATTAGCTTGCCATGATATATGTAAAGGAAGTGGTAAGATTTCATGGAGTACCAATTTCTATTATATCTGATCAGGATCTGAGGTTTGCCTCAAAGTTCTGGTGAAATCTTCAGCATACTATGGATACAGAGTTGAGTTTCAGCACTGCTTATCATCCTCAGACAGACGGTCAGTCTGAGAGGACGATTCAAACTCTAGAAGATATGTTGAGAGCTTGCTCTATGGATTTCAAAGGTGGTTGGGATTAACACATACCTTTGGTGGAATTTTCTTATAATAATAGCTTTCACTCTAGTATTCAGATGGCTCCTTATAAAGCTCTCTATGGAAGGAAATGCATGACTCCAACTTTCTGGGATGAAGTTGGGGAAAGAAAGCTATTAGGACCTGATCTTGTTGATGAGATGGAAGAAAAGGTCAGATCTATTCAACAACACATAAGAGCATCTCAGAGTCGACAGAAAATTTATGCCGACAACCGAAGAAAAGACCTAGAGTTTGAAGTGGGGGATAAAGTGTTCTTACGAATATCTCCTTGGAATAGAGTAATGAGATTTGGATAGAAGGGAAAGTTGAGCCCTAGGTATATCGGTCCTTTTGAAATACTGGATCGTGTTGGGAAGGTAACTTACCGATTGGAGCTTCCACCGAATCTATCTCAAGTTCACGATGTGTTCCATGTATCTCTCCTGAGAAAGTACATACCTGATCCTTCACATGTACTCAGCTCAGAAGTTGTACCGCTGGAACCAGATCTTTCTTATAAAGAACTGCCGATAGAGATTCTCGATCGTAGTGAAAAAGTCCTACAGAACAAGACCACTCGCTTGGTGAAATTTTTATAGAGGAACCACCAATTAGAAGAAGCTACATGGGAGCTTGATGATATGATGAGGGAGAGGTATCCTCATCTGTTTGTTACAAGTGATGAATTTCGAGGGCGAAATTCATTTTAAGGGGGGTAGAAGGTAACACCCGAGACTTTTATGAGAAATATTTTGTTTTTATGTTATATAAATCATCAAAGGAATCTTTCACTACACACAACACTATCTTGGCTTTCTTTACACGTAACCGCGACCTTCCTCAATAGCTTGCGTCGTAGGCAATACCGAGTTTCACTAAACAACGATATGCTATTAAAATATTATTAAAACTAGCAGTTATGAATAGTAATAACCACTTTTTGAAATTTTATAAATTCTATTTTTCAAAATGGACTTCATTTTTGGATTTGGAATATCGAAATTAGCCTAAGGTGAAATTTTGGTATTTTTCTGGAAACTTTCAATTTTTGATGAATAGTTGAAACACTGGGTTACTATTTAAAAACCGAATTTTTATTTAAATAATTATTTATTTTATTTAAATATATTTTAGGTCAAAATTGATACATAATACCTATATAAGTTCAATTCAATTCATTGGAGTCATTTTATAATAATTTTAGATATATAAAAACTTTATTGAACTTCTCACCGTCTTTTACCCACCTCCTAGGATAATTTGCAAATTTACATAAAACTTAATTTTACTTCTTCTGTGAGTGGAATTTCAAAAATCCGAGAGACACGATTGATGTCAGTAAGTAAAATGTGGTTCAATGAGATGAAAATAATTTTTGGTGAATAGTAACTTTTTACTTTTTTTTACCACGGTTAAAAGTAAATAGGGTAATTAAGGGTAAAAATGATATTATTATTACCCTAAAACATTTCCTAATTCTATTGGATAAGTTTAATTCGACCAAAAAAACCTTAGGAATAAAATATGACCATTTATTCCCACTTGGATTAGATTAGGACATTTAATACTAATTTATTTAAAGAAGGGTTAAAATAGTTAAAATCAAAGTTTAATAAGTAAATAATTTTTAATATAGGGTTATACATGAGATAAATTCAACTATAAATATTCATTAGAAAGATAAAAATATTTCCCACATAATAGTATTTTATTTGTAATTTTTATACATTAAATAATTTAATTTATTTATGACACAATGATGATGCAGTAATTATCTTATTAATGAAATATTGACATAATTGATATTATAAATACCCAAATAAATGTAATTTGAGACTTTTTATGAATTAAAATAATTTTATAGGTTAATATGACATGTTATTATTGATTTAATGAACTTTTTTCGAAATAATCATTCTGTTATGATTTTCACAAAAATCAATTACCAAATACTGTCAAAATTGACATAAAATAGTTTTTAAAACAAATATTATATTATTAATTGTTCTTTTATTCCTAAAAATCTATGGTTCGGCCAAATGACTTAGATAAGGTTATATATATTAATAATAAACAACTTGGGGGTCTCTTGGATGTATATGATAAGTTTATTCACTATATAATATAAAAATACAAAGGGACATGGTAAATGTCAATCTAATTAACTAAGAGTTAAAACTAAAATATAAGGTTAATATAATGACCTAAACTTGTCTAAATTCTATTGTATGATAGTATTTCGACCCATCCCCACCTTATATTCGAAATAAATCAATTTAGAGCTATTAAAACCGAATATGGCTTTATAATAAAATAATATTTTTAGTTATTCCAAAGGTGCCCCTCTCCTCCCTTATAAAAGGGCACCTCCTCCCTCTCTTCCTCACACCACTTTGAGCCTTCAAGCTCAGCAAACCCCTGACAATTTCTCCTCTACAGTTTCCTAGAAACATCCTAGAGGTCCTGGTATTCTTCAAAGACCAATTTTAGTGCCCTAAAAGGAGGTATCAAAGAAGCGCTTCAAAGAAGAGGTAATGTACGTTACCGATTCTTTCAAATTTATTTCTTCTTCCACTTCTTCTTCTTTAGTTGTTTCATTATAAATTAATAACATCAGTATCACTCATATACTTATATGTTATTATAAGTATGAAACAACCCTATTTCGCCATATATCGATCCTACGGAAAACGAAATCACCGCGCGTGCGTACGTACGGAATACTGTCTCCACGCCGTGGTGTAATCTATTTTCCACCACCACCTTACTTGGATGGGTATAATGGTGTAAATAATAACTATAAATTATTATTTTAAATTGATATTGATTATGAAATAGTATACATACACTCCAATATAATTCCACGATCATGGGAACGATATCATCGCTCGTGCGTACGTACGGAATACCGTCTCCACGATGTGATGTGACTCGTTCTACATGATCTTCATTGCATAATGATTATATAAATGAATTTAATGAATGAATATGTTATATATTATACTAATACCATTCTGTAAATGAGTTATCTATAACCTAAAAAGAAGAATAAGAATTTATTCGACAAAACACGCATAAGAACAAAAAGTAATAAACACCCGAATAACAAGTAGCAATGAAATATTACTAATAATAAGCTAAGAATATGACCATATATGATATCATAACAATGAGTATGATTCTGGAATAAGTCAATGACACTATTTAAATCATTATACAGGAGTTTCGGACACTTAAGAAGCAAATCAGACCTAAGGTAAGGGAAATATCACGATCTCATTTTTATCCGAGATTGTTTATACTTTGGAATTTACTGGGGTGTATTTTATCATCCACATCTATGTTTCCTCAATATGTAATATTATTTCCATCCACCTACAATTGTTTAAATCCAATTTTACCCTTCGGTGAGTTTTTAGTAAAAGATATGAAATGAATCTTTTGTCGTTTTTCGTACGAGGTACTTTTTGACTTTTCCGACAAAAGTATGAGAAGAATGTTTTTTTAACTCATACGGCCTGAATGGAATTTTAAAACATTATTTCCAAGAAACTTCCTTTAAATGTTTTCATGTTTATTTTTAATCAACTTCTTTTAGTTCAAAATTATATGACATTCTAAGAAAGGAAAAATGTTTTTGAAGTAGAAAGGATATTTTCCTCAAGAATGGAGTTCAAGCGTTTTATCAAAATTATTTTCCATCTAAGATAATATAGGGTTATGTTTCTATCCCTATTTTTACATTGATTTGATTATGTTATGATCTAATTATTTTTATGATGTCCTTTTATATGGATTCTGTTATGATGGCATGATGTTTAAGATTCCCATTTTTATTACATGGGTTATGCTATGATGTATGATTTATTATTTTGTGGCACACATAATAATGGTATCATTATGAGATGGGTGGGACCTATATCTCCCTCCAATTCATTGGGTAAAGATTTTATATCTCATGAGATAGGCATGGATGGAACGGCAGGTTAAACTAGTTCAGTGAAACAGGACTGAAACAAGGAATGAACTCGGTTCAGAAATGGACTTTTTCCACTAAGATAGTCTCGGAAATGAGTCTTTACTAATAAGAAATTATTCTCTATTATTATGTGTGTATGACACAAAGCTTCAGGTTTTAAGTTATGATTATTGTGATTACATTTCACTACCATGATTTATCCCATGTTATGAAATTGTGATCTCTTTTGCAGGTTAAGATTTTCCAAAATGTTTTGTTCTTATGAATATGATGTGACTAATATTTCTTTTGTTTACCCTTACTGAGCATTTGAGCTCACCCTTTTGTATGTTTTCTTTCCCCAGGTCATGAAGAAGGTTATTAAGTAGGATATGCAAAAAAGGGACTCTAGATATGATGAAATAAATGGGAATCAATGTAGATGCTTTATGTACCAGTTGTTTATGTTTCCCAGTTTCTAAAGACACTATACCTATACGGTCCTTTCATGGTTTTGTTATATGTTGTAATAAGTATGCTTCAATTTTGAAGTAATAACCATGTATGTAAAGTATGGGTCGTTATACTTGCACTTGATGTTCGCAGATGAAACAATTTTTTTATCAATGGTAGTATAAGGTTAGTGTAGGGATTGAATGGGATTCTAGGGGAATACCGCAAGTGGAGTGGCCAGGTGGTGAACAAAGAGAAAAGACTTTTTTATACAACCAGTAAGATCCCAGTAAGGTGGGAGAGGGACTTGGGGGTTATCATGATTACGAAAATAGGATCATTTCCCATGGAGTATCTCGGGGCACCAATTAGTCCTTCTTCCATTAGGATTCTTCATTTTGATAAGCTCATAAGTCAAATCTCGGGGCATATCTACAATTGGAAAATTAGATTCTTATCTTTTGTAGGTCGCATTACTCTAGTGAACAGTGTTCTTGTTTCAATTACCATGAACATTCTTTCCACCCTGAAGGTGTCCAAGAGAGTGATTATCAACTAGGAGAGGATTGTAGTGTCCTTCATTTGATATGGACAGATGGAAGGAAGTCATCACTGGGCATCGAGGAAACGTCTTGCTCAAACCCTCTCCGAAGGGGGAATTAATTTGAGGAGTGTCTCCTCCACCATGAAATGTATTCATTCCAAACTTGCTTGGGAGGCTATGGAGGGTCTCTCTCTTTAGGGAAGGACATTGCAGAAAATTTATGGCTTGAACATGAGTGAGAAGAGAACTCAAACTTCTTAGATATGAAGCCTGGTTCATCCATACATGGATACTCTAGACCACCTTTCTCAGTGGGTTTTTGTAACACCCCAAGCTTCCACGGTATGCTTCTCTTTGAATAATACAATAGCATGTGTTGTACGCAACTTTGAGTTCTAACACACACACCACAACCAATCAAACTAGCAGTTATGAATAGTAATACCCACTTTTTGAAATTCTATAAATTTTATCTTTCAAAATGGACTTCATTTTTGGATTCGGAATATCAAAATTATCCTAGGGTGAAATTTTGGTGTTTTCTGAAAACTTTCATATTTTGATGAATAGTGAAAATTACTAAATTTTATTTAAAAACAACTTTTTTAATAAAAATAATTAATAGTGATAAATTATTAATTTGAGTGATTTTAAAGTATATTTGTAATATATTTTTACCATTTAATACAATTTTGGTCATTGGACATAATTTCACAATTAAACCGCACATAAACAAGTGTCAATCTTTTGATAGTTATTATCTCTAGAAAACACGTTTTTTGTTTTAACAACGGAATTTAATTTTAAATTAATTTCTGCCACTTCTGTGTTTTGAATTTAGAAAAATGGATTCTATATTTGGAATCAGGATTTCCAAATTGTATAAATAGGTAACTTTTATCTTTAGACATTTTGAATAATTACTTTGGTTAATATTTTATTTACCATGGTTAAAGGGTAAATCTGGTAAATAAGGGTAAAAAAATAAAATTATAATAATAATAAATTACTCTAAAACATGTATTAACCTTATTTATTGATACTTTTCCTACCATGGGCATCTTTGGGTCGATTTTGGAACCCCATGGAGCCACTTGTAGTTGATAAGAACACTTTATATTAATTAAGTTAAAGTAAATACAAAAATGATATAAGCATATGTCTTTTAGCAAAACAATTTTTACATAGGGTTATATATGTTATATTTTCAACTATAAATATTCATTATAAATCTAAAAATATTTCCTATATAATTTTATTTTATTTATAATTTTTATACATTGAATAATTAAATATATTTATGACACAATAATGATGGAGTATTTTCCTTATTAATGAAAGAATCAAATAATTGGTATTATAAATGTTAAAATAAATATACTTTTACAGTTTTGATGACATCAAAGAATTTTATTGGTTAATATGACATGTTATTATTGCTTATATAAATTTTTTTCGAATAAATAAAGATTTTAAGACTTTAAACAAAATCAATTATTAAATAGTGTCAAAATTGACATAAAAGAGTTTTTAAAACAAATATTATATTATTAATTGATATTCAATTCCTAAAAATCTAAGGTTCGTCCAAAGGACTTATATCATGATATTTGTATCATTAATGTACCACTTGGGGGTTTTTTGGATGTATATAGTAAGTTTATTAACTATATAATATAAAAATTCAAAGTGACATGGTAAATGTCAAACTAATTAACTAAGAGTTAAAACTAAAAGATAAGGATAATATAGTGACCCAAACCTATATAAAATCTATTGGTTGAAAGTATTTAGACCCATAACCACCATATAATTTGAATAATACACTTTGGAGCCATTAGAAACCGAATGTGAATTTATTATAAATTAATACTTTAATTTTTTCTTAAAGAGACCCTCCTCCCCCTTATAAAAGGACACCACTTAACCAATTCTTCACGCCTTAAAAGCCTTTTGGTTTGACCAAACTCTACCCAAATATCCTCCAAACTTCCCTCACTTTAACTTAGAGGCCTTAGTTTGATCATAAAGACAACCTAAGAGCCCTTTTTATCAAATCAAAAGCAAGAACCCGAAGAAGAGGTAATGTTTTCACCACCCTTTTTCAAGTTCCTTTCTTCTTAAACTTCTTATTTATTTGTTATTTAATTTATAAAATAATAACTCCAGTATATTATATATACTGTGATGTTATTATAAATATTTTACAACCATATTCATTATTCTATCCAACCTTTGAATGACATGTCACCAAACGTGTGTACGTACGGCTTACCGTCTCCACGTCGTGGTGTAATTGTTATTCAAAAACATTATTATTTGGATGGGTATGATAATGATATGTAATTGATGTAAATAATAAATATAACATGATAATTATTATGTATATATGATATACCATCCAATTATATATTATTTTAATATCAAAAGAATGATATTGTCGCTCGTGCGTACGTACGGACTACCGTCTCCACGAACGTGATGAGATTCATTCCCCATCGTATCCATGCAATTATAATTCTCATTTTATGATTAAAAATAATTTTTAAGGACTTAATATAATTCTATATATGAATAATATACAACCTATCCATAAAAAACACGTATTATATATAACATAAAACAAGTAAGTTAACACCCGAAACGATGATAATACTAAGATATTATTAACAAATCAATGTTAAAAGATCATATATGATATCATATTAATGTATATGATTCTTTTATAATTTAATAAAAATTATTTCACCGTTATACAGGAGTTTAACCTACCCCCAACAAAGTAAAAGTACAAGGTAAGGGTTTATTTCACAATCTCTTCATTATCCGAGGTTGTTTATATGTAATTATCTACTGGGACCTCTTTATCATCAACATCCATGATTCTTAAAAATGTATTTCAAATAATTCTTAATATTTTACAGACTATGGGTTAAGTTCATGATACCCTTTTTTGACTTTTTATAAAATGGTTTGAAAGGAATCTTTCAGTTGTTTTCTAAACAAGGTCATTTTTAACCTTTTCGACAAAATTAAGGTAAGAATGTCTTTTTTTTAACTTATACAATGGGTGCGGCTATTTTCCGCCATTATAAAATTTTCAAAGATTCCCTTAGAAGATTATAAGAATGTTTTCCAAGTAAATGTTTTCTTTTATAATTATGTGACTCTTAAATGATTTCAAAAAAAGATATATTTCTCTCAAATAGTTTTGATTTCATCTATGTTAACATCTTTTTAAATGTTTTAAATATTTATTCTTCTAAACCATTATCATTAATGTACATGTTTGAAAAATGGTTTTAAGGATTTATTTAAAGTTACAAGAATGTTTTAAAATGTTAATTACTTTATAATGTTTCAAACTGGTATGGGACACTTTGATTTAAAAAAGTCTTTAAATGTCTTCCTTTCTAAATTGTGTGACTTTTAAATGTTTTCATGAAAAGGGATATTTCAATCAACGATTTTTACAAATAATTTCCATCTATGTCAAATCCTTTAATGGATTTTAAACTTTTTTTGAAGTTGATTTATTATTATACAAAACTTCCATATTGTATTTAAGGTTTTTTGATATGTTTGACTATGGATGTGTTATTTTTATACCGTTCATGGTTTATAGTTAAAGTATTGACATTTCGTATCCTAGTTCTTATACGAATATTTATGTTATGTTTCAACCATTTCATATGAGGAATGTATTGGACATAGTAAGTGATGGGTGGACCCCGCTATAGCTCCTCGATGCATCGGTAGGTCTCATGAGACAACTAGATGTGGAATTGGTCGAGGCCCTTTCCCAATTTTATTTATGGTTTTGGCTAAGGCCTTAATCATTTTTAGACGTCTTGGCTGAGGCCTTGAAAAAAAGTTTCAGAATGTTCGGCATTATATATTCCCTTATTATGGAAATAATATTGATGGTTCATGTGGTCATTCGACTAGTAGAATACCCATGATTATGTTTTAATATGGCATTATTTACTCAGCTCATATTCTTTCCATAAAAGTGTTCATGTTTATTATTGGTAAAGGATTGTGGTTTCAATTATTTACCATGCTTAATATTTATGTCATTTTCCACTGTATTACTTACCCTTACTAAGCGTTTGAGCTCACCCCTTTCTTATGTTTCATTTTCCCAGGATATGAATAAGATAGTTATTAGTGACTTTATGGCATAATATAGGAGGCTTGGATGTTTCTAATAGAGTAAATTCATGTTGTATTTCTTTTCAAGTTGTAAAGTTGAACTTAGGTATGAATCTTATTTCCAATAATACTAAACTAATCGGTCTTTTGAGACATGATTTCCTTATGATCATGCCAATATTATGTAATAATGCACCGACTCTAGGTCACTGAGGTCGGGTTGTTACATTTGGTATCAGAGGATGTTTAATACAAACCTTGGAAACTAGATTTAGATAAACTCTTATTAGAGCACATAGAACTAAGATGGACTTTGAGGATTAGTATAGAAGAACTTCCTAGAATTTTGGTATTGTATAGATTTTGTGAGTTTTACAATAAATACATCCATGTCTGGATACGAGCAGGTAGAGGCAGCTCTGGCACAGATGTACCTAGGGGTAAAACCCGAAAACACTGCTTTGAGCTAGACTCGAATGAGAACTGGTGCACGACAACAGGCCTTGTTGCACTCTTGTTTACGAAACTCCTGGGGGATATGCTTAAGATAATTCTCATTTTCTTTACAAACCATTATGAAGGGTTTATGAGTATATACTTCCTCATAGAAAACAATTTTATGATTATGGATTATATCCATAAATAGTTCAATTTATGTTAAGTGCTTTTACAAGTATGGAATTATGTATTTTGACTCATAAATTGATCTAGTGTATGCCATTGTTTAGAAATGGCGCCTAGTGGAAGAAATGGAAATTGTATCAATGGACGCACTCCATGTAGGGATTTCCCTCCTTCTCAAGATAATTATAGTGGAGCTGGTGATGCAACTGGTGCTGATCAGCTAATCACCATACTGAGATAACTCACTCAGGTTATGAATAATAACCTTACCCATATGGAGCACCCAGATCCACAGCATGGTGGATCAATGTTAGATCGCTTCATGAGGAAACAACCACAAACATTCAATGGGAGTAAAAATCCCTTAGTAGATGGGAAATGGATAAATTCCTTAGAGAAAATATTCCATGCTTTGGGGAGTAGTGAAAGGGAAAAAGTTATCATGGCAGTTTACCGCCTCACTGGAGATGCTGATCAATGGTGGTCATTGATTCAAAACACAAAGGAAGATGATGAAGTGTCAAATATGGAATGGAGGGAGTTTAAATAAATTTTATGAGAGAAATAATTTCCTCGTGACCATCGAGCAGATATGGAAAGGCAATTTCACAGTCTGAGGCAAAAAAAGGATCATAATGTTGTAAAGTATGAGGATAACTTTACAAGGTTATCAAGTCATGCTGCAGATTATATACATAACCCAAGAAGTAAGATTGATTGTTTCTCTGATGGGTTAAACCCATTTCTCCGTTAAGCTTTAGTATCGCAATCCTTCTGGTCATACGAAGATATTGTATCATGTGATATCAAGACAAAGAAGGAATTATCTAAGTCTTATGACTTTAAATCAAATAAAGAGAACAAGAGATCTACTAAACAATCTGGGAAAGGAAATAAGGAAACAGGGAAGAAGGGAAGAATTGAATTTCCACCTTGTGATAATTGTGGATGGAAGCACCCCGGTGTCTGTCTAAAAGGAAAAGGATTATGCTACAAGTGTGGATAGAAAGGACATCTAGCTGGTGATTCTAAAGGAAAGAAAGACGCTACCAATGTTCAATGATACAATTGCAGGGAGATGGGAAATTATCAAAATGAATGTCCTAATCGTTAGAGAAACTTACCTCAGAAATGTCCAAGGGATCAAGGATAAGAATATATTATCACTACTACTGAGGTAGAGGATCCTAAAGACATGGTGGTAGGTAATTTAATGGTTTCTTCAAGTTTATCCAATAATTTATTTGATTCTAGGTCATCGCATTGTTTCATATCTTCCTAGTTTTCTAAGAAAAATAGATATTTCCAATTTGATTTAACAAGGGAGTTGTCATTCAAAACTCCTAAGGGAAGTATCATTGCTACAAAGTTCTGTGAATCAGACCCCATTAGAGCATATAAATGTTCTTTATCTGCTGATCTCATCATTATACCCATGAGTGAATTTGATATAATCCTCGGTATGGATTGGCTTTCAGACCATGATGCGAGGATTTATTGTAAGAAGAAGGAGGTTACGATTTTTCATGATGATGATAAGGAACAACTTATCTTTAGAGCAGAATCATCGCCACCTAATTCTTATCTAGATCCATCCTCAGTAGCTCAACTAAATTCAATTATCGGGGAGGAAGAGAATGAAATAACTCTGGGTGAGGAAAGTAATGTTCAAATAGAGGATGTACCTATTGTAAAATAATATGTAGATGTGTTTCTGGAAGATTTACCTAGACATCCTCCAGAATGAGAAATTGAGTTTTCTATTGATTTAATTTCTGGTTCAAGGCCTATATCGAAGACCCCTTATATAATGGCCACTGTGGAATTAGTTGAACTAAATAAAAAACTAGAGGAATTGAGTAATAAGGGATTTATTCTCCCTAGTGTTTCTCCATGGGGAGCCCCTATCCTTTTTGTTAAGAATAAATATGGATCTATGAGGTTATGTATCGACTACAGGGAAATCAATGCTATAAAAATAAAGAACAAGTATCCCCTACCTCGCATTGATGATTTATTTGACCAACTTCATGGATCTCAATATTTTTCAAAGATTGACCTTCGATCTGGATACCATCAGTTGTGTGTAAAGAAGGAAGACATTCCAAAGATAGCATTTCGAACCAGGTACGGGTATTACGAGTTTATAGTAATTCCTTTTGGATTGACTAATGCACCCTCTGTATTCATGGATCTAATGAATATAGTTTTTAAGGAATATCTCGATGATTTTGTAGTGGTATTTATTGATGATATCTTGGTATAATCCAAAATCTATGAGGATCAGGAAAATCATTTGCGTATTATCCTGAATACTCTTAGAAGACATGAATTATATGGGAAGTTTAGCAAGTATGAATTTTGGCTTCAGGAGATTTATTTTCTTTTCCATATTTTCTCTAAGGATGGAATATCTATTGATCCTTCTAAGACCAAGGCAATCCATGAATGGCCAGCACCAACGAGTATAACTGAGGTACACAGTTTTATTGGTTTAGCAGGTTATTGTCGACATTTTGTCCAGAACTTTGCCCGATTGGCTAACCCATTAACGAAGCTCACACGTAAAGGGGTTAAATTTGTTTCGACCAAAGAGTGTGAATAATGTTTTGAAGAATTGAAGAAAAGATTATTCAATGCTCCTATATTGACTCTACCATCGGGGAATGATGGGTTTGTTATTTATAGTGATCCATCGAAGAAAGGACTTGGTTGTGTCCTTATATATAATGATAGGGTTATTTCCTATGCATGACGACAACTGAAAATTCCTCAGAAAAACTATCCTACTCATGATCTTGAGTTAGCTGCTATAATTTTTTCTTTTAAGATATAGAGACATTATCTCTATGGTGAAAATGTGAGATTTATACTGATCACAAGATTTTAAAGTACATTTTCTCACAGAAATAACTCAACATGAGGAAAAGGTGATTGCTTGAACTACTCAAGGATTATGATTCCATGATACACAACCACCCAAGGAAGGAAAATAAGGTGGAAGATTCTTTGAGTAGAAAGGATCATGGAGTTTTTAACATGATGAGAATTGAAAGGGATTCTATTTTCATGGATCTAGTGAAGATGGATATGGGAATCACCATGGAAGGTGAAACATCAATACTTTTTCAAATGGTTTCCAAACCATCTTTACTAGAAAGGATAAAGAGTTCTTAGACTGGTGATGAAGAGTTTCAAAAGAATATTAAAGCTGTGAATGATGGGATATTGAGAGACTTTGTGTATGAAGATGGAATTTTGAAATTTGGGAAGAGACTTTGTGTTCCTGATATACATGATCTAAAAAGGGAATTGTTGGACGATGCTCATAGTTCCTATTTCTCTATACACCCTGGGATCACAAAAGTGTATAGAGATTTGAAGGAACATTTTTGGTGGGAAAACATGAAGAGGGAGATTGATGATTTTGTTTCAAGATGTATGGTTTGTCAACAAGTGAAAGCTGGAAGGAAACAACCTGGTGGAGTATAGCAACCTCTTCCCATACCTGAGTGGAAATGGGATAATATTATGATGGACTTCGTCATGGGGCTACCAAAGACTCCTAGAAGGAATGATGAAATATGGGTTATTGTTGATCGTCTTACCAAGTTATCACATTTTATTACTATAAGAGAAGATTTACCACTTGAACGTCTAGCAAGACTATATATTAATAAAGTTGTGAGACTTCATGGAGTACCCATATCAATTTTTTCTGGTCGTGATCCCCATTTTACTTCAAGATTCTGGAAGAGTCTTCAGAAGGCCTTGGATACTGAACTTCTTTTGAGCACTACCTACCACCCTCAAACAGATGGACAATCAGAACAGACTATTCAAACCTTAGAAGACATGTTGAGATCTTGCTCACTTAACTTTCAGGGTTTTTGGGATCAATATTTACCTCTGTTGGAATTTTCCTATAACAATATCTTCCATTCAAGTATTCGGATGGTACCATATGAAGCGTTATACGGAAAGAGATGTCGCACACCAACCTTTTGGGATGATGTTGCTGAAAGAAAACTTGTAGGCCCAGAACTGGTGTAGGAAACAATGTAAAAGGTAAAGGTAATCCAAAACCACATCAAACCAGCTCAAAGTAGGTAGAAGAGCTATGTCGATAACCGAAGGAAGGATTTGGAATTTCAGGTAGGAGATCATGTTTTCTTGAAGGTATCTCCATGGAAGGGAGTTATACATTTCGGTAAGAAAGGTAAATTGAGTCCCATGTACATTAGATCTTTCGAAATTCTAGAATGGATTGGGGCTGTAGATTACCGTTTGGCAATGCCGCCAAGTCTCTCCAAAGTTCACGATTTGTTCCACATATCACTATTGAGAAAATACATGTCTGACCCAATCCATGTACTAACTTATGAGGAATTAGAACTGGAACCTAATCTGTCTTATTGCAAAGAGCCCGTCAGGATTCTCGATACAAGAGAACAAGTGCTGAGAAACCAGGCGACTCGTCTGGTAAAATTTCTATGGAGAAACCATAAGATGGAAGTGGCAACATGGGAACCCGAGGAACTTATGATGAAGAACCACCCAAGTATTTTCATGCGGTAGTATTCTAGAAATTTCAAGGATGAAATTATTGGAGGGGATAATGTAACACCCCAAGCTTCCACGGTATGCTTCTCTTTGAATAATACAGTAGCGTGTGTTGTATGCAACTTTGATTCTAACACACACACCACAACCAATCAAACTAGCCGTTATGAATAGTAATACCCACTTTTTAAAATTTTATAAATTTTATCTTTCAAAATGGACATCATTTTTGGATTCAGAATATAGAAATTATCCTAGGGTGAATTTTTGGTGTTTTTCTGAAAACTTTCATATTTTGATGAATAGTGAAAATTACTAAATTTTGATTAAAAACAACTTTTTTAATCAAATTAATTAATAGTGATAAATTATTAATTTGAGTGGTTTTAAAGTATATTTGGAATTTATTTTTACCATTTAATACAATTTTGTTCATTGGACATAATTTCACAATTAAACCGGACATAAACAAGTGTCAATCTTTTGATAGTTATTATCTCTTGAAAACACGCATTTTGTTTTAACAACGGGAATTAATTTTAAATTAATTTCTGCCACTTCTGTGTTTTGAATTTAGAAAAATGGATTCCATATTTGCAATTATGATTTCCAAATTTTGTAAATAGGTAACTTTTATTTTTAGACATTTTGAATAATTACTTTGGTAAATATTTTATTTACCATGGTTAAAGGGTAAATCCAGTAAATAAGGGTAAAAAAATAATATTATAATAATAATAAATTACCCTAAAACATGTCCTAACCTTATTGGTTGATACATTTCCGACCATGGTCATATTTGGGTCTATTTTTGGACCCCATGGAGCCACTTGTAGGTGATAAGGACACATTATATTAATTAAGTTAAAGTAAATACAAAAATAATATAAGCATATATCTTTTAGCAAAAAAAATTACATAGGGTTATATATGTTATATTTTTTACTATAAATATTAATTAGGAATATAAAAATATTTCCTACATAATGGTATTTTATTTATAATTTTTAGACAATGAATAATTAAATATATTTACGACACAATAATGATGCAGTATTTTCCTTATTAATGAAAGAATCAAATAATTGGTATTATAAATGTTAAAATAAATATAATTTGAAAGTTTTGATGACATACATGAATTTTATTGGTTAATATGAAATTTTATTATTGCTTAAATAAATTTTGTTGGAATTAATAAATATTTCAAGACTTTAACAAAAATCAATTACTAAATAGTGTCAAAATTGACATAAAAGAGTTTTTAAAATAATATTATATTATTAAGTGATATTCTATTCCAAAAAATCTAAGTTTCGGAAAAAGGACTTATATCATGATAGGTGTATAATTAATGGACCACTTGGGGGTTTCTTTAATGTATATAGTAAGTTTATTAACTATATAATATAAAAATACAAAGTGACATGGTAAATGTCAAACTAATTAACTAAGAGTTAAAACTAATAAATAAGGTTAATATAGTGACCCAAACCAATCTAAAATCTACTGGTTGAAATTATTTAGACCCATACCCACCTTATACATTGAATAATACACTTTGGATCTATTAGAAACCTAATATAAATTTATTATTAATTAATACTTTAAGTTTTTTCTAAAGAGTCCCTCCTCCCCCTTATAAAAGGACACCACTTCTAACCAATTCTTCACACCTTCAAAGCCTTTTGGTTCGGACAAACTCTGACCAAATATCCTCCCAACTTCCCTCACTTCAACATAGAGTCCTTATTTTGATCATAAATCCAACCTAATAGCCCTTTTGATCAAATCAAAAAGAAGAACCCGAAGAAGAGGTAATGTTTTCACCACCCTTTTTCAAGTTCCTTTCTTCTTCAACTTCTTATTTCTTTGTTATTTCCTTTATAAAATAATAACTCCAGAATATTCTATATACTATGATATTATTATAATTATTGTACAACCATATTCAGTATTCTATCCATCCTTTGAATGACATGTCACCATACATGTGTACGTACGGCTTACCGTCTCCACGTCGTGGTGTAATTGTTATTCAAAAAAATTATTATTTGGATGGGTATGATAATTATATGTAATTGATGTAAATAATAAATATAACATGATAATGATTCTTTATATATGATATACTATCCAATTATATATTATTTTAATATCAAAATAATGATATTGTCGCTCGTCGCACGTACGGACTACCGTCTCCACGAACGCGATGAGATTCATTCCCCCATCGTATCCATGCAATTATAATTCTCATTTTATGATTAAAAATAATGTTTAAGGACTTAATATCATTCTGGATATGAATAAGATACAACCTATCTATAACAAACACAGATTATATATAACATAAAACAAGTAAGTTAACACCCGAAATGATGATAATACTAAGATATTATTAACAAATCAATGTTAAAAGATCATATATGATATCATATTAATGTATATGATTCTTGTATAATTTAATAAATATTATTTCACCATTATACAGGAGGTTAACCTACCCCCAACCAAGTAAAAGTACAAGGTAAGGGTTTATTTCACAATCTCTTCATTATCCAAGGTTGTTTATATGTAATTATCTACTGGGACCTCTTTATCATCCACATCCATGATTCTTAAAAATGTATTTCAAATCATTCTTACTATTTTACAGACTATGGGTTAATTTAATTTATACCCTTATTTGACTTTTTATAAAATGGTTTTAAAGTAATCTTTCAATCGTTTTCCAAACAAGTCCCTTTTTAACCTTTTTGACAAAATTAAGCTAAGAATGTCTTTTTTTAACTTATACAGTGGGTGCGGCTATTTTTTGCCATTATAAAATTGTCTAAGATTCCCTTAAAATCTTATAATCATATTTTCAAAGTAAATGTTTTCTTTTATAATTATGTGACTCTTAAATTATTTCAAAAAAAGAGATATTTCTCTCAAATAGTTTTGATTTCATCTATGTCAACATCATTTTAAATGTTTTAAAGATTTATTCTTCTAAACCATTCTCATTAATGTCCTTTTTTGAAAAATGGTTTTAAGGATTTATTTAAAGGTACATGAATGTTCTAAAATGTTAATTACTTTAAAATGTTTCAAAGTGGTATGGGACACTTTGATTCAAAAAAGTCATTAAATGTATTCCTTTCTAAATTGTGTGACATTTAAATGCTTTCATGAAAAGGGATATTTCAATCAAAGAGTTCTAAAAACAATTTACATCTATGTCAAATCCTTTAATGGATTTTAAACTTGTTTTAAAGTTGATTTATTATGATACAAAACTTCCATATTGTATTTAAGGTTTTGTGATATGTTTGACTATGGATGTGTTATTTTTATACCATTCGTGGTTTATGGTTAAAGTATCGACATTTCATATCCTAGTTATTATATGAATGTTTATGTTATGTTTCAACCTTTTCATATGAGGAATGTATTGGACATAGTAAGTGATGGGTGGAGCCCGCTATAGCTCCTCGATGCATCGGTAGGTCTCATGAGACAACTAGATGTGGAATTGGTTGAGGCCCTTTCCCAATTTTATTTATGGTTTTGGCCGAGGCCTTAATCATTTTTAGATGTCTTGGCCAAGGCCTTGACAAAAAGTTTCAGAATGTCCGGCATTATACGTTCCCTCATTATGGAAATAATATTGATGGTTCATGTGGTCAGTCGACTAGTATAATACCCATGATTATGTTTTATTATGGAATTATTTACTCAGCACATATTCTTGCCATAAAATTATTCATTTTTATTATTGGTAAAGGCTTGTGGTTTCAATTATTTACCATGCATAATATTTATCTCATTTTGCACTGTATTACTTACCCTTACTGAGCGTTTGAGCTCACCCTTTCTTATGTTTCATTTTCCCAGGATATGAAGAAGTTAGTCATGAGTGACTTTCTAGCATAATCTATGAGGTTTGTATGTTTCTAATAGAATAAATTCATGTTGTATTTCTTTTCAAGTTGTAAAGTTGAACTTATGTATGAATCTTGTTCCCAATAATACTAAACTGATCGGTCTTCCAAGACATGATTTCCTTATGATCATGCCAATATTATGTAATAATTCACCGACTCTGGGTAACTGGGGTCGGATTGTTACAGTTTTGGGAATAGGGAGGATCAATTTTTAGCAGCAGGATTAGGGGGTGGGCAGGCTATGGTTCCTGGGATGCCCCATACCGGACCTTTATTTTAAAGAGGTAAGTGGACATCTCAGATTCATTTAGTCCATTATGTGTGGGAGCCAACTCACCATTTTCAACAGCATTGTTACTAGTGATGATCCTAATAGACTCATTTCCAGGGGCTCTATGTCGGGTGTATTCACCATCAAAGATTATATAGGTGTGACAAGGTACTTGTTGAATGAAGATCTGTGGGGGGGGACTCTATGGTGCAAAGATATTTCCTAAAAATTCAATTTTATTTTATGGCATGTGAGAATTAAAGCATTTCCTACTGATGATAATTTTCAATGCATGAGAGTGAACTTGGATTCTCTATGTTGGTGTTCCAGGTCTTTTAACCATGAAACAGTAGGATGCATATTCTATGAAATTGAATGTGAGAGAGGGATATGGCAGGCCTTTGGTACTTTTTTCTCTGGAAAGGGTGTGGTGGGGTGTAGGATAATTTCATCAATTCGTGGTTGAGAGGCGATGGATTGCATGGGGCAGATAGGAAAGCTAGGATGATCATCCTCATCATTGGATCTTGCGTTGTATGGAAGGCCTGGAATGACCCTCTCCACAACAACGTTTGCGAATCTCAGGCCAGTGTGATTTTTAAAATGAAAAACACAATTTTGGATCTGGTCCGATTAATTCATGACTATCATTCTGCGCCTTTAGTGAATTATATCATTCTGAGCATCTCAGGTGATAACCAAGTGGGTATTTTAGAGCAGGGACACTGGGTAAGATGGCGGGATCCTAGAAAGGGGTTAAAGTTAAATACAAATGGTTCTTTATTAAGGGGGGAGATGCGCGGGGGAGGTGTTGTTAGAAACTATGAGTGGTAAGTAATTGCAGCGTTTGTGGCTACATATGGAAGAGTTGATGTACTACAGGTGGAAGCTCAGGCTCTGGTTGAGGGTCCAAAGATATACATCCAAAGGAAAATTGTTTTAAAGATGGTGGAGATAGATTATATGATTCTTTATAAAGCACTAATTAGAAAATTTAGTAATCCCTGGAATATTGAATACATCATTCGGAAATGTAAAATTCTCATGGGAAACCATATTGAGGTATCTCACACATGGAAGGAGGGTAACATGGTGGCGGATTTTTTGGCATCTATGGAAACTTAAAACATACTTCTTCTTTGACCTAGGTTGTTTTTCTAGTGAGGGGATGAAGTTTGTTATTAATGATGTGATGGGACTGTATTACTTTAGACCACCGTGATGTGTTTTTTGGTATTCTGTGTATGGTTCTTTATTCAAAATCAATAAAAATGATAACTTCCATTCATTTATAGAGAGACATAACTTCTCAAATTGTTAATTGAAGATAAACAGAGCTGATGTCGAGCCTTTGAAGATGATTTCAAAAATATCACCAAAACTTAATATATAATCATAAATAAGAATAAAGTTCATGTGTGGTTGTCAAAATATTTCAGGAATATCTTCTTGTGTCACAATAGAGGATAATATGAATAGTTATTCACTCCATGTGGAGTCTAACTATTCAACATGTGGTGATGATTGTGAGTTATAGTTATCAGAGTTGACAAATAACTTCATTTTAAAAAACCTAGACCTAAGGATTTGAGAAGTAGAGGAAACTTCTGACCAATATAGAGACTTAAACTAACATCAAAAATGATAGGGGTTGGATATGTGGGGCATGTGTTAGGCTTAAAATGGGAAGAAGTTATGAACATATATAGAAGTGGAGTTTCTACCTTGACAATGAAGGATCCCACTTCTCACTTATCTATTTATGATGTATTCTGGATATCAATTTCTTGTGATACCTTTTTGTCTATAATAATTCATTATAGTTAATTATTTCATGGGGAAATACAATAATTTTTGTTTTTATATTCATTCATATTCTTTTTTGATCCTTTATAATCTAAAATTCTTTCTTTATGGGTATTATATTCAGTCTAGTTCTCTATTTTTAGGTATGTTTAAACTAAATGAAATTGAAAATTGAGACTATTTTGAGATCATTTTATCCACTTATTTTAATTGATAGATTATATGATTTAATTGGAAGAATGAACATTTAAATTTTTATAAAAGTAAATTTTTTGAATGACTCCCCTAGTTTGCAACTCATTTTTAAGATCATCCTTGTATTAATGAACGGATCCAACTAGATGTCCCTCTCAACCATATTTTTACTTGCCTCTTTCCCATAACCCCAGTTAACATTCATGACTTTGAATATATTTTCTTTTAACTCATTCACAAAATTATTCTTTATTTAACTAATTTTATTCTTCCGTTCATCATCTTTATCACTATTTTTAATTAGTTTAGTGAAAAATAATCCCTTTGTGCACTCACCCACCTTCCCTTGGTTTTGAAACTTATTTCCACTACACTAGTGTGAGTATGAGATACAAATTCATATTTTTATAATTCAACAACTTATCAAATTTTGTTTTTGTTTTCAAGGAAGAAATGAATTTGGTTTATTAGGTTTAAAACCCTAGATAAAAATAAAATAAAAAACATAAAAAATAAAATCATTTTAATGAATGTTGCTGCCAGGTGATGAATCTAAAATTTGATGCTCTTAGGTGTGTTCTTGATCTGAAAATTCTTATGGGTATTAATTATAATCTACTTTATTTTTCTATTAATAATGAATCAATTTAGGGATTAGAGTCAACATAATCAAAACCATTTGTGTTTTTTGTGGATATTATGGTCCCAATTCTTGGGAATGTTCCTATAATCATCCATGGAAGCCCAAATACTATAAAGAAAACCAAGACATCTATGAACTTGAACCCCAAGATCAATCAAAATTGAAACAAATTATAGTGAAGTTTCTTGCTAAATTCTAACAATAGAAGTAAGCATTTGGAATTCAAAAATCACAAACTAAAACATGAGATACTCTAATAAATTGTAAGATCAAATAAAAATTGAATGGAAAGATAAATTAAATTAATTGGAATATTTTTAGAATGAAATTATAGTGGAAAGTAGGGATAAAATTAAAGAGTAATCCACTGCTTTGGAATAATGTGAATATGATGAAGAATAGTTTTTCAATATAATTAACACTCTAAATTAAAGTAACAAATCCCATGGATTTTAGGAAACCTTAAGAGATGGTGAATTGAATTATTTTGAGAATGATCAAGAGCTATAAATGGAATGTCCATTTATCTTATTTCTTCCTAGTCCTGAAAAGGCATATTTCTATAAGAGTTTCAAGGGAATAATATATTTGGTGGAGAAATTTTTTAAAAATATGGAATTAAATTGTAAAACCCATTAAATATTTCATTCTGAGTAATCAATCAATAACTTCTATTTTGAAACTGGTGAATTTTTGGAAGACTAAATTAATTTTGAAGATGTGGATTATGAAATGTTTGAGCATGATTTGAAATGTGATATTCTATGTTTTGAAGTATGAACCCAATGAGTTGTTAATTACTTATTGATGATGAGGATAAGGGTATTTGAAGAAATATTTTTTCTAAAAAATCACTTCTTGGTCCTTCCACCTATGGTATTTCAAAATCCCTACTTATAGACTTAGAAATTGATGTTGATCCTTTAGAGAGATATTATTTAGGTCTAGAATCTCATCAATATGATCTTATTTGAGATGAATTGGTAAAGTTCCCCTTAAAACTGAACATTTTTAGGATAAATCATTGGAGTTTGAACTTGAACCAGTGGTTGACCATACACTATTTGACTTATGCATAAACAATTTTTCAAAGGAAAAAAGTATTGGGAATGTTTTAACATCTGAGATTTTAAGGAGAAATTTTTTAATCTTCCCAGTATTAGTTTAAATATATTGGAAAAAAAATAGAAGAAAGGGTTGAGCACATACTCGGAGTCTTGATAATAATCAATTCTTTTAATGTTGTTATTAACAATTTTCTGTTTTCAAATAAGGAAATTTTGGATGAAAATTACAATTAACTAAAACCTAAACTTGAAAGAGAAAAAAATATTACTCCCTATTATTAAAAGATTTAATATATTTATTGGGGTGATTTAATTCAATTTATATCTAGGGGTAACTTGTAATATGGTTCATTTATTATTTCTAGGGGTTTAAAAACTATACAAAGTAGCATTGGAAATTTTCTTTCTAAATATATTTTTCTAAACTCAGCCTTTTACAAATTTCTTTTTAAAGATTTTATGCTCTTAAGAAAGGAAGATATATTTGGGAATCAATACACACCTCTATAAATACCCTATATACTATTTTCCCTTCTATAAATCTTGAATTTTCTCAATTCAGAATTAAATCTATAAGTGGAAAGAAATATCTATTTACAACTAAGAAAGGGTGTTTCAAAAGGTATTTTCTAGATGATAGGAGGATTTATTATTTACTTGGGAGGTTTAAATCCTATGATACTCAGTTTTTAATTAAAAATTATTAGGTAAATCTCATGTTTTTGTTTGTTGATAAAAAGACACATCCTATAAGGTAATATGAATAGATTCTTATGGAAGTATGAATTGGGATTTTAAAACTAGTGTTGCATGGGTGGAAACCCATTTTTTAGTAAAACATTGTTTGTTTGTTTTTATTTAAAATATTAATCACTCGCCCTTATTTCTTGTGAAGCCTCACCTTCTCAACCCCCTAATCACTTTCTCATTAAGTTAAATTTAGAAGTAGTTTTCCATTATCACAACAATCTATCATCAATGGCTTAGAGATTTCAAGGTCACATCCTCTCACCTTTTCACTTATTTTAATTTTTTTGATCTTGAATTTTTGGATCTAATCATTAATCTATTTCAACTCTTGAAGGTGATTTAATGGAGAAATCATGTAGATATTCATGTGTCAAGGGAGAGTGATCAATTTGATAAGGCACAAAGTAAAAAACACTTTAACTATCTAGGAAATAACTTTTTCAAAATTTTCATACTATTTTTAAATCTACAACTTTTTCAATTAATTCATATTTTCTTAAAAGTTCATTTAAATTATATAAGAATATTTTTTAATAATTTAAAATTTTTTCAACTTAGAAATTAAGTGTGGTGGAACCAATTTCAAACATAATTCATGTTTGTTTTATTTTTAAATCAATAGGATCCTTTATTTATTAAATATTCTTTGTTGATACCCATTTAAAAAAAATGAAAACTTTATTAGCACTCTAAAAATGGATTTGGAATAAAAAATTTGTTTTTTGCAGTATTTAATGATTAACATGCTAATTTTTTAGCTATATTGAAAATATTTATATTTCTTCTATTTTTAAAATGTATGAATCTTTTAAAAAATATATAAATTCTGAAATTTGTTACAAACTTACTGAATGAAATTTATTGTGACTTTTTTCATGACTTTTAAAATTATTTCATTGAAAATTTGTTTGAACTAAATGGTTTAATTTTTTTCCACTTTAAAGATCAACATTAGGGAAAATGTTGAATTTTAATTATGTGGTAGGGGTATATTTTTGAGTTTAACTATATTCTATTGAATACACATAAAAATCAATTAAAATTTCAAATTAAATATTTTCAAGATTAATTTTCCTTTTCAGTGTTTGTAAGATTTTTCTAAATTTTAGGACTATTTTTTAAATTTTATTGATTAATCATTAATATTATACTATGGGATAAATATTATAACATAATTTACATTCCTCTCTTTTAAAAATTTACTTTTGATAAAATATTTAAAGTGAGATTTATAATCATAATTGATTATAAAGTTTTTTATTAGAATTAAACTTATAATATTTTCATTTAAATAAACTATGATGTAATGGAAAAAACCCTTTTAGACCATTACTTTGTGAATTTTGTGTTTTTTGGGACTTGATATGGGTTTAAGGAAGGTATAGGAGGAGTTACAGTCAAATTTCAAATAGTGGATGGTGAATCATGATATAAATCACCGATTCACGGAGTGTAACGTTTCAGAAGGTGGATTCAAAAAAAATTCTAGGATTTCAACTTAGCCTTATTCATGGAGTAAACTTATCTTAATTCCATGAATTTTCATGGTATAGTTTTTTGTGTATATGTATTCTAAGGTGTCATGGTGTGAAAGGACATACTCATGGTGTGAAATCCCTTTGGGTTTGTTGGATTGAGCAAAAAATTTCAGTGGATGTAAACCATGTGAGGTTTAGAGAATGAACCATCCATTCATTAAATGAGTTGGATAATTTATAATATGTCTATAAATCATATCCTTCATAAAATTTCCTTAATTATATCTTGGATTCTCCAAGACATTAGGTTATTGCAATGTAATTTTGGGAGCCACAGTGGTACCTCATATTTTTTGCTTCACCCTTGAATTCAATAGGTTTGATATCGATTATTCCATGTGATTTCTTCATCTCTGATTCTTTGAATTATTTCTTGTTTATTTAGAGAAACCTTATTGGTTTTTTTGTATTTTTTGGTTATTTTGGCTATGGTTTTTATGTGATATCACTATGTTTCAAATTGATTCAATAATTAATTGTGTGGTTGTATCCCTTTGGTTCATCCTCTCTTAGTTTGTCTTTGTGAAATGACTCATAAATATTATTGTGAATTAATAGATTCAATTTATCTCCCTCTTATTTAAATTTATAGGATTATCATGATTTTTATTTCTATTGGGTGAGTAGTATTAATTGTTATAATAAAGATAATAAATCGAGCTAATGAAATTGAAAGGTAATAGTGTGATTCCCATGTGGTTACCAACATTCATTTATATTGATTGTTTGTTTGTTTTTATTGTTAATATTATATTATTACTATAGGGTTATTCCTTATATTGGTGGATTTATTTTATAATATCA
The DNA here is from genome assembly GCA_963277665.1 of Viscum album. Taxonomy (NCBI): domain Eukaryota; kingdom Viridiplantae; phylum Streptophyta; class Magnoliopsida; order Santalales; family Viscaceae; genus Viscum; species Viscum album. Next base: position 1,226,628,406 of record OY728138.1, on the reverse strand, counting down.
TTAAAATGGTTAAACACATAAATCTCATAAATTAAAAGACTAAGTTTATTATTCTTGTTTTAATCTTGACTTATTATGGGTAGTTTGGTGGCCTTGGTTGTGTATAGATTGGGGTCCTTGGTTGTTTGAGATTTAGTGGCCTTGGTTGTTTTTATTGGTTCTATGTAGTTATTTCATATTAGAGATTTTGTGTGAATGGAATGGTTTTGAAATATATGGATGAAGTTATGAAAAAAAGAGTGTATTGGTGTGAATTTAAAATAATAATTTAATGAATAAATCTTGGTGGTTGATTTGTTAAATTAATTAATGGGAAATGGAACCTGGATTGTGGCCCTTTATTTGATTCTTATGGTTGGTTGTTTTGTATTAGAGGAATCACTTTGTGGTGTGATATCATTAGTGAACTAATAGTGGTTGTGGTGGTATTTCTTGTGTGAACCAATAGGTGTGGGTTTTTGTAAGAATACTATATACTTGTATTATTTTATTAATTTTCTATGCACCCCATCCAATCCAAATAATTAGACCAAATCATAGAGACCCTGGGGTGTTTTCCTTAACATCCAATATGGAGAGGATATAGCTAACTACCCCCTCTCCCTCACTCTACCTTTAGTGATAGCTTCTGGTGATAGTAGTGGTGGGTGATGAGATATGTAGTGGGGTCATACTTGGTAGGAGGAGAACATGAGATTGATATGCTATGAATTCATGATATGCTAACACCCTGGTTACTTGATACAATATGTGATATGTGGTTTGGGACATGAGATGTGCTATGCAGATAGTTCTGGGGACATGATATATAGTTGGTGTTGTTATTGGTGGATATGTAAGGGATGAGATAAAAGGATGTCTAATCATTGGGTGAGATTGTAAAATCAATGGGTAAGTGGTTGTGGGGTTAATTTATCTAAATTATTATGATATTAATTTACTACTCTTGTTTTATCTATTTGGTGAGTTATCCATGGTGAGGTCGGGGGACAAGTTGACCTATGTAGGTTTTGGATAGTTATACTATTTTTTGACTAATACATTAGTTCTCTTTTCACTTGTTCATGAGATACCTTAGGTATGATCTTACTGAGTATAAATTTTATTCTCACTCCACAGATATATAAACTATTTTTTATGTTTTCAGGGGGACTTTGGTGATCGGGATAGGTAGTACTAACTCAGATATTTGGTTGTTACAATTGTAACCACTAGATTTTCTTTTGGTATTATTTTATATTTAGAGGTGTTTGTATCTATTTGATATTCATGCATGTGGGATATTTATTGTATTTGATTTTGGTTTATTTTTTATATAATGGTGGATTGGTTGTTGGTTTTATGTTATAATATAATTATATTATGGGTAATTCCACACATTTGAGTGTTTTACATCCTTGGAACTAGTTACCAACCTAGGGCCTACAAAAGGTGAGACTCTGGGGGTTACTCCTTCTCTTTAATTCTAGATCAAGATAAATTATAGTGGAAGTGATTTTGTTAAAGAGTTTTAAGGTATTTTTTAGAAGATAGGGTGGAGTTTGGAGTTAGGAACTAGTTATGACTACATGGGTTGTTAAGGAAATAGTGTCGGGATAACATAGTATTTGATGTAGAAAGGGAGATAGGGTAGAACATAGGATTTTAGGGACCCTTATGACCTAGACCAAAGGCCTTAATCTCTCTGAATGTACTAGGTAACGTGATTTTTTATTCATATTAGAGACATAGGAGAGGCACATGTATCATACTTTCTTGAGATCTATTTTAAATGAGGTAGTTTTATGAATGAATAAACTGATTAATTGAATGAAATAAATAAATCCATCACTATCAAACTTATGTGTTTTTTTTTTAGGGATTCCATTTAGTCATTTCCGATGTATGGTATGACTTGGGTAGGTTCAGTAGGTTAGCTATATTTATAGTCACAGGGATCCTGATCAAGACCTTAAACTCTCTAAATGTAATAGGTAAAGTTATTTTTCTTGTATATTAGAGACCTAGGAGAGGTACATGTATCATACTTTAAATGGGATGGTTCTGTAAATTAATAAACAAATTAATTAAATGAACTAAATAAATAAATTTATATTGGACATAAGTGTCTCTACTTTGCATGGATGTTAGTTAGTCACTGCCTACATGTGGTTTGATTTGGGGAGGTTTAGTAGTCTAGACCTATTGACTATCGAATGGTTGAACCTAATCAAGAGTATGATCAGTGGTAGCAGATGTTGTGTACCTTTCAATGTCAAATCCTAATAAAGTATGAGAGAAGAATCTATGATTTGGAGATGGAATTCTACCTTTAGGATTTTGATATCATTTTCAACTTGATTTGGACCCGACCTAAGTATTTGGTTCCCCTATTAGTCATCCATATGAGGGGAGAAGAACATTAGTGGTGGGTGTCGTATATTGGGGAGTAGAAGGAGACTGATGTGCAGTGGGATAACTTCTAGTAGAAATTTTGGTCTGAGATCTTATTGATGGAGGAGAAATTGAAAAATATTAATGAGTTTCTCTCCCTTCAGTAGGGTATCATGAAATTTTGGGAGTTGGGGATTAATTTTAAGGACATTCTATGATTTTCTCATGATATATTTCTAGATGTGGTGTCTTGATAATAATGATCGGTGGAGGTTTTTTTCCCACACTTTTTTCTATAGTCACCCCATTTACATTACTTACATATTTAGAGGTGAATATGAAGGAAAAGATGATAGATATGGTGCATGAGTAGGATATAGTAACCCAAGTTGAGATTTAGTGGTGACCTATGAGAGTAGGTAGTCAGATGTATGGTCATTGATGATGGGCTAGTTTAGGTTTTGATCAGTAGGGAAATGGACCATGTAGTTAACATCAAGTTTCTTAGGGGGTGGAAGTTCATGTGAATCTATTGGGAGCTCTCGTGTTTTGTGATTTAGTGGTCAAGGGTTTGGAAATTATTACCATTAGTTTCCTTTTTCCATAGAGGGTTAGTATGGTTGGGATGGTCAGGACCACTTCTAGTAGTATTACTCTCCCCTAATGCAATTTCAGTAGAAGGGTCCCCCATATTATGTTTAGAAAATTATTAAGTATGCTTATGCTAATCCAGGAGGATGTGAAGTTGGTAGAGGATAGCCCTATGATATTCCTTGATAATAGAGACCTAGCCCATAGCATGGATATAGAGGTCATCCATAGTAAGGAAGAGGATCCAACTGAGGAAAGAAGCATGCAATAGAGATGTTGATTCTAGAGGGGCATATTTTGTTTAATATAATATTAGTTTATCATGTAGCCTAGTTTATTATTTGTTTGATTCTAGAGCTTCACACTCCTTTGTTTAACCCACCTTTTTTGAGCTTTAGGACTGGAGGTGGATAGTATTTCCACATCCCTGGTGTTATACATTCCATTTGGAGGCCAAGATATCTATTTTTATATATGACGAGTATGTAGACTGGTGATAGAGAAACATCACTCATTAGTATATTTCTTTGTATTGTAGATATGAACATATGATTTCATTCTCATCATATATTGGTTATATTCCATTATTATATAGGTTGACTGTTTCTAGATGAGAGTTGAGTTTTATGATGTGGAAAGGTGATGTGTTTCATTCTCTAATGAGTGATATTTCTATATGGGAAGTAGGAGAAAAGATACCCTTCTTTATTTGATGTCTAAGCCATCGATAGAACTTGTGTAGATCATGTGGAGGAGACACCTATATTATTTATATAGTTTCTAGATGTTTTCTCTAAGGAGGTCTTAACACTACCCTTTTAATATGATGTTGAGTTTGGAATAAAGATGTAATCGATTGCTACATCAATTTTTATGGATCCTAATCATATAGAACCCATAGAGTTCTGTGATATAAGGATACATATTGATGACCTAATAAAGAAAGAATTTATTTTTCCTAGTGTGTCACTGTGGGGAGATCCAGTTTTTTTCTCCAAGAAAGGGGATAGTTGTATAAGGTTTTGCAAAGACTACTGGTAGCTGAATCTGGTGAAAATAAATAATTATTACCCTCTTATAATATTTTATGATCTATTTGACCAGTTTATAGGATCTAGATGGTTTTATAAGATCGATATATAGTCTAGATATCATCAGATGAGGGTGAAAAGGGTAGATATACCAAATATTGTCTTATGATTTCAGTATAGGCACATCTAATTTTTAGTCATGTTTTTTAGTGTCATGAACACACCATCTATGTTTATGGGACTAATGAACTTTGTATCTCATGAGTTCTTGGTACAGTTTATATTTGTATTCATTGACAACATCCTTATATGCTTGATATCATAGGAGGATCATTCCTAAAACTTGAGGTTTATTTTATATAATCTTCAATGCCATCAGTTATATGATAAATTATCTAAGTGTAAGTTATAGATTTGATATGCGTATTTCCATCAACATGTGGTTTCCAAACATGAAGTTTTGGTAGTTCCATAAAATGTTGATGTAGTTATTTATTGGGAAACACCTAAGAACGTGGAAAAGGTATGTATCTTTCTTAGACTTATGGGTTATTATAGGTGGTTTTTGTTTGAGTTCTGTCAAGATATATCACTATTGAAAACCATAACTAGGAAGTACCAGGATTTTGTTTGAAATGATCAATTCTAATAAGTATTAAACTAATTAAAGGGATAGTTGTCTAAAACCTCAGTTCTTAGGTTACTTGAGAAAGTTGTTATGTTTATGGTGTTCTAAAATTATTTCCACTTGGGTTTAGGATGTGTCTTGATGAAGAAATGGGAAGTGGACTCCTATTGGTCCAAGTAGTTATTCCCCCATTTGCGTAATTGTACCACCCATTATCTAGAGATGATAGTAGTTGTGTTTTCCCTAAATTTGTGGATATATTACCTCATCAAGGAATGATTTTTGGTCTTTACAGATCACAAAAGACTAAGGTATTTTTTTCCCAGCATAACCTAAATATATGAAAATGAAGGTGGATGGATTTTCTCTTGGACAATGATTTAGAAGAATCTTATACCCAAGAAAACAATACTTTGGAAAACATGATAATTAGGAAGTTTTAGGAATCTATTAGAGGATTTGAGGATTCCTGGAGGGTGAGGGTAGAGTTAGAGTCTTTGCATCTTGATGTAAAGGAGTTTGAAGGTAGAAAATACTTTTTCCATATGATGGTACATCCCACCTTTTTGGTAATAAGTGAAAGAGTCTTCATGGGGAGACTCATAGGCGGAGGAGATGTATGAATGGATCATTTATGGGGATATGCCTATGGGATGGATAAAGGATGGCCAACATCAAGTTATGTTCTGAGGAAGGATGTTCACCCCATTAGTGATACACAAGGGAGTGCTCCATGAGTTTCATATCTCACATCTAGAAATAAATCTGGACATATCTAGGATGTATCATAGTTTGGAGAGGAGGTTTTTGTGTTTAGGAATGAAGCAATTAGTGGTAGAGTTTTTGTTGAGATGTCTAGTCTACCAATAGGTAATAAAAGAACATTATGTACCTGGAGGTTTTCTATAGCATTTATATGTCCCCAAGTAGAATTTAGAGGACATATTGATGGATTTCATCACCATTTTACCCTAGGATCAGGGTGGATATGATGTCATATGAGTTATTATTGACTGATATGTGAATTTTTCTCACTATATTGGTGATATATGAGTCGAGTACCATGGATATCTTGGTGAAATGGAATATTGATGATGTGGTGAGGCTTCATGAAGCTCTGAGGACCATCATTTTTTACTGAGACCCTTGGTTTAATTTAAAATTATGGAGGGTATTGTATCACACCTTGGTCTCTCAGTTTTTTTGTAGTACTACTTTACACCCACAAATAGATGGGAAGACGGAGTGGACCATCCAGACATTAGAGGATATCTTGTGGGAAAGCATACTGAATTTTGGTGGATCATGGGTGTAGAACCTACATTGGGTTAAATTTTCTTATAATAGCATTTACCACTCATCCATCAATATATCACCCTTTGGGGAATTATATGAGAGGTCATCTTGATCCTCGTTGAGATAGACCGATATTGGAGAGGTTTAGATTCTTAGTCTTAATGTGGAGAAGATCACAAAAAAGAAGATTTGGGTGGTTCATGATAGGATGAAGGAAGAACCAGATCATTATAAGGATTTTTTTCATTCATCTAAGGAGGCATTTAGATTTTGAGGTCAAAGACCTTGTTTTCCTGAAGGATTCCCCTTGGTTCTGACGGTAGAGTTTTAGTCAGTGGAGTATTCTATTAACCCAGTTTATTAGTCCCTTTAAGGTGTTGGAGCATATTTTCATGGTGTATTATTGGTTGGTTCTACCTCCATAGTTGTATAGATTTCATGATGTATTACACATGTCACAACTCCAGCAGTGTCTTCACAATGAATCCCACATTATCAACTGGAAGACTTGGATATCGTGGATAACTTGGAGTTCGTGGAACGACTGATAGAGATTCATGACCATAAATAGAATGTGATATGAGTTCATGTTACCCCTTGGTTCATGTTTTGTGAAGACTTGGTTTCCTAGAGGATATTACTTGGGAGTGTGAGACACATATCTGTTCCAAGTACCTCGAGTTGTTCTAAATTATATTTTTTTTTGTTTTTCCTTTATGGTGTAATGATTTGATTGTTGATAATTTATAGGAAATGTTGTTTTCACCCATTTTATTATGTTTTGAAATCCTGTTGTTGTATTTTAAGTAATGGTTTCATCCATATTTGATTGGTGTCTCTCAAGCGAGTTTTAGGTGGTTTCTATAGTTTGGTGTTGCCTTTATTTTTTTGGTTGGTTTTAAATATTGAGGACAATAATCAATTGAGAGGCATCTAATATAATTTCCTAGGCCCTTTCAACCTATTACATTGTTATTTTTGTGTATTTTGGGCCTTGATTTTAGTTTTAGAAAGGAAGAGGAGGATCAAGAGTCAAAAAAAGAATATAAAATGATTATTCACACCACGAATCACTAATTCACAATGTGTAATGTTTCACAAGGTTGATTCACCACTTGTTCATGGATTTTTTTCTTATTCTGATTCATGGCATTAAATTATATTCACATCATGAATGTTTATGTCGTAGTTTTTATAGGTTCTGTATTCAAAAGTTTTATGGAATTAAAGTATATACTAATGACATTAAATACCTATAGGTTTGTTAGATCAAGGGACTTATTTTTATGTGGATGTGAACCACATTAGGTTCACAGCATGAACCATTAAATCATGCTATGAATGGGGTGATTTCCTGGATATCTATGAACACTAGCCTCCATATAATTCCCTTAATTATCCCACTAATTCACTCAAACTTCATGTGATTCCCATGTGATTTTTGGATCCCATAGATCCCTTGGTCTTTGGCGTTCACCCTCAACTATTTTAGGTATGATATTAGTGATTCTAGGTGAGTTCTTATTCTCTTGTTCTTTTAATTATTTCTTGTTTCTTAATATATATATATATATATATCATAGCGTCTATTTTGTTAGGAGTTGGGAGATTTTTAAGCTTTAATTTTGATGATATTTCATTGCATTTAAAATTTATTTGAGAATTACTTGTGTGTTTGTAGCCCTACGGTTCATCCTCTATTTCTTTGGATTTGTGTAGCAAGTCATAAATCTTCTTTTGAGGTATGTAATTCAATTTATCTCCCTTTAATGATCATTTTTTGTATTATCATGATTTTTTTACTTCCTGGGAATAGTATGAATTATCATAATAAAGATAATAAATCATACTAATAAAATTGAAGGGTAATAGTGTAATGCATATGTGGTTACCTTATTTCCTTGATGTTGATTGATTTTTGTTGTTATTTTCATTATTATTATTATTATTTATGTTATATTCATGGTATAGGGTTATGCCTTATAGGGGTGGATTGATTTAAGAATACCCCTTAAAGTTTTAAATACTTAAAGCTATTAAATGAAAAGAATAAGTTGAATATTCTTGTTTTATGATTGAATTGTTATGTTTGGTTTGGTGTATTTTATTGTGTATGGATTAGTGGCCTTTTTTAAATTTTTGGACATTTTTTGTGTCTTGGTTTCCTTGGTGGTTTATATCTTAGTGGTATTGGTTTCTTGTGCTTTGGTGGCCTTGGTTGTTTACAATGATCCAAAGTGGTAGTTTCTTGACAATGGTTTGGTTTAAAGGGAATAGTTTTGACATACATTGATCTGGTTATGGCTAAAAAATTCATTTGATTGAAATTAAACTAATAATTAAATTAATAAATCTTGTTGGATGGTTTATTACATTAATTAATAGAAAATGATACTTAGGTTGTGTCCCTTTGTGTGATGTTTGTAGTTGTTTTCTCTATATTAGAGGTAGTTCTTATTGGCAAGATATCAGTAATGACCTAATGGTGGTTATGTTGGTTTTTCTTGTGTAAACTCACTGGTGTGGGATTCTGTGAGAATATTATATACTTGTATTCATTTATGGATTTCCAATTTACCCCACTCCATTAGTATAATCTGACTAACACCTAAAGACCTTGGGTATGTTTTTTTTAACATCCAAGATAGGTAGGATATGGATGGATGACTACCCCACTCGCCCATACTCTCCATTTAGTAGTAGCTTCTAGTGATATTAGTGGTGGATCATGATATATTTGGTGGGGGTCATGTGTGGTAGAAGGAGAACATAAGGTTTGTGTCCAACACATTAATGATACCCTACTACCCAATTTGTGTGATACAATATGTTATATGATGTTGTTTCCATGAGATGTGATATGTGGTTGGTGCCACAAGACATGATATATAGTTAGTGTCATTATCAGTGGATATGGAAGGGATGTGATAAAACTATGTCCTATCATTGGGAGAAAATATATAATCAATGGGGAGGTGTTTTCAAGGAACCTTTATCTATATTCTTACGATATTACTTTATTACTCTTGGATACATTATTTTTTGAGTGATCCATGGTGAGGCCAGGGGAACAGTTGACCTATGTAGGTTCTAGTTAGTTGTGGTGTTTGTTCAATAGGGAATTAGTATAATATTTTTACATTTTCATAAGATACCTTGGTTTTAATCATATTAAGTATACATGTTATACTCAACCAATGTAATGTTATACTCAACCAATGTATATATAAACTGTTTTTCAAGTTTCTAGGGGGACTTTGGTGATCAATCTTGATATTACAAGATCAGATCTTAGGTTTTTGTGTTTTATGAAAGTATATTTTCATTTGGTATTGTTTTATCTTTAGATATGTTTGTATCTATTTTATATTCGTACATATGGGATATTCATTTTATGGGATTTTAATTTATTTCTTTATAGCATGGTAGATTAGTTGCAATTATTATGTTATGATCTAGATAGATTGATGGTAATGAATACCATTTGAGTGTTTTACACCCTTGGTGCTAGTCACTGAACTAAGACCCCCTAGACGCTGGACTTGGAGGTCACTCCTTCTCTTCAACGTTGGACCAAGAGGGGAACCATTGTAAAGGGGATCATGAAATATGAAATAAATTCTTAATCCTAACTAATCCTTTTATTCTTTAACCTAAAATTATTAAAAGAGTGATTTATACTTCTATATAATTATTTAGTCTCACTCATATTGTTAGTTGAGTCTAATTATTTTAAGCTTCTAGTTATGTGATTCTATTTTCCATGGAAAAAAGTGAAGTCTGAATTAACTTTTAAATGAAAATTTATTTTTATTTAAATATTTTCAAAATTTTCAAGATAAATCTTTTTTGTAAAATGAGAAACTAATTTTTAGTAAAATTATCTATTTTGATAAGGTAAATAATCTATTTTTACTTAAGATAATCCATGGTCGAATCATATTTTAAAAATCCCTTCATTTTTAGAAATAAAAATATTTCACATTTACGATGAATTTCATTCCACTGAATTTGATGAATTGATTGCTTGAGGACAAGCAGTGAGTTTAGTATGGGGGATTTTATGTGGCTTAATTGGATTTTTTTTCCAAATTATTTTTATGAAATATTTATTTTTTATGGTGGAATATTCTTTAATTGTAAATATGTTAAATTCTCATAATTTTGTGGTAGAAATTATAATTATTTTAATTATTCTTTGAAAATGTAATTTTGATGCTAAAATGTTCAAAGGTTCATTGATTTAATTTTCATAATTTTTAAGAGAGTGTTTTGGTTTATTCTTATGAAAAAATAATTGAAATGATATTTTAAAAGTGAATTTTAGGATTTTGGATTTAAGTATAAACATTTTCAAAGTTCTATGTTTTTAGTTTTAATAGTCTTTGACTCATGTAAGGGTGAATTAAAATCAGTGTAAAGGCTATTCCAAAGAGATGAAACCTTGTTAAATTAATATAGGATTTCATAATGATCATGATAGTAATTCATAAGGATAATATCACATTTTAGAGGGTTTATAAAAGTGTCAACAATTATTCAACCCTGAAAGGTTAGGATCATATCATATTTTTGAGACCTTCGTAAGGATAAATTAAGTGCTTTAACTCATATAAGGGTCACTCATTGCACCTGATCAATGAATAATGGTATAAAACATCCAAATTATATTATCTAAGGGTAATTCTAGAGTTTTTAGAGATACTTAAGGGTATATTTATTTTTAAAGAGTTGCATTAGGGACCTTAACTTTTATCTAAAGATCGGTTGGCACAATAAAGGATTAATTTATAGGGATCCCTAGCTTCTCAAATTGATAATAAACTAAAATAGAACTGATTCCAAACTTTTAATGTTGATTACAAATAGATCATTGAATCTTTATGGATAATTTTAAATAATAATCAATATTACATGGGGGTTTCAATATTTTTTTAGAAGATCTACTCATGTCACAATAATAGAGAATATGAAAAGTGACCCACGCCATGTAGAGTCTATCTATTTAACTTGGGGTGATGATAATGAGTTGTGGTGGTCATATTTTGCATGATATTTCATTTTAAAAATGACCATGACCCGCATATTTTAGAAGTTGAGGAAACTTTCAACATGCATAGGTAATTTATCTAACTTTGGAAAGTAGAGGGGTGGGATATATAAGGAACGATCCAGGATTCAATGATGAAGAAGGTAGGAATAGATTGGGAAATGGATTTTCTTCCTTAACTGGGGAGGATCCCTCTTCTCCTTATATCTTTATGCATTATTTTTACTCTAAATAAATATTCTTTCCCTTTTCATTTGTAAGAATGAAATGTAGTTTATTACTTCACATAGAAATACAGTTTTTTTGTTTCTTATTCATTCATGTTCTAGTTTGATCCTTTATCATCTTCAATTAATTATTCATGAGTATTTTGTTCAATATATTTCGTTTTTTTGATTAATGTGTCAACAAGGAAAATTTCAAAATTGAGACTTTTTTAGTTAATTTTATCCACTAGTTTTAATTGAAAATTTAAATGATGGAATTAGAAGAATGAACATTATAGTTTTATGATAAATAGACTTGTAAATAACTCCCCTAATTTGAAACAATTTTTCAATAATATCCTTTGTTAAATGAACGTCTTTGATTGAATCTCTCCCTCAACCATATTTTTGCATGCCTTTTTTCCATAACCCCATAAAACATTCTTAACTTTACATCCATTTTTTTTAACTCATTCAATCACTTCTTACTTCTTTAAATTCTCTCAATCTTATATTAATTATCTTTGTACTCTTTTTCAAGTATTTCAGTAAAAAATACACCCTTTGACTACTCACCCACCTTCTATTGGGTTCGACCCTACTTCCCAATGTACTAGTGTGAGTAAGATATATAAATTGATATTTTGATATTTTTAATGACCTATCAGTATATGTTACCATAATGTATTCTTATTAGACTATTATAATCATTGAACATATAAAATATTATAATATTTCTTCCATTCCATTAATAATTCAACTTAATAAATAATAATCAAAAGAAAACATTTAGAGGGCATGAAAAAGTTTATATACCCAATATCACATATCACTAGATGAATCATATAATATGATACATGAATCATAAGCATATAATGATATCACTATATAACTATTTATGATATGCATAAAATGAATATCATGGTTTATGATATGGATGAATTTTACAGTACAATTCATCCCATTTTATTTCGTATATATCAATATCTAACTTTTAATAAAATTCTATAAGAAATTTATACAAAAATTAACAACTCTTTTTGAATATATTCAAACTTCTATATATATAGTTTATAAAATTCTATTAATTTTAGAATAAAAAATTTTTCAAAAATTTAATCCTTATTCTAAGGCCAAGATATGTGACCTTATAAGCCTTTATATCATTGAAAAAAATATAAATTCCCTGATTCATAAATGTAAGTAAATAACGACAAAGGGTTCGTGTGTGATCTCTATCAAACATACACATGTCTCTATATGAGCCTATATATTATAAGATGTACAATATACAACATATTTATATTTATATAATCCCTTTGTTCAAGACATAGAGTTTCCACTAGACATGGAACATATCAATCTAGTATAGTATAACTCATAAATTATTGATTATCTGAGTAAATTGATCATATATAATGATTAAATTACATATCATACATTCTAGTAGATAATCACATCACATTTCACTTATCTAATCATGTCAATGACTTTCATCACAACTCAATGAAAGGCTTGGAGATATTCTATTTTCATATAAGTGGGAAAATTTCATCTTGGTTGAACTCAGTTGATGACATGATCAGTAACATACTCAATCACACCTAATTAGCTCATCCTCAAGGTAGGTATAAAAAGGTATCAAAGTGTGAGGTTCAAATGAAAAGCATCATTCCAACCTTAGGTAATGGGTATTAATAATAATCATACACCCCTAAGTATATTAATGAACTTATGATATTTAATGTGTTATTATTTTTCAGATCATTCAAGATAAGAAGCCTCTACTTATTATATCATATGTCCATTATGTATCATAAATGATACTTATACTCATGTTAATATTAACATGTCATCATAGTTTATGATACTTCATGATGATCATTGTTTATGGACAAATAAAATTCATACTTTAATAATATATTATCATTTTACTATTCAAGTAATATATATACAACACACAAGGATGAATGATAAATATATGTTTTATTTATTATAAAACCATGATAAATTATAAAAAAATTATATCCAATATCTCATGTATCTATTAATAATATATAAAAAATGAACCGCATTCTTTATTGTGTTAATGGTTTTTTATAAAGATATATTACATTATATTATATAAACACCCAACAGTGCATTATTTTTTCCCTCTCAATGATCTCATAAATGAGATGGAATTTTTGAAGGATGTATTTGTCCATTGGTGAGACTATGGTTCCTTGGCCTAATAAATATCTCCATTATTATCATAGTAAATCTTAATTCCTTGATCAGTTCTAGGAAATACTACAAGTTTAGTGATGAACTTCTTGATCAAGAAAACTTCCTCCATAGCATTTGATATTGCAATGTACTTTGAATCTATTTTCAATTCTTCCATGGTTGCTTATTCGGAACTCTTCCAACTGATCGCTCCACTATTGAAGAAAAAAAAGAATCTTGATTAAGATATCATGTCATATTTATTATATTGGAAACTATAATCAGTGTAACACTTTACAATGATATCATCCTCACCTCAAAAAATCAAGAATATATACATACTTCTTCTCAAATAATTAAGGTTATTCTTGAAAATAATCCATTTAATTTCACTATGTTTGGATTGGAATCTACTTATTAGGCATAAATCATAAGCGAAACTAGGTAAAATATATAACATAGAATACCTGAAAGATCCTGTAATGGATACATAAGGAATCTTATCCATCCTTTCTTACTCTTTATAAGGATCTTGAATATTTTAAATATTCATGTTATCCAACACTAGTAAAGACCCTTTCTTTAAGTTCTCCAGGCTAACCAGGCTCATAAATTTACTAATATATGTGTTTTTACTCTTTCCAAGTATCCTATTTGATCAACCTCTATTGATCATTATACCTAGTGTGTAGGTTTCTTTTCCCATGTATTTTATCAAGAAGCATATTCCCAACTAGACCTATATAGAATATAAAGTTGAGATATCATTTCTAATAAGTAGTATGTCATCCACATACAATACATCAACATCACAAAAACTCTCACTAACCCTCTTGTATGCATAATAATCATCTTTATTTATGAAACCTAAATATTTTATTAGATTATAAAGCTAGATATTCTAACTCTGAGAAGATTACTTCAATCCATGTATGGAATTTTGAAACCTTTAAAACATAGAAAGCTCATTTGTAACATCAAAAACTTTGATTTATATTATATACATGTTATTAACTAAATTCAAATTAAGAAAAGTTGTTTTGATATCCATGTGACATGCCTCATTATCATAATGAGCTATTATGGAAAGAAATGTTAGAATGGAACTTATCATAAAAACTGGGGAAAGGTTTCTTCATAATCAATACCATAAATATTTTTATAACCGTTTTCTACCAGATTATATTTACAGGTAGACACTCTACTATCCATGTTAGTTTTATTTTATAAAACCAATTTCAATCTATGGGTCTCACCTCTTTAGGTACATCCACCAAGTTTCAAAATTATTTAGTGTACATAGATTCCATCTCTGATTTAATATATTTTATCAGTTTCTCATAATAATAAATCTCAATAGAATCCTTGTAGGAAATAGATTGATTATATATGAACATTACATCACAATCATTTTCTATAAAAAATACATATCTCTTAGGTTATTTATGAATCCTACCAAACCTTCAAAGTTTATGTGTAACCTGAGTTGGTCATTATTCTATAACATTTTATGGAACTAGCTCAACTTATATATCAAGAAAACTTCCTATTTTTTTGTTTTTAACTTCTTAAAGTTCACATTTTCTCTTACTGACTCCTTGATTTAGTATATCAATCCAAAAAAACTTTTTTATGAGTAGGGTTATAGAAATAGTATCTCCCAATCACCTTGGGATAACCAAAAAAGAATAGATTTTCTAATTCAGGATCGATTTTATCATAATTTAAACATCATATATATGTTTCACAACCTAAAATACATATAAAATACATTTTTGGATGTTTCCCAATTTATATCTAATTTGGTGTCTTTACAAATACTTTAGATAAAACATGGTTATATAATAATATAGTAGTTTCCAGAGCATATCCCTAGAATGAAATATGAAGGTCACACTAAATGATCATTAATTGAATCATTATCTAAGAGGGTACAATTATTATTTTCAAAAACACCATCCCACAACGGTGTTCCATGAGGACTGAGTTATGAAAAAATTTCATAATCTCTCATATGATCAGTAAAATATAGACTCACGTATTCACCACCCTAATCTGATTAGAGAATCTTAATACTTTCTCCCAACTAATTTTTTACTTCATTCTAAAACTCTTTGAACTATTTAAATATTTCAAACTTTTGTATTATTATAAACACATAACTATACCAACTAAAGTAATTAGTAAATGTTACTAAGTACCTAAACCCACCACTTTATTTATCACTCATTGGTCCACACACATCACTATGTATAAGATCCAATAGTCTATTGTCCCTTTAACATTTTCCACTAAAAGGTTCTTTTATTGCTTTTCTTAATAAACATAATCTGTATTTTTTCAAATTATTTTTTGTAAAATGAGACCAAAAATCCATATCTATGAGGTATTTAAATATGTTTCTCATTTATAATTCTAAGATGATAATTCTAAAGATAAGTGGTGTAAGAATCAACCATAACCTTCTTATTCTGAATGTTGTAGATTTTACTATACATGTAAACAAAATATAAACCAATCACCATATTCTAAGGGCCATAAAACGTTTAATTCATGTATATAGAAAAAAATGTTCATAATAATAAATTAAAACCCCATATTATCCAAAAAAAGATATAAAAAATCCATCATATTTATATTGAAACATAATAACAATTGTCTAATTCCAAAACTAATACACTTGGTATACTTAGATCATATTTTACAAACTCTAATGTAGCAACTCTTTCTGTATTTCCAATACATATATCCACATCACCTTTCTTAAATTCTCCCCTATTTATGAGAGTGTTTATCTACACAAAATTTTATGCACACCTGGTACCCAATACCAACAAGTCGGTGTTTGAGAAATTGATTTCTATGACATTAAAATATATATTCCAAGAATGGTTCTCTTTAAGAACACTTATCAACCATATATACCTGTATAAAAATATTTTTATAGGTCATATCTATAAGATATATAAAGATGATAACCATGATGCATGAAATAGTCTATAATAAAGACATATACATGGGTAAGTATCATATTTTATATATTTTCATCAAGTAATTTTAATGAAATTACTCCCACTAAAATTATGACCCCTTAAATCATTAAATTTAGTTTTCTTAGATCCATATTTCGCTGTATTTCGAGTCTAATTTAGTTTTATACTCAAAAAATAGCTATTATAGGTATTCCATCATTCCAATAATATCATATATGAATCTTGCATAGTTGAGTGGAAAAACATTTTCACAAACCCATCATATGGTTAAAATCCACTGCATTCCTCTGGTATCATATCTCATAGGGTTTCCTAACAAAGTGTCACCTAATGTTTACAATATAATTTGGTTACCTAACTTTTAAGGTTATCCATTTCCATCATACCATACACAAGATAATCTATGATCATCCAAATTTAGAATTATTCTACCTGTTCAAATTATCAAGGTCTTGAAATGTGTTTTTTATGAATTATACACTTAGTATTTGAGGGGTTTTCTTAGTATCACCATTTTAATATACATCATATGCATATTAAACCAATATTTACTGAATCATAATAAATCATTAAAATATAATGTTTTATTCTTATATGTATTTATTCTTGTTAAATATTAATTTTAGAATCCCCATTACATCCATAAAATTTAAATTTTCAGACCATATTAATGTGTGACCCTTTACACATATCTTTTTTTGTTTCACTCGTCCAAAAATAGAGTCCAAACATACTAAAACATATCAAAATGAATCTTATGAATTAGGTACATGGAACCCTTTCATGTAAAGGTTTAGATTTATATAAAACAAAAAATACACACAAGATTAAACATGGAGAGATAGATATCCAACCCCCACTTTTATAGACCTAGTATGACCCTCTTGTTCAGTGATCATTCCATCCCAATGTCCCTCTACCCACATTTATTTAATCAAGAGAGATATAAATTTCATCGTAACTCTAACAACTAATATGCATAAACTACATTTGACCTATAAATTCAAGATTATAACTTCAAAACAAACCAAATTTAATGTAGATGAAAACTAAATCTTATGTTATCATACCTAGTATGTCATGTATGGAATGAAAATTTTAGAATAATAAATTTATCATATAAATTTAAGCATATATATTATTCACAATATATAAACATTTTATATATATAAATATCTAAAAAGAATAAATAAATATATATATATAAATTTTATTTATTTTCCCAATATGATATATCAATATGAATATTTCATATTTTATTTAGGCATTAAAATATTTCATTTATAATTCTTAACAGTTATCTTTTATAAACTGTTTTCAAACTATAAGAAATTCTAAAAAAATGTTATTTTTTCTCATTTTTAAGCGTATATCATATTTTAGAGTAGATGGTGTGGTTATCTATCATAACCTATAGTCCTAGATTGACTAAAGATAAGCACTATCATGGGTTTCTATTCATATTTTATGATATATGTTATTGAATAGTGTGTTTCATCACATGAACTAGATCATAATCAATGATATTACTAATATTACCATTATAATGTGATGTTATGTTTTACAAAGTGAGGATTATAGGTAATAGCCTATGATAACACTTATGATATCTCATAGAATAGTGTAATACCATGATATTTTATGAATAATAATCTATGATCCATATAGTCATATCCTACAACATAAAAAAACACAAAATCATATATTACAATATCCTATATAATAAATAATGGAAGGGTGATCCAATGGATAATGTTTAGACACATCATGTCATATTTTATAATATATCCTTCAACACATTATGATAAAAATTTTCATAATAAAATTAGTATGAAAACATGTGGATTTTTAATGATGAAGGTGTCTTTAATAGCAATGATGGATTTTTTTATGAATATCTCATGTTCCTAATAGTAAAATAAACCCATTTAAATGCCTAATATTTCATCATTGAATAAATATGTAAATTAAAAACATAAAATAAACTTATGTACCTATTTTATAATAAAATATATCCTAATTAATTCTATTTGATGAATATTACTTAAATACATCCTAAATAATATCACATCAACAAGTAGTATAGTGGACACTAAATCCTCATATGAGACAATAAGATCCTTAAAATATCTAATGGTGTGATAGAAAATTATACTTGAATATAAATATTGATTAGGTAATATGATAGAGACTTGTATTTTGATTGATATAACACCACACACACCCAAATAGAAGATCCATTCTTTTATATAGATTCTAATAATTCAATAAAGTACTTTAATAATTGGCTACCAATGTTTGGCAGCCAGCATACATTACCATAATAGATTAATATTCAATTACTATAATAATAGAACATTTCAATTACTATAATATATTTTTTATTCCATTCATAATCCATATCAATTATTAGTATTTGAATGAGAATATTTTGGATAATGTGGCGGTGTTCATCCACCTGGTATCAGATATAGTTGGATAAATCATATAATATAATACAGAAATCATAAACCTTTATTGATATCAATATATCATTATTTATTATATAAATAAAATTCATATCATGTCTTGTGTTATGGATGAATTATAAAATAAAATTCAAACCATTTTAGTGTATATCCAATATTATAAGAGAAATATTCTTCAAAACCCAACTAAATAAAGGTCAATCACCATGATCAATCCATGAATTTGAACTATCAAACTTTTACAAAACGATATCACCTATTAGAATCTATACTGGGAGGATCATACCTCACCAAGGTATGAGACTGTCGATTGAGGTATTACTAACTTAGATGGAGGACCCACACCTTGTTCACAAGTATTCGTCAAATTAGATGGTACCTAACTCCATAGATAGAGGACTGTCACCCCAATAGTGGAAGAATTCCTGATTCTATCAGTCATATAAGAGACCCATTCTTTATTGGGCTCAAGGTATTACTAAACCAATGATTTAATTTGGAGTATTCATGCCCTAAGTGTGTAGTGGAATGCCAAATTTTTTTGAAAAATGTGGGTCACTCATGCCCTATG
This sequence comes from Viscum album, assembly GCA_963277665.1. Classification (NCBI taxonomy): domain Eukaryota; kingdom Viridiplantae; phylum Streptophyta; class Magnoliopsida; order Santalales; family Viscaceae; genus Viscum; species Viscum album. The sequence continues at coordinate 1,226,608,991 of OY728138.1, read as the reverse complement.
TTCGGCATGCCACTGGGAGTACTTAAATTCATGTTTTCTTTAATAATCTAACTCAAACCTTATAATCTGCCTTAGAGAGATAAATAACTAAAATTTCCTTGAACCATATTCTGACCCACCTCTAAAGTTAAAGAGGAATTTACCATAGTGTTCTATATGGAAAATTATTCAAATGGATTTCTCTTGTTCCTAAATCCAATTCCCAAAAAATAACATGCTAAAAACACCATATGTTAAACAGTATAAAATATATTCTTAAGGTTACATAGTGTGTAACCCCAAGGTAGTCATCGGTTCATATATTTTCATTGATTTTTCATATGAGGTTATACCTACACTATGTTTATTTAAGAGAAACAATGAATGTGAGACCCACGATTGTCTTAGGAATATACCACTATTGAACTGAGTCTTGTTACTATAATACATGATAGGTTCACCAGTACACCGAGTGTTTTTGGCCAACTACCTAATTGGGTATGTATTCTAATATATACTAAGCTTTATAATATATACTAACACAATGCATGATCAAGGTTACACCCTATGTGATAATTAACATGTTCTAGAAACCATGTTCATCCTAGGATCATGATACATAGTGTGTGTTTTATAATCACACACTATGTGATTGTATCTTCAACCTATAAAAAACAAATCCATTGGAAATTTCACTTTTAATGCTTTCATTTCCACCTTTGATCATGATTGATCTACTTCAATTGACCACCATTGCTTCTACCATAACTTTGAGGGTCAAAGTAATCCTCTCTCAATACCCCACTATCCATCCTTAACTAATAAATCCAAAAAATCATCTTCACAATAGATTCCCATTTCCCTGAATTGATGTCACTCACCCGAAATCATGTCATTATGCCTCTGATAAATCTTATTCAATTTCAAACATACCATTTCATGCTATATTTGTCCTAATATTTTCCTTTCACCACTCCCATATCCAAAATGGTCTTTCATAAGATCAGTTGTTTCTCATTCATTGTCTCGAACCATATTCATTGAAACATCCGGCCATAGAAAAGGTCATCCGTGAAAATGTGAAGTAAAATGATATGAATAGTGGCTGAGAACAAGATTTTATTGGATTTTATCATAGTTTTTATACCGTGAATCATGTACAATTCATCTACATTTAATAATGTTACTGGGGACAAGAATATAGAAAAATAAAAGTATAACGATTTGAAAATTTTCAATAAAAAATAAATGACAACAAATCAAGAAAAAAAATTGAGAAATAATTGAATGAAAAATTAAAATATGATTCCTTTCTCAATTATATAATTTCTTTAATGGGATTCGTATATATTCTGAGTTTTTTTAACGATCTCCATAAAGAATGCATTCTCCATGATCAAGAGCATCAAGTTATCTCTCTCTATCTCCATATATAATTTAGGGTTTGTGGTGATCAAACCTAATTAGAGAGGTTAAGAACATATATATAGATAAAATTATAGTTTTTTAGGATTTAAATTTTATTATTGATTTATTTTAATAAAAAATTCATGATGATCCAAGATTAATGACCCAGAATGTGAACTAAAATCATATCACCCTTAGGGTAAACCCCATATTTTGAATCGGACTACAATGACGATTTTCCCATCCCAAGTTTCATTTAGGAGAAAATTTCAGTTTCCCAAAAATTTGTGTGCATACTAAAAATAATATAATATATTTAATATAATATATTTTGGTTCCATAAAAATGATTTATCAACCAATTTTAAAAAAAATTAAAATTATTCTAAAAGTTCGAATGTAAAAATATAGGTCACTACATCCTCCCCACCTTTAAGGATTCCCATCCTAAAAATTATAACCAAATAAAAGAGGAGAGGTTATAGAGTCTACATCTAGTTCTCATATTTCCATGATCTTTTCTAAAGGTTCTCATGATATGATGTAAGATGAACCAATAGTATTTTCTAACTCCTTAGGGTCCCTCTTCTACCAGTCATCGATCTTCATCAGGTACTTTGAAAATGTATCATTTTCCTCAATATCCACCTCACCCTAGTTGATTATGTGTGATTTTTTATGAACTTATTCCCTCAGATATGAAATTAGGAAGACATTTTACATCAAATACAATTAATAGGCTAGTTCTAAAAGGTAATCAATTCTACCTACCCTACGGAGGAGCTAGAAAATTCTAATAAACCTTAGGGGAAGATTTTTTCCTTAACCTAATATTTGAAAAACATATCATGGAGATACCTTTAATAACACATGGTCTTCATCCTTGAACTCTAAAGACTTCCATTTTCAATCCACATATGAATTCGGATAGCTCTGATCTATCCTCATATGATCCTTGATCAATTGATTCTTCTTCGTTTTCAACTACACCAACTACATCCCCATAAGTGATAACTCTCCAATCAATTTCCAACATAAGAATGTATTGTAGTACCATTTATACAGGGCCCTAAAATGTTTCATTACAATAGTGAAGTTGTATCATTTTTTGTATGTGAACACTACTAAGGATAAGTGAACATCTTATCTTCGGTTGAAATCAAGCACATAAACTCTCAATATATCCTTGAGAACACGAATGGTCCTCTTGTTCTAGTCATCCATCTGATGGAGGAATATTATACTCAATTGTAATTGTTTCCCAAATTCCTCTTAAATTATTCACAATAGTTGGGATTTGAATAAATCATCTTAGTATAAAACTATTGTTGATGGTATCTAATGAAATAGAACAATATCATCCATATACAGGTGTCCCAATCTCTCCACTGGACTCTACTCCTAAATAATAAGGAAATAAGTTGACATGGTCAATAAATTAATGATCACCCATATTGCATCATGACCTTTCATTGAACATGGGAGTCTTTCCATGAATTACATCGATATACCATCCCATTTTTCACACCAGAACCTCGAGGGTTTGAGTGAAACCCCATGTAACTAGATTATTTTCCTTTACCTACTAAAATATGGGGCATAATGATATAAACTCAATAATATTCTACTTCATATATGGCCAATATAACTGATTCTCAAGGTTGCAATATATTTTTTTATCATGTGGATTCACCGTTGAGGGGGGATTTTGTAATTATATTGTCACATCTTCACACAACATGACCAAAACAACTATCCACCTCTAAAATGAGATAACATGATCCCCAAATTTTGAAAATATTTCATGTTCCTTGCCTAAGGATATCCAGTAAAGATGGGCTTTATAATCAATTTAATTTAACAAGGACTCTCTCACATAGTAAATAAGTGAAGAGGTAACCACCATTGATCAAAGATAAATGATGCCTCTGTCATCCTCTGAGGATAACATTATCAAGGATATATGGTAATAAGCCACCTCCATCAACTGAGTATGAGATTTCTTGTCAAAGTAATTATCCACCACATTAACCTTTTTAGAATATATAAAATTTAAAATTCATTTCCATATAGTAACTCCTATAGTGATAGAAAATATTTATTTATTAACCTTTATATTTGTAGAGATATCTAATTTAGATGTATTGATGGGTTTCTTTTGAATTGTAGGACTTCCAAAATAATATAATATTTCATAAATAATAATTTTAGTTTTACACATTCAAATAAAAAATATGACCTAAAAGGATACTCATATGGAAATTATGACACCACTGTTGTGTCTATAATATAGAGTTTTTTTTAGGAAGTATATAATGTTTATTAGAATTTTGGGTCCTGGTAGGATTAGTTTTGGGAAAAGTTTATTTATTTTTAAATTTGGGGTTTATTTTTTCCCACAAAAACCCAAACTTATCACCATATTCGGGGGGAGGTCTTGTATTGTTATTGATTCTGCCCTTTAGTGGGGTAGAACTAATAGTATAAGAAATTTATCTAGAGACACTGAATCTATATCAAGGTATAAATAGGAAGTAGCATTTTTAGATTGATCATTAATTCTTGAAGCTTCGATAGTTTTTGTATCAAGGTAAAAATTGTTATTTAAATTTCTCTACACTTAATTTTTATTTTGTTTGTGATTACAGTTATTAGATAATTAATTTTTGATTGGGGATTCTCTACTTGTTATAGTGTGATTCACAGTAAAACAGGTAGTCCATACTAGTTTTTCAGGTTTATAATTCTAATATTTTTTATCAAATAATATGTGTTCTTTAAACACATATTTTGTAGTTCATCACAATAGATAATGAATTACATGGTAATTTCACACAAGTAGTGGTCTATGGAAACTCATAGTTTTTGGTCGATGGGTACATGAATCAGGTTTAGTAGGGTACAAGACCATCCACCTAGTATAATGTATATAGAATATGTCTGGAATAATGTGGCATGTACATATAAATGACATGACATGGGTCATGGTACTTGACAATGACAACCTCAGGGTTCAACACACCATGTGGACAAGAATATATTCCATATAGTGTAGGTATACACGATGTGGGAAATTGACCATACATGTCAATTAACCATTTATCTACCTGCATTATGTATGTATCAGACACATCATGTACCATATAAATTATAATTCACTATATGTAAATCCACAGTTGAACCAAAACTCCTCATATATCATGTAACTATATGTGAAACATCATGTACTAGTTGTTCTTTAGCATTTTCCATAAGTTCACACTCAAGTGTCAGATTCAAACATTCAATTGGTTCATTCTGATTATTTTCCTTTGTAGTACATAGTGGTTTTTCACTATTCATTATAAGAATATATTTCTGATGAATTTTAGGTAGTCCAAGTTATTAGCATTAATAAGAAAGTGATGCCAATTTAATGGGATGTATTGAGTGAATATAGGATTGGTAACCCCCTAGTGACATTGATATTAGGGTATGGGTCCTCTATATATTATATTGAGTTAGTTAACCCTCCATCCAATCTAATTTTTTTCTTATTTTTTAAAATAAACCACTTTTGTGTGGGAGGTGTAAGAACTTTCATAGTTGACTACATGAAAAAAATAGCCCAAAAAATACAAAAAATCAAACCAAATTCGACCAAAAATTTCAAAAATAAAATTTGGAAGAACGCATGTGAATGCATCAAATACAACACCATTAACACCCAACATTGCCAATTTCATCACCTCAATCCTCATACCTATTATTCTAAACAACCTCCCAAACTCCATTATAACTGAAACCTAACAGAATCAATGTTAATGAGACAATAATTATTAGAAGCACTATTAGTAAGCCCGCATATTCAATATCATTGCCAACACCAGTCTCTAGTATATATAAAATCACATGAAAAACATTCCAAAAACTATCAAAAAAGTGAACCAAATGAATATATCACTAAGTAGAAAGAAACAAACTAAAAAGACTCCATCACTAATGCAGATGAAAAACACTAAAGAATATATCAAATCTATCAACTCCTTTCACCTCCAGGCCAATATCATAGACCATCATGCCATAACCAGCTTCACATAAATTCCATTATCTACTTTGAAGAAGAAACACAAAATACCAATCATCACCAAACCAAATAAAAACTAAAAAAAGCAATCTAACTTTAACTAATCCACTGTCACAATCCCAAACCACCTCAGTTAACATCACGCTTTATCAAGATGGGGACAAGTGAAATAGGATCTATGGTTAGAGAAAAGAGGGGTGCTGAATAAGAATAGTGATCACCAAAATAATAACCCACCAATTGAAGAATCGAAGGGAGTAAAAATATTCTACCAATATAGTTTTCTAGTAACTAAGGATGAAGATAATAACCAGCATCAATAGAAGAAAAAAACTATAAAATATGAATATATTAAACAAAACCTTGGAATGGAAAATATAAAATGATCATTTATTAACTTTTTTTAACCATTCCCCTAAGAAATACCCTCAAAAAATGGTAAAAACTTTTATCCTATATTTTAAACTAATATATATGTTTTGAAAAAAAATCTAGATAATTTTATAAAAAAATTAAATTATATTTTTTCCTTCAGCTTTTTCAAAAAAAAATTTCCTAAAATTTTTCTACACAAATGTTTCCTTAAAATTTTTCTGAAAAACATTTCCTTAAAAAAATTCAAAAAAAATTCTCTAAAATTTTTCAAAAAAACTTTTCTTTAAAAAATTTCATAGAATATTTTCCCTAAAAGTTTTTAGAAAAAATTTTCCTAAAAGTTTTTAGAAAAAATTTTCCTAAAACTTTTTTAGAGAAATATTTCCTTAAAAAATTTTGATAAATATTCCCATAAATACTTTTGTAAAAAAAATTAAATAATTTAACAATACAATTGTTTTATAGAATCTTTAAAAGTTTCACTGGGGTGAGCTCTGTCTAAAACATCATCATAAAAACACTTTCCTTATTTTTTTTCGAATACAAGAATAAAATATTACAAAAAAACATTTATAAAGAATATATATAAATTTATTTCTTGAAGAGGTAAATTATAAATATTTTATTATAAATTTATCTATTTGTTATTATAATATTTTCAATTCTATTTATAAATTTTGTAAAAAACATATTAAAATTTTATGAATTTTTTTCTCTAAAATTGTTTCCTTGTTATGTTTCATCAGAACAATAGTTTTTCTAAAAAAAATCATATCAAATGTTTAAAAACTTAAAGAGTTTAGATATTACTTTTAATATTTGATGAATCATTATCAACTATTGATATTTATGAGGGTTTCAATCTAAGTCTTTGGATCTAATGAATCTAAACCTTATCTGTATTTAAGTATATATAAAGAAGAAGTGGTTCACCAAATCTTAACCACCAAGTTATTTTAGTAGATAGATCTCACTGCCTTGATTTACATCAATTCAATGTTTTCAAGTTATTATATTGTTTTTCAAGTTTTTCTAGTCTGATCATGGAATCCTCAAGTGATTTCTATAATATAATGGATATCAAGGAAATATTTATAGAAAGAAAATACTCTGATAAGTATGATTCAACAATAAATTTTTTAATCATCTTTATAGGTTGGTAATATATTAATTTCTCTAAATATGAATTTTATTTGAACTATCCTCAGATAGTTAGATGATTTTATTCTTCTTTCGAGTTTAGTGAAGTTCATGGAATAACGGTTTTTAGCTTTAATTCATCTAAAAATTCATGAAAACTAAACATAAATAAAGTGGATTAACTTGTTGAGATTCATTTATAAGTTGATGAAAAACTAGTCGGCCAACAATTTCCTAAGAAACTATGTATTTTTCAGAATTCCCATACTTAAACTTCACTTTTTTATAAATATGTGAAAGTTAGGAAAGTTCCACATTTATCAACAGATGCAATAATCATTTCCCTATGGGTTTAAAATTATCTTATACTAAGAGAAAAGGGGATAGAGATAGACTCAAATTTCAATCCATTTTTATTTTTTATTTCCTTTTTAACATGAGAAAATTCAATATAGTAAAAAAATTCACAACTATATCAAGGTAGTGAAATTTGGATCCCTTAAGTTGAAGATTCTCTTATACCCAAGTTTCAATAATAAGTTTTTGGTAAAATTTACAGAAGTAAAAAAACCAATAATGAATCAAATACCATCAGGGAAAATAATTAATATATAACAGATGATACTATCAATAAGATGAATCTTATTTATATTCCAAATCTAAAAAAATTTGTTGACCAAATAGAAAAAGTTTCCTTCGTTACTGAAACTAAAAATATTAAAGAAAAATTTTTGGAAAAGAAGAATTCATGTGAAAATTCACCTCCAATTCCTAGTAAAAAGGATATGACAATGTCTTGTGATTATTTTAAAGTGTTTTTTAAAAACAAAGGTAATAAGACTGATGATACATTATCCTTTGGTTTGGATACAGCTAAATATTTGGCTCTAAAGAAGTAAACTTTAAAAAAAATCTCTAAGAAGAGGAAAAGAAGAAAAGGTAAGAATAAAAAATAAAAAAGAAAATATGTATATAGATTTTTTAAATAGGATTTAATAAATACTTTAAAATTTTGCAATTTTAACAAATGGGAAAGTTCCTTTGTCAGTTTAATCAGAACAACCTTTATCATTCAACTGAAAGAACAGTCTACCTGAGTTTTGGTAGAACCTTTATCTATTAAAAAATAAAAGGGTAGATATGTTTCTCTTAGAAATAATTAGTCTAAAATTATCCAAAATAAAGTTCAAAAAGTTGTTAAAACCCTAATGTAGGGTCAACTGGGTTAGAATGGTGAGATGGATAAAGAGTTAAAAAATCTATGGATTTAGAAAATATGTCATATGAAAATTTTACTTTTTTATCATATAAAAATCAAAAAATATGTTAAACTCAGTGTTTTGGAAAAATAAAAATCCTTATAATAAGATTATAAAAAATTCAAAATAATAGAATCATAAAAAATTGGAAATGATTAAGATATTGAAGTTATAAAGGTCACTGAAAATAAATATACTAAAAGAAGAGAAGATCCTCAACTATCTAGACTAGTAGTTCTTTAAATTCCTGATGTATCTTTAGATTCCACCAAGTCTTCTCCAAGAAAAAGCATCAAGTTACTGGAGATGAGAAATAATTATTTCAATGAATTCATCAAAAACTCAATGTAATGTTTCATCCTTTTTCAGATATTCTGGTAAGGTGAAAATTCATCCAAGGAAAAATTGATGTGTTATAAATCTCAAACTAATTAAAACAACTTAATAATAATGTAATTATGAATAAAACAGGGTTTATGGATTTAAATGGAAAATAAAAAATTTGAATTAAGAATTTTGAAAAGTATGATCAAGTGTAAAAAACATAATGAAGGAGATATCAACTTTTATGATGAAAAAATTTATGGAATTTAAAAAATACGAATTCAATTTACAAATTTTCTAGTAGTATCAACTCTAAAGTTTGTGAAACCTCAAGAAAAGATGCTAATCTCAAATATCTTGAAATTCACCAAGATGATTTGATTTTTGACCAAGGAAAGATGATTAATTATTTATAAGAAGAAGTTTTAAAGTTGAAGAATAATAACAAGTAGACTAGTTTTATGGAAGAATAATTTGTGAGAATGAAGGTTTTTGTTTCTGAAATAGAAAACTACTAGGTGTATGTGAAGAATATGAAAGTGATCATCATAAATTTTTTGAAGAATAGTCTATTTTTCTAACTATTTAACTATTCTAAAATAAACTAAATGAAAAAAAAATTGGATGTATATTTTTTGCATGGATGTTTTTTCAAAAGAAAAGTTGATGAATGTATTTATTATATTTTTTAAGAATATATTTCTTGAATTAATGTTTATTTTCATAAAACTGTTTTTATATGTAATTTTTTCCTAACATTTTAAATACACTTTCTAAATCACAAAAAAAAAATTAAATGATCACAAAGGGGAAGAAAGAATCTAAAATATAAGATAAAAGGTAGAAATGTTAGGGTAAAAATAATATAAATATTTGGGAAAAAGGGAAAATTTAAAAAAATGGGGATTGAAGAAAAATGTTTTAACTTTTCATGAAAGAGAGTAAATTTTAGATTATATAAGATAGGGGGATTAAGTTTATTTAAAGTTTTTAACTCTAGTTTTTCTCTCCAAAAGTTGTGTTTTTTGCTTTTCAAAAGTGAGGAGATTATTGAGTCAAAGGGATAACATTAAACACTTTCTAACCTAAATTTTAAAAATCAAAAAACACTTATTTAAACATTTATACTCTTCTAACTATTATATTTCCAAAGTTATTAAGAAATTTTTTAGAAAATTTGTTTTACTAGATGGATAAATAACCTTTCCATAAGATGAAACTTCCTTAACAGATGAACATGTACTTTTTACATTAGATAGATGGATATAATTTTCATCAGATGGAGGATTATAAAGTCTATAAGATAAAGTATATGAATTACATTGGTTGAAAGTTTTATAAATCTACCAGAAATACTTCATAATATAGAGGCATACATTATTAGACAAAACTTTATAAATATTGCTAGGTGGATAAACATCATACTTTCCATCAGATAAACATTTTTCATTCTACCTAATGGAACCTGCAGTAATTTTATGGTTATTTATCATGATTACCATCATATAGAGATGTTTTGTTGAATATTTCAAGTAAAAAATGAGTTTTTATAATGTTAATTAAATCACCTCTAAGATATGGGCAATATGACCATTAGGAGTGCACCTATAAATGAATACACATTCGAGGAGGAGGAATATTTTTTCATCATCGCCAATATAAAATTACTATGAAGATTTTTTAATATCTTATTACTTGATTTCTATTGAATATAATATTTTGGATATTTTTTTTAATTAATGTGTTTTAGGTTTAATTTTATAAATTATTAAAGAAGTTTCGATTATTTAATCACCTTTGACTAATTTGGTTTGATCTAAGGATCTAGGATTTTAGAAATACAATAGTTATTATGATCTTATGATTAACAGTTTTTAGTTTTGGGGAAATAGAGGATTTGTCTGATCTTTGTATCGAGGGATTTTTTGGTTAAGTAATAAAAAAATTTATAGTAATTTTAATACCATGGACACCTTGAGTCTCGTTAAGACTTATTTAACATTTAAGGTTAAAATTTTGACAAATTATTATAAAAATTTCTATAAGTTTTTATTATATACTTTTTATAAGGTTTGTTTAACTTATTTTTAAAAGTTTATAGTTAAATATATGCATATTTTAATTAAATATTATACTGTTTTAATAAACTTTTATAACTCTAATTTTAAAATAAAATGGTATTATTATTAATCTGATTACTTTCTTATAATAGGTTGTTAAAATTTTAAAAATATCAAGAAGTTGTTCTTTCATTCCTATGAATTATAAAATGATATATACTTTTTGTGTGTGATCCCAAATAAAATGGTGTCTCGTATCTATGTGATTAGATCTTGAGTGATGTGATTAATTTTTACTAATATCTATGACACTTTTGTTATCACAAACAAATATGAGTTTGAAAAAATCATTCCAAAGTTGGTGAGTATGCGTTGCATCAGCTACACATGAGCACAACAACTTCTATTTTCTACATATTCAACTTCCAAAGTGAAAAGTACTATCGAGTATTATTTAATAAAATACCAAGAAACTAAAACTTGTCCTAATAATTTACAAGTTCTAGATATAATTTTTCTATCCATTTTATAACCACTAAAGTCATTATCTAAAAAATTAATTCAAAATCATTTCTTGAAGAATAAAAAAGTACAAGATTCATAGTACCCTTAAGGAAATTAAAAACTAATTTTAGATCTTTAAGGTGGGAAACTTTTGGATTATCTTGAATTCTCAAACATGATCATATAGAAAACATTATTTCTAGCCAACATGTTATAAGGTATAGTAAACTACCAGTCATTCCTATAAAAAACTTTTAATAAACTAGTTTCCCATAATCATAAAGACCTAAAGTTTTTTAGGTTCCAATAGGATTAATTATAATTTTATTATTACAGTATCCAAAACTTTTATGTAGATATTTTATATACTATGGTTGATAAATAAAATTTCCCTCTAAATTTTGAGAAATTTGAAAACCAAGGAAAATTTTATTTCATCCATCATGCTCATTTCAAACACATATTTCATAAGATCCATAAAAAAATATAAAAGTGATTTTTTAGTTGAGAAAAATATAATTTCATCAATATAAATTTGAACAATGATAGTTTAATAAAAAAATATTTTAATAAAGAGATTTGGATCTACATATCCCTTAACAAAATTATTTTGCAATAAACAACTATTAGGTTTATCATACCAGGATCTTGGATCTTGTTTAAGTTCTTATAGGGCCTAGTAAGTCTAAAAACATTATCTTGGAAATTCATGTTTTCAAAAATAGGTGGTTTTATACATAAAATTCCTCTTTTATATATTCATTAAGAAATTTAAACTTTAAAAACATTAATAAAGAGTTAAATATAATAATGAAGCACAGTATATAAGTATATAAATAGATTCAAGTCTATCTACTGGAGAAAAAAAATTAGTATATTCCTTCTTGTTGATTATATCCCTTTAAAACAAGTCTTGATTTATTTTTTATAATTATTCCATTTTTATCATGTTTCTTATAAAATTCCTATTTTACTCTAATTATAGAAAAACATTTAGGGAATTAAACTATATTCCAAACTTTGTTCCTCTCAAACTCATTGATTTCATCCTTCATTTAATTTTTCAAATATTTTTCACATAAAGCCTCAATAGGAGTATTTGGTTCAAATTGTGATAAAAATGCACAATGTTCGCCTTAATTTCTTAATAAACTTTTATTTTTTACAAGTTGATATATATCTCCAATGGTATTTTTATTAGGAAAATTCATAAGGATTTTATAATTTCTTAGGTTTTTAAAACCCTATTCTTCAACAACAGGTTGAAATTAATCTTAAGGTATAAAATTAGAAAAATTTTCTTTAGTTTTTATATCCTAAGAATAATTTTCCAACATGGTTTGAAAAATAGTTAAAGAAAAATCATCAAAATATGTTGTTTAAAGTTGATTGGAAACAAAAGGGTTAGTTTCATAAAATTTCACATTAACTATTTCATCAACAATACTTGTATTTTTATTATAAATATGATAGGCCTTACTATTTTTAAAATAGCTAAGGAAAATTCCTTCATCATATTTTGGTAAAAAATTATATAAATTTTATTTAGTATTCAAGATGAATAATTTACATCCAAAAACATTAAACTAAGAAAGTTTTTGATTTCATTAATTCCACAACCCATAAGGAGATTTATTAATAAAAGGTCTAAGTAAAACTCGATTTATAGTACAACAGGTAGCTCTAACTACTTCAACATAAAAATTCTTATCAATTGAGCATTCACTCAACATGGTTTTAGTAATTTATGGAAGAAATTTATTTCCTCATTCAACTACATCAATTTTATATGGTATTCTAGGAGGTGATAAGTTGCATATTATATTTTTTTACTACAAAAAATTTCAAAATCATAATTTACAAATTCTCCACCATGATCACTATAAATAGTTACCAAATGAATATTTTTCTACTTTTTAACATAAGCAACAAAGTTTTTAAAACTAAAAAATTCTTCTAACTTTTTTACTATAAAATATACCCACATATATCTAGTGTAGTCATCAAATAAGACAAATACATAGTATTTTCAACCAACACTTCTAGTTTGTGTCTGACCAAATAAATCCATTTTCACTAACTATAAAGAATAAGAATTTGAAACTTCACTAATAGATTTAATTCTTGATTTATGTTTCTTTCAAAATTGACAATGATCACAAACATTAGGAAGTATTAAACCATATCTCTAGTAAATCTCTAACTAGCCCTTTTTAAGAAAGTTTTGATAAATTTAGAACATTATAGTGTTATATCCTTCAATTTCATAACAAAGATTGATCATCTATTGTACTAAGGCAAGGTAGATCTTGGATTATAAGGTCTTATAACTTTAGTGTGTATACATTATCATGATTATGAGCATAAAAATAAACTTAACTTTTGAACTTTTAATAGTATATTTATCATTCTTAATCTTCACAAGATATCCTTCATTGAATAATTAACTTATGCTAATAATGTTGTTCTTAAGTCCTAAAAAATAAAAAAGTTAAAAATAAATATTTACTAAGAAATTCAATATCTCTTATTCCATATATTTCCCCTTTATCATTATTACAAAAATTGACCTTTCCACTTTTTATCTTTATAATCTTTGAAAATAATTTCTTATTTTCAATCATATACCTAAAACATCCATTATCCATGTACTGTATATTATTTTTGGTACTTTTATTAATTTCCTAAAATAAAAAGGTTAGAATTTTGGTACCCAAACTTTCTTGGGTACAACATTATTAGAAAATAAAACTTTAGGAATCAACATCTATCCAACTCTCTTATGTTGTGCAACTAACAATTCATTGAAAATGTAAGCTTTGTTAAAACCAAAGGATTTTACTTTATTTAAAGAAATTTTTTTCTTCCAGTTTCCACCTCTTAGACATTTTCACATAATGGAAAACTTTTAGGAATAATGTAGTTATTTTTAAAATGAGGTTTTGAATTTATAAAACCAATCCCCAAGTAAAATTTTATAGTAATTTTTTCAAACTAAAAAATACAAAGTTTCGTTTTAAAACTAAATTCTTATCTTACTTAAATGTGTAAGAACTATATTTCTAAACTAATTATTTAGTAAGATCTAACATCTCTATATAATCTTTTTTGAATTATTTAATTTTTTTGGAAATTTCTTACTTATAACTTTTATATTTTTTCAAGACTTTATTTTTTTTCTAAAAAATTATCATATCTAGATAATTACTCAAAACTTGGTAAAGTATCCTCATCATAAAATTTAATTTCTTTTTCTTAATCAGAAGAAATAGAACATTCATTGTAAAAATGTGGATAGTTTTCATTTAATTTTAATTGTTTAAGGATTCAATAGATACATTATCCATATATCATTGATTAATATTTCAAATTTTAGTATAAAATACAATATGTTTATGATCTTCACTGTTATTATCTAAAGAGTTATCAAAATAATTTTCCCTGCCACTTTTACTCTAAGTGTTAAAAACTTTTATACTTTTATTAATTATGTTCTTATATAACTTTCTTGAACTTTTATCTCTCGTATCATTCATTTTAAACCTTGTATAATCATGTATTATGTGTTCATGTATCTTACATTCATAAAATATCATCTCAAAAGTGTTTATTTTATCACTTATCTCTTCAGGATTCTTATTTCACTTGTAATGAAAATCATTTTTCCAACTATTATATTCATCCTTATAGAAAAAAATTCAAGTTCATTATCACCCTTTTCAGATAAAATATTTTTAGTATCAACTTTTACTTTCTTCTTTTTATAATATTTAGTAATTTTTTTATCTGATCTAATTTTTTAAACTTCTTTTTTAAGCATAAGAACAATATTCTATATTTTCTTCTTTTTTTATGTATATATTTTAAATCTACCATCATACTATATGATATTACCCTTAATATCATCCAAACTAATCTTTGTAAGATTCTTAGTATCATCAAGATCTATTCTCTTGGATTCCCACTCATTAGGAATAATATCAATGATTTTCTCAACCAGTTGTTCATCAGTCAAATATTTAACTCCAAGATATTGTAGGTTATTTACAATGGTCATAAATCTTTGATCTATCTTAGATACTGATTCTCTAGGTAAGAAATAAAAAGATATATAATTTTATCAATGCATGGATCTTATAGATTCTATAATTATTGTAGTTCTAAAGTGAGAAAATTATAGTTTCTTCAATATATTATTTTCAGCTTCACATGAAGAAATTTGATTATAGATTATTCCCTTAATTGAGAATAAAGATGTTTTTTTAACAAGATAATTAAGTTGATATTTATTTTTCTCTTATTTGTTAAGAGTAATAAAATCCTTATTAGGAATTTTATAATTTCTATTCATTATGGAAAAATTGTAAAAAACAGTGTTTATAAAAAAAGGGTTTCATATAATCTATTCAATATTCATAATCATGAACATAAAATATCGGTGGTCTTTTTAGATTTAAATTTTTTAATGTCCTGATAGAAAAATATGCCATCTAATAAAATAAATATAATCTTTTCTACAAAAACATTTTAGTGTAATAGTTTATAATAAGTATAACCTCCTTTTATACCAAATAAAGGATCAAAGGAGTATTTGTTTTACTATAATAAAGGGGATGAATTGTAGTTTATAAAATAAAACTGATAATTTTGACAACCTCTAATAAGAAATAAATCAGATGAACAATCATAACAATATACTTTAAAATCATAGTTAAAAAAATTTATAAAAAACAATATAAATTGCTTTAAAACATGCACAATAGATTTAAGAAACTTGTAAAAACTAGTAATACAATACTTATACAAAGTATGTAATAAAAAATTATAGTAACTTTTATAATAATATGTCCACACTTTATCCTTAAGTTTTAAGTAAGACTTAACAAAACTCAATGTATCCATGGTATTAACCTTACTATAAAGGTTTGTCTTTCTTAACTAAGAAATACCTCGATAAAAAGATCAAAAAACCCTATATTTTCGTATCTCTATGAACCCTCGATCAGATGATCTGAATAAAAACTATCTCTTTAAAACCTAAGAGATATTGATTCCACCATATAGGTCAATAGTGATTAAAAAATCAAAATTTTGTAAAGAATTTGAAAAATTAAACCTCACACAGATACCTTAATAAAAATACTCTCTAAAATATTACAATTAAGTGTGCTCAAGTAACAAGATGTTACAAGAGCATCACAAAAACTTTATATTTTATATGATGAAAAAATATCCATCCTCTTTGAATGTAGATTTAATTATATGTGTACTCCCAATTTTCATATTCCACATATCACAGAGGTGGTTGAAACAACATTGGATGAAATCATTCTTCACTTTAAGGGTTTAGTATAGCATCTTCAACTGATGGTAATCATGATAAAGAACCATTACAATGCTTGTATATTCTATATGGTAGAATAAAAAATGTTCATCCAATGGAAATTATGAAGTTCATCTGTTGAGTAATATTTATAAAAGTTCATCTGAAAAGATATTCTACCTCTGTTTGATGAATTTTGTCCCTTAGATTTATAAAAAGTTTATGTGATGGAATTCATTATACATTATATACTAGAATTTATATTCCTTATTCTAGTAAATATTATATCCATCTATTTGATGTATAAAGTACATGTTTTTATAATAAGTATATTTCACCCAATGGAAATTATATTCTCTATCTGGTAAAATGAATTTCTTAAAAAAATATTATTAATAACATGGTAAATATAAAATTCAGAATAGTATAAACTTTTAAAGAAGTGGTTTGTAATTTTAAAAATTTGGGTTAGAAAGTGATAAAAGTTATCCTTTTAATTCAATAACACACGTACAACATCCATAAGAAAACCCAACAGGGAATCATACAACAGTACAAGCACTTCACCAAAACATAATTTTTTTCGGTAAATAAACCATGAGCCTCCTTTATTAGGTTAAAACCAATGTTTATAATTCTTCCTATAAAACTATCAGCCACGATCATCGACACCAATGAAGAACCAACTACACAACATTTAAATTGACTAAGCTAGTGTAGATCATGGCTATTAGATAACCCTCGAATGTTGAATCAAATAATCCCACGCCACCATGAGAATTGCCACACCAGACCATAACGGAGAACAATGCAAAGTATCAAGAAGAAAAAAAATAAGAAATGAAGAAAAGTATTAATAGAGATCCGCGTCCACAATAATGAAACCAATAAACATAAAATTATATAACCAATTCCAAATACTTACACCAAACACAATCCCAAGAAAATGATAATATCATCACACTAGAATAAGGATATGGTATAACATAATTCCTTAGGTATAAAAATAAATCATACCAAAGGTAAAAATAGAAAATGAGTTTGAAACACCCAAAATCTGTGTGATAGAGAAACATCAATAAGGATAATATAGGAGATACATAAATATAAAAAAAGGTACATGGAGGGAAAACCCATACCACATCAAAGAAAGAAGTATTGAGGGGATCATCATCAAATGAACCCTATCTTATATTTGGTAAAGATAGAAGGCACCGAAAGAATTATGATACATTCTAACCTTTAGTTTCCCCCTCTCCCCTAGCCTAGAGACCTTGAATTTTTATTTTATTATTAGGATAATCTCTATTTTTAACTAATTTGAGAGGTAAATCTTCCATGAATCAAAGTTTTAGAGACACATAGGCCATTCAAGAATACAAGGCCATCAAAGTTATAGATATATATAGGACTTTCAAGACTACAAGGCCCTGATTCCCAAAGGCATACAGACCTTTGACAAGTGGCCCAAAGACTGACACTCAAAAATCCCCTCACATGACTTCCTATCACTTGGATCTAACATGTCTCCCTGAAGTTGTGTCTTTGGTTCACCATCATCGCCCCATGTAGAGGTCTGGAATATGTGATAGATCAGCTTCTCTAAATATAATATTCTACATCCAACTATCTCTATCTTTATATTCCCATGTATCATCTTTCACCATCTTACCCCCTCGATTGATGTACTTCCTGATTGATGATTCATGTGTCCTCCATAAGGGTTAGAAACCCCTCACATGATGTCCACACCATAGTGAGGTTTTTGTCCCCTACTATAACTCTGAATAGGTGATGTATAATATAGGAGAGTTTGGGGTGGTTATTTTCTTTCTTATAGTTCATAGAGTTATTCAGGTACCTTTTGGTGAATGATTTCTAGACTTGATCTGTGAATGTAGGAATACTATTTTTATCCTTGTTAACTCATTTCCCTATAGAAAATCTAGGTTAATATTTATTGATCTAAATTTCTCTTTTGTTTTATTTTGTGTTTTTAGGGAATCCTACTAGGTATATTTATAATCACCCCTACACAGGCCTTATTTCCACACATTTTTTTCTATAAAAATGATGTATATTTCAAAGAAGACTTATATGAGGGGGGTTATGTTGGAGCCAAAGATTAGTGGTTCCCAATAGTGTAAATTTCTGATAGAGTTTGAATCGTGAGTTTTTGTGATGTGTAACTATATATATAGTTTTTGAGTCTATAATTAGTTTATATTGTTATAACATTTATCCTCTAGTGATATTTATATTTCATGGTGTGTATATATATAGAATATTTTTTGTGTATTTTATTAACCATCATTTATTGTATTTGGTTTGTATTATTTTTTCTTCCAGGTTTATCTATGTGTGTATATTTACTAGGATAAGACCTCCCATATGTAATATATGTCTTATTGGTGGTGTTCCTTATCCCATATACTATTGGAGGTGGTCTAAGGGTCACATACTTAGCTGACTAGTATATCAGGCATGGTTTCAGTGGTTCAAGTCATGTAAGAATGGTATCATAGTGATTTGAATCAAAACGATGGTGTTTGAAGTTAATAGTCTAGTGAGAATTGGTTTGAGATTATTAGGGAAACAATGAAATGGGGTTAGGAGTTTGGTTTAAAAACTAAGGAATCTAGATTAAGTGTGAGTGGCCAATAAATCCTTTAATCTAGACTTTGATAATTTATCATCTGAATCGTAACTCTAGGTTATCAATTGTAGTGAATAAAGGATTTATATATGCATCATGTAGGATTTAATTTATAGTTTTCCTCATGTTCTTTCTTATATATCACATTATATATGATTTTTTACCTTGGTTACATATTAGTAACATGTAGGATTCCACATGGAAGATATCCAACATAATTATGAATGTAGGGTTTTGATGGTCCCAAGCTAGTGCTTCAGCTAATGTTATAGAAACCTATAATATAAAATTTATCCTCTAGAACCCCCAAAAGTGGAACAAATGTTTGTAATTTCTAAAACAAATTACACCTGATATCATCAATTGAACTTTGAAACTAGACCCTTGAATCTCTATATCAAATCACCTCACAATCATTCAAGAACATATAAAAGAAAATGATTAAAAAGGAACGAGTAATAAATTAAAAAAAATGTATAGAATAATGTGGTTCTAGAATTACCCAACTCCATGGGAGAAAAATTAGAACCTTTGGATTGAGAGAGAAAGATACTAAGTTTTAAGATCCCTATATATGATAAATCTACTCAAAAACTGAAGAATACTTATGAATAGTTTCAAGTGTTTTATAAGTGTCCCTATCCACCCTTTTATAGATAATTCAATTCATTCCCACCATCATATAATATTTTTATTCAATAATTGCTTGATTAAGACAACTTCCAGTAGCCCTCTAATTTCACTAAATAAACTCTAAAAAAAATTAAATATTAAATTCTTCAAAACTCATCCCGTGTTTTCTTTCGAACTTATGAATGTTTCCAATTACTTCCATCTAGTTTTGAATATTTTTATTGTGTTCCTAAATCCATCTGATTTTACATCATAACTTCTAGAATCACTCCATCTAGAAGTTTTTAATACTTAGATGGAAAATAGGTTCTTCACAACAAAGACTAAAAATAAACTACTTGAATAATATTTTCAAGGACTCGCTAAGTCTTATAGATCACTTACTTTTATTCTCTATTCCCCACTTCTATAGTGGCACAATGGTCCTCTACCATGATTTTGGTCATCCAATCCCCACTAAGGCATATAAATGCTCTAAAGTTTCCTATATTATGAATTTCATCAACATTTTTGTTTTATTATAGCATTCATAACCCTTCCACGTCTTCATCACTCTATTATCAAATAAATATTAAATAAAGTGATACTCTGGTTGAATATAGTTTGTCCTAGAGTGAAACATTGGATTCTTAAAAACATTAATCATGATTAAACTATTATAAAATAACATTCAATTTTTTTACCTTATTATGGGATCCACTAATAGCACCCTAAATATATCAACTTCTTCCCACCTTTCTTGATTTCCATGTAATTCGCTTTCATCATGGATAGTACAATTACTTTTTAAATTTTGGACATCCAACTCATAGTCATTTCTCTGAAAGTGAACACAAAAAAGTGGTACCTATCTGTGTATTTTCATGTTTGTTAAAGTTTAAATATTTAAAACCCTATAATAGATTTTACATTTCAAAATAGAGTTTCCTATCTGTAAAACCCTTGAGATACAACAGTATCCATTTCCCTTGATCTCAATTCTCCTTTCCTGAATTTTCCATGATCATACTAAATACTATTACTGTATAATCATTATAAAACCTCATATAAACAATGAAATACATTAATAATTCGATGATAAATGTATATGTAACTCACTCTATTTACTCATTATCTCCTTCTATTATCAGTGCCTTCTCTTTGGATATCATGAAATTTATGGCTAGGGGAGTGGTCATAGGCTTAGATCCACTCATTATGAATCTTTCCACAACTTTATATATGTACTATGACTATGAAATAAACACAATTATAGACTTCAAGTACCAATATATTTTCATCCCCAACATCCTCTTTATAGAACCAAGATCTTTTATCTCAAATATTACAAAAAATCAGTATCCAAATACTCCATCAAATCACTCCTTAAACCTAAAAGGAGCATATCATCCATATATAGAAGAAGTTTGATGATTCTCTCTTCACCAAAAGCCTTAAAATAATAAAAAAGATCTACTTTTATCCAGATGAATACATTCTATTACATAAGAAATTAAACTCCAAGTTTTAATTCCTTAGTTTTGTTTCATCCCATGCAAAATCCATTTGAGTTGACACACAAATTTTCTTACAATTTTCTTGAATCCTTAAAATTTATCCTTGAATATTTACTCCTCTAAATGACCATAAATAAATTTCATATTAACATATAAATAGTCTAGATATTGAATCTTCAAAGTAACCAATCTTAGCAGCATTTGAATTATTGAATTATTTACATTGGAAGAAAATATTTTCAAGAAATACACACCTTATGTTTATTGAAATAACTTTACATTAATCATTTCCTTGTTCCATTTCCTATAATATAATTCTTATTTTAACTAGTATACCCACTTTTTATATTATAATTTTTCCCATCAAGAAGTTTTATTAGATATGATGTTATAAAAACATATGAGGAACCCATCTCCTCCTTCATCACAAAATTTCAATGTCTTCAGTCACTCATAAATTCCACCAATATATCACTCTCAAGTTCTCCATTATCCATGATAAGAAAGAAGATCACATTAATTTTAAACCTTTTCACTAAGCATCGACCTCTAGATTACTACCTCAAAAAAACTAATGTTCTTATCTTTCTAAAACAACTACTTCCATAACATTATCTTTTGAAGCACTAATCCATGATTTCACATTCCTTGAGAATTATGGTACATTTGACCTTAACAATTCCAATTAAACATAACTTCAATCCAAAAAAAAATTTATATATAAAATGGTAACTCTAGAACTAATATACTCCTTGAAATATCTAAAACTTATAGAATCATATCTATAAAAACGTTGGTATATGTTGATTATTTACTCTAAAATGCATCATTTTACAAGTTCTGATCCTTCCACTAGATCCCCTCATTGAAGATGGAATTTTGAATTCTGAAAACCTTCTATAAGTAATTATCCCAAAGTCAAAATCTAAATTCTTTACCACCATACCGAATAAATAAACATGCCTAGGAAGTTTCCTCCAACTTGTCCCTCATTCTGGAATTGACATAAATATAGGAGATACTTATAAAAACTTTAATATGGGAGATATACACCATCCTTTTAGAATATAGTTCTTATGAAAATACCTTACACTATATAGTAGAAGAACTTTGATTCAAAATATAGTCTACATAGTTTACATTCTTCCACCAAAATTCCTTTGGTAAACCGACATGAAACCACATGCTTTTAACCATATCATTCAAAGTATGATTCATCCTCTATATGACACCATTTTTCTTTGGTGTTCTCGGTATTGTATTCTCAAACTATATGCCTTTCCACTAGCTGAAACTTTGAAACTATATACTTCCATATTCTACCCTATTATCATACCTCAATCATTTCAACTTAGTTTTGATATCCTTTTCCATTATGAATATACATATAATAAAGGTTATGAAAAACTTATAATTTTTCTTGATAAATAACACCCACACTTTTTGGGTGGCATCATCAGTGAAGATATAATAGTACAATGACCCACCAAGAGAATGAATTGAGGTTGGTCCCCATACATCTATATGAACCATATCTAGATTCTTATTATTTGGTATTTTTCCTTCTATCTTAAAGGAAATTATCTATTTTTTCCCAAGGATACACTCATCACATATTTCATATTTAATGAATATTTGTTTTAATATTCCTTTTGTAGACAAAACTTACATCCCCTTCTAACCCATGTGACTAAGACACTCATTTAATGGCCTTATAGATCCTGAAGTACATTTTACAATATGTATTAATCCATATAAATTCTTAGTAAAATAAAATATTCCTTTCTTCCCACATTTTCCCATCACCATGAAACCCCATGTGATTTTCCACATTCCATCCACAAATATAGTATAGAAACTTGTGTCATCTAGTTTTCTTACTGAGATCAATTTATCTATAACCTCAGTATATACAACACCCATTACAACTCCAGCAATAATATTTTTCATATTTTGGGAAAAATAATCACCCTTTCCTATAATATTGATAGATTTATCTTCTATATGTAAATCCATATTAAACCTTCCAAACATATAATCCACCTTGCATCCTCCCCCATACATAGAGTGATAAGAATCCCCATAGTTAATATAACTCAAGTGTACTGGTAATACTCAGTGAAAATGGATTTTATATTTCATAACATGATTTGAGGATAAACTTATAGAATAATTATTTTTGGAATTTACTATCTAGTCCCTGTAGCTTTTTTCATATGATTCTGCTTCCCAAAATGAAAGCATACAGGTTTGGGCTCATCCAAATTACCTAGACTCATATCTATCTATCTTTCTCTATTATCATTTCTATTTTTATAAATTTACTATGAAATATAATTTCTACTACTTTACACAAAAAATAATAATTTCTTGTGTACTCATGGGTTCCCATTCTCTAAGTTTCCTTATTCAGAATCAAATCTTGAATCTCCTCAAACATGAATTCAGACTTACTACAAGAATTTCTCACAATACTAACCATCACATCCCAAGATTCTAAAATCAATTAGAATAGTATAAACACCCAAAATACCCCCAATTAACTTCATTACCACTAATTACAATTAATATCAAATCATATTGATGTTTTTGACATGGTTTTAAATTTAATTCCTTCTGACATCTTCATTTCTGAAATTCGCTCCATCGGAAATACATGGTTTGGAGTGGTTAGATTCCCATACATGTTAGAACGTGTGGTCATAAACTTATAATTTGTTTCCACATCCTAGATGTTATAGAAAAACATTTATCCTAGAATCATTCAAACAACTTCTAGTGCCTTCTAGTCAAGTATTACTCATTATTTCATTGACATCGCCTTTTATTTTTATCCATGAACATGCTTTCATGAAGCATCAAATTAATTTATTTTTTCAAGATGTTTATAGAATAGGGAGGAACTTAATTCATGTCCCAAGGAGTGTTAAAGGTTTTAATGTGTGAATTTTTAATAATTTTTATTAAAAAGGATAAAATATGGGTGTGTTTTGAATGATGTTTTAAAACAAAATAGTGAAACAAAAACAAATTGAATTAAAAAGTTACTTTTTGGAATAATGATTGAGATTCAAGAGAGATATTGGAAGGATATCATTATAAGGTTTATATTCATGTTTTCAACTTCATTTTTCTCAAAATTTGAATAGTTTTTATGTAACTATATGTTCGATGTATTCTAAATCTATATTACATTCAATCCCCTTTAAAATGATACACTTTTATGTAAGCCTCGGGGTAACTATCATATATCCAAGGTCAATAAATTATGTGAGGTTTAGGGAGTTAAATGTGAATTAATATCTTATTTGAATGAGAAATAGAGGTTTTATTATGTTTTCCAATAATTATTACACTAGTTTTCCTACTCAAAACATAAAACTGGTCAGTTAAAGTGGATGAGTGAAATTCATTCAATGTATCAAAACATAATGATTCAAATCAAAATTATATTTAGATATAAACCAATAAAAGTTTTAAAAACTAAAATTATAGAAAAAAATAGCTAATTTGGTTCTATAACCCCATATTAAATTGTATTTCTCCCTTCTAATGATCACCCACTAATATCTCATCATTGAGAGGAGGAGGACACTCATATGGAGCTCCATATACATCCTTACTCTCTTTATGAGAATAGGGAGATATAGAATGTATAATATGATGATAAGAATAATTTATATCTCTAAAATGGTACAGTTTCACTCCTTTATCCCAAAATAAAAAATTAAGTGCCCAAGGTTCCAATCTATAGGCAAAGTGTAAGGTGGTTTTGGCACCAAGATTTCATAATACCACTTAGAACCCAAATTTTTTCTAGGATAATGTGTTATATCACTTTTAAAAATACCAAAAAAGATATTTTCACACCTCTTAAATACCTCCAAACTAAATTTTATATCAATTTTAGGCCTATAAATCAAGTTATATTCTAATTACATTAGTGACATCATGAATTTGAACAATAAAGACTCTATCCAAAGATGAAATCTATTAGGCATGTTAATAGATTAATTTATATTTTTTATAGTGAATCTAGTATTTCTTTAAAATAATTTAGAATATTTATAGGAATATTTATGAAACCAAATGTTGAGTCAATGTGGGATTTCGGTGCACGGATAACCTTGTCATGGTGATATTAAAAATATTAAATTTATTTTAACACAGGCATGAATTTTTCAGTAAAAGTGGAATAAATTCCCATTAGATTCTTGGATCACGAATCTAATACTGAGTTTGATTCAAGAACATGGAGTTTACCCTAGTTGTGACATAAAGTTTTTCTATGTTGGGAGATCAGTTGAGGCCATGTTGGTAGGATGTTAAATGGAGGTATATTAGTTTAATAAAAATTAAATTAATATACACCCTCCCCCTTTGGTTATCACACACAATAGAGGAGAGGATAGCATCCACCCCCCCCCCACACACACACACACTACAGATGACCCAAGGCTGAACCATGGTGAGAAGGTGTTGTTGATCCCCTTTTTTGATATAGATCACTCCCGAATCATGGTGTAGTGGATTCAGAGCATGGTTCTGGACCTGAAGCTTCGAAGTTTCACCACGAGGTAGGTGTATTTATGATATTTATGGTCGGATCCCTATTTATGCATTTTTTTTTAAGGTTTTATTTTCCAATTATTACTAATATATATCCCCTAGGGGTAGATTTGTAGGTTTCAGTGGAAACCAGAGATATCAGGTGGCTCGGATGGAATTCTCATTCATAATTCATGATCACACAACTTGTAGTGTAAGATCACATGTTGTGTGTTCTTATTATTTTTTCAATATCATATTTAGGAACTACATGATGTGTATTGGGGTTACATGTTGTGTTGTGATCTCAAGTCATGTGATCAAATACATTAGAATGTGTTCCATGTAAACGCACATGGTTGTGTATAAGTACATACCCAGAGTACATGAGCATGGGGTTCTTGACACAGGAACGGGCTAAAGAAATGTCCAATTATCCAAATATCCAAGACACATTATGTACTGAGGGTACATTATATGTAGTGTGACATGGCTATCCATCCTTGTTTGGGCGAGGACACGCCTAGGCAATCGGATGAGGTCACACACCATGTGACATGAGTTACATGCCATTTACATTATAAAATACATGTCGATTACCATGAGGGAACACAGCCATGGGTCATCTTGGAGATAAATATCATGTAATATTGGTAAACATTGTATACTTTCCATAAATAATTCTCCCTCATGCATCTCTATCTTCAGGAGTCAGATGGAGGCCTGTGAGTATCCTATCCCAAATATTTTTCCAAGTGGGATGTGATGGTATCCATAGTTTTGGTATACAATATGCGATGTGATATGAGGTTAGTAGGTCTATTAATAGAGATGTATAAACCAGTATCATTTTAGTGGGTTCCCTTGGTATATCCCTATGAAGTTATAGTTTGGAATTACATTATCAGCACATGATTGTGATTCCCTCAACAGGATGAGCTCAAATAGGGTTGGTGTATCCCTTTGTGATGCTTGGGAGGTATCCTCTATTGTATCAACTTCCCTAAACTAGTTTTATGATATTATTATGACCAAAACAACACGGTAATAGATCCTCCATCTAACAGGCTATCCCAGTAGGGTTTGTGGCATCATTATATATATAATCCCCTACTTAGTGATTAGTATCAGTAGGGTTTGTGGAATCATCGAATATACGATCCCTTACTCAGAAGTTGGTTCCATAAGTATTTTTTGTATCATTGGTTATATGATACCCTACATAGGGTTTATATAATCATCATGACCAACACTACATGGTAAATGATCCCTTATCTGAGCGATATAATCTATGGGGAACCATATTTGGTTTGTGGAGTCCCCAAATGATACTATGTGTGATCCCCTATCTGCCAAATGAGATATTATAATTTTCCAATAGGGTTAGTGGAGTCTCCCATCAAGGATGGGTGAGATCCTCTATCTATTTATCAAGTTCCACTGAGTTACAGTGTGAATTTTCTCATGGAGAGACCTAATGAATGTGTTCTCTCTAATGTATGCTAACAGGGGTGGTAGGGTTGTTCCATCGGCTTAATGATACCCAGTGGAGTGTGATATCTCAAATGGGTTCCATCTAGGATGGAATAGTTTTTCCTGATTAATTTATATCTTTCGGATTAGTACCATCTAGGATGGAATAGCTCATGGAGTTTTTTCTCCTAAATGAGCATTATCTTGTGCCATAGGTAGAATCATGTGTCTAGCATTGAGGTTGGGACCTCATGAGACTTAGAGTCTAAGATGAGTACATTTGTGTGATTTTGGTATTTCTTGTGGTGATGTCACATATCTCAATTTATATACCATGAGGATTGATATTACTAGACATGTATAGTTGAGGAGTGGTCAATATACAGTTTCTTGTTCTCTCTCTTGGGTTTTCTCCTCTAGCTAGGGGTCGAGCTGACTATTGCCTTTCTATTGTTCCCTTTTATTTTTTGTTTTTAGGGAACCTACTAAGTGTTTTTATACTCACCCATGCATGGTATATTCCCACACATGTCATGACTCATGAAGACCATAGGCCTTTTGATGGGGTCCTAGGTGGACCTAAAGTAGGTGGATCATAGTGATCTAGACATACCAAGGTGTATACAAGTTCTTGACAAATGTGAGTTTAGGTGGTTTCATTTGAAAATAGTCTCATCCTACTAAAAAGGTTGGACCCTTTTTTAGTTTTTATTAGTACTTTATTTTGATCTTTTATGATTTTAGTAAAAAAAAATACTTTAATTATGGTGTAGAGGTATGTATGTATTCTATTTTCATCCATTATTATCCTTGCACTGTTTTATGGAGATATACATGGGTTTGTTCATAAAGGTTCCATAATATAAGGATTTTCATGTTTGTGATATGCCTACTTAGTGATGGTCTCCAACACTTATCCTATTGGAGGTGTTCATGGGGTAGTCACAGTTCGGCCCTCAGTGGGTCAGGACTTGATAGAGTGGTATCATAGGAGGGATTCCCTTAGAACCAGAGTAGTTGTCTTGACGTGAGATTGTTTTGGGTTTTATGTAAATAGTGTTGAAGTGTTTCAAGTTTATATTTCATTCCATGGACTCTAGTATTGATAGTATAACCAATGTATCTATTCACTTGGACATTTATAACCTATTTGTTGACTCAGAACATTTAGGTAATGGTTGCATGGAAATATTGGTACATGCAACATATTGGACTAGGTTGTGGGTTCCATGACCTTCTTGATTCAACTCCCCAGGTATAATCATTCCACATCTTGATTCTATTTTAGGATTCCACCAAGATTACATCTAGATAGGGTTCTATGGTGTGATTAAGATAACAATACTCTCAGTGATGAGGCTTTAGTGCGAGGAACTACTCTTAAGGTGGTACCTCTGGGTGGTTTTTTGGTCGAGACACCACCCATTGGAAAGCAAGTTGTGTGTAAAATTCAGGATGAGGATTCTCCCAAGATGAGTTTTCTACATGTGTTTCATAGGTAGATAACTCCAAGGTGTTGAAGTGATACATACTCCCAGGCATTTGATGATAGGATTGAGGTATTCATGCATTTTTTTCTACCTAGTGAGGACACCTCTCGGTTAGATGGTGGTCCTAGAAATAAGTATTCTATAGTATTCATTTGGGTGATGGTGGATTCTGGTGATTCAAGCCCAAAATGAGATGATCCTAACTTGGATAAAGTTTGATAGGATCTTCAAAAAAGAGTTTTATCCATCCACGTTAAGATCAATGTTTATTAAAGAGCTTCTATAGCTTTGATAAGATAGAAAGATCATGGAAGAGTATTTTGCGAGGTTTACAAACCTATCATGATACTCCTTGGATATAGTTAGAGATATATTTTTCTAATCATGGACCTTCAAGAGAGGATTACACTATGATATCAGGTCTTTTTTGATATAATTTTATATCATTGGGATATCAGGTCTTTGGTGATATCACTATATATTCCCACTTATTCTATAGTGATCGAGTGGGCCTTGGTAAAGGAGATATTTTTGGAAGAGAAGATATTGATTGTTGGTGTTGGGAACACATGAGTTGAGACCTTGAAAGCTAGTATCCAATGGCATAAACAGGGATCTGATTGTGTGAGACACTTCAAGATATGATACTAGGATGGAGGTTATGAGGCTCATGACTCCTAAGTCGGTTCTAGTCATCTGTAGGAGAGGTGATGTTTCTCTTGTGATTCCCAAAGAAATGTCATGCAAGATTCTCGGACCCTATGTGATATTGAGATGAATATGGTTGATGGACCACCCTATAAGAGATAGTGACAAGATCATAGAATTTATTATGATGGCAGACATGGCGTATGAATAGGGAGATAATTAGAAGTTTGAATATGGTTCAATCGATTTCTGTCACCACCCCTAGGTAGTCTGCACTAGGCTTATAGAGCTAGAGGATGGGGGTGAGGGAAGTAATAGGTCATGGAATCATATGAATCGGATGAACCAAGTATGATTATAGGTACTTTATGTGTCCTTTATACTTTTTCAATATTATTATCAAACACTTTTTTGAGGTACTCTATTCTTTCCACTTCTTACTCACGATTTATCCAGGGTGACACAGGGTATTATTAGAGACCTATGATGGTGTTTTTTTGTGTATCTTAAAACTCAAGAGAAATAGTTACGATTCCCCCACAAATATGTGATCTTTTTATATAATAAAAAATTGTGTGTGTGATTTGGTTCCACCCAAAGGTGATAGTGTTGAGGTGTGGTATATGAGTTTCTTTGACTTGTGTTTTTAGGGTAAGTTGTTGTTTTAGTGTGGGAGTAGGACCTAAAGTTACCAATAGATCCTTTTTCTCAACTATTAAACTTAGTGGAACCAGCAGAGAGGATCAGAGTTTGTTCACTCTAATATGTAGTGTGAACTGACCCTAGTGGAGGGAGATCCTCACATAGAACCTTTCCATATTAGAAAATAGAGTCCATGTAATGTTTCATCATAGTGGATTGGTTTCCTAACATCCATGCTTAGATGGTTGCCTCTAGTGGGTGTGTCAGTGTTTCCAGATTTTAGGATGGAGTTTTCATCTTTTATAGAGGACTAATCCGAAGTCGAGCTAGATGATCTCATGTGTGGGAAGATACAACCAACTTTTATCATGTGGCTATTATGACCAATGGAGAAGTAGTGCTATGAGATTTCAGTTTCTTGTTGTAGTGGTGGAGTTGAGGAAATCTATCCAATGATTTACTGGATTTGACTCCCTACATAGATTTTTCTTATGCAGATAATGGCACATAGTGACTGACCCAATATTTTCAAAAGCATATCGGTTGCCTCCCATGGAGCTTCATGAGTTGTTGTACAGTTAGAGGTTTGTGAGTGGAGGTCTTGGTAAGACCCAATGTGTACAAATAGATAGCCCTATGTTTTTCATTGGTACCCTCATGTACACATCATCATATATGGACAATACACATGAGAGTATGACATGACATGTCTCTAGTTGTATGAGGTTACCCCACTAATTTTATAGTGAAGTAGAGATGCAATGCTATGGTATTTTTTTTTGATGTCTTGTGTGATGTGATACCCACTAGATACATTCACAATGGGTTTTTCAATGATGGGGAGTACATTTAACTTTCAAGGATTGATGATGACACCATCTGTACTATGAGATGAGGTGATGATGAGGTTTTTTTCCCTCAATTTTACACCCAGGAGAGCAGTGATTATTCCATATAGAGTGAAACATTCAGGTTCTGGAGAACAAGGATTGAGTTTTCATGTTTGAATGGTAGAGTTAATCTAGGGGTTGATGAGGATTATTTAAGTATATAAGTATCTATGTTGGGTTATTTAAGTAGTTTACCACTATACCCTGATACCACTAATAGAGTGGGTGCTTAGTATTTTCCACCTATCATTGCTAAAGAGACATGTGTATTCCTCATAGCAGAATGTTAACCTATTTTGGTTGAGACATTGGGTTTGGTTTGGATTATGAGGTTCCCCTAAGTGTGTGTGTTTTTAGAAAACATTAGAACCCCTTTGTGAGCTCTTTGGCATGGGAGTTCCAATTGAGAGATCATTTGTCTCCCTGTTTCATAGGGTTTCACTTATCGGGATGAAAATACTTGAATATGGGAAGAGATTAGAAAGTCTATTTTTTCTATTAATACTTTGGAATATTTCTAGGAATTTTTTTAAATCTCATAGATGAGTTGTAATGGGGTTTTGGGACCTGGAGAGCCTCGGTGCAGTGATATTAAAAATATTAAATAAATTTTTTCACACACACATAGTTTTTTAGTAAAAGTTCAATAACACCTGATCAAAGTCTCGGATCGGGAATCTATGATTGTGGTTGAGTCCAGAACATGGTGGTTACCCCAGTCACAACATATATGTTACCTACATAGTGATCTCATTTGAGGGCATGTTAGGGTGATTTTAAATGGAGGTATAGTGATTTAATAAAATTTAAATTAATATACCCCCTCCCTCTTGGTTATCACATATAGAAGATGAGAGAAAGGGATCCCCCCTTTAATGATGAAAAACCTAATTCCAAAAAAAGGATAGTATGTGTCATTGATCCCCTTTTATGATAGGGATCACTCCCAGGAAGCGGCTTCAGAGCGTGGATCTAGACCAGAAGCTTTGGTGTTTTTCTATGAGGTGGGAGGATTTACAATATTTACATCTTGATTATTATTTATTAGTTATTTTATGGTTTTATTTCATGGTTATGACTTCTAGAGATCCCTTGGGGTGTATTTATGGGTTTTAGTGGAAACCGGGGAGTTTTGGGTGGTTCAGAGGTAATTCTTGTTTAGAATTCCTAGTCACATTGCGTGTAGTTCAAGAGAACATGTCGTGTTTTGTTTCCATTCAAGGAAGATGATATTTGTGAACTACATGTTTTTTATTGTGGGTACACACCATGTAGTTATTCTATTTAATGTGTATGGAGACATGAGAATGCACTCCATGTAAAGGAACTTGGTTGTGTAGGAGTACATAGCCAGAGTACACGAGCACAGGGTGCCAGACACGAGAATTGGATGAGGATATGGCCAAGTAGCTGGATATCCAAGAAATGCTATGTACCAAGGGTACACGTCATGTGTCATGACATGTTCAGCCATCTGTGTATGGTTAAGATCATGACCAGATGATCAGATGAGGTCACACACCATGTTACATGAGGTACACACCATTTATATTCTCAAATACACACTAACTACCATGAGGGTACATGTATAGGGGCGGTCTTGGAGAGAAACACCGTGTAATATGGGTATATGACATGTACTCCCCTCAGAGACTTCTCCCTCATGCATCTCTATCTTCAGGACTCAGATCAAGGCCCATGAGTAGCCTATCCTGAGTAGTTTTTCTCATCGAATGTAGTGGTGGCCATAGTTTTGGCATTAAATATGTGATTTGAGGTGAGGATAGAGGTTATATTGATAAAAACATATAGACCAGTATTATTTAAGTGTTTTACCTTGGTTTGTCCCTATGATGGTATAGTGTGGAATTGCTTCCTCAGTATAGGATTGTGATCCCATCAATAGGATGATCTTGGATAGAGTTGGGGTATCCCTATGGGAATCTAGGGAAAAATCCTCTATCATATCAACTTCCCTAGATTGGGTTTATGGTATTTTCATGACCAAAACTACATGGGTGTAGATCCCCTATATAACAGGATATCCAAGTATGTTTTGTGGAATCATCATATATACAATCCCATACTTAGTGGGAGGTATCATTAGGGATTGTGGCATCCTCGAGTATATGATCCCCTACTCAGATGGCAATTCTAGTAGGTTTGTGGGATCGTCTCTTACATGATACCCTACTTAGAAGGTTGTTATAGATGGGTTTTATAGAATCTTTATAACCAACTCTGCATAGAAAATGATCCCATGTCTGATTGATATGATCTTTGGGGAACCATATTGGGTTTGTGGTGTCTTCCAGTAGTCCTGGGTCTGATCTCTTATCTATGAGATGAAATATTATAAGTTTATAATAGAGTTATTGGAGTCCTCCATCAGGGATATTTGAGATACCCTATCTGAGTTCCAATATCCACTGAGTTCCTATGTGAATTTCCCGATTGAAATACCCAAAGAGCATGTTTTATTAGATGTATTCCAGTTGGGATGGCAGGTATGTGTTGTCAATTTAGTGATACCCGATGGAGTGAGATATCTTAGACGAGTTCC
Source organism: Viscum album (assembly GCA_963277665.1). NCBI lineage: Eukaryota > Viridiplantae > Streptophyta > Magnoliopsida > Santalales > Viscaceae > Viscum > Viscum album. The sequence continues at coordinate 1,226,575,516 of OY728138.1, read as the reverse complement.
ATATAGGATGGTAGATTTGTTCCCAATGGAGTTATATCTCTTACATGAGTAACATCGTAGAAGGTAGGTATCATGGAGTGAGTTCTCCTCGACGATCGTTGCCTTGAGCCTCAAGTATAATCTTGTGGATGGATTTGATATTAAGACCTCATGAGACTTAGAATCTTAGAAAAGTATATCTGGGTGATTCTAGGATTCCTTATGTTGATGTCACATCTCTTGATTAACATACCATGTGTATTGAGCTGACAATTCATGTATAGCTAAGGAGTGGTCAAGATGGAGTTTCTTACTCTATCTCGCTTGGGTTTTCTCCTCTAGCTAGGGATTGATAAAACTGTTACCTTTTAGTTATTCCCTTTTATTTTTGGTTTTTTGGGGTGCCTAATGAGTATTTGAATACTCACCCCTTCATGGGATCTACCTGAAAATGTCATGTCTTATATAGTCAATAGTCCTTTTTATGGAGTCATATGAGAACCTAGAGTAGGCAGAGCATAGTGAGATAGAAAGACTAAGGTATACACCAGTTCTTGAATGATGTGTGTTCTAGTGGTTTCATTTGATAGTATTCCCCACCTTATGAGCTTTTTATACCCTTTTGTGGTTTTTGGTGGGGTTGTATTTTTTCCTTTAATGATTTTAGTTTTTTTGTTGTACTCTGATTGTGGGATAGAGGTATGTATGCATTCTTTTTTTGTTATTATTATCTTTATACTATTTCATAGAGATGTATGTGGGTGTGTGAGTACAGGTACTATAGTCTAAGGCCTCCCATGTGCATGATATTCCTATTCATAAAATTCTCAAAAATTCATCCTAAGATAATTTTCTCATACTGAATTCAAAAATGGAATTAGTTTTTTCAAATTAAAAATCTATAATTTGAAAAATAATATTTTAAACATTACCATATTAGTTTAATAAAACTATTTTATTTTTTATATTCAAAATTAATTAAAATATTTATAATGAATATAACTATTTAATTCAATAATGATAATAAATATGAAAATAATTTATTCTATCAGTACCTGGGTTGTTATATATGTCTTATAGTAGGTGGAGTTACTCCACTGGGGATTCCAAAAGGGTTCCATAGAATTGCTTTAATTACTATCCATTTATTATCAATGTATTTTAGGTTTATTAATTTTTTTCCTACACAACCACAAAAGGATAGGCATTAGTGAAAGTGTATGGTCCAAACTAGGTGGAATGAATCTTACCAAGGTGAAACTTCAACCTTGAATTGTAAAGGAGAACCTTCTACCTAATGTGGAACTGATGATAAAGGATTATGTGGTCATGGTTAGCCTTTTTTATTTTATTATATATTCATACGTTCTCATATGAATCTCTTCATATTTCCTATAACTCCTAATTATTTAGTTTCTTTGGAGCACCTGTACCAAAAAAATTGAATTTCATTATTTAATGGCCCCATAGTCCTAGTGATATATCTTAAATGGGGATGAAAACTCTTTCCAAATACAATATGATAAGGTCACATTCCAATGGGAGTTTTGAAAGTACTATCATAAGCCCCAAATTCATCATTGAGTCTATGAATCCAATATTTTCTATTAGGTTGGTCCATTTTTTCAAGAATTTATTTTTATTCCCTATTAAACACATTAGATTTACCATTGGTTTAGGGGTGATAAGCTATATAAACTTGATTCCTAACCCCATATCGATGCAATATTTATTACATTGTGTCGATATAGAAATGAAAAGCACATTCACTGATAATAAACCTATGAAATATAATCCTACATAATATTTGGGTTCCCAAAAATTAAACAACTACATTTGAGTCATCAATCCATATGGATCATGTTTCTACCTATTTAGACACATAATTTACTACTATAAGAATATACACATTAAAAAATAAATTATAAAATTTCCTTATTATGTCAATTCTCCAAAGATTAAAAATGTTAAGGAAAATCAAGGGTTTTTTTGGAATTTAACTTATTTTTGAGACATTACTTGTCATTTTATAGTGATTACAATTTATAAAAAATATCATGGGATTCTTAAAATAATATCAGCCAAAAAATTCAAGAATCAATTACCATACAAGCAGTTTGTTGGTACCAAAGTGATCCCCACATGAAATGGTGTTACAAATTCTGATTATGGATTGAAACTCACTATCATGAATAAAAACCATTAGGACATGATCATTACATGTTCAAAAAAGGTAGGGGCCATCCAAAATATACCAACAAGACTTATGTTTATGATATTAAGTTTTTTTTTATTGAGATCAGTAGGAATGAATAATTCTTCCATATAATTTACAATGTCAGTATACTAGGGAATAGTATCTTCCACTCGATAAAATTACTCATTATGAAACTTGTCATTTATAGGGATGTAGGGGGATGATTCAATTTCAAAGGATAGAATGATACTACTGATATGGTCAATAACCACATTCTAAAATCCTTTTTTATCTCTAATTTTTAAATTGTATTTCTAAAGGTGGAGAATATGATGAATGATTTGGGTTTGGCTTCCGGTTTCTTAAGGAGATTCTAGATGGTTGGATGGTCAAAATACATAATAACTTTGGACCAAAAATATGTGACCTAAATTTATCTAAGGAAAACCTAATGGAAAGAAATTTTTTTTTATTTATGGTGTAGTTTTCTTAAGCAAAGTCCAATTTTTATGAGGAATATTCAACAACATGTAGATCTCAATTGACACATTTTGATAAGACTTACCTAACTACATAGTTAGAAGCATCACACATTAAATCATATGGTAAATACCTAAAAAGGTAGTTGGATTACCATGGATGATATGAGACTCCATTTAAATTATATAAAAAAATACTCAAGTTTTTTATCAAACACAAATCTAATGTCTTTTTGAGTAATTAATAGAGGGGAAGTGAAATCTTGCTAAATTCATGAATGAAATGATGAAAAAATCCCACATTACCTGAGAAAGATCACACATCCCATGAATTTATGGGGAATGTTAAAGAATAAATGACATCCACCTTTGACTTATCTACTTGGATACCATCCATATAAATGAAATGTATAAGTACTATCCATTTTCATACCATGAAATATAATTTCTCATAATTTATTATGAAACCTTTTCCAATATAGTGATGAAGAACACCACCAAATATACTCAAACACTCATAAAAATAAGAACCATAGATAGAGAAATCATCCATGAACTCTTAATTTAAATTCTCTAGATAATATAAAAAATATTAACCATACATCATTGTAAATTTCCTATAGAACTACACAAAAAAAATGGAATCATCTTGTATACAAATGTGTTAAAGGTTAAAGTAAAGGTTTACTTTTCATAATCCTTCAGGGAAATATGGATCTAAAAATATCTAGAATACCCATTTGGAAAATAGTATTGGTAATTACCTACTAATATATATTTCATTTGGTCAATGAATGGTAATGGTAAATCATCCTTTCTATTGTTCCAGTTCATTCAGTAATAGACTATACAAACACACCATCTATTCTTCAGATGTGTTGGTACCAATTAATTATTTTCATTTTTTATTATTTTTAGATTACTTTTCTTAGGAACCACTTATATTGGATTGAACCATTCACTATTATATATAGGATAAATTATTCCAAAATCCAATAATTTGGTTACCTCCTTTTTAATGATATCAAGAATGTTTGGGTTCAGTTAAAATTGTGGCTTCCTCACAAATTTAGCCTCATTATTTAATAACTTATGATTCATGAAAATTTATGATTTTATATTGGTAATTTACTCAATTTTACATCCTCTTTATTGTTTATAATCCATCAAAAGTTTAATAAATCACAATTAATTCTCTAGAGGGAGTGATCTAGGAATGATGACGGGCATCTTGTTTTTATTATAAAGATATGAATATTTTAAATTTTGAGGTTGTGGTTTAAGTTTTGATTCTAAGGGATTTAGGATTTATGGGAGGTAATGAGATAGAGATAGGACCATTATCTCATCTAACTTCTCAATGGTGACATATCTCTATGAGGAGTTAGCTTTTACAGGATGATCATAATCATCGATGGTCATTGTGTTCTTAGTGCATAGGAAATCAATAATTAACAAACATACATGGAATTTTTCCAAACCATTATAGTATTCAACACATGAATCATTAACATCATGTTTATCAATGATAAAACACTAGAAATGAGATCATTTTAAAAATTAATAGTTTCCCTAGGGATAGGTAATAGATAAATAAAATTAATTAAAGGATCATGATGCACTTTTGAGGGGTGATTCATGGCATCATGGATGTTAAGCTATACAATTTCATCACTAAACTCTTTACAAAATGTAAAATTTTGTGCATTAATAATGTTTTTGGAAGTTTTAAATAAAGGCCTCCAAAAAATAATTGGTACATGTCCATTCATCCTATAATTTCTATTTTAAGTATATAAAAATCAGTAGGAAAAAATAATTTTTTATCACCCACAAGAACATAGTCTAGTACAACATAGTGGTGTTCAGTTATCTAGTTTTATATTTAAACAAATATTCTTGTAGGATTCATCTCCCCAACCAAAAAATGAGATAAAATAGAGTGATTCATCACATTTATATAGGAACCAAAATAAATCATGGCATAAGAAAATAAATATTATCCTATAGTTTATGGAATTGATAATGTTTCAAGATCCTTGTATTTAGTGGGGGGTGGAAACAAGATCAATTATAATATATTTCTCCCTAAGATTACCTTTTCCTCAACTTAAATCCTTTTTCATTGTGTACACATATCCTTGAGGAACTTCAGGTATTTTATAATTTTCTCCATAGTATCAATCAAGGTGATATTAACCTACACTTTTTTTAATGTTCCTAATATTTCATTATCAAGTTCATTTTCTTTTGGTTTCCTTACTTAGTGTCACTTTTTGGAACTAGTAAATGATCAGTTTTTCTAGGTGTATCATAAAACTTTTCTATTTCTTTTAATGATACTTCTCTCAAAATAAGTATTTTTCTTTAATTTTATCTTTAGGGATTGTTGTAATTATGGTTCCCTTAGGAGGGTATGACTCTAATGGAAGGTTCATTTGTACTTTTTTAGTTTTATACAAATCTTAAGGGTGATGTAATTGAAATTTATCTTGTCTCTTGGGTAAAATAGAGGTTGAGATGGTAGTTCACCTTACCCTTAACGTTGGATTTCCCCCTTCTAGTTATAAAGTTTCCCTAATGTAGTTTTTAGGACGTTTATGGTGGCTTGGGTTTTTTTACAATTATATATTTTTTAAATCTATTTATTTAATTAGTTCATCTAGGATCGGCTTGGGTTGTTTATGGGGTTTTTAGAAATTCCTTTATGGTGGTTGAGGATTTTTGGGTGGTGGTAGAGGATGACTGGCCTACCTGAGGTGTTTTATAACTGTTGAGGTTAGTTTGAATGCCCCAATTTCTTATAATATTTGTTACCTTTATATATAGAGTTGGATAAATAGTGTGGTTATTTCATAATGGGTTAGTTATATGGGTGGATTGCGAAGATTTACTCACAACTCAGAAGGTTCTCTTAGTTGATAGAATTAGTTAGAATAGTGGGTATCAATATCATAAATACTACAGTGAAATGGAGGAAGAGGTTGGTATCTCCCATGGTAAATTTTAATGTTATATATTATGGTACTAACCACTTCAAATTTTGTGTCTACTTTCTTCTCAAAATCATAATTTTTCACCTCATAAACACCTTTGATTTGTATACTAGACCTCAAACCATACTACTGAGTGTTGCACACCTTTTTCTTTTTGAGGGTCTTGTATTGATCAGATTCTCATCCACTAGGGAACCACATTCATTATCATTAATCATATTATAATCAAAAATAATTAAACCTTTATAAAAATATTATATTAATAGTTTATAATTTATTTTTTGGTGTGTACAACTTGAAAAAAGTATTTTAAAACATTCCCAATATTCATGAAGGGTTTCCCAATAATATATATTATTCAATAGATTTTGTTTCTTATTATTGCATTTTGAGAGGATAAGAAATACTTTTCTAGAAAAAGGAGTGTCATATGAGCACACCTTCTAATTTGGTTGTTCACATAGTGTAACCAATTATTTCCATTACCTTATAAAGAGAATAGAAAATCCCTAATTTCTATAATTTTCTTATCCACACCTATAGTTTTTACTATTGATTACATTGTATGAAATTTATTTAAGTGTTTATGTGGGTTTTCTCTAGAAAGTTCATAAAATTTTAGAAAAAAATGAATTAGACTGGATTTTAATTTCAATATTGGTTATTCACTTTGTATTTGAATATATGTAAATTGAATATCAACATCAAGAGAAGTTAGATCATTTAATGTTTGGTTATTTTCTACCATTTCATACAATCTTATTAGAGTTTAAAATTTAGTTTTATAAAAAGAATAGTTTAAAAGTTTTGTGATGTGTTGTGTTTCCCCTTCAAAGGATTGTTTTATATGTCTTATTATTGATGACGTGGGATCCTCTTTGATTTGGGTTCAAAATCAGATATTTTAATTTAATAAGAACACATCATTCACAAAACCTATATAAAAAATGAGGTAAGAACACAACTTCATAAAAAAACGATGATGCGAGAAAAAAAAATAAACAAATATTTATAAAATTTACACCGTTCTTATAAAAAACACACTCTATAAACTTGTATCACTCCTTTAAAATGGTGTACAAATTAAATGTTTCATCATGATGCATAAAATTAATTAGGTTTTTAGAAATTATTAATATAATAAGGTATACCATAAGTCATATATCAAGGAGTTTTGAAGGTTTTAATGTGTGGATTTTTAATAAGTTTTATAAAACAAATATAAAATTATGGGTGTTTTAAAAAATGTTTTCAAAAAAATAAAGAAACAAAAACAACATGGATTAAAAAGTGTCTTTTGGAAAAATGATTGTGATTCAATATATATATATATATATATTAATGAGATAACCAAAAATTTTATACACATTTTTAAGGTTCATTTCTTTCAAATTTTGAATAAGTTTATATGTAATTCTTTGGTGGAGGTTTAGAGAAATTTTGATTACCCACAATTTCCTTTGAAATGAATCACTTTTATGTGATCCTTGGATTAACAATCATATATCCAATGTATAAAAATTATGTGAGGTATAGATACTTCCAAAGTACATTAATATCTTATATGCATGAGAAAATAAAGGGTCTCTTATGTTTTCTAATTAGTGAACACAATTTTCCCCAATCAAAACACAAAACTAATCAGTTGAAGTGGATAAGTGAATTTCATTCAATATATATAAACATATTGACACAAATTAAATTTAAATTTAGATATAAATCCATGAAATTTTTTAAAAACTCAAATTATAAAAAACAAATATCTAATTAGGAGTTTGAGCTACCTTTACAAATGTGTATCTCCCTTAAAACTACCATCCATCATTTAGCTAATCATTAAGAATAGGAGAAAGATAATATAGAACTATAAATTCATACTTGATCTCCATATGATGAAAGGGAGATAAAAAACATGAAGGATAATGAGAATAATTTTTTGGATCTCTAAAATGGAATAGTTTCACTCCCCTATTAAAATTTACTATAAAGTTTCCATGGTTCTAATTTATAGGAAAAGTGGAATGTGGTTTTAGCACCCTATATTCTTAATACCACTTGGAACCCAAATTTGGGCTTAGAGAAATTCATATAACACTTTTAAAAAAACTGAAAAAAAAATTCCAACTCCTAAATATCTACCAAAAAACTTGGTTGACATTAGAGGTTAATGACTCAATTTATGTTAAAATTATATATGTGACCTCATGGCTATTAACAATGAATATTTTCTACAATGATAATTCCTTTTGGGACTTTTAATTAATGAATTAGTCTTATTATTCCTATAACTAACCATATACCACACTTTCAGTCATTCACCCATAAATTTTTATCTCAATTTAATGGAAATATTATGATAAATGTGGATTTTATTCTATGTGTGTTCTTGGGATCTTAGGTAGTTTTTGGCCCATTTTGTTTCAATTTGATCTTGGTCTCTTCAAATCACCTCTTCCTTCCATGAAAACATCCAAATAAGTGAAATTTACCTTTTAAAAATCAAATTAAATGAATGTGGACTAAAATGATTCCAAATTTGATAAATTATAACCCATAATAAATTAAAAACATCACTTTAAGGGTGGAAATGAAAAGGGAATCAGATATGATCACTCCCTTTAATAAAACCTCCAGATCTCTTTAGAATGGATATTATTCATTCTACACCCTCTAGATTTCAAAATATGGCCCATTGAATTTATTAATGTATACCTTAAATTATTCTAACACCATCCTTCACAAATCAATTCACTCTCACTGAATACAAAAAAATTAATGGGATTAGGAAATACTTACTAGAATTATCCTACAAGAAAAATCATAGAATGATGCTATTCACTAAGATTTGAACTCCTAACCATGGTCTGGCCACAAAAAAATATACATTCTAGCTCTCATACAAATTATTTTTTAAAAAACATTTCATCAAGAAGTTATCCTATAAAACCATCAAATATAGAGAAATGGTTTGAAAACTCTAAAATAAGAGACATAAGATATATAAAACTAAACTTTGAAATTATTTTTTGGAATCACCATACTGAATCACCTCACAATTAGATAAGAAATTTTGAAATAAAAAAAGAATAAAAATTTAATAAATGAAATAATAAAACATGGAATAACATGGTTTTATAATTACTATATTATATGGGTGGAATATTGTAACCTTTAGATTAAAAGAAAAAAACTATGACTTACAAGATCCCTAAATATCGTAACTTTACTAAAAATTAAAATAAGACTTATAAATAGCTCAAGTGTTGTACCCCACCCACCAATTTATTAATGTGTCTATCTAGTTCTACCATTATCCAATATTTATGTACAACCATTTCTTGATCAAGAAAACCTACAATATCCTACTGATTTCACTTACTCATCTTGAAACTTTTGGTGAATAGTGATACTTCATAACTCATCTCTCAACATCTTTTGAACTTTTAAAAATTATTTTTCACTTCTAATTGGTTTTAAATTTTGGTACTTTTGTACCTACCTCAATCTAGTTTTACATTATAAAAACCAAAATCAATCCTTCCAGATTTTTATGAAACTTTGATAGAAAATAGTTTCTACAAATACAATCCTAACATCATCCTCCAGTCACTAATCTATTAAAAATTTAAGTATAAGTGTAGAGACCTGATTATGTGGTGTTTTCACCCCATGAGTAGTGGGAAGATCACACACTAGCCATATAGAGAGAAGACTTTACTATAGAACAGGTGTAGGTTCTTGCTAAGAAGGATGAGGCTACTGGAAGATTGTTTATACTTTATGAGATTTGTTTCCAGAGGCATCTTGTATTTTATGGTGAGTTGGATCCTCATGTAGAAGAATATTGTCTTGAATTCGTGAATCACATTTTCCATCTAGTTTAAATACAATCCAATTATATGGTGGTTCTTTCTTCGAACCATCTTTACAATGTTTTTGGACAATAGTATAATTTAATCATTAAAACTCATGATAAGGCCATACTAACCTAGTCAAATTTTGAGAATCTATTTAAAGAGGATAATTATCCAATGGTTTTAAGGATTCTACATGTGTAGAAGTTGAAAGACCTACAACAGAGTAGAATTTCTATGTCTGAATATGACTTGAGGTTCGTAGACCACATCAGGTACTCCTAATATATGATTCATTTGGTATATCTTTAAGCACAAAAGTTTAAGTAATGGATATGTAGAGAGATTTCAGTTAGCAGTGTGCCTTTTTTCATCCCCTACTATTCCATATTTTTAGAGTTAGATTTAGTGATTGAGATTTTTTTGGCGATGTCCTAGCCTAGTGCCTAGGTAGGATCTACTTACCTAGAGAAGGAGACATCCATGGGGGCTATTCAGTATCTTACATTAGGATCTCATTAATGTAGTCATTTTCATGAATGAACTTAATATCATGGATTGATAGTATAGGGGTCTGCACATGAGCCTCATCCCAGTTGGTGAGGACTTCTTAAGTGCATCCAGGTGACCCAGGATCAAATCCAGCCAGAGGCATAATTTATGGGGGGTACTGTAGTAGTACTGTAGCAGGTAATGTAGTGGGAACTGTAGCAGGTACTGTAGTGGGTATTGTTTGGTACTGTAGCAGCTGGGAATATTCCCCCATTTGGGCCTTCGGGCCATCGATTTGGTCCCTGATTACTTTAAGGCCTTCGGGCCACCCAGTCCTTTAGGTTAGTAAGGACTTTGGGACACCTCAAGGCCTTCAGTCCACCTTAAGGCCTTTGGTCCACCTTAAGTGCAGATGAAAACCAAAAAAACTACAAGGAACAAGTTCTAGAAGGAGGATGAGAAAGGGTAATTCACCATTGAAGAAGCTAAATGGATTTCAAGAATGAGAGAGTATAGAACCTATCATCAGGACAATCCTATGCATGCATGGAAAAGCCTAGCCGAATAGCCATGTGAAGGTGGATAGCTGATTTCATGATGAAGATGTTGGGGAGGAGCAGTTCCAAGTAGTTAGTTTGGGTTTTATGTAATGTTTGAAGCCTAAGGGAAATGAATTCCTCTAACCCCTAAAATCTATGTAATACTTACACCTATGTCCCTTATAAGGGTTCCACCTCACCCCTTGAAAGATGGATTATCAAAATCAACAAAAAATGAATGCCTTCGGGCCATTGGAGGATAGTAGAGGGGTCTCGTGAATGGTCCAACTAGTGGGGAGATCAAACATTCTTTTCTTATAGAGGTGGAGGGTCCATAGCTCATGTCTATTCCATATAATGAGAATGGGAGATTAGTTTTGGTGGTATAACGAATAGATCACCCATTAGTTATAACATAGAGATCAGAGGCATCCCTGAGGTGGGAAGGGTGCCCCTCCTAAACGTGGTTATAGTAGAGATATCGGTGGTGTTGGTGCATCTAGGTATGGATGGTATTTTATTCCACTCCCACAACCACAACCTCTATCCAATCCATTTAAGGAATAAGGTGATAATAATCAGGGTTGAGGTAAGATGCAGTCAATAAAGGATTTTATCATGTGGTGTTTGATGTGGTTTGAGGTATGATTGGTGTTTTATTTACTTTTTCACTTATGATCATCAACGCTGGTGAAATCCACTTTTTTTATACATGTCTTTACTAAAAGGTAAAGATCCCATTAAAACCCCTAGTATAACCCTTTTGAATATATACACCAACTATTAGTTAATTCTCTCTCACCTGTATCTTCCTTCAGTGTGATCTTACCCTCAATAGGGAGCGGTTTTCTTGGTATCTTGTCATGGTAGTGATGAGACCCTATGATGTCATATTGGGTAAGGGTTAGTTAATAGTGTTTTGAGCTTGGGTAAATTGCTACCGTTGTTGGGTGATATGTCATCAAATTTATGGGTTAGGTTCACCTTTATAGGTGAGTGGGACCCATATGTAGGATGATTGGGGATTCTTTTAATGAATTTTTAGCCAATTACTAATCAGTTGGTGATCCTATATTTGTGCATCATGGATTTTTTATAAGAGAGGATCCTAATTTTAGTGTAGGAGTATCTGAACTTTTTTTATAAGGAGTTTACATGTTTCCCCCCTCATCAAGAAGATGAATTTAAAAATTTATTTTCATATTGGAACCATGATTATTTCTTCTTCAATTTATTATATATCCACAGATGAGCTCCGGGAGTGGAAATTATAGTCGTAGGATCTTTAAGATAATGGTTTCATTAGACCTAGTGTGCCCCCTTGAGAAACTCTTATTTTGTTCACTAAGAATATGGATGGATTATTGAATATTTTTATTGATTATCATCACCTGAACCAGGTTAAATTTTATAATAATAATCCACTTATAATTATTTATAATCCCTTTGACCAGTTGAAAGGACTGAGGTTGTTTTGAAAAATCAATCTCAAGTTAGGATATCATTAGCTTTTAGTTCATGATAAGTGTATATTAAAGATGGAATTTAGGTATTATTATGGTCACTAAAAAGTTATCATGATATTTTTTGGTGTGAATTATACCCCTAAAGTGTTCATAGGTGTCAATGACTAGAATTTATAACCATTCCTAGACCAGTTCATGGTATTTTTCATTGATGGTGTTCTCATTTATTCTTGGATAGAGGATGAGAATACCAATCATTTGAGCATTTTTATGGGATTAATTAATGAGAAACAAATTTATTGTAGGAATTTAAATTATAAATTATAGATACAGGAAGTTTATTTCCAAGGGAATTTCATTTATAAGGTTGTAATAGTAGTTAGCCTCATATGATAAAGGTTGTGATAGCTTGAGATCCACCTATGATGTTATTTGAGGTTTGTATTTTCCTTGGGATAGCAGGTCACTACTGGAGATTCATGGTAGATTTATCTAATACAGTGTCTCCCTAACCACCCATACCTATAAAGGGAAAATTTTAATCTATTATAACCATTATTATAAGTCCTTCTAGGAGATAAATTATTGGTTGATAGGTACTCCAATGTTTTGGTTACTGGAGTAAGGGATTTAGTTTGAGGTGTTATATGATATGTTTAAGTATGGGATTAGTTGTGTGCTAATACAGAGATAGGAAGTGATTGTTTATGTGTCTATGAACATGAAACCCCAAAATTAAAATTATAAAACTCATGACTTTGATATTACAATGGTGGTATTTTCCTTGAATATATGGAAATACCATTTTCTCAATAAGAAATTTATGGTCTTTATGAATCACAAGAGTCTCTAGTATATTTTCTCCCAATGATATCTCAATCTATGGTATAGTAATTAGCTAGAGTTCCTATAGGATTATGATTTTGATATAGTCTATAATTTTGGAAAGGGAAATGTGGTGCTTGATGCCTTTCATAGGAATTCGTGTACTCAACTGCTATAGGATGATATTGAGAAGTTGACCACCTGGTGATTGGTTTTGGTGGAGGTGGGTGATATAGATTTCTTTAAAATGGTTGTGGTGTATCCTTTACTTATTTATCAAGTGAGGGGGCCTAGTTAGGACATATTTATTGTGATAACTTTCATGAACATATATTCTTAGAGGATACAATTAAAGGTTTATTTTAATGTGGGTAGAATTTAATTATCTTGCAAGGGTGGATAGTGGTTTTAGTTGAGTTATGATATGACTTAGTGATGGAGTTTTATACCTCTCCACAGGATAAACATCTTGGAATGATGAATATTTATCAAGATATTAGGTTTCTGCTTTGGTGTCTATGTATAAATATGATTGTGGTTGGGTTTTTATCTTAGAGACTTACATATTAGTAGGTTAAGGTTGAGCACTAGTTTTTTACTGGTTTGAGCCAACCCCTTGAGATAAATGAGTGTAAATGGGATAGTATATTGATGGAATTTATGAATTTAGTTCCATTTTTAGTGAATGGTTTTGATGTTTTCTGGGTGATCATAGACTGGTTGACCAAGTTGATTCACATTCTCTTTATCTAGGATCAGAGTGTGATGAATATTCCATGATTTATATACATTGAGAAAATTGTGTGGTTTCATGGGTTTACCATGATGATTACCTTTGGATGATATGAATGATTAACATATCGTTTTTGGGGTGATTGAAAAAGGATTTTGGGACCATTTTTTAATGATCATGGAATTCTATCTCCAAATAGACAATAATACAGAGTGAATTCATGCAATTAAGAATATTTTTTGGGCATGTGTGCTAGATTTTGGAAGGAGTTAGGTTGATCTCCAACCGTTGGTGGTATTTTTGTACAAAAATAGATATCACTCCATTATTAGAATGTCACCATTCAAGGGCCTATATGAGAGGCCCTAAAAATTCCCCATTTGTTGGATAGAGATTAGTAATTCATCACTTATAGGGCCCAAATTCATGTGATAGATGATGGAGAAGGTTTAGGTTATCTAGGAGAAGATGAAGGTAGCCTAGATCCATTATAAATACTACACTTATAGACAGTGGAGATTTTAGATTTTGAGGAGGTAGATCATGTGTTTATAAAAAACTAATCTTTGTATATTTTTACAAGATTAAATCAAGGTAAATATATCCATGAGGTTCATCAAGTCATTCCAAATCCTATATAGGATTATAGGGGTTTCTTATAGTCTAGTGCTACCCTCGTAGCTAGACCAGGTACACAATTTCATCCATGTATCATAACTGAGGTAGTATGTGCATAATCTATCACAAATTATTGACTATGGTGAGTTATATGTTGATTATGTCATCACCTTTATTGAGTACCATATAAAAATATAGGATCATCGTGATAGGATTTTTAATGGGTGAGTGATTCACTTGGTCTATGTTATGTGGAAGCATAAGAATCTTCACAAGAGCTTGTGGGAGTTCAAATATCAGATGTGAGCTCAATATCATTACTTATATAAGTTAATAGTAGAATAATTAAAAACCTTAAAGGTGGTGAGGATTTAGTAACCCTAAATATTTATTTCTAAACCTTTGTATTATTAGTGATATATAATTTGGTCAAATGGCTTGTTCATTTTTAAGTGTCTCAGAACATCATAAATAATTTAATATTTCAGAAATATTAATTTCATCCATGTGTATGTGAGTAAATAATACCTCCTAAAAAGTGACTTAGATGTAAGTTATGATACCATGATTGATTCTTTAATAATGAGTTTTTCTTAGGAAGGGTATAATTTTTATTAGTGTGTTTGGTCTCAGTTGGTCCCTTTTGGGACTAATTACTTTTTTTAAAATGGGAGTTGATCCCCCCCCACACCAAATCCCAACCTTGTCACCATGTTAGTGATATGGGTTATACCATAATTAATTCCACCCTTGTCTCAGATAACTAATAGTGTAATAAATTCCTAGGGAGATATCGGATTGGGAACAATGTATAGATTTGGAGGAAAAAACATTCACGAATCAAGATTGAATTCTTAAAGCTTCGACTGTTTTCACCTATAGGTAATAATTGTTATTTATTTTTATATATATTTTTTATTTATATTTTTTATGATCCTAATTATTCGATATTTGGTGGTTTTTGGGTGATGATTGGCTGGTTATGGTGTGATTCATGGGAGAACATGCAATTTGGGATTATTTATAGGGTTTCTTCATTTAAATTTGTTAATAACATTGTGTATGGTCTTTGAACGTACAATGTAAAATTTATCCTATATAATTAGTGGTTATGTGGTAATTTCACTACGGTGTAGTCCACTCAAACACTTCATGTGTGGTAGAGGGGGTACACAACCCAGGGTGTGGAAGGGTACATGCCCATTGACCCCATATAATGTATATGGTGTGTATTTATAAGAGATCACCATGTACCTATACATGACATGGAATGGTTCATGATTAATTCTCAAGAAAAACCTTGGGTTTCAAACTTTTTGAGGAAAAGGGTATATATCATGTAGTGTATGAAACTATGACTCGGGAACTCAATCGTAAATGTTGACTAACCACCAAGACACACACATTGTGTATATATGTGACACATCATGTACGATATGTCTCAGTGTGCACTAGTTGGGCATTCCTAGATTGACCAACAAGGTCTAAACGTTGTGTAACCCTATGTTATCAAAAATACCCTTGGTGTCTTTTTGGGTTGTGTTTGTTTATAAGGCTAATAAAGGGACTTTTAAAGGAGATTACAAGGTGATGGGATATTCTTTATGGTGTTTTGGGAGAATCCTGGGGGAGTTGTTGAAGCTCTATATATAGGAATTAAATCAAAACATAATACCCATAGTCACACTAGGAAAGTGGTTTTCAAAGTAATAACAGAGTCTTTTACTTTTCAATAAATGTAATAGTAACATTTTCATGGAAGTAAATGAATATAGAAATATAAACATAAGTGTAAAAGTAACTAGTAAAAGAATAATAGTCATTCTATAAAATATTTAGTCACACCATGACCCATATATGGTAAATGAGATATTTATAATGGTTACTATCATGGGAGATGACTCATGTCATGATATAAGACTAATATAAATAGAACTCGGGATGTTTTTAACTAATTAAGAAGGTCGTGTTGTATGGAATATGTCCACACCAGGAAGAGGACCCCATGAATCCTAGGGTATGGTCTATTTTTTTAGTATTATTCCATGAATAATAAGGTCACACCATTACATGATCAAAGATAAAAATAAATTAGAGGATTTTATTATGAATGGTCCATTTCAAAAATTGGTTAAAATTTTAAATTAGAATAAATTACATGAAATTATAAGAATTTAACTCATCCCTTTTAAGGGACTACACAAAAAAAATTGTTAATAGAAATTATGAATAAAAATAAATAAAGGAGAGAAGGATCCCAAAAATATATGAGATATATTTTTTGAAAATAATGATAATATAAAAGATCATATATAAAAAACATAGTATAAAAGAAGGGAGATATTTCCAAGAACGTGTTGGAAAATAGAGTGTAAGATAAATTACATTCTAATCACTGGAAATAAGAAGGAATAAGGATGAGTTCCAAGTGGTCATATTTTTTGAAGTTTTTTTAGTTTATCAAGTGTATGAACATGAATCCGATTGGTACACCATTTTTGGTGTAAACACATTTCTGGTTCAATAAGATTAAATATTATAGCGCTAAGAGGATAAATGAGTTACCTGAGTGTTTGAGAGCTATGAGATCTCTACTTTGTGAGTGTTATAAACCTAGAGGGTTGGTTTATCCCATATAAATTATAAAATAAGTTTTGGTACTTTAGTACATCATTGGTACATGATCCTTGGATTATCCCAGTTTGGGTGAACCAAGTAAAAATTTTGTGTCCTTATTTTCTATTCATTACACTTCACATCTATTTCTAGGGAGAGATGTGTTACTACTAATATTAGAACAAGATTACTAGTGAGGGTTAATTTGAAAATATATTCATGAATTTATTCACTTCTCCCTACCCCTCTCAAGGTATTTACCTTTATTAAGACCAATAAGTGGTATTATATCCAAATTATTTTTGTGGAGTTCTCTCTCTTTGAAGCATAGAAGTAGTAGTTGACCATAAGGTGATTCTGATATTTTATGGAAGAAAATTTTAAATTATGTAAGAATTAGATGCAACATTATTTCCAATAATTTGGAATAAACTTCTACATGGACTCAATAGATCAAAATTCATCTATAAAAAAAGTGTATCATTTTTGAAGAAATACTAAAGGGAGCTTGATACTGATGCCAAAATAGTCGATGTGTTGGGAGGAACTATATCCAACACAATTTTTACAAAAGTGATATTATGTAAATCCTCAGATTACATATGGGAAAAACTTCTCAACATATTTTAATGTGATTAAAAGGTATGTTAATCTAAATTATAGGTTCTATACAACAAGTGTGAGCACTTAAGGATACACAAAAATGATTCATTTGATGAAGCCTTTTATCAGTTTAATATTCTTATGGAGTAAATACACTGAATCGGATAAATCATCGATGATAAAAAAATCATTAATAGGATGTGGAGAATATTTCCTTTGTGTTTTAATATGAATGTTTAAGTTCTTATATAAAAATACCAATAGGAGGTAATGATCGATAGTCTTCATTGTACAATCATTTTGTATAAGATGAGGAACAAAGAAAATAAGTCATCGAAAAAGGATATTTATCAGGATGTGTCATTTAAGCTGGTGAAGAAAATATGTTTGGTAAAATATCTTGAAGATAGGAAAGTTTATGAGGTGATTACTTTCCTTTACTCAAATATCAAAAGGGTAAAAGGAAAATTCAAAGGATATCTTTTAATTGATTACTTTTTATGTGGGAGGTTAGTAATATCACTATAAGGTTACCAAATAAATTCTAAGATAATGATGAAGAATAAATACCCATGATGAATTCATCTAAGGATATAAAATGAAAGAGATGTTCATGGAAGAAATTATTCAAAAGAAAGAACCTTATTTTAAAAGATGGTGATATATTATAATATATATAATTTGAATATATTGAAGAATATAAAAACCTCAGTGAGGAATTTCTTGTAGATGTTATAGGAAAACCACAATTGGAGGACAGTAGTGATTAATAAACTAACATTGAGGGAATATTTTACCACAATGACAAACTAGAAGATTCTCTAAAAGAAATTTATGTTTTGAGAGAAAAATAAAATAAAGATAATTGATTGGTACATTACTCTAAACTATATATGAATAACAAGAATAATAAAGTTTGAGTTGAATGATGATATCAAACAGATCAAATCAAGAAATCCAGAAAACTAAAAAAAGTTTGTTGAGTATAATTTCAAAATTGAAGAGTAGTCTTGTATAATTGATATATTGATCAATTATAAAAAGATCATGTAAAAAAATTATGAACTTGAAGATAAATTCAAATTGATGTGATGAAAACATGATGATCAAGAGATACTTATAACACTTAATATATAAATAGGAATTCAAAGTGTACATGTTACCAAAGAAATTAAGGAGGAATAAAGGGGTCAACACAAAATATATAAAGTTTCACATAAGTGAATAAGATAAAAAAAAGGAAAATGTATTGAGGGGTTTCATTATTAAAAAACAGCTATGGTTGATGTGAAACTACAAGTATCTACACCCTAAAATAAAGTTAATTTAAGTGAAATCCTATTAGTGGAGTAGTGAAGACATGAAATAGTGAACCATGAATCTAGTGTCATTGTTATCGAATCATGGGACAAAAAAATATGTTTACATCATAAAAAATTTGGTACAAGGTCAAAGAAAAAAAATAGACGAAAAAAAATTATTAGACTTGTTACATTTTTAACATCTATTTTTTTTGGTGTTATGGACACAAATTCGTGAATTTATCATCAAAATCATAAATAGGTGTTCCAAAGGAGATATATAAAAGTAAAATTCATTAGGTAGAAGAATCATCAAGTTGGATGAAAACACATAATATGTTTGCATCCCTATAATATGAGGAAATTTCAATGGATCTGGAGGTGGAACAATTAAATTAAACATAAAAGGAAGTGAAGTGGAATACATGGACCAAGCAAGAAAAAGTATGTGAATGTAAATTTCATAGAAATTAATTTTAGAGAAATGGTATAATCTTATGTATAGATTATTGAAAGTATTTTTACTTAAAAAATGATGGTAAATAAAGATCTTATCATGGGAATTAAATACAAAAAAGATGGTGTTATCCAATTTTCAATGATGAAGTGTTAAATATCATTAGAACTAGAAAAGAAAAAATCTGAGGCAAATATTTAAGGCACACAGAATTCTTAGTGGTTGAAATCATTTGTCACAATTTACTATGTGTAAGTCAATTACTTGACTCAGGACATGTCGTCAATTTCAACAAGAATTCTTGAGTTGTCCAAGGAAGAGATCATAATTGTTATGTAAGTAAATTTCACAAAGGTTAATCTATACTTATTTAGTGGAAAATAATACATGTATTTCCAAAAAAGGATAAAGAGAACAAGTTATATCACAAGAGGAATGAACACTTGAGATAAATGTCCTTGGAGGATTTTCTAAAGAATGAAGGATATCATGGTTTTCAAAAACTCACACATGATCACATTCACACACATGGTACTTTTCAAAGGGGTAAAATCATTCAAAAGACATATGATCTATAAGATAAGAAATTATGGATATTTCTTAAGTTGGTTCACATTAATGTGTGTGAGCTAATATTGACCAAATACTTGAATGTAAAAAGGTATTATATTATATTCATTGATGATTATAGGTAAATGGCATGGTTGATGGTAATAACCCATGAATTCTAAGTGTTCAAGTATATTAATAAATATCATAGATTAGTGGAGAAGATGATTAAACTATAAGTTCATATGTTCTAGACTAGTTATGGAATAAAATTTACTAACAATCAGGTAGAATAATATCTCAAGAAGTATGGGATAAGGAACCAAATTTATTCCTAAGCTAAAACATCCTAATTTATTTGTATAGTTTCATATTATAAGAGTTTGTAATTTCTCCTATAAAGTCCAAGTTTTTATCCTAAATAAAAGTATTCCCTTCCTACTCCATTACTAAGTGACATAGGAATAGTAAGGTTTCCATAAAGGTAGAAGTATACAGGTCACAATCATCCTATCATAAAACTGATAGCTAAACCTGAGTGAAAAGTAGTTGGTTCTAACATTATGGTGAAAATTTCTATTGAAAAGTAATAAAATAAAATAGAATAGAGATTTATTCTATGGTACATGAGGTGTTTTGGCTTCTCAAATGGGGTCTTTAACCTTTTCTTCTACTACTACACCTTACCATGTTTTTTATCTCTCTCATGGGGAGAATATTTAGGTTTTACAATTCATTGTGGGGCCTTATTCAAGGAGATCCTCTCTCTCCCAACTTATATATATTTTCATAGGATGTACTCAATAGGAATATAAACACTAGGATTTTAATCAAGGTGGTGCACCCATTCAGAGGCTAGTATGTCTCCACTAACATCTCTTATCTCTTTTTCATTTATCATATTCTCTTCTTCATCAATGGTATATATAACACTATCCAATGGAACAAACCTATTTTTAATTCTTATAGTAGTAGGAGTGGTTATCATATTAGTATAGCCAAGAGAAATGTTTAAATTTCAAACACATGTATGTGTAGGCATTCCAAACTCGTTGATAGTTGTATTGGAATATCTAGAAATAAATTTACCACAAATTATCTAGGTTCACTTATATATATTGTAAAAATTTGAATTTATTACTTTCATGTCCTACTAAATATATTTATGAGTAGGATCACTAATTATAAGATTCACCGCCTCTCCTTAAGAGGTTAGATAATATTAATTAATAGTGTTATCTATTTAATTTATTTATATGTCATATCTTTTATCAAGTTCCCCATAATTTTTATCAAGAATATTGAGAACATTTTCAATATATTCCTCTAGGTCACAAATCAATAAATTAAATACTATTGTTTTAGTTTATCTATTCTAGATAACCCTATTTTAAAGGGATGAATTAATCTCAAAAAGATTGAAGAAAACATACAGTGTATACAAGATAAGTTAGTCTGAGAGGTGATCCCAAGCCACTCCCTTTAAGAAAAATATATCACTAAAAAGTGTGGGAACTAACACATAAGATATATTGATATGAATTCCATATATAAATATATTGTGATTGGATTTCAAGGCTCTATTCACACTATCTATAATCCTTCCTTTTCGATAGTAAAAAGAGGAGACAGTAAATTCTTACAGTATAACTAGTTTGGACACCCTCTTTTTCCCTAGGGTTTCCCTTATGAGACCTTATCTTTAGGGAGGCTAGTGAACACCCGAAATTCATCAATGTGGCCCATGACATGGACCATAAATACATTTTTTATAGTATCCAACTAGTGGAGAAACCCTATCAACATGTCTTCTCTCCTATAGGTTCAATCTCCTTTAACAATCTTAATTTTCATAAGCTTATTCATTTATAGAAACATGATAATGAATGGGCTAGAATAATTTGGTACAAAACCATTATATCTAAACTTAACTTCCTTTTATGCCTCATATGAAACTGATCTATCCCCACAGATATTAAGGTTCAAAGGAAAGGTATATGCCTTAACACAAAATTATAGTTCTATGAAAATGCTAAAATGGAGTCTATATTTCACTTTCTTACTGAAGGGTAGTGGGAATAATTTATTTGGTATATCATAGGGGGTGCATTGTTGGAGACATATAGAACATTTACTTAGATAATTTTATTTCTACAAGTTTCTATATTACTGAAAGATAATCTGTGAATAACCATGCTCAAATTATCCTTTTTTGGATGGTGGTTGGGTTATTTGGGAGGCCTATAACGAAGCTCATCACCATAAGTTGAGACCCTATAATTCTCATATCAATTATAAGTTCCTATCTTTGTTTTATGATCATATCCTACTATACAATTAAAAGTTTATTCCTCCTTTAATTAGGAACCAAATTCCTCCCAACCCATTGTCTTAAGAAATGGTTAGTATGGAGAGTCAAATGAACTAGGTGGGTTGTAATGCACCAATAAAGGGTATTAATATTGACATGGATGGTTCATGTGATCATAGTATAATTAGGTGAGGTGTAATAATTCGTGAAAACTAGGGTTCTATGGTTATGAAGTTCTCTACTTATTTTGGGGAAGGTAACTCACTTGTAGTAAAATATCATGCTATTCTCATTGAGATTTATCTTTGTAAACTAAAAAAACAAATTGCTCTATTTATATTCAAATAAGACTATGATTTATTAGTTAAGTTATTATTGTGATGATCCTTCATCCAATAGTCCATCACTTTTATTATTAGATCATGAAGAATCATGCTTCATTAAGAAGTGTAAATCCTTTACACCTGGGGAAATGTGTGATCATTTTGTTAGAGGTTGACCAGTGGGGTCACATGGAGTTAGTTGGTTATCGGGTTTGGTCAGTTGAGTAGTTGGCTTAGTTGTACTTTTAGTTTCTTGTATAAATAATGTTCAGTTAAATTTTTATATAAATGTATTTTGGGCTGTCCGTTTCTTTAAACTGTCTGTTTTATTGTTCATATATGGGCGAAATAGTTCCCTTGTGTACTATATTGATTCCCTTGGTGCTTGTATCCAATCCCAGGAGGATCGGGAACGCCTCTCGGGACTTGTAGCGGGCTGGCCTAGGTGACCGGTTCCGGGTCGACTCAGACTGGTTCATGACATTAGTTCCCTTCCAGGCAGTTTTCACTTGTTATCATTGTAGGGTGAGTTTCACATCACCGGAGGGTGGATCATTTCTTTATAAGGGTGAATGGGATGTCCAAGAGAGCAGAGCAGGACCCGAGCATCATGGATTGGGAGGAGTTATAGCCCAGTTTTCTAGTCTATATCTGGATGACCAGGGTACTTCATAGATGGACTTTCCTCCAATGGTGGATCATTTCAGGGATGTCTTTATAGAGGACTTTCCAGGTTTTCCTTAAGAGCGTGAGGTAGACTTTTCTATTGAGCACATGCTAGGAGTAGAACTGGTGTCCATTCCTTCTTATAGGATAGATACACCTAAGTTGCAGGAGCTCAATAAATAGTTGGAGTTGCAGGCAAAGGGTTTTATCTGACCCAGTACTTCTCTTTGGGTTTCTTTTATCCTGTTTGCGAAAAAGGTAGACGGTACTCTCAGACTTTGTGTGGATTATTGGAAGTTGAACCAGTTGACAGTCAAGAACGAATATCCCTTGCCGAAGATTGATGATCTCTTTGATCAACTTCGAGGAGACCAGGTGTTCTCGAAGATTGACTTGAGATTCATTTACCATCTGTTTCACATTAGACCATCATATGTACCTATTACAGCCTTTTAGATTAGTTGTGGTCTATACAAGTATGTTTTTATGTCGTTCGGTCTCACGAACACACCTACAGTTTTCATGGCACTGATGAACCGAGTGTTCCATCCATACTTGGATTCTTTCTCGGTAGTCTTCGTGGACGATATCTTGGTGTACTCTCACACTCGGCACAACCATTCCTCACATCTTGAGATCATTTTGAGTACACTAAGAGAGCATCAGTTATATGCTAAAATCTCAAAATGCCACTTTTGGATGGAATAGATTCACTTCTTGGGTCATGTTATCTTAGATACAGGAGTATCAGTAGACCCATATAAAGTGAGAGTAGTAGTTTCCTGGGAGATTCCAAAGAACTTATTTGAGGTATGAAGTTTTCTAGGGCTGGTTGTTTACTATAGGAAATTTATACGGGACTTATCACGCTTAGAAGTGCCACTGAAAGGCCTGACTAAGAAGGGTGCAATGTACTTGTGGTCAGATTCTTGTGAGTCAGCCTTTCAGAATCTGAAAGGGATGTTGACTTCAGCACCGATACTAGTATTACAGAGCCAGGGAAGTGATATATTGTTTACTGTAATGCATCAGGTATCAGGTTGGGAGAAGTGCTTATGTAGGGAGAAGAAGTTAATGCGTACGGGTCTTGGCAGTTAAGGCCACATGAGAGGAACTACCCAACGCACGATCTCGAGCTAGCTATAGTTTTTCATGCTTTACACTATTGTAGATACTACCTATTTGGAGATCATTTTATGGTTTTCACCGACCACAAGAGTCTCAAGTATATCTTCACTCAGAGTGACCTGAATTTGAGACAGCGAGGGTGGGTTGAGTACCTTCAGTCCTTTGACTTTGAGCTTGCCTATAAACCTAGGAAGGGAAATTTTGTGGCTGATGCGTTGAACAGGAGGACTCATATATAAGCAGTTCAGGAGGCCAGTAGTGAGTGGTGGATTATGGCTCTATTCTCTGAGATGCATTTAGAGATTCAAGACAGATAGGGGCAGATGTTTCT
Source organism: Viscum album (assembly GCA_963277665.1). Lineage (NCBI taxonomy): Eukaryota > Viridiplantae > Streptophyta > Magnoliopsida > Santalales > Viscaceae > Viscum > Viscum album. Next base: position 1,226,551,053 of record OY728138.1, on the reverse strand, counting down.
ATCTTCTGTAGTTGTTACCTCTACTCTTCTTGATTGAGTGTGAATGAAGCATCTATCAGTTTCTGAAGGCCTAGTCCTACGAAAGAGTGTTGCAGGAGAGGACCCTATTCTTGGATGGACAGTAGGCAAGGATGAGATCTTTTATTTTCATGGGCATGTATGGGTGCCAGCAGACATACGCGAGGAGCTGATGCAAGACTTTCATTCCTCAGTTTGGGTAGTTCATCCTGGTGTCACGAAGATGTATCATGATCTACACTATCAGTATTGGTGGCCAGGTATGAAGAGAGATGTTGTTGGGTTTTTCATGAGATGTTACACCTATCAATAGGTGAAGGCGTAGAATCAGGTACCAGCAGGGATTTTGCAGTAGTTACCCATTCCCGAGTGAAAATGGAACATTGTCGCGATGGAATTCGTGATGGGTTTACCAAGGTTTCCTTGAGGGAATAATGCAGTTTGGGTTGTCATTGACAGACTCACAAAGTTTTCTCACTTCTTACTGATTAAGGAGACCTTCAGTGTTGATGATCTGGGACGATTGTATATCTGAGAGATTGTGTGTTTACATGGATTTCTGCACTCCATTGTTTCAGATAGGGGCACCCATTTTACTTCTCAGGTCTGGCAGGGACTTCAGAAGGCTTTGGGTACATAGGTACTTCTAAGTACAGATTACCATCTTTAGACAGATGTTCAGTCTGAGAGTACGATTCAGGTGCTTGAGGACATGCTTTGAGCATGCATCCTGGATTTTGGAGGTTCTTGGGAGAAGCACTTACCTCTTGTGGAGTTTTCCTACAATAATAGCTTTCAAGCAACTATTCAGATGGAACCTTATGAGGATTTATATATTAGGTCATGCTGATCACCCTTATGTTTTCTGGAAGTAGGAGAGGCAGCTATGATGGGACCTCGTCTTATCCAGGAGACCATAGAGCAGATAAAGTTAATTCGGAAGAGGATGGCTACTACACAGTCTCGATAGAAGTCTTATACTGATCGACGGAGATGACCTATGGAGTTTAAGGTCAGGGATCAGGTTTTCCTACATGTCACACCAAGGTTGGGACACAGGATTATTATGAGGTAGGGTAATCTTTCACCGAGGTACGTCGGGCCGTTTGAGGTGTTGGAGAGAGTCTAGCCAGTTGCCTATCGGTTGCAGTTACCTCATAGGTACCAGTCTATGCATGATGTCTTCCATGTTTCTCAGCTTCGATGTTACTTTTTAGACCTATCTCATGTTTTTCAGCCAGAGGAGGTTGAGTTAGAGGTGGACGCCTCATTCGAGGATCATCCTATCTGAATTATTGATCGAAGTGTGAAAGTTCTTTGTGGTCGGTTTGTTCCTCTGGTATGAGGGCTATGGCAGCATGGGTGAGTGCAGGACGAGACCTAGGAGAGGGAGGTCAATGTACGATCACAGTGGCCAGAGATTTTCTAGGATTATTATTCTATGCCGCCTTGCTAGGGAAATTTGGGGATTAATTTATTTAAGGGGGTAAGTTTGTAAGAACTCGGATCTTCTTTTCAGGTATGTTTTTCTCTTTTCTGGTGTTTTGAGAAAAAGAGGAGGTTTTGGAAAATTTTTAAGTACACGACATGTACTTATATGTACACACTGTGTACTCTTTTTCTGCATGTAGCCGTGTGTTGGTCATGTAACATCCAAGCACAGAGCTGTGTGTGGTGACTTGGAAACCGCCTAATACGGGGGCTGGTAAGGGCAAGTACACTACATGTACTTCTAAACTACACGCTGTGTACTTTCTTTTTTTCATTAAATAGACTGGGGTCGCGTCTAATTGGCAGAAGTGTCTTCTTCTTTGCCTTATTCGACCAAGAGCGTATGTACACCGCCGATCCTTCCCTAATCCCTCAATCGAGCATCCGTTCTCCAAATCAAACTCTGTCGGTTGTGTTGGAATTGCATCGATGAGTTCTCTCTTCTTCTTGAACCTCGTTTCCTAATTTCTCTTCTCTCGTGAGTTATCCTTGGTTAAAAAATTTAGACATTTTTGTAGATATACCATTTTCTAGTTTGATCCAAGGGCTGAATCCGGAATATATCAATCATACAACGCCGAGGTAGGTGTTTTGTGCCTTTCCGTAGATAGTATTTGAGTTATATGTGCAAGGGTACCCAATACCCCATTCGGGGTATTGCGTGTTTACAGTTTTAACCCTTTTTTTCCTGCTATGATTTATATGCTTGAGTAGAGATCAATTGAACATGAATAGGGTTAATTGTTATACTATGGATGTGTTTCCCATGCTTTTATTATTTATGACTGTTTGCTCTTGCTTATCCTGTTAGGCTACTTTCTTTCCATTCCTAGTGCTGATGGGATGGAGTGATATTATTTATCTAACATGTTGTTATGCTGTAGACTATTTATCCAAGTAGTTTTTTAGGTATACTTTGGTTGTTATATATCATTCTCCTCTATTGACTTACACAGGGCCGTGAGAACCTGGCTTAGTAGACCATATGGAGAATGGACGTTGAGGACTTCTCTAGAGTGTATGTTTACTGTTACGATGCGAGACCATAGGGGGAATTGACGTAAGTGCTTCCTAAGAGTGTTTGTAGTTCCTCGATGTAGGTCACAGGGGGAATTGGATGTTGAGTGCTTCCCCAGAGCACCTTTTAGTTACTAATACGAGACTATAGAGGGAATTTACGGTGAGTGATTCCTTAGAGATTTTGTGCAAAAGCTGAACAAGAGGGGTTAGACTGTGTGTACTTCTCAGAGGGTTTCTTGTGTTTGTTTTGGTTGGACCAGAGGGGTTAGGCTATGAGTACTTACTGTAGGGTTACCTACTTATAATTAGTTTCCTACTTGATATCTGATAATTGAATGCATTTGAAACTATAGTATTGTTTACTTTTGAGTACTTCCTTGGTTAGTGCTTCATTTTGATTATAGCCTGCCACATATTTTCACTGACTATTAAACAGAGATCTTTAGGTGGCTCCCTACTGGGATTTAGTCTCATACCCTGTTTGGGTCATGCTTTTGTGCCCAAACAGATTATATTGTTGCAGGTATAGATAAGGGCAAGCACCCTTCTACTTCAGGTACTTGATTGCTGCAGAGCTGGGGAGCATGGGACCAAACTGAGGCTTGCGATGTTGTGGAGCATTTTATCTGTTTTCTGTTGTACTTTGGTTTAGTATTATATTCCATCATTGTGACTTGTTTGGATGATTTTCTAAACATATGTATCATTCATCATATATGGGTGTGTGTGTGCTCTAGTTGTTTATTACTTCCATTGTTTACCTATTTCATGTTTTATTGTTTCCTCTATTGCTATCTGTTTTACTTCTGCTGGGTTACTATGCCAATGAGGGCATAGTTTCCCCACTATCACACCCAAGGCCCTTTCTTATAGTCGGCAACCTCTGGCATTCATGGAAATGCGCTTGAGGCCATGTGACCAACCAGGTATGGGGCACCTTTGGGCGGCTTCTGGAACCGGGACATTATAAAATGAATTTAAGAAACAAAAGGAATGTCCTAATTTATTTAAAAAAAATTTGTAATAATTTAAGAATTTATAATGAATTTAAAGAATCTAAATGGATTTTACTATATTCTCCATCATACACAGTTTCTTGGAATTCGGTCAACATGTGGCTAAATCATCTCCCATCTCATTTTCCTCTCTCTTTATCTTCATTCGTGACTGCCTAGAGAGAAGTAGTGATCTATAAAAACTCCTCCAACCGATCTCCATCCTTATATAGTTTGGTCTATTCCCTCTTTATACTTCCATTATGGAGTTAAAATTATTTTAAAGTGATGACATCCTTCAAGACACTCATGGGGAACTTGTTACGAATGCAGCATACTTCATTTATCCTTCTTTAAATGGGAGCAGTGTTTCTTCATGTGCAGAAGATAGAAGAAGTAAATATTCACATGAAATATGCTTTTAATACTCCTTTTAATTATTATATGTCTCCATAATATTCATATATCCTTTAAATTAAACCACATAGATGAGATGTGGGGTTGGAAAAAATGTTTGCAACATGAAGCTTCTTCTTTTCCAATTTCTCAGTTTTCACAAAGTAAAAAATCTGAATGTGTGAAGAATTTATAAAAATTCATATAGTATTCAATATTTTATAGGATTCAAAATTTTATACAAAAATTTTCTTATAGTAATTCTTTAAAATATATTACCCAATAAAAATGCCTTATAGGAATGAAAAGTATTATGATATTCTATCAAAAAGTCATACACGGCTCACAAAAGTGATATAAAATAGTAGTGAAAATAAAATGAGATTATATAAAATATCTTATGAGATGAAAAATTATTAAGAGGGTCTAAAAAATATTATTATTTTAATAAAAAAATTATTAAGTTTTGTAAAATTCATAAGATAATGAAAAATAACTTATGAAATATAATAAAAAGGTTTTACGAGACCCGGAATAAAAATATTATGATCTAAGACATAGCCAAAATTTCCCATTTCAAGTTCAAAAATTTCTTTTTCCAAAGAATTTGTGTAATAATAATTAAAATTAGGTATTATTCAAATAATTCTAGAAATTATTGAAAAAAATTAAAATTGATTAATTTTTTCAATTTCACAAAAATTCCTAGAATTCACAAAAAAACTAAAAATGATATAATTCCTTTGAAATTTTCAAAATGTTGGGGATTAAATCATTGAAATTATTAAAAAAAGTGATAGAAATATAATCTCTATCAATTAATTCATACTTAATACTTTCAATCATGGATAACTAAGCATCAAAATTAACACCAAAGTAAATCCAAAACATAATGCCATGAGAAAAACCAAATTCAAAAATTAAGGAACTAAAACTTATCATGCATCCTCATAAGCCTTTATTCCAAATTATATATTAGTTCTATTCATTCTTTCCCATTTCATTTATATTCCCTTGCACACAAAACACTTACCTCACCCTAATTTTCCTCTCATCACACAAATATGGATTTTTAACAAATGTTTTCTCATCCAAACACATGAAAGGGTCACCATAGGCTTGGAAAGGTCCTATATATCCATCTAAATGATTAAAGTATTTTTTTAATCATGATGTATTTTCAAGTATGTTTATAGGTTAAAGGCTGGAAGGTTTTTGATGTAAAAAATATCTAAGTTAGAATAAGGATGATTGGCTCTTTTTAAAGAAAAATTCCTTATTTAAGTTTTCAATCAAGAATAGTATTCTCATTACTCCCCTTGGAAATGAATTTTATCTCAACACATTTAAAACTTCAAGGATATTTCACACATTTTAACATCCCAGTAGTAAAAAATCATCCACTCAACTTCCTTTAACAAAATTGAATTTTTTTTTGTGATAGTTTCAAATTCTCCACATAATATTTTTTAAAGACAATTAGGGTTCTTTGAATATTTAAACAATGGTGTAACTTCCCAACCATTATTTTAAATGATAAATACTTCTTTAAAATTTTTATACATGATGTTTATTTAGTTATACAACACTGATCAAGCAAAATTTTCTATATATAATTTTTATTTATAGAATTATTATTTAAACTAATTTATAAAATGAAGCTTTAAAACATCCTTTCATCCTAAAATTTTCACCCAAATTAGAACCAAATAATGCAATAAACCACAACACAATATCTCTCGTTATTAATTCCAACTTGATCAAGCAATTTTTATTTTTTAGAGTGGGTTTTATAAGGATTTCAATTTTGAAATGTGGTTTCCTAACAAGTTTTCCATGGATATTAAGCGATTATAAAGATTAAATGTAAAAGGCGGGACTAAATTAAAAGGCTATTTAGAAAAAGGAATTTTAACATAAATAATTACCTCAATCATCTCAATAAAAGTACCTTAAACTCTCAAATTTTGATAGAAAAAAATCAACTTCTAGTTAAGAAAGAATTGTTTGGTTTTCTTAAAAAGTGAGTTAAATGTGAAGAAGATATCAACAAGGGTTTATAATCTTCATGGGTAGGTGGTTATAGAATTTGGATAGTGTCTTATAGAATAAGATTTTGAATCTAAAACAAGTTTCATTGTATAATTCATCTAAATTCAGTCATATGAGTTAGATCAGTTCACTCTATTACATGGGTTTCAATAATTACCAAGGAATTCATTTGAGCTCAAATTTTTTTTTAAAAATACAAAAATAAGTGGAAAAGAAACACACAAAATTAAAAAAAAATATCAAATAAAAAAACAAAACAAAAAAAAATGAAAAACAAAAAAAACATAAAGAGATTGGTAAAGATAAATAGATGTTAAAATGAAATTATAATTTAAATAGACTGGAAAAACAAATGAAATAAATAGATTTAAAGAGAAATAATAAAACAAAAAACCTAATTTAGTGAATTATTTTCCTCCCCCATCACTTATTTTATACAATTTATTCATTGTGAAATAGTTCATATTATAAATGTAAATCAAAAAATATTGAAATAACAAAAACAAGTAGAAAGGAATGACATAAATTGGTGTTTAGTTGTACTCAACTTCTTTAAAGTATACATCCTCCCCTAATTTTCTTAAAAAATATCTCAAAAAAGATTTAATCTATTATCATTGATTGTAAATGGTTCTTCCTTATCTAGTTCTTTAATTTTTATAGAAAAAAATGGGAAAACATGAGGAATAATAAATGATCTAGTCCATTTGGAACAAAATTTACCTAGAAACATCTTAATTCTTGGTTCAAACATAATAGCTTTGTCACCTTCTTAAAACTCCTTATTAAGGATCATTCCATAATGAAAAAAATTGGTTTTATCCTTATATAGCCTATATTTTTTATATAAATTGTTTCTTATCCCATCCAACTCATATAATAAAAAGTTTCTTTATTTTCAAACTAAAAATAGATTCATGTTATAGATTTTAACATTCCAAAAAGATTTATATTTTAAGTCAACAGGTAAGGGACAAGTATTTCTATACATAATTTTGAATATTGAAATTCCAATTAAATTTTAAAAGGTTGTCCTATAATCCCACAGAGCATCATTGAATCTTAAACTCTAGTATTTTCTATTTGGGTGGAAATTTTTCTCTAAAATATGTTTTATCTGTCTATTTGAAAACTAATCAATTCCATTTTTTTGGTGATAAGGTGTAAAAACTATAATGAACTCTATATTTTCTCAAAATAGATTATAAAGTTCTATTAGAAAAATGGGTTCCTTGATTAGTGATAATGAACTTTGGAAAATCAAATCTATAAAAACAAATTTCCTTTCATAAATTTAGAAAAAAAATTACTTCATCATATCATATGGGTATAGCTTCTACTCACATGTATAAATATTCAACTACAAGTAATATATAAATACGTCCAAAATAATTTGGAAATAGTCCAATTAATTCCATACTCAAAAACATAAAAAAACATTACGAAAAAAATTATTTATTGATTCATTTCATTACTATTAGAAATATTTCCTTTAAATTAGTAGGTTTTACAAGTTCTATTGAATTAAAAAGTATCTCTATGAATGGTGGGCCAAAACAAAAGTGAATCAAGTAATTTTATAACTATTATTTGGGTTACAAAGTGACCACTATAACTTAAATTATTTAAAAAAAGTAACACTGATTGATATTTAGAATCTAGAATACATCACCTAATTATTTGGTCTCCTGCTAATGGGAAACTTCATTAGCAATAATATAATTTACAAGATTAAAAAATCATGGTCTATCACTCTTATAGTGTGCAACTCCTCATCATTAAATTTTTCTTTAATGGTTGGATAGATCTAAATTTTCTCATCTAAAGCGGTATGTAATCTTCTCAAATGGTCTACCATAAGGTTTTCACTTACTTTCATATCCTTTATTTCAACATCAAATTTTTGTAAAAACAAAATATATCTCAAAAAACTTGGTTTTACATCATGTTTCTTCATCAAAAATATTATTACAGAATGTTCTATGAAAAAATCACTTTAGATGCTAAAAAATAATTGATCTTATCTATAGCAAAGATAATGGACAACAACTTCTTCTTAGTTTTTTTGTTTTTGGATTGAGCTTGATCTAAATTCTTTCATGCAGAAGATGTCACATGAGACTTATTTTATAACTTTTGACTCAAAACTACCCCATAGGAAAAATAAAATGCAACATTCATGAATTAAAAGGGTAAAATAAATTTTTTTGGTTGGATAATGTATAGGGATACGAAATTTTTTTCTATCTATCTAAAGAATTATTTACAACCCTCATCAAAGACAAATTGAAAATATTTTTTAAGTAAAGGAAAAGTTCTCTTGTCAAAATATTTTATGAATCTCCTATAAAAACTAGCATGTCCAAGAAAATATCTTACATATCACACTATTTTTGGGTATGTAATAAAATATTTTACCTTAATATTGATCAACTTGAATTGCATATTTAGACACAAAATGTATAAGAAAAATTCCTTCATCTACCATGAAAATGAATTTTTAATAATTAATAATAAGGTTTTTAACAATGAAAGTTTCAAGAATAACATCTATACTTTTCAAATAGATTTAAAAATATGATCCATATACTATAAAATAATCCATAAAAACTTCCATATAGCTTTCTAAAAATTTAACAAAAAAATATCATCATATACATTTGAAAAGTTCCTAGATAATTAAATAAATAAAAATGTATTTTTATACAAGAAAAAAATCTATAATGGAAAGTGAATTCTTTTTATCTTGATCTTCATGTGTAATGGAAATTTGAAAATAACCAAAAAAACCAATCAATAAAATAATAACTGGTGTGTCCATCTAAACTTTCAATAACTTGATCAAGAAATTAGAGAAGAAAATGGTCTTTTCTAGACACTAAGTTGAGTTTTATGTAATAAATACACACTCTCCATTTATTGGGAAGTTTAATAGGAATAAGATCACCAATTTAATTCATTTAAATGCTAAAGATACTCTTTTTAGAAATAAGTTTTATAGGACTAACCTATTGGTTGTCATAAATGGGGAAATAATTCCATCATACATCAAGGTAGTAACTTCCTTTTTAATAACTATTTAGTAATGATGATCAAAAATTTCTCATTCTCTCCAAAGAATGAATACTTGATATTTTCAGGAATTGGTTTCAATCCTAACATAGGTGGGTTATTTTCATTTTTCAAATAAGGTTTAATTGACTCAACAATATCAATTTCATCTGCTAATTCATTCTTAAAACAATAATATTTTAAATTAATTTATAAATAATAAGTTGTTTATTAGTTTGTTTACTGGTGTAATTCTAAGAAAAAATTATAGATTCAAAATAACATGCAATATATAAATTAACAGCATCAAATTTAGTAACTTTACCATATTAAAAACATTTTTTACATTAAAATTTGTTATTCTCTTTAAGAAAATAACAAGCGGATTTAGTAGTTTCAAAATTTTCAACGGTTTCATTGAAAATGGAAGAAGAGTTATAAATTCTAGTAACCTCACATACATCAGTTTTAATATTCAAACTTTATTTTTATACATAATTTTCACTCTCATGCAAATAAATTTTGATATGAACTAAAGGTTTCTTTTTAAGCTCAGTAATTGATGGCTTATTACTTGGGAAATCAAGAAATAGCTCAATAGAAAACCAATCAATATTGTTAACTTAAGGATATGCATGGTCTTTTATTAGGTATTTCATAGAATAAAATATATTAAATTGAACTAATTCTCCTCCAAATTCAAGTGAATATTTTACTTTTAAAACATTAATAATTTCATTAGTGGTTTTTAGAAATGATCACTCAAGAATAAGAGGAGAATTTGAGAAAAAACTATCATCTTCCATATTCAAAACATAAAAATAGGTAGGAAAAATAATATATCTTACTTATACCAAAAAATCCTCGATGATACCGGTAGGTTTTTTTGTTCTCCATTTGGCTAATTGAATGAAAATTCCTGTATTTTTTAAGTCTTTAATGTGTAAAGTGGAGTAAAAAAATGTGGCTATAAATTTATCGAAGCTACAAAATATATCATGACATCCTTGAATTCACACTCCCCTGAGGTAAATTTAATGGTAAAATCCCCTATATATTTACATTTAATAGGTAAATAATGTTGAATCATGGAAGAAAAATTCCTTCCCAGGTTCATATTCTCTCCTCCCTTGAATTTTATCTTATAAAAACAAATTTACTTTAAAAACATAGCATACCTTGAGATTTGTTTCATATAATCAGGAAAAGTGGAGTTGAATTGAACTTTACTAAAGGTTTATAAAATTTACTTATCCAAATCACTTTCAATATGCTTTTTTACTAGTGAGATGCCCCTAGGATCAGGCAGTGGTGGATTTGGAAGTTCTTAATCATTTTGAGCACTATTTTTAAAGATGTAAGGTCCAATAATTTTTCTCTAATATTTCTTTGTTCTCTTAATAAAATCTTCTTATTTTAAAAATATTTTTTCTTTCAAAAAAAAATTTGAATTTTCAATAGGCCCAAAAAAAGTTTTTTATTACTCAAGTGGATCTATTTCAAGTAAGTGTGGTACCCTTTTGAAAATGTTCAGGTATAAAACCAAGTTTGGAACTCTCATCTTGGTGATTGTTCAACATTGTTTCACTCTTAAGTTGTATTTTACTCACATTTTATTTACTTTTGTATTTATAATTCACTTGACTTTTTTAAGAAAAAATACCACTAATATGGTTCCTTATACTACGAAAAGCATTGATCAGTTGTTCCATTTATTTCATCAACATGTTCATCATAATATGTTGTTGTATCATAGTTTCCTCGAGGATATTTTCTAATTTTTAAATAGGGTTGTTGACGCCGAAAAAAGCCTGCAACTCCCGGAGGAAGTTTCGGAATGATGAAGCGAAGTCATATTCGGAATCAGAGGCCCGATCCGGAGGCCCGGGAAGTGGTGCGTGAAATAAAGGAGGATCCACGCGCAAAAATGTTCTGCGCGCGAAGTGCTCCCGGGATTCGCGGAATTGGACTGGTGAGGCACGCAATAGTTGCGCGCCCCGTTTCTCCGCAGAGAGATTTTGCGCGCAAGCGGTTCCCGGCGTGGAAAACTTCGTGCGCCGCCAGGATACCGCGCCGGAGGTCGCCTATAAATATAAGGTGACCCCGAACGGTTTGGGGGTTGAGGAATCTGAAGCGACTCTCGTGCGCGCAATTCGGCTCCCCCCGCGCGAAAGATGACATCCAGGTAATCCCAAATTCCACGCAACCTTTCCCCGGAGTTCGCCTTTGCGCGTGACTCCGCCGGCTTTAGTGAATTTTCCCCTTCCCCCGTTTTCCCCACTTGCGCGCAATCCGTGGTCCGCGCGCGCAATACCCTACCGTGCGCGTAAACCTTTGCGTGTAATTCCCTCTTCACGCGCAATTCCATTACTCCTATTGTGCGTCGTCCCGGTGTTTTGCGCACACATCGTCCCTTTTGCGCGTGCAAGGCCGAGGACCCCTCACCTTGATGCCCCTTGGCTACTCCCTGCACCAGCACCTGATGTCTCCCCTGCCGGGCATGCGCGCCATGCGTTGTTTTCCCGCACGGCCTTCCAGGCTCGTGCGAAGTAACCTCAAGGTCCCTTGGGCCATGTTTCCCATTGAGTTGCTTTTCCTTATGCTTCTCCGCATAGGCACGCTAACGGCTATTGCTCCTTCCCATAGCCACGCTAACGTGGACCCCCCGGTGGTTTGCCCTGCGGCCCCCCTTCACCACGGCCTTGCCGATGCCTTCCCTTCCACAAGGGGTAGAGGGAATTGGGCATGTAAGCCCTAGGGGTGTGGAGCGAACCCACCTCATCCAAGCTGCAGGACGTTAAACTGCTAAGCACCTCGTCCTTAACACAAGACGTTAAACTGTGGTCCGACCCCGTGGTTCGCACGCAGGTTCCCCCCAGCTCGGACATTTTTTACGCCCACTCGTCTCCACGGAAGTGGACTCTTCCTCACATGGAATGAGATCCTCCTTGTCGGAGCGGCGTTTGTCTGTGGGGGAAGGGATGCCTCAAAGCGTAAGCCCCTAACCTTTCGTACGGATGATTGCACCCGTGCATCTCCGTACTTCCCCCCTTCCAAGGCCAGTGGAGTCCTTTTCCCACTGCGCTTTGTCGCACCACGAGCCTCCCCCCTGGAGTAAGCCCCGACCCCAAGGGCCGCTAACCACATGTAAGCCCCTATTTCCTCTATGGGTCTCTCAACGCGTAAGCCCCATTCCACTTCTCACGGACGCACCCTTTACGACGTGATCGTCTGGTCCCTGTTGCCTCTTGTTTCCCACACCGAGCATGACTCACGTGGGCTTAGAGTGCGCATCGACCATGACCTCCTCTATGGGCCGCCTCAGAGCGTAAGCCCCATCCCAGCGAACTACGTGGACTTTGATCCGTGCTAACGCATGGTACGTAGGAAGCCTCCACGAGGTTCAAGCACACCACCCGGTCGTCCCGACCTCTCCATGTCGGTTCCCTGACCACCTTGGGCTGCCTCCGAGCGTAAGCCCCAAATATTCCATCCCGCATGACGTTAAACTGTATCCCTTCCCGCATGACGTTAAACTGTATTCCATCCTGCATGACGTTAAACTGTATCCCCCCTCTTGGGCCATCTCAGAACGTAAGCCCCATGATTCACTCCACCATCCATCCTGATCCTTACCCGGGCTGCCACATCCCGGTGAGATCATGCCACCCTTTCCCACTCCATGTTATACAGGAGGCCGCCCACGTGCTGGCCCCAACATCGGTGTTCACCCCTAGGGATCCTTTAACCCGATCCGTCTCCGCAAGACGTTAAACTCGCGACATACCCCGTGTTAAAAATGGGAAGCTGAGGGAAACCTCAGATGGTACATATTCCCCGCGTTCGATGTGGGATGCCTCGGGCTTCCGTGCCCTCGAGAAGCCCTGTGATGAGGGACCAAGGACAGACATGCCGACGATGCCCCAACGTGATCATTCTCCTCACCGCAGGTTTCTGTCCTGATAAGACCCCTTGGAGCGTCTTGACGGAAGCAGCGTAATTAACTGGCGTCCATGAAGACATGGCACCGAGAATGAGCTTCACGAACCCGTCTTAAATCTATGAGGGAGACCCGGACTAGGTGACGATCCCCGAGGAGGAATCCACGGAATGAAGAACCGACATCCCATCATCCTGGTTTTGATCAAGGAGCAGACGTCCCTGAACAAGGAATGGATGCCGCCCGCCTTCGGAAAGCGGGAATGCGGGGCCACAAGCAGCGCGCCCTCCCCGGCGGATGGACGCACGCGCCCCGGCGAAAGCGTCGGAAACAAAAAATGGTGAACCTGACGTGAGGCTCTTCTCCTCAACACAGGGAATGGTATCCGTTGGAGCATCGGAATAATAGCATGTCACCAGGTCTGGGTAACCCTCACCGGGACGTGAACCCGCCAGGGGTCGAGGCCGTCAGGACGTTGACTACTCCGTTCTGTGACGTCATCAGCATGGTTCCCTCTCGCTGACCACTAAAGACAGAATGATGTCGGGCCTTAGTTGTTGATCTCCTTTCCTGTTTATACTAATGGGTTCATCTCCCTGTTTCCAAGAATCATATCACTGCATTCGGAGCTCGATCGCCACCTGCCCACCAGCGCAGGTGCAGGGGCAATGCTGACGCGGCTACCCTGCGCGGTCCCACCTGTCCCACGGTCGCTCCGACTTCGACCGCTGTGGCAGCCAGGCGCTTGCGCCCCCTCTCCCCGTCATAGATCATCCAACATAGGGTGATCAATAACCTGGTTCATAGGTATGACGAGGAAGGGATCATCCCCACTAAGGGCATGGCCCTATTGGATCTATAGGCAGTCGTGCCTCACCACCGTCGCCACCCTCAGGGTCCGCGTAGGGAGCCGCCTCTCCCCACGCCGACGTTCAACCGCTTCGGGAGCCTATCCCCGGAGCGTTGTGACACATCCCTCCCCTACGCCAATGAGGTGGGGGATGTACGGGTCCACCCGATCGGCGATCCATCACAGGGGTTACCGGCAAGAACCCCCGCTAGGCTGTGTCGACGCCGCCGCATGACTCCCCGAGCCGAGGAGCAGGCAGTCTTCATGCCCGCACCGCCAGCTCCGGCCCATCTGACTCGACGCCAGCGTCGGGCGCGAGTGGGGGAGAATGCCCGCCCTGGGGCACCAGCATCAGCAACCATTGTGGCCCCAGCCACTACTGACTCCTGTTCCCAGATCCCTGCGCATGTTGAGCAGGGGCAGCCGCGTGCCCGACTGGGATCGAAACCCTGACCGCCCTGTAGGCAGGTTGGGTCGAATCTCCGGGTCGCGGACACTGGCAATGGCCACTGCGGACCAATCCGCGGTAGTGCTGCTCACCATGAAGGCTCATTCCGTGCCACCGATCTGGGAAGCCGAAAGCTTCTTCGCGACGGCTATGCTTCGGGTATGACTCCTTCCAGCACCCACTACATGGGGTATGAGGTCACTCCCCCTACCGTCGGTCGCGAGCATGGAATCATTGTGTATCCAGTCGCTCACTCACATGGAGGTCCTCCCCATGTCCCTTTCGACATCTGTCCCAGTGCTTCTCGCACCCCGGCCTTCGGTCCCCTCTACCCCAGCTCTATTGTGGCCAGGGGACCCTATGACGGAAGTCTTCCTTACCCTGAGGAGCTACCCAGGGGTAGGAAAGCCAGGCGTCGTCTCCGTCGGAGTAATGTCAGGGGAGTCCGGACGGGAATCAGACCAGTCCGTTTTTCGGATTCTGAGGTAGAGTATGATTCAACGATAGAACATCCCCCCCAACCTTTCGAGTTGAGGGCAGGGATGGTGACGCGGCGTGTCAGTCTCATACTCCCCGAATGCGAGGTCTGTATGATTCCCTCCTCCCTTCAAAGGTATATCCAGGAGGATGATGATTTGGCCTACCGCCAGAGATCAAGCCTGCAGTTGCCGCTGATCTCCTCGGAAGCACCTCCCACCCCTGTTAGGGAGGGTGAGGAGCTCATATGGGGACCGACGGAAGGATCGCGAGGTGACACACCCTCGTCGAGCACCGACGTTGCGACAGGAGGCCCATCCACCGGCCCATCCTATCGCGACGTGGCGGCCAGGGCACTGCAACCTCGGGAGGATGACCCAGGGATCGGTGGCCAATCGGCATGTTCGCCGTATTCCCCGCCGGCCAGCCCACCGCCCCGACGGCCTGCCTCGGCGCCATTGCCAATTCCCCGACTTTCCTCGGTGGACGAGCAGGGGCGGCAATTTTCGGACCCCGAGCCGGATCCGTGGAGCTTCTGGACCGTTCTTGCAGCGGGCCACTTCCATGAGAAGTTTTGGCCGGTCACAGAATCGGGTTTTGATGTGCCAGAGTCACTCACCCCGGGAGAGTTTGAATGCTTCCGCCAGATTCTTCGGGTGACTCACTCCCACCTCCATCATCAGCTATCGCCTTATCCTGGGAGCCAAGCACATCTCGAGGAGATTGGTGAGCAGTGCCGCCAGGTTGACCTAGCAGCACTCCCTGCGGTCCGGCACCCTGAGTCGCTGGGCCTCCACGAGGACCTTCAGCAACAATGCATCCAGAGTTTTCAAATACTTCGCAGAGTTATTGAGGAGGCCACCCCCCACGTGCACGTCTGTGGGTGGGGGCATTACGCTGCTCTCCTCTTCTGTGCGATCTTCCGGCAGCCCGATCCACTGGGAGACCCTGATAGAACGTCGCCAAGGGCAGTCACGGTCAACGTGGCTGACCTTTCAGATGAGGGAAACATTGTGGATCCCCTTGATGGGGACTCACCCCCCGAGGACAGGCCGCTGCTGGACCCATCTGGGAGAATTACTCGCCAACAGAGGAGCCTCCTAGGCCTTTCTGTACCCACGGAGGCACTGGAGCTGGGCCGAAACATCGGCAAGGGTAAATAGCCCGTCAGGTATGTCAAACTCGCCGACCCATCTGCCTCAGTGAAGAAGGCAGAGGAAGATCCCGAGAAGGCCACGCTGCGCCAACAGCTAGCCGAGAAAAAGAGGCTGGTTGATGAGCTCCTGGCCGAACGCATTGCAGGGCGGCGGCCTATCTACAGCAACCCTAGACCAGGACAGTAGGGGCAGGAGCATCTACCCCTTGCTGAGATTCCCCTGGGCAACTGTGACCGTGTCGTGTTCGCCGACAGGGGTGACACTAGAGCCCATGGCAAGAGGGTGCGATATTTTTCGCCGAACCCTCCCGAGCAGCGAGGCGACCTGGGAGACCCTGCTCGGTTTCCTCCCGCCGCTCTGACAGTCGCTCCGCCAGCTGCCCCCTGAGCCACTGAGCGCGACTATCGTATCGAAGAGCCCGACAATGCGCTTGTGGTTAGAGATCCCCGTCAGGACATGAATCCGCATCCGGATGATCTGATGGAGGTACTCATCGCTCGCTTGGAGGCCCTGGAAACTCGGCAGGTGGCGATCCCACCGGATGGCAAGCCATACCCCACATGGTTGGATGACATGCCGGCCCTGCCAGGATTTGGGAATCCCACTTTTTCCCCCTTTAACGGGACCGGAGACCCGCCACAATACTTGGTCCACTTCAACTTGAGGTGTGGGCATATTTTGGGGACTCCGGCGCAGCAGGAGGCTGCCAAGCTCCGGTGCTTCGTTCAGACACTGGAGGGACCAGCGTTCGTTTGGTACAGCCAGCTCCCTGTTGGATCAGTGACTAGCTGGGAGGACCTTCGTCAACAATTCCTCTACCAGTTCAGTTACACAACCCAGAAGACGAACATTTTAGACCTCTTCAGGTGCAAGCAAAGGCCCGACGAGCGAGTCTTGGACTTCGTCGCCCGGTGGAAGGGGCTCACGTACTCCCTTGACATGCCACTGACTCAGGAGAAATTACTGAAAATGTGTGTAGGGAATGTCAAGGCGGAGTTGGTTCCTTCCTTGATCATGCAGAATTACCCTGGAGGGTTCTGGGACTTCTCGGACAAGGATCAGCGCCTCGAAGAAGCCCTGCAACAGGCCAGTCAGGCACGCCCGCTGCCTCCTGTGATCTCCGCAAGGAGAGCCGCCAGAGCCGAGCTCACTGATGTGGCACAGATAGAGGCCCCCAGACAGCTAGAGTTTCTGCCGGTGAGGCCAGCTCAGCAGGCTCATAGGGGTCCACTCCCACAGCCTCCGGCCCAGCAGCGACCGCCTCAAAATCGTCAGGCGCCTCCGCGTAACGCACCGCCACCACCTAGACGAGGTAATACGGCTCCGCCTCCTCGGCCTGCTCCTCCGGTCCCTGGCCATGGTCATCCCCCAAGGGTCCCCTTTCCAGGCAGGATTAATCGGTCTTACTCGTTTGGCGAGGCCCAGGTCCCCGGTTATTTCCGTAGCGCCTTGGAGTAGAGGATCGTGCGGCTGCCTGAGTGTCGGAAGCCAGAAGAGGCGTGTCTCACGGATCTCCCTAACTACTGCCCTTATCACCGGTTCCTGGGACACACCATCCAACAATGCTATGTGTTCAAGGACTGGCTCCAAGACCAGATTGACAACAACATATTCAGGTTGGGCCCAGCCCCGGCACAGGTGGCAGGTGTCTTCGTGGGATCAGATGGCAGTAGTGACGACGAGGATGGGTGGGAACAGGTTTCTGACCGTGGGTCCCGGAAGTATAATGACTGGATGGCCCGCAGGACGGTCGCTCGTGCCCATGGCATCATTCGTGCCCGCTTGGACCAGCCAGAGCCCTCGGAATCTGCGAGTGCCACTTTGGCCTCGTCGTCCCAGCCTACTTCTTCCCAGAAGGGCAGGCGGCGGTGCAAGAAGAAAGAACGCGCCCTGTCGTTGTCATCATCTTCTCGCACGCTTGGCAATTTCATGCCCCCGGGAATGGGGATCCCTTCGAGACCCCATCCGATAATGGATGACTCCTCGACCGAGAGCCTGGGGTACGCTTCGGTTAACACCGTAGAGTTGGTAAATCCCTTTGTGGCTCCCGACGACGAGGAGCGCCGGGTGAATCTCCCCGAGAGCCCGGGGTACGCTTCGGTTAACACCGTAGAGTTGGTAAATCCATTTGTGGCTCCTGACGATGAGGAGCGCCGGGTGAATCTCCCCGAGAGCCCGGGGTACGCTTCGGTTAACACCGTAGAGTTGGTAAATCCCTTTGTGACTCCCGACGACAAGGAGCGCCAAGTGAACCTCCCCAATGTCCCCAGTCGTCGCCAACGTCGACGGAGCCATGGCTACGTGAATCGCCGAGGCATGGCGGTCGTTACCACCAGTCAGGCTGTGCACACCACCGAGACCAGGCAGCAGGCCCGGTGAAGAGAGCAGCACTCGCAGCTCCCTCATCCGGTGACAACAGGTTCACTTCCACCACCGTTTGTGTTGCTGGATCGGGTGGAATCGCCTTGCCCACGTCACAATCATCCCATCCCTACCACTGGCCGACTACGGCCTTCCGGTCCTAGCATGGCAGCCACCTCCCGGGCTTCAGCTAGTGAACAGAGGGATGTGCCTAGTACCAGTCAGTCACCGGTCCCGCCAGCAGGGCCCGTCATGCCCCCAATGGCAAA
This sequence comes from Viscum album, assembly GCA_963277665.1. Classification (NCBI taxonomy): domain Eukaryota; kingdom Viridiplantae; phylum Streptophyta; class Magnoliopsida; order Santalales; family Viscaceae; genus Viscum; species Viscum album. The sequence goes on along the minus strand of OY728138.1, from coordinate 1,226,532,528 downwards.
GCGACCTCCTGTAAGCAGAAGATTGCGTTTGGCGCAGAAGTATGATGTTCTGAAGCATCTGGCTGGAATTCCGGTGAGGCTTTCCATCCTTGAGGCCCTCCGCCTATCGTCTAAAATGCGTGAGGCGCTTGCCGAGGCTCTGAGGAGCCCCCTCCAGTTTGAAACGGAGGTAGCGACCGCAGAAGCCTTCCACACTGGGGTGATTGAGGACGCCGAATGTCAGGCGGTTATCTCATTCTCCGGTGAAGATGAAGACCCTCCCATACAGGGGCACATCCGCCCGCTGTACATCACCGGCCAGTTCAATGGCATGGAGGTCCGTCGCTGTCTTGTCGACACGGGTTCTGGGATTAACTTGATCCCAACTCGGACACTGCAAAAAATGGGGTTGTCCGAGGATGATTTAACTCCCTCCGACCTCAGAATCCAGGGGTATGACAGGACCGAGCAAACTCCACTCAGCAAGATTCGTCTGAAGACCCAGTTCGGCGGCTTAATTGCCAATACTGAATTCATGGTTGTCTCTCAGGACACTGCCTACAACGCGTTGATGGGTAGGTCGTGGCTCCATCTTCACGCAGCGGTTCCCTTATCATACCATCAGTGCCTCAAATACTCCCTTAAGGGTCGAGTGGGTGTGCTCCAAGGAGATATGTCCCCGTTTACCTCTTGTGAATCTCGTTACCTGGACGCAGACTATTACAAGAGCAAGGGCAAGCAGATCCTAGCGGGTGAGGTTGAGCCTGCCGCTGTCGCGAGTGATACCTAGGCAGGTTTGGATGACGCATATGTCTTCCCAGTCCATCGGTTAGAGGCCACAACCCCCGATATGGGAGAGTGATTTTTTGTCTCGGGTACCAGAGGAATGCATATTTCCGGGTCTAAGCGACGGTGGAAAATCACCTCGTACTCTTACACCAACCAGGCCCGGGTGATCCCTGAGCCTCCTACCCCCGTACGATATCGGGACGTGGGGCTTATAGAAACGGCGGTGCGTCATACGTGCATGTTTCGCCGAGCCGGGATCGACCGGCTCAGGCCAACGCGACACCACTGCTTCAATGTCGTAAAGCGTGGCCCCTTGGGCCGCAGGCCGTATGGGATTGGATCAACCGCCTTTGTCGCTATGGTCTCCGCGATGCATGAGCCTCCCGTCGTGACGGCCTCTGCCGCCCAAGCCGGTGCTAGCTCCCCATCAGGGTCGAGCAGCCCCGAAACGGCTCCCCCCATGGATGATCTTTCCCCCAGCGGAGAAGAAGACATGGAAGATGCTCCTCCTGCCTTTGAGGAGGGCGTCTCCACCACGGTCGACGAGCTCATACAGGTGAACCTTGGTAGTGAGGCGGACCTGAGACCCACATTGGTCAGCGCCGCTATGCCTCTTGAGGAACGGCAACGGTACATAGAATTCCTCAGACAGCACCGTGATGTGTTTTCCTGGAGTTATGCCGAGATGCCTGGACTAGATCCCCAGGTAGCCGTCCACCACCTTGGCCTCCCAGCAAACCATCGCCGGTTCAAGCAGCCTCCCAGAAAAATGCACCCCTTTCACGGTGCCATGGTTGAGGCCAAAGTTGATAAGCTCATTAAGGCCAACTTTTTCAGGGAAGTCCAGTACCCCATGTGGCTAGCCAACATTGTGCCCGTCAGGAAGAAGAACGGGCAGATCAGGGTCTGCATCGACTTCTGCGATCTTAATCGCCACTGTCCGAAGGATGACTTTCCCCTTCCCATGACAGAGTTATTGATCGACGCAACGGCCGGGTTCCAAGCCCTCTCTTTCATGGATGGTTACTCCAGGTATAACCAAATCCAGATGGCACCCGAGGATGAAGAGTACACTGCCTTCAGGGCCCCCCAGGGCACTTTCTGCTATCGGGTTATGCCTTTCGGCCTGAAGAACGCCGGTGCCACCTATCAACGGTCTATGAACCGCATATTCAAGCTGATCCTCAGGACGCTGGTGGAGTGCTATGTAGATGACCTAGTGGTTAAATCTCGTCAGCGCCAGGACCATCTCAAAGACCTTGAGAAAGTGTTCGGTTTGCTCCGTTCCTGTCACTTGAAGATGAACCCGTTGAAGTGTGCCTTCAGGGTCACCTCCGGAAAGTTTCTTGGCTTCATCTTCAGGTATCGAGGTATCGAGATCGACCCCGAGAAGATCAAGTCCATCAATCAGATGCCTCCCCAGAGTAATATTCTGGATCTTCGAGGCCTCCAAGGCCACTTAGCCTATATACGCCGATTCATTGCGAATCTGGCCGGCAAGTGTAATCCCTTTTCTCGGCTCATGAAGAAAGGTTCCGCCTATGGGTGGGATGAAGAGTGCCAGACCGCTTTTGAGGAAATCAAGCAGTATCTGCTTCAACCTCCGGTCCTGATGCCACCCGCTCCCGGAAAGTCGATGGTCCTTTACGTGACCACCCTGGAGCGATCCCTCGGCGCTCTTCTCGCCCAGAAGAACAATGAGGGAACAGAGAATGGCCTCTACTACCTCAGCTGCATACTCCTCGACGCGGAGATTAGATATTATCCCATCGAGAAGAGCTGTCTGGCGCTCGTATTTGCCGTACAGAAATTGCGGCACTACTTTTAGCACCATGAGGTACAGTTGGTCTCTCGGGTAGACCCATTGAAATACATCCTGAGTCGGCCTATGTTGACCGGCCGATTGGCACGCTGGGCGGTGATCCTCCAGCAGTTCGATATTAGGTTCGTACCTCAGAAGGCCGTCAAAGGACAGGCGTTGTCAGACTTCTTAGCTGCTCATCCAACCTCTGCAGACCAGCTAGTGGATGTGGGCTTTCCTGATGAGGCAATTCTCTCAGTCGATCATGCCACCCCATGCTGGCAAATGAACTTTGATGGTGCCTCCTGAAGCCCTACCGGTAGAAGGCTCAATGATCCTAGGCTTAACAGAGTGGGCCTGGGTATCGTCTTCATCACCACAGAGTAAGCCGTGCTGCCATATTCTTTCTTATTGTTAGAGGGTTGTACCAACAATGAGGCAGAATATCATGCCCTCATCACTGGCCTCGAGTTGGCTCTGGAGGTTAACGTACCCCACCTGTATGTAAAAGGGGACTCTGAGCTAGTCATCAAGCAGGTTAACGGTGACTGTGCTATTAGGAAGCCAAAACTTGTGTCGTTGCTGGAGTGCGCCCTCCATCTAATGGCTAAGTTCCCCTCCCAACCAGATGTCGTTCACGTTCCCCGGTTGCAGAACAGTCGATCAGATGCTTTGGCCAGCCTGGCCGCATCACTCGCGGAGCCCGAACAGGATGAACTAATCATCCACGTGGTGCACCAAAGAGTCATTGCTCCTGTTATCCTGGAGGGCGGTCGTGGCCCGCGAGTGAACCATCTCACCACTGGTGCCCCCGCGTTGGGACCCCCCGGGGCTTCAGGCGAGGTGATCGAGACGGTTCCTGACTGGAGGACACCCTTGGTTGAATATCTCCGGCACGGCAATCTTCCGATGGACTGAGCGGAGCGGGAACGAATCTGGCGCTGTGTGCCACAGTTCACCCTTCAAAGCGGTCCCAGTCGTGAGCAGCTCCTCTACAGGCGCAGGTTTGATGGTGTTCTCCTCCGTTGTCTTCAAGGAGTTGAGATCCTACAGGTCATGCAGGAAGTGCACGCTGGCTCCTGTGGCGCCCACCAGGTCGGGTCGAAGTTGTCCCACTAGATTCGGAGACTGGGATACTTCTGGCCCTCCATGATCCACGACTGCATCGAGTACGCCAAGAGGTGCCATGCGTTCCAAGTTCATGCTAACTTTGTGCATCGGCCACCGGAGCCTCTCCATACTACTAAGTATTCTTAGCCCTTTGCAGTCTGGGGTTTGGATGTCGTAGGGCCCTACCCGCCGACGACGGCCCGCCAGTTCCGGTTCATTTTAACCGCCATGGATTTCTTCTTAAAGTGGGCAGAGGCAGCCCCGCTTAGGGAAGTCAAGGCCGGTTCTATCTCTGACTTCGTGAGCTCCAATATCATTCACCGATTTGGAATACCTCATGCTATCCTCATGGATAACGGAACTAACTTCCGAGCGGCCGAGCTGAAGAGATTGTACGCCAAGTACAAAATTCGCTCGAACCACACCTCCCACTGTCATGCGCAGGAGAATGAACAGATTGAGGCGTTTAACAAAACCCTCTCTAACATTCTGCAAAAAATGGTTGGTCAGAACAAGAAAAGTTGGTCGGACAAGCTCCCCAACGCCCTCTGGGCTTATAGGATGATGACTCGCAATTCCACCCAGGTGACCCCATATTCCCTGGTGTACGGAGCTGAGGCCATCCTTCCCATCGAGGTCCAACTTCCCTCATTGCGCACGGTGGTCTACGACCAGCAAGTACCAGACAGAGTTTCCGAGATCCGTCTAGCCGAATTGGAAGCGCTGGACGAAAGTAGGCTTTGCGCTTTACATAACCTGGAAAGGCATCAGAGCAGGATGGCTCGAGCTTTCGATAAGAAGGTTTGCCTCCGCTCCTTCCTGCAAGGTGACCTGGTGTTGGCTCTTAGAGCGCCAATGATTCCCGACAGGAAACCACCCAAGTTGGAGCCCAAGTGGGAGGGACCTTTTATTGTCCACAAGGTCTATCCCAATGGTGTGTATTCCCTGGTGACCATGGATGGGGAGTGTATCACTCCTCCCACCAACGCCAGGTTCCTCAAGAAGTACTTTTCTTAAACGTTATGGTCCTACATGACCTTAAACTGTTATGGTCCTACATGATCTTAAACTGTTATGGTCCTACATGACCTTAAACTGTTATGGTCCAGCATGACCTTAAACTATTATGGTCATGCATGACCTTAAACTGTATGGTCCATCACGACCTTAAACTACACTCTACCCTACATATGGGCCCCTCTTGGTCCGAGCTCTAAGACCTAAAACTGAGATCTATATTCTGTCCAACATGACGATAAACTGTATTGTCAAGAACTACGTGTGGCTTGATTCTCATCCTCATGAGATACGTAGGACCGCCCAGACATTTCGTCTCGGGTCCAGCCTAGGAGTTACCAAATTCCGCCCTTTTTTCCCTCATGGTCCGAGTTCTAATACCTAAAACTAAGATCTATATTTCGTCCAACATGACGTTAAACTGTATTGCCAGAACTACGTCAAGCTTGATTCCCATCCTAATGGGATACGTAGGAACGCCCAGACCTTTCGTCTTTGGGTCCAGCTTGAGGTCTGCTGTCGCGTCTGTTTTTCCTTTGGGACTTCGATCACAGGGTCACGTGGCATGGTGTGAGATTATGTTCCCATTCACATCGGGTTTGCAATATCTGCACCCCGCACACCCTGTCCTCAGGGTTTATCTCTCCTATGTCCAACGGCGTTCAAAGACGCATATCAAGAACTACGTGTGGCTTGATTCCCATCCTAATGGGATACGTAGGACCACCTGAACACCTAGATGCCAGGTCCAGCCCCATCTCTTAGGAGATCCCACGATCTCCCGGTGCCTAGGTTGTTTGGCATTACGCCCCCCTCTTTTTCCTAGGGATCCGCCATCTCTTGGCCGCTCTCGGACTGAGCCCTCTGACCCTTTCTAGTGGTCTGCTGATGTGCTCAAAGCACTCTGGTCTAGAACTTGGAGTGCCAGATTCAACTTAGGCAGGTTCCATCCACTTTCCAAGCTTTGTGTTCCCCTTCATTCGGGCCCCCGTCATCCTTCATACCCGGAGGGACCCCCAAGAAGGGTCTGCATACAACGCCCAAGGGCTCTCCTACCGTTATGGGCCAACGCCCCAGAGGGTTTCAGACAACAAATTGATACAAATCCCGCGTTGCGAACACGGTCAGCAGTTGATGCTCATTTTTTGTCCCCATGGCTAACACGACGGGATGCTGTGTTGCGAACATGGTCAGCAGTAATCCTCAGTCGTCACGCCGGTTCCCCCAGGCCCTGAATGTTGGTGGCATGGTTCATGTCATTTTCCGCTCCGCCGTGCCAAGGTGGAATCTTAACACTCCTTGTACTAACCCTCAGTACACCCCCGCACATCAGACAGACCGAGCTGCATAACGGTGTCTCTCGAGGCTCCCGAGATCTGAGCGCTAGAGTATGTGCTTGGATCTCTTCTTTACGGGTCGTGTGCAGCTTGACCTTCATCCCCTTAGGGGAGTGAGGAGTCACCTAGACATTGTGTTTTGGGCCCAGCATAGCTGGGATCTAGAATCTGTTGCCCCTCCCTGATTGTTGAACCCTCGTAGGCTCCTTTGCCTGAGGCTCCTCTCTCGGTTGGTCCAAACCATAAGACCTTAAACTGTGTTGTTGGTCCAAACCATAAGACCTTAAACTGTGTTTTTGGTCCAAACCATATGACCTTAAACTGTTTTGTTGGTCCAAACCTTATGACCTTAAACTGTGTTGTTGGTCCAAACCATAAGACCTTAAACTGTGTTGTTGGTCCAGACCATAAGACCTTAAACTGTGTTGTTGGTCCAAACCATATGACCTTAAACTGTGTTTTTAGTCCAAACCATATGACCTTAAACTATGTTGTTGGTCCAAACCATATGACCTTAAACTGTGTTTTTGGTCCAAACCATATGACCTTAAACTGTGTTGTTGGTCCAAACCATAAGACCTTAAACTTTGTTGTTGGTCCAAACCATAATACCTTAAACTGTGTTGTTGGTCCAAACCATAAGACCTTAAACTGTGTTGTTGGTCCAAACCATATGACCTTAAACTGTGTTTTTGGTCCAAACCATAAGACCTTAAACTGTGTTGTTGGTCCAAACCATAAGACCTTAAACTGTGTTGTTGGTCCAAACCATATGACCTTAAACTGTGTTGTTGGTCCAAACCTTATGACCTTAAACTGTGTTGTTGGTCCAGACCATAATACCTTAAACTATGTTGTTGGTCCAAACCATAAGACCTTAAACTGTGTTGTTGGTCCAAACCATAAGAACTTAAACTCTGTTGTTGGTCCAAACCATATGACCTTAAACTGCGCTGTTGGTCCTGCCACACGACCCTAAACTGTGACATTATCGTCCCGGCCGCACGACGAAAAACGGCACCACATTGTGGTGACCTCGTTGTAGAGGACATCACGTTGGGTATTGGTTTTATGCCATGCCATTTGTCAACGCCTATCACGGCTTGATGCTTGTGGAGACACCATGACCTGCTGCTCTAGGTCTGTCGCTTCACAACAGAAAAAAACCATTCACCTTAAAGGACAAACAAGATTTATCAAATTCCGCTTCTTTTAGTGCAAGGGCTACGCCCGCACTCCCCTTTTCCATTGGCACTGGTATCTTACCATGTCACGTTCAGAACTACGTATGGATTGATTCTCATCCTTATGAGATACGTAGGAGCACCTGGGGCACTTCCCCGTGGGTCTAGCCTACCTCCGTGTTCAGTCCCTCGACTCGAGCGTTTCCCCGGAGAGCACATGTTAAGTAGGGCTTAGGTCCTCCTTCATGTTGGGTTTTGTAACCGCCTGGAAATGTGTCCGTTTCTCCCATTTCCTCATGGTCCGAGCTCTAAGACCTAAAACTAAGATCCTCATGGTCCAAGCTCTAAGACCTAAAACTAAGATCCTCATGGTCCGAGCTCAAAGACCTAAAACTAAGATCCTCATGGTCTGAGCTCTAAGACCTAAAACTAAGATCCTCATGGTCCGAGCTCCAAGACCTAAAAGTAAGATCCATATTTTGTCCCGCACGACGTTAAACTGTATTTTGTCCCGCATGACGTTAAACTGTATTTCATCCAGCATGACGTTAAACTGTATTTTCAGAACTATGTGTAGCTTGATTCTCATCCTCATGAGATACGTAGGACCGCCCGGACATTTCGTCTTGGGTCCGGCCCCAGGGATAGCTGAACACCGTCCTTCTTTATTGTCGGACCCTCGGCCCGACTTCATGAGAAGTGGTGTAATCAGGATATCTACCCCGAGCATGTTCGGGATGCCCCATGGTAATGACGGGAAGCGACAGTTCTCTCGCTAAAGAGGTCCTGCCTGGAAATTGGGAAGACTCGTGATCAGGTTGGTACGTCTGCCTAATGCGCCTTCGCCCTGGTGGCACAATATCGAGAGTGTTGGACTCTGTTCGAACAATCCACCACTCCACCTCCTGCGCTTTGCATTCCCCCTTATTCAGACCCTCATTTCCTTTCGCGTTTGACGGGACCCCCTAACAGTATGGATGCTCGACCTATGGTCCTCCTACTATCCTGGGCCAACTTTCCAGAGAACTGGTCATGTTTGACGGGACCCCCTAACAGTATGGATGCTTGACCTATGGTCCGCCTACTGTCCTGGGCCAACGTTCCAGAAAACTGACCAACGATATTTGAGTTAGGCCCCGTGTTGCGAACATGTTCAGCAGTCAGCCCTCATTTATTGTCCTCCCATTCCGGGCCAACGTGATATGGATGCTGTGTTTCTTCCATGGTTGACAGTTATCCTCCATGGTTGCGCCCCATTGGGTTCCGAATTTGGGCAGTGTGATGCACCCTTTCTCTCCATCCCCCTGTGTTCGGATGGATTTCAATGCCCCTGGCATTGCCCCGCTCGTGTGTTAAGGCACATTGAGAATTCGACACATCAATCAGCCCGGGGTCTCTTCAAAAGTCCAAGCCCGATTTTGGACGCCTAAAGCTTGGTCAATGCCCCACAGTTGAATGGAATGATGGTACGAGCATCTCTTGCTTCTTACGTTGGGCATGTCCCATAGGAGCCTAGGGTGAGTTGTTATTCATTTCGAAGCTATGGTTGAGCGCATTAAACCAAGGGTACAAAAGAGTGGATTTGTCCATATATTGGATTGAGACGATGAGTAGTACAAGCAAAAGTTCATGAGATGGAGAAAACAAATCCCTCAGGGTTTAGCGTGCTGAAGCGATCTTTCCAGCGCTGCTACCCTCTGGATGGTAGCCTCCAGGGCCGCTTTCCGCTCTTTGAAGACTCTCTCCTCGTCGGCCACCACAGAGCGCAGCTCATCAGCCCTAGCTTGTGCTTGTGCCCGCTCGCTTCGAAGCACGGTCATCTGGTGACTCACCTCTACCAGTTGTTCCTGGGCATCAGCCAGCTGGGCGGTCAGTTGCTCCACGAGCTCAGAGCATGTTGCGATGAAGACCTCTTTATCTGCCGCCTGCCCTTCGAGGTGCCGGACTTCTTGCTCCACCCTCAGCAGCGCTTGAGTGCTCGTCGATCCTTCCTGGAACTGGGAAATGTCGGTGCGCCGGCTGCTCTCGCGTATCTTCTCGGCCATGTAATCACGGACCGTCAGATGAAGATGCTGAGCGTCAGCCCCTCCGGCGCACAGGAAGCGCATCCAGGTCTGAAGTGATCCCATTCGCCTCATCCAATCGGACTGGGGCTGCCTGAGAAAGTGCTGGATACACTTCCACCCCTTGCGCCGTGTCATCCGGCTCTCCTCAGCTACCTCTGAGTATGAGTCATCAATCTCCTCAGGGTCAGCAGGTCGGTATATGGGGAAGGCCGTCAGTAGATCGGCGGCAGGATCCGCCCCAGGGATGTATTCACGAGGGATAGAATCCTCGACGTCCGGGCGACCTTCTCTCACCCCAGCAGCAATGATGCCCCCACCAGCTTCTGACCGCGTTTCAGGAACAGTGCCGTTGATGTCCGCCGCCCTCTGTTCATCTATTGACGGGGCCGACTCAGTGCAGAGAGCATGTTCCGAGTGAGGTGGTATGTCCACCACTGGTCCACTTGCGAATGGCCCGGGCTCCGCAGCCTGACGTGCCTCCAGTATTGAGATCACTGCGCGGGGAATACGCTGGTCAGACGGGATCTCTTGACACCAATCACTAGTAGTGAAGCGTGAGACTTACAGGAATCCAGATCGTCGGTCCCCAGTGTTTCGGCCGCTGTAGGAGACCCCTCTACGCTGGTTAATTCAATGATGGGTGTCGGATCCCCATCATGTCTCACTGGTTCCTCTCCACCTTCCTATGGTGGGGACGCCCGTCCACCGCTCAGCTGCTCCTAAGTAAGATGGGGAAGTGAGTTAGAAGTTGGAAAGTAGAATGGATGAATGAGGGAAATGAATGAAGACAGAGACAAACCTCGAGAATCTCGGTTATGTCGAGATCAGAGTTGGCAATCTCGCCGCTCTCTCGGAGACTCCCTTGGTAGGTCGCCCCTTGCGAATCCTCACCTTCGGGCTCCTCTTCTTCGTCTTCTCCCTCGCCTTCGTCCTCTCCAGTTTCCTCCTCCCCCTCCGGCTCTTCACCACTATCACCTTCTCCCGGCGGCATCGCTTCCGGATCATGCTCCTGGCCGAGCATCACTTTCACTAGGAAAGTTGGCTCCGCACGCCGCCCCCTTTGGCATGCGTATGTGTCCATGGCAGTCAGATAAGCGTGCCGCCGATGGAAGTTCACTCGGTCGGTAATCCGAACGATCCCGACCTCCGACAGTTGGATCCCGTTCTACATTATCTTCTGCCAGATGGCTTCGACGCTCAGCGATTGCCGCAGGGTCATCCAGGCTGACCACAGTGCCGGGAGAATTGTGTCTTGAGAAGGTTCGAGCAGATGTCTTATCTGCTTCCCAGGCAGTTCCCTGGCCGCCTCATGTGACCCACCTGCGGGTAACGAGGACGTGGAGGCACCATGTGATGTCCTCGCTGCCGAAGTCCCAGCCTGTGCAAGCCTCGCTGCCTGACGCGCCCTCGGTTCTCCCCTTCCGACGACACCTTCCCTTCTTTCCCGTCACCCGGTTTCCGCGCGAGTAACCTCGAGTTGCTGGGCGTGCTTGCATAATAGCCCCTCAGGGTACGCAGTGGTTCAGTTTTCATCATATTCGGTTACTAGGTCGGCATCGACCCTGGTGGGAGGGAGAGTAACGACGTCGCCAGAGCCGAAGGTGGTAAACATCAACCACATCTGGCGTAGGACGCATGGATTCTTCTCCTGCCAGACAGCTGTGAATACCTTCTTTGGCATTCGCTGGAGGCACCCGAACTGCCTGGCGAATCGGGATGGCACGTACGGCTCGCAGATCACCTTTCTGTCGATCCGAGCCACAAGCACCCCACCCCGAATGCTCTGGAAGTATTCCTGCTGTTCTAGAGAGCCTCTCCCATTGTCCACCAGCTGGCCAACCGGGGTGGGGAACGGGATGAAGTTGAAGTTGGCGTGGTTACCAATGCAGATCCTTACGCCCTCCTCATTGAGCATCAATGGCACCACCCCTGCAATGTTTAGCAAGGACGGTTGGAAGCCATTGCCCGGAGGACGGATGGCGTTTGGGAAAGTATACCCGCCGAGATGAGCCGCCACCCAGCCATGGAAGATCTGGAAAGGACCACAGACTCTCCGAGGTGACCCCCCTCGTGAGATGCGCCCCAGGATGGTATACAGCTTGGCCAGCACGGGGACGCCCAAGTTGAACCATTTGTTGGCGGCCATGGAGCCCGCCATCACCAAAGTCGCTGGATGGACGCCCATCCTCGCTTCCCCGCACCGGCAGGAGCCACCCACTCAGGAAGGTGGCGAGGAACCCGGCATACCGAACGTTCGGGTCCCGGGCCTCAATGACGCGGTAGCCCCATGATTGGTATTGCCCTGCCTCCAGGGTCTTCCAGTATGACCCGTCCTTGCTCCTCTGAGTCGCGGTTGGGCACCGTTTCCCCGTCCCGGCATCTTTACGGCGGGATCCTTCTCAAGGAACAGGCTGAACCAGCCCTTATAGGCGATGTCCTTCAGGAATTCCTTGACCCCCAGCCTCTCCTTGGCCAGCTGTAGCAGGTTCCACATCAGCATAGGCATCCGCGACCTGTCTCCCCAGGTGTTCTTTGGAAGAACGAACTCGTCGTATTGGTAACCCTCCAGTGGGATACCGCCGATGCAGTGAACGTCCCAGAGACTGACGCCGACTTCCCCATGATGAAGGTGGAACGTGTTGGTGTCAGGATACCACTGGGTGAATAGCTCCGGTCCGAGTTCAGGCTGACGGTGGAAATGGAACTATGATGTCCATACCGCCTCGAACAGGCCGATATACCGCAGTTCGTCTCCGAACTGGTCGCAGGTATGGCAAACCCAGAATGCCCAGGCCCATTCGCTGGTGAAGTTACCCCCTGACCGTAGGTCCCAATCCTTCATCCAGCCCTTCGTGTCATCTGTGATGCTCTGACAGAACGTGCTCGCGTAGAGGGTCAGAGAATCCTCTGCCACAGGCTCGTCCCCGGTGATGGTCCTAGTCCTCGGGTTCAGGACATATACATCCATGTGTTTAGTTTCCCTGGAAGGACGGCCATTGTTGGTGATGTTGTAGTGAGGAAGTTCGTCCTCCCGAGTCACCCAGGACCGCAGTGTGTCCACCTCGAAGCCCGGCAGTGGAACCTCCTCCAGGATGCCAAAATTCCAGAGTGGGAGGTTGTCCGACAAGGGATATGCCTTTTGGGCCAGAGTCAGCAGATTGAACAAGGTGAGATTGTTGGAGACGATCACCTTGGCGCCATATACCACCTCGTTCGCCGCCATTTCTGTCCTACGGGCAGCGGATTCCCCCTCATCGACTCGGTTTGCAGCCATCTCGAATTTTTCGAGAGTTGGGCAAAATCAGGATGCAGTGCGCGGAATTGGAGAGTTCGGCGCAAAATCTGAAGGAGTTGCGCGAAATCCTGGAGATGAGCGTGCAATCGGCACGCGAAGCGCGGAAGATCCCGGTTTGGCGTGAAATTGCGGCCAGATTTCGGAAGGAATTCCACGTTGCCAGTGCGTTATTACGCGCAACCGCGGAGCGATTTCGCACACGAGAGCGAACAGTTTATCGCGTGGAAAAAAGGCGGATGTACGGAGTTGGGACCCAGCGCCCCTTTTTATAGGCAAGGCCAGGGTTCCGCGCCACGTGGAAAGAGCATTCCACGTGAGTCCGGCATTTTTCGCGCCCCATCGAAATTTTGCACGCAATTTGACCTGGAGGCTCCGCACTTTGGTGTTTCAGCGTTTCCCTTGGAATCTGATCGTTGCGACCTCTCGTCGATCCAATTCCAAGGGGGGGAATTTTTTGACGCCGAAAAAAGCCCGGAACTCCCGGAGGAAGTTTCGGAATGATGAAGCGAAGTCATATTCAGAATCAGAGGCCTGATCCGGAGGCCTGGGAAGTGGTGCGCGAAATAAAGGAGGATCTGCGCGCAAAAATGTTCTGCACGCGAAGTGCTCCCGGGATTCGCGGAATTGGACCGGTGAGGCGAGCAATAGTTGTGCGCCCCATTTCTCCACGGTGAGATTTTGCGCGCAAGCGGTTCCCGGTGCAGAAAACTTCGTGCGCCGCCAGGATACCATGCCGGAGGTCGCCTATAAATATAAGGTGACCCCGAACGGTTTGGGGGTTAAGGAATCCGAAGCAACTCTCATGCGCGCAATTCGGCTCCCCCCGCACGAAAGATGACATCCAGGTAATCCCGAATTCCGCGCAACCTTGCCCCTGAGTTCGCCTTTGCGCGCGACTCCACCGGCTTCAGTGAATTTTCCCCTTCCCCCGGTTTCCCCACTTGCGTGCAATCCGTGGTCCGCGCGCGTAATACCCTGCCGTGCGTGCAAACCTTTGCCCGTAATTCCCTCTTCACGCATAATTTCATTACTCCTATTGTGCGTTGTTCTGGTGTTTTGCACACACATCGTCCCTTTTGTGCATGCAAGGCCGAGGACCCATCACCTTGACGCCCCTTGGCTGCCCCCTGCACCAGCACCTGATGTCTCCCCTGCCGGGCATGCGCGTCATGCGTTGTTTTCCCGCACGGCCTTCCAGGCTCGTGCGAAGTAACCTCAAGGTCCCTTGGGCCATGTTTCCCGTTGCGTTGCTTTGCCTTATGCTTCTCCGCATAGGCACGCTAACGGCTATTGCTCCTTTGCATAGCCACGCTAACGTGGACCCCCCGATGGTTTGCCCTGCGGCCCCCCTTCACCACGGCCTTGCCGATGCCTTCCCTTACACAAGGGGTAGAGGGTGTTGGGAATGTAAGCCCTAGGGGTGTGGAGCGAACCCACCTCGTCCAAGCTGCAGGACGTTAAACTGCTAAGCACCTCGTCCTTAACACAAGACGTTAAACTGTGGTCCGACCCCGTGTTTCGCATGCAGGGTCCCCCCATCTCGGAAATTTTTTACGCCCACTCGTCTCCACGGGAGTGGACTCTTCCTCACATGGAATGAGATCCTCCTTGTCGGAGTGGCGTTTGTCCGCGGGGGAAGGGCTGCCTCAGAGCGTAATCCCCTAACCTTTCATACGGATGATTGCACCCGTGCATCTCCGTACTTCCCCCCTGCCAAGGCCAGTGGAGCCCTTTTCCCACTACGCTTTGTCGCACCACGGGCCTCCCCCCTAGAGTAAGCCCCGACCCCAAGGGCCGCTAACCACGCGTAAGCCCCTATTTCCTCTATGGGCCGCTCAACGCGTAAGCCCCATTCCACTTCTCACGGACGCACCCTTTGCGACGTGATTGTCTGGTCCCTGTTGCCTCTTGTTTCCCACACTGAGCATGACTCACGTGGGCTTAGAGTGCGCATCAACCATGACCTCCTCTATGGGCCGCGTCAGAGCGTAAGCCCCATCCCAGCGAACTACGTGGACTTTGATTAGTGCTAACGCATGGTACGTAGGAAACCTCCACGAGGTTCAAGCCCACCACTCGGTCATCCCGACCTCTCCATGTCGGTTCCCTGACCACCTTGGGCTGCCTCCGAGCGTAAGCCCCAAATATTCCGTCCCGCATGACGTTAAACTGTATCCCGTCCCACATGACGTTAAACTGTATTCCATCTCGCATGACGTTAAACTGTATCCCCCCTCTTGGGCCGTCTCAGAACGTAAGCCCCGTGCTTCACTCCACCATCCATCCTGATCCTTAGCCGGGCCGCCACATCCTGGTGAGATCATGCCACCCTTTCCCACTCCATGTTATACAGGAGGCCGCCCACGTGCTGGCCCCAACATCGGTGTTCCCCCCTAGGGATCCTTTAACCTGATCCATCTCCACAAGACGTTAAACTCGCGACATACCCCGTGTTAAACATGGGAAGCTGATGGAAACCTCAGATGGTGCATATTCCCCACGTGCGATGTGGGATGCCTCGGGCTTCCGCGCCCTCGAGAAGCCCTGTGATGAGGGACCAAGGACAGACATGCCGACGATGCCCCAACGTGATCATTCTCCTCACCGTAGGTTGTTGTCCCGACAAGACCCCTTGGAGCGTCTTGAAGGAAGCAGCATAATTAACTGGCGTCCATGCAGACATGGCACCAGGAATGAGCTTTACAAACCCATATTAAATCTATGAGAGAGACCCGGACTAGGTGACGAGCCCCGAGGAGGAATCCACGGAAGGAAGAACCGACATCCCATCATCCCGGTTTCGATCAAGGAGCAGACGTCCCTGAACAAGGAACGGATGCCGCCCGCCCTTGGAAAGTGGGAATGCGGGGCCACAAGCAGCGCGCCCTCCCCGGCGGACGGACGCGCGCACCCCGGCGAAAGCATCGGAAACAAGGGTGTTCAAGTTGTAAGTTCCTTCCAAAATGAGCATTTGATTTCTCATTGAAATATCTAGGTTGATAATTGCTTGACTGAACTTGAAAAAATCTTACTTGTTTTCCAAGTGGTCCAAATCTATTATTAGATTGATTATTAAATCCTTGGTTGAAATTTTGGTAATATTAAAAAGTTATTTATGGGTTTTATTGGAAATGTATTCCTAGAAAAATAGAATTTTAATTTTCAGAATATTATTGCATTTATTGAAATTGATAACTAAAATGTTCATTAGAAACATAAATTATACAATGGACTTGTATTTTAAAACTTGTTACAACTTTGGGTTGGGTTTGTGAAGTGTTGGAAAGCATCATTGATCTTACCAAAGTGCTAGTACTACTAAGTTAACTCATAATCATGCTATTTTCATAAGTGAAAGTGGGAACTTCCTGAGAGTATTTGATATGAAGAAGAACTCTTGTTCTAAAATGTTGATAATTTTGGACCATATTTTCTATAAGATTATAATAAATAGTTGAGTTTTTGTCAAATAAATATCCTCATGTTTCATCATCAATTATGCTTCTATTTATAAGATTAATTTCTTTATAAAAAAATCAAACTAAAAACATATCACTGATTTGGTGATGAGGGAAACTAAAAAATAATCTTCTAAATAGTTCATGGTATTCATAAAAATTCTCACATTGAGTTTGTCTAATTACACAGATATTTTTCTAATTATAGTAGTCCTATAAGGAAAAAAAATAAGAAATAGTTTCTAAAATTTATTCCAATATCTAATCAATGTGGAGAGAGAATAAAAAACCATTCCTAGGAAACTCCTTCTAGATAAAGAGGAAAATTTATTTATTTCATTTGATCACCATTAGATCCTAGTGGTTTCATGTTAACATTAATAAAAAATCTTAAATAGGTTTGTGTGGATCCTCCCCTAGGAGTCCACTAAATTTTAGAAGTTGGTGAATAAAAAAATATTTGATTTCAAAACCAATAAGTGAATCAGGGTATTTTATATGATTTTTTTTATTTTATTCATAATATGTATCTAATTATTTAAGTATTATATTTTTATACATTAGGATTCTAGGTTCAAAAATGTTTCTTATTGGTGTTTCGATGGAAGAATTTGAAATTTCAAGTGGATATCCTAATTTTTCTTCACTCAAAAGGTAAAAAAATGACGTTTCGGTTTCAGTAATCATAACAACACTATCTCTAGAATGGTAAGTCCAATCTATTTCAAGTTACAAAGGAAAATATCAATTTTTGAACTTCTATACATACAAAAAGAAATTATATCAGCTTAGGAAACCTACCTGGTAATGGTGCTAGCTGAAAGGATGGATTTTGAGATAGATTTCTTTTCAAATTTTTATCCCCAAAGAATGCATTATAGTAGTCCCCAAAGTTTTCTCTCATGAAGGTTGTAGGATAAGATCAAAACTATCACTTTTTTCTCTATTTTTGAAATTAAGAATTAAATTTTTGGATTTGAAAATTTCATGAAAAAATTAATGGAAAAAATGAAAATAATTATATTAAAATAAAATGAGATCAAATATTTTGAAATAAAAAGTA
The DNA here is from genome assembly GCA_963277665.1 of Viscum album. Classification (NCBI taxonomy): domain Eukaryota; kingdom Viridiplantae; phylum Streptophyta; class Magnoliopsida; order Santalales; family Viscaceae; genus Viscum; species Viscum album. The sequence continues at coordinate 1,226,515,429 of OY728138.1, read as the reverse complement.
AATTTGGATTGAAAAGGAGTTTAAAACAAAATTTTAGACGATAGAAGTGGGAAAGTTTCAAGACTTAGGACACTCTCTTCTTCCTTTTATATAAATATTACGTAATTTAATTCCTTAATATATACTTTAAGACCTCAAATTACACACCTAAATATTCTTAGATACCATATTGAGACTTCAATATGAGTGTTTATACTCCTTTGAAAGTGATTTAATCTATCAAAAACCTCCATGAAACTAAATTTTATTAAAATTGATATGATAAAAGTATAAACCACACCCAATAAATTTAAATAGTAATATAAACCACTTTACGTTCATAAATTGATCCATAATATAAAATATTTTAGAAGAAAATTAATTCAAGAAATAAAATGACCATTTCATTCAAGAAAAATAAGTTCTAGAATAATTTAAAAGGTCAAAATGAAGTAAAATACTCAAAATTTGTTAAACTTATAACTCCACTATACATATCCACTTTTTACTTTAGCCATGAATTGCTAAATCGGTTTTCATCTCTTCTTTTCCTCTATTCCTTTTCCTTCACAACTACCCAAACTATCATAGTGCTCTGTGTGAACCGCTCTAACCGATCTCCCTTTTTTATAGTTTGGTTCATTCCCTAATTATACTTCCAAGATGAATGGAAAAATATTTTAAAGTGATAATATCCTTAAATTATCCCATGGGGAACTAGTTACACATGAAACGTCCTCCCTCAATCATCCTCTAGGTGGTGGCAGTAATTGTTCACGTGTAGGAGATATAAGCAATAAATATTCATACATAACATGATTTTAATCCTGGTTGTAATTATTCCATGGATCTTGACTCTCCATATTCTCTTTAAATTAAATAACATTGCTAAAATATGGTTTTGGTCGAAATTATTATAGTACAAAACTTCTCGCTACTGATTTCTGAAATTTCACAAAGTAAAAAATTCATACATGAGAAGCACAACCAAAAAATCATAGGTGGTCCACTATATAATGAGATTAAAATATTCATATGAGAGATCTAATAAATAATAAAATAATTCTAACAAATATATTACATGATAAAAATTTCATATGGGAATGAAAAGTCTCATGAGATTCTATCAAAAAGTCATGTAGGACCTAAAAAAGTGATATGGAATGGTAATGAAAATAATATTAGATTCTACAAAATATGTTTAGGGTGAAAAGGTATTATAGGAGTCTGGAAAATATCTTACGATCCCGATGAAAAAGTCTTAGAGTTTTGGAAAAGTCGTATGATAATGAAAAATATCTTATGAGTTTTAGTAAAAAAAAGTTTTACAATACCCAAAATAAAAGACTTATGAGACATGTCTTGGCCAAAATTTTCCATTTCAAGTTAAAAATTAGTTTTTCCAAAGAATTCAAATAATCATAATTAAAATCATGTATTTTTTAAATAATACCATAAATTATTTAAAAAAAATTAAAAATAATGAATTTATCTATTTTCACATTAATTCCCAAATTTCATCAAAAAAATAAAAATGATATAATTATTTTGAACATGTAAACTGTTAATGATTGAATCATTGAAATTAAAAGATAATGTGATAAAAATATAATATCTATTAGCAGCCAATGTGAATTACCCATAATGTGTGTCAATTAGTAATACTAACATTTGATCATTTCAAACAATTTTGTATTCTATAAATAAATGAACCCATTGATTCATAACCAAAGGAAACCTTGAGAGATATGTGGTAGAATCCATGAACTCGCACCTCATATCATAATCCCATTATACACTACTATAGAGGCCAAAAGTGGAATCCTCATTCTTCTTATGATATGTATATATCATAATCATTGATATACATCACATGCATATTACAGTCTATGACACAAGGTATGCCATATAATAAAATATCCCTATTTTTTTGCATTTATAATAATCTCTCACTTTCACTAAAATCCCATAATGAATTTATAAAAAACCTCATAACTCTTTGTGAATCCATCCAAACTCCTTTAGATATAGTTTATCAAACTTTATTTATTTTCAATGAAACACTTTATCCAAAATTCAATCTTCATCCTAAGGAGTGACTCTATGACACTATGGGCCTTTGTAGCATTGAAAACAAATATGAAATACTGATTTCATAGTTTTAAACAAAGATTAGCCTCTAGTAAATCATTAGTTATACTCAAGATATAAGGTTTCCTGGTGTGATCTCTATCAAATATACTCATATCTCCATATGAACATATCCACCACAAGATATATCATATAAAACATATATATATATATATTATCCATTTGTTCATGACATAGAGTAACCACTAGAAATGGAACATATTAACCTAGTATGGGTTAACTCATACATTCATTATTCTCTCAAATAGAGTGATTTGGTAAATGAATACATTACATGTTAGTACATCACATGTCCCTCATACAAGTAGTTGAGCACATCACATGTCACTCAAATAAACATGGTCATGCATTTCCTCATTATAATTAAATCAAGGTCTTATATTTACTTAACTCATTATGCAAGTGGGGAAATCTTATCTTGGTTAAGCTCCAATTGAATACAAGACCATCAATATACCCAGTCACCCCTAATTAGCTAAGCCTTAAGGCTTTCATAAGAAAGGTATAAAAGTATGAAGGCTATCGTGCTAGGTATATCTCTAACCTCAAGTAATGAGGATTCATAATAAATATACACCCCTATGTATATTAATGATTTTATGACATTCCATGTGATATACTCTAGTAGGTTGGTCAAGATAATAAGTCTCAACTTATTACCTCATGAGTATATTCTTTGTATCTCATATATAAATCTTTCTATTGAGTAAAATATTACACTCATGCTAATCTTAACATATCATCACAACTCATAATACTATATGATGATCATCGATTAAGGAAAAATCAAAGTCATACTTTGAGGTGATGATTATCAAACCACTTCACACAAAATATGAAATCAATATGAGAGAATTATAATGTGGATATTTCCTTTTATATAATAATATGCATTTTATATTCTTAAATTCCTTTGAACATGATTAAAAAAACCATACATAATCTCTTGTCTAACATATCATATATAAAATACTACTAAAAAAGTCATATGTTTGCTACACTTTAAGGGGTTTTGTTAAACCCATTACATCTATATATAATTCATGTCACATATTTATGTGACCACCTAATAAAAACTCTCCCACTTAACTCTTTAGTGAGTAACATATATGAAGTAATCTATTTTGAATAATGGTGAAACATGGGGATTATATTACTAATGTTCAAATCCTCAAACATATTCAAACTTCTTAACTCCACAAAATCATATGTTACAATGTTAATAACTTATGTTTTCTTCTAAAAACTCTTTTTAATTTCATCATCATCATTCTTGGAACCATTTCCATCAAAAAAATTCCTTGAAATATTTTAGTAACTAATGTTACTATTTACATTAATCTTGTACCAACATACCTTAAACCTTTTAGGATATAAAGTGACATGAAATTTTTAATTTGACTAGAATAATATTTTATTTATAAACTTTAACTTCTATTATTCCAAACATACTAATACTAGCCTCTTATACACTATATTCTATTCATAATATCTTACTTAGATACAAGAAAAATTTTATGTTTATGAAATAACACTAATTTTCTATCAGTATAAATATTTAACAAATAAATGATTTTTTCCATATTATATATAGTATTTTATGTGTTTGAATCATTTTCTTATGAAAATAAAACTTTATTCTTTAAAATATTCCACTGATGGGTGATGAGAACACTTTCCCTCATATTTTAATAAATATCTGGATAAATACTTTATTCTAGATAAAAAATTATCATTGAATCCTATTTTAATATGTTATAGAATATGATGGGTCATAAAACATTTTTATAATATAATATTTTTCATAAAAAATATTCATTAGTAAACAAATACTCATATCATATAAGAGAAATGAAGATCCATACCAATTTCTAGAATTAGATACAATTGATGGTGTTCTAAAGGATGCAGGAAAGGAGGAAGTCGATAAAGAAAATTCATTAGAGCTTCTCCTACATTATAAGGAAGAGATGTTGGAGTAGTCCTTCACCATAAATGTTTCAAAGGATAATTCTAATATAATTTTCAAGATAATGTTTCAATTTGATCTTAATGAAGATAAATATTTTTGGATCAAAAAATAGTATTTTATTTTATTATACAGACTCAATGAAAGGAAAACAAGTCTGGAGAAGAATATTTAGACCTAGGATAAGATGGTCTATCACTTTGAGTATCTCATTAACAATGATCCATAAATGGAGGTAACATCTATCGAATAGAGCTTATATAGGGTGAAGGATTCTAACTCTTTTAAATTATTCTAGAATTGTCTATTGATTTATTATTTGGTTTGAAGTTTGGTGTTGCCTTAAAATTTTTAAGGGTTTCCACTTTCCCCTTAAAAGTTTTTTTTGAAATAAAATTTTTAAATTTTCAGTCAGATAACTATAAAAATCCATTATGAAGACTCATCTAAGATTGATAAATTCCTTTGCATTCAAATATTAAATATAGAAAATCTTTTCCCCATCAATTGAAATGAAAACTACAAGATCATTAATTATTCCCTTTATTTTTAACTTCTATATGCTCAAAAAAATTATAAAGTATACATTTGGTATCACATTCCCTTCAAAATAAAATAATTAATTTCTATAACACTGATACCTGACATGGGAATTTCATGGAGTTTATAAAACTCCATCAGGTATTATAAAAAATATAATCCTATTTAATCATTACTCCTCCTTCTTGATAACACATTAAGGTTTCAATGACCTAGAATTGATTTTAGAAGAAACATTATTGGGATTTACAACAAAATTTTCTTCTTTTGGTTTGAACTTTTACCCACTTGTTCTATTGAAACGGCACCATAACCTAGACATTATATATTCTATTCCATAATTCCTTAAAACTTTGAAAAAATAGGGTAAAAATTTTCTGAACTCATTCACATTATCATAACATTTCTAACGGAATTAATTCCACAACTAGAACAATCCTTATAGGATATCTTCATCCTCACCTAGTAATTGGCATACTCAATTATATTGAGTATATGAGTGGATAATAAAGTTATTTGGGTTATTTTTTATATAATTCCTTTGAAAACTTAAGTGAATCCTTTTATGCTTCTCATATGTATATATATTCCAAGCGTTAAATAGCTTCAATAGTTTGGTTACTCAGGAAGGTGTTTCTTTAAAACATTGAATTTATCTTAATAACTTTTCTTAAGTTACCAGTCGCATGCATTGCTTACATTAAGATTCTCCATTTCAAGGGTTAATATCAAAGTTAAGTTTTATGATGATTTTATCTATCTACAATAGATATTTTTATCAAATGAGTGTCATGTTTTACTAACATTTGATAAGGACTTTTATTAAATGTTCTCCCACTAAAATGATGGCCCCTTTTAAACTCATAATACCCATTAGTGGGTAAAGATCCATATTTCCCTAATAAAATTACCCTTCTTTGGAATGAACCAAACCCCTTATCTATTTAGGTAGGTCATCATCTAAATTATATAAAATATGAATCTTGGATAGTTGGTAGACAATCCTTTTCCTAGTACATCATATAGATAAACTCAACTTTATTCCTATGGTATCCTAACCCTTTGATTTTCCCAGTTAAGTGTAGCCTAAATAAAATTCCAAAAACAAGAAACCTAACTATTAGGGTCACCTTATTGCTTATATTCTATACAAAATATAATCTAGGGGCACCCCAGTTTGGTGTAACCATGTTCAGTTGGATTATCGAGGTCTTAAAAAGTGCCACTTAAGAAGGAATATAACACTTATTATTTTAGAGGGAGTTTTAATCTCACTATCATATCTTATGTATTCCATTTAAATGTATGAATAATTCTAGTTATTTATTTTTGAATCCTATTCCTTCCATCAATTTCACAAACCAGACCATATACCTTTATACCCTGATAAATGAGCTGATCTTAACATGGCCTGAAGGGAATTCCTAATCTGCTTGGGTTGGTGACTAGCACCTATAATTGTACAAGATAAAAGAGGGAATGATTTTGTAAAAAAAATGGAAGAAACATATACAAGTCAGTATGCTCAAAGAAAACTCCCAAAGGATACTGTACCAAAAACCAAATAGGTAAATCATAACCCAAATAGTACATTTCCAAAGTACCATAAGAACAAGATAAACAACCAAACACCCCAAAGGACATGTCACTCCAAGATCTAAGGAATCAAGAACAACTGACACCTCCAAGAGGTGATTTCCCTTTACTCATAATTATTATCATAAAATCTAAAAATTCCTAAAGGAAAAGGTAGGGTGTTACTAAAAAATCCTAGTAGGGTATCACCTATTGTTCCATAATAAGATTCCATAATGAATAAACCAAATCATGCTTTTAATTTTAAACAAAACTGGCATGGAAGTACATTTACATATTAAAAACAAAACATGATTTTCATTTCAAATAATGGAAAACATTTCAAACATGGCTTAAATACACACTTTATATAAAATATTTTATATAATTCATTAGGCATGAGAAAAAGAAGTTTCAAAAACAATAGAATATATATATCAAAAAATCACAATAAGAAACACGGTCATATTCCAAAAGGGTGTGATAGTTTCTAGCTATGATATCTTTAAACACTTGTATTAGTGATCACAGTGATGTGTACACATGTCTCTCAGACTCAAGATGAATATAACCCATCAACATCCCACTGGGGATAAGATCCGTTGAACTAGGTTTTTTTAGAGTTGTAAAGAATCAATTCATTACTAGTTGATTATCATCCTAGCATGTTTTTTCAAATAACATAGTAACTATCTAGGCTCACATGTTCTCAATCAATCAATTAACAATGGGTAAATCATTTCAAAATAGTTACAAATGAAATTTCCCCATTTCTATTTCAATATTCCATTTTCATTTCAAAACCAAACATAGGTTTCCATTTCATCAATTCATTCCTTTTACAAATAAAACTAGCCATAGGTTTTCATCATTTTTAATTTAATCCATTTTCTAAAAAAATAATCAATTCAAATAATTTCACAATTTCCATCAATTTCAACTGATCCCTCATATTCTAATTCCATTGGAGGGTTTTTCTCAAAAATACATACCATATAAAATTTCAATTTCCAATTCACATCAAATTGGTTTTTCACAATTCGATTGAAAAAAATATCAAACAAGAATAAAATCAAGGTTTAATCAATTGGTCATCTTAAAAGGAACCACATACCCATTTCATAAAATCACAACTCCCACAATGGGACTCACCAACAAGAAAGAAGGCGCAGAAGATCTAGGAACTCAACCTTGAAACAAGATTCAACAACACAGATTTTAGATCCATCAATACTAATATGATCTATCAAAATACAAGGAGATAAATAAAAAGAGATGAAGGTATAGGAAGATTTCTTACCTAGAGAGATTCACCATATCCAATACAAAAATTAGTCATTGAACAGATGATCCATAGGGATTGGATATCACCAAAATTTCCTGGGGATGGCTCCAGGTTGAGAGTGATGGAATCCTAGAGGAAATAAATAATAATTTTAGATAATCCACCGACTTAAAACTGACACTCAGGGATTTACATGACATGTAACCCAATTACACATCGTATAATTTAAAAGTCCCATATACACTAAAAAAACCCATATCAATTTATTAAAAACTCGACTTTAAAATTTACATGTCATATAAATATATTACATAGTGTGTAAATCCCCAATAGACTACAGAACCAATAGGTTTTATGCTAAAATTTACAAAAAAATCCTAACTTCACCATTACAGGTATTCTCCTAATTCCTTCTCATCCCTACCCCACCAATTAAAAAGGAAAACCGTGAAAAATATTAAATCGTACATATTAGAAAGGTAACATAATGTTACAACCTCCCCACCATAAAAAATTTCTATCCCCATAAATCCTATCAAGAAGCTTCCATATCAAAAAGGTGATGACACTAATCTCTCATCAGTGACCCATGCTCCCATGTCTCATAATAATTAGAACCATGATACCATAGATTTAGAACCAAATTTATATCCCTCCCATGAAGTAACTTGGTTTCAAAATCAACAATCCTAACTGGATGCTCGGTTATAGATAAATCAGGCCCAACATCGAGATCACTCCATCTCAAAACATGAGATGGATCAAAAATATACTTTCATAGCTGTGATAATGAGATAGAAACTCCAGCTGACGAGGCTAATGAGATTACACCGCAACTCTCCATTGATGAACAATTAAAGAAATTTTATGCTCATTGGGAAGAGCAAAAAGGATTGGCCTATGAGAAAATGAAAAGTGGTGAAATTTATGCTGAAACATTTCATAAAGTTGAACTAGGTATTTCGAGGAGAAGAAGGCTATTAACCCTCCAGAATTCCTGTTGACTACTTCTTTTGAAGTTTTCTTCAGATCAGATATATTTGACTGAGTTTTTTTCATTGCTTATGTACTTTTAAGAATTCTGATTTGGAACTGCTTCTAAACCTGCCTTTGAGCCTGTACTACCAATATTGCATGGACTCTGGATTTTCTATACAGTGAAAAAGTTTCTGATTTTTTGGGATTCCTTTAAGATCTTTTGGTTTTCTTTTTATTGTATGATCTCAAGATTAGGATGCTTTTTGATGAGCAGCATGCTTTGACATCTCTTTGAAGCTCTCTTAGGATTTTTTCTGTCTCTGGTTCTGATGTTAAAGGTTTGAGTTAGCTGGAATGCTCGAGTTTGCATTTTTACTTGACTTTTCATACATCTGTTTGGTTGTGACCTTGCCTTGATGATGAGCTGATTTGTTCTGGAATCTGAGGTAGCAGAATGCTGAAGACATGCTGGGTCTGATCTCTCTCTATTGGCAGTTCGTGCAGATCTTCTGCTGGAGCCTTTTGAAGGTGCATACCCTGTTTTGTAATGTTTTACTTCTGTTTGTATTTTTCTATTTTTTAGATGGTGTATGATTTTTACACCTCGGTATTTCCTTGTAACTTTTCTATTTAATAAATTCCTTCTGAAATGGATTGGGAAACCAATCCATGTCACCTTCTAAAAAAACTAAATATTTTTTGTCGTCTATTAAACCAAGCTTGGTCCAACTAAGGAACTTTCACCAATCTTCAACCAATACAATAGAGATTTATAAGGATGATCATACAAGGCCTCAAAAGGATCCATCCTGATCACGTATTGGTAAATATTGTTATAATAATACTCAACCATAACCAAATGGTCACCCCAAACTCCACCAAAATTGAGGAAATTGGCATGAAGAATATCCTAAAGAATCTATATAGATCTCTCTATCTGACCATCCGACTATAGATGGTATGTTGTACTCAAATGAACATGAGATCCCAATGCCTCCTAAAGGCCTCTATAAAAGAGAGAAGTAAAATAGGGATCTCTATCAAAGACTATAGTAGATGTAACTCCATTAAAATGAACAATATCTCTCACATATATATTTCCCAACTCCTCAACTTTAGTTGAATCTCGAATGGGGATAAAGTGATCTGATTTTGTTAGATTGTTGATCACATACCATATTGCATTCTTCTTTATCTAGGTACTTAAAAACTCAACCAAAAATCCCATATAAATCTCATCCCACTTCCAATTTGACACTGAAAGTGGCTGAAAAAAAACCCTAATGTCTCGGGTGATCAGTCTTGACCTATTGGCACATATAACAATGAGAAACAAATTCAGTGATGTATCATCTCATACCTGGCCACCAAAACTGTCATTATATGTAATAGAACATCTTTATGGTTCCTTAGTTCATTTCCCAATGGGGATTATGGAAATACCTAATCATATATATTCTCATAGAAAATATCACAAAAAACCAATTCTAAAAACATATAATATCCTTTTGGGGAATGACCACTCAGCAATGAACTCCCCATCATAAAGAGAGTCTCTAATGATGTAGAATTTAGCATCAATATGTTGTTCTTGAAGATTCATCTCAAGAAGAGTGTAGGTCAACTAAAAATTGGACAATATAACCTCAATCCTTATTTCCTGAACTCCAATATCCAACTATTCAAAAATAGCCATCAAGTTCCACTCTTCTAGTGATTCTTTCACGACCTGGTTTAGAAGCTTCCTAATCAAATAATTTGCTATTAAATTATATTTCCCTGGGTTATAGGAAATATTGAAATCAAAGGATTACATATATTCCACCCAACACCATTATAATAGGTTAAAATATTTTTTATAGAAGATATAACTCAATATATTTTGGTCATAATACACTATAAACCTTTCTATGAAAATTTAATGTCATCAAATATTAAGTGCATGCATTACAACTACAAGTTCAAGGTCATGGGTTGGATAATTATTCTCATGTGGACTAATATTATAATATCCATAGGCAAATACATGATCACCGTATATAAGAAAACATCCCAAACCCAAACTTGATGTATCACAGAAGACCACATAGCCCTACCCATCCTCTAGAAGAGTCAACATCGATGCAGTAGTCAAAATACATTTCAACTCAATAAAAGAACTATGAAATTTCTCATCCTAAACAAACTTTACTCCCTTCCTTGTTAGGGTAGTCATCATAGAATCCAACTTTTAGAAATACATTATAAACTGGCGATAATATCCATCTAAACCCAAGAAGCTATGAATCTCAAAAACATTATGCGATTTATCCCATGTCATTAAATCTTTCACCTTCTTAGGATAGACTGAGATACCATGTTTTGATACCACATGTCCCAAGAAATTCACATCCAAAATCAATAAATTACATTTTGATATATTGGCATAAATTCAGTGATTTCTCAACAATTCTATAACTGCTATCAAATGATGCACATGATCCACCTCGTACTTAGATTAAACTAGGATTTCATCCACAAAGAAAGCCATAAAATTATCAAGATACTCATGTAAAATCATATTCATCAAATCCATAAAAACTAAATAATCATTATTTAGCCCAAATTGATGAAAAAATACTCATAATGGCCATGCCTTTTAATGCCCCGACCCTAGTTACCCAGAGTCTGTACATTTTTACATAACATTGGAAGGATCCAAGGAATCATGTCTCGAAAGACAGATCAGTTTAGTAGCCTTTTAAGTACTAGATACATACATAAGTTTTACATTACATCATGAAATAAAAAAACAACATTGTGCCCCATTTGAAAACTCATATATCCCTTAGCGTATTCCTGCAGGTTAATCGTAATATACTTCTTCGCATCCTGGGAAAAATAAAACATAAAAAAGGGGTGAGCTCAGATGCTCAATAAGGATAAAAATATAGCAGAAACTATCATAAATAAGCATAAACATTTAAGGAAATAAATAAGACTAAAACAGAATCCTTTTAAACTTAAACTTCATCATAATATAGAAAATATAAATCAAATAATTCCATTTACTTATTCACATAGATATTCTACTAGTCAAATAATCACATGTAATATCGATAGACAATTTCAAAATGATGGAATGCATAATGCTGAACATCATAACCACATAGTCAAGGCCTAGTGCCAAGAATACAAATAAGATTTTGTCAAGGCCTTATGCCAAGACACTAGTTTGTCACATGAGACCTACTAATGCATCAAGGAGCTATATCGAGCTCCACCCCTCACTTACTAAGTCTAATGAATTCCTCATATGAAAAGGCTAAAACATAACATAAACATTCATATTAAAACTAGCATATGAAATGTTAATACTTTAACTATAAACCGTGAATGGTATAAAAATAACACATCCATAGTAAAACATATCACAAAACCTTCAATACAATATGGAATATTGTATCATATTAAATCAACTTCAAACAAGTGTAAAATCCATCAAAGGATGTTGACATAGATGAAATCAGAACTATTTGAGAGAAATATTTCTTTCTATTTTGAAATCATTGAAATTCACATAATTATAAAATAAAACATTTATTTTGAAAATATTCTTATAAGATTTTAAGGGAAACTTTGAAGGTTTTATAACAGTTTAAAATATTCGCACCTGCCGTATAAGTTAAAAAAACATTCTTACCTTAATTTTTCGAAAAGGTCATAAAGTACCTTATTTGGAAAGTGATGGAAAGATTCCTTTCAAACCATTTTATAAAAATTAAATGAGGGTATAAATTAATTTAACCCATAGTTTAGTAAATATTAAAAATGTTTTGAAATACATTTTTAAGAAACATAGATGTGGATGATAAAGAGGTCCCAGTAGATACTCATGTATAAACAACCTCAGATAATGAAGAGATTGTAGAATTAACCCTTAACTTGTACTTTTCCTTGGTCGAGGGTATGTTAACCTCATGTATAATAGTTAAATCATTATTATTAAATTATAAAACAATCATATATATAAATATGATATTATATATGATCTTCTAATATTGTTATGTTAATAATATTTCAATAGTATCATTGTTTCGGGTGTTAACAAATTCCTTTTCTTTTATATGATTTGTTACATAAGCCATGTTTGTTATGGATAGGGTGTATTTGATTAATATCCAGAATGATATTAAGTTCTTAAACATTATTTTTAATCATAAAATGAAAGTTATTCTTGAATGGTTATGATGGGGAATGAATCTCATCGCGTTCGTGGAGACAGTAATCCGTACATATGCATGAGCGACAATATCATTCTATTGATGGTGAAATAGTATGTAATTGGATGTTATATCATATATAAAGAATAATAAACATGTTATATTTATTATTTAAATCATTTATACTCATTATTATACCCATTCAAATAATGAATTGTTGAATAACAAACTACACCGCGACATGGAGATGGTAAGTCATACATATGCACATATGGTGACTTGTCATTCTTAGGATGGATAGAATAATTTATATAGTTGTACTATACTTATAATAACATAAAATTATGTATAAGGTACTGTAGTTATTATTTTGGTATGGAAACAACAAAGAAATAGGAAGTGGAAGAAGAAAATAACTTTGAAAGAGGTGGTGAAATTATTACCTCTTCTTCGGGTGCTTCCTTTTGATTTGATCAAAAGGGCTCCTTAGGTTGGATTATGATCAAATTAAGGACTATATGTTTAAGTTAAGGTATTTGGGAGGATATTTTAGCAGGTTTTGTCCAAGCCAAATGGATTTGGAGGTGTGATTTTGAGAGAAGGGGAAGTACCCTTTTATAAGAGAGGTGAGGGTCACTTTAGGAAAAGATTGAAATATTATTTTATTATATAATCATATTCGATTTATAATGGCTCAAAAAGGATTTATTTAAAGGATAAGGTGGGTATGGGTCTAAAACCTCTCAACCAATAGATTTTATATAGGTTCATGTCACCCTATTAACCTTATCTTTTAGATTTAACTCTTAGTTAAATAGTTTAAATTTTACCATGTATTCTTGTATTATTATAATAAATGGTTAATAAACTTACTATAAAAAGAAAATAGAACCAAAAGTGGTTTATTATTGATATATATAACCTTATCTAAGTTCTTTTGATGAAAATTATATTTTTAGAAATATTATATCAATTAATAATATAGTATTTATTTTAAAAACTCATTTATGTCAATTTTGACATTATTTAGTATTTGGTTTTTGTGAAAGTCATAACAACTTTATCACTTAGAAAAAAAATTATTTAATCAACCCTAACATCTCATATTAACCTAGAAAATTCATGGAATACATAAAAATTCTCAATTTACAATTATATTAATATTTATAATATCAATTGTTTTAATCTTTCAATAATAAGGTAATTACTGCATCATTATTGTGTCATAAATAAATTTAATTATTTAATGTCTAAAAATAATAAATAAAATACCATTATATAGTAAATACTTTTAGATTTATAATGAATATTTATAGTCTAATTTATCTTATGTATAACCCTATATTAAGAATGGTTTAGTTATTAAACTTTGAATTTAACACTTTTAACTCTTCTTTAAATAAAATAATAATAAATTTCCTAATCTAAAAAAAGTGGACAAAAAGGAACATATTTTATTCATAAGGTTGATTTTGGTCGAAATACACTTATCCAATAGAATTATTACATGTGTTAAGATAATTATAATTTCATTTTTTTACCTTTAATTACCCTATTTACTTTTAACAGTGGTAAATAAAAGTCGAAAGTTACTATTCACCAAAAATTATTTTCATCTTATTGAACCAAATTTTACTTACTGATGTCAACCATTTCTCTTAGATTTTTGAAATTCAATTCACAAAATCAGTAAAATTATGTTTTATGAAAATTTGCAAATGCGCCTAGAATGTGGGTAAAAGACGGTAAAAAGTTCAATAAAATTTTATATATCTAATGTTATTATAAAATTAATCCAATGAATTACATTAAACATATATAGTTATTATGTATCTATTTTGAACTAAATTAAATTTAAATAAAATAACAAATTATTGAAATAAAAAGTCAGTTTTAAACAATAACGTAGTGTTTTCACTATTCATTAAAAATTGAAAGTTTTCAGAAAAATACCAAAAATTCACCCTATGTTAATTTTGATATTATGAATCTAAAAATGAAGTACATTTTGAAAAATAAAATTTATAAAATTTCAAAAATTGGGTATTACTATTTATAATGGCTAGTTTGATTGGTCGTGGTGTGCTAGAACTCGAAGTTGTGTACAGTGCAAACTATTGTATTATTCAAAGAGAAGCGTACCATAGAAGCTTGGGGTGTTACATTATTCCCTCCTTCAAATAATTTTGTCCTCAAAATTTCTAGAATATTACAGCATAAAAATATTTGGGTGGTTCTTCATCATAAGTTCATCGGGTTCCCATGTTGCTTTTTCCATCTTATGGTTTCTCCATAGAACTTTCACCAGACGAGTCGCCCGGTTTCTCAACACTTGTTCTATGGTATTAAGAATTATGATAGGCTATTCACAATAAGATAGATCAAGTTCCAGTTCTATTTCTTCATAGGTGAGCACATGCGTTGGGTCAGGCATGTATTTTATCAACAGTGATACGTGGAACCCATCATGAACTTTGGAGAGACCTGGTGGCATTTCCAAACAGTAAGCTACAACTCCAATTCATTCTAGAATTTTGAAAGGTCTAATGTACCTGGGACTTAATTTACCCTTCTTACTAAATCATATAACACCCTTCTATGGAGATACCTTCAAGAAAAAATGATCTCCTACTTGAAATTCCAAATCTTTCCTTCAGTTATCGGCATAACTCTTTTTCCTACTTTGAGTTGCTTTGATGTGGGTTTTGATAATATTCACCTTTTCCATTGTTTTCTCAACAAGTTCTGGGCTTACGAGTTTTCTTTCACCAACATCATCCCAATAAGTTGGTGCGTGAAATCTCTTTCCATATAACGCTTCATATGGTGCCATATGAATACTTGAATGGAAGCTATTGTTATAGAAAAATTCTACCAAAGGTAAATATTTATCTCATATACCTTGAAAGTCAGGTGAGAAAGATATCAACATGTCTTATAAGGTTTGAATAGTCCATTATGATTGTCCATTAGTTTGAGGGTGGTAGGAAGTGCTCAAACTAAGTTCAGTCTCCAAGGCCTTCTGAAGACTTTTCCAGAATCTTGATGTAAAACGGGGATCACGATTAGAAAAAATTGATAGGGGTACTCCATGAAGTCTTACAACTTCATTAATATATAGTCTTTCCAGAAGTTCAAGTGGTAAATCTTATCTTATAGCAAGAAAATGTGCTGACTTGGTAAGACGGTCAACAATGACCCATATTACATCATTATTTCTAGGAGTCTTTGGTAGCCCCATAACAAAGTCCATCGTAATATCATCCCATTTTCACTCAGGTATGGGAATAGGTTGCATGAATCCTCTAGGATGTTGTCTTTCAGCCTTCACCTATTGAAAAACCATACATATTAACACATAATCAGCAATCTCCCTCTTCATGTTGTCCCACCAAAAATTTCTCAACAGTGATACGTGGAACCCATCATCCAAAAATTCCATTTTTCAATCAGGTATGTCAGGAACAAAAATTCTCTTCCCAAATTTCAAAATCCCATCTTCATATATGAAGTCGATTAGTCTTTCATCATTCACAGCTTTAATATTCTTATGAAACTCTTCATCATTGATCTGAGAACTTTTTATCCTTTCTGGTAAAGATGTTTTGGCAACCATTTAAAAAAGAATTGATGTTTCACCTTCCATTATTATTCCCATATCCATCTTTACTAGATCCATGAACATAGGATCCCTTTCAACTCTCATCTTGTTCAAAACTCCATGATTATTTCTACTCAAATTATCTACCACCTTATTTTCCTTCCCCAATTAGTAGTGTATAGTGCAATCATAATCCTTGAGTAGTTCAAGCCATCGTCTTTGACTCATGTTGAGTTCTTTCTATGAGAAAATATACTTCAAACTCTTGTGATCAGTATATATCTCACATTTTTTACCATAGAGATGGTGTCTCCATATCTTCACAGCAAATATTACAGCTGCTAACTCAAGATAATGAGTGGTATAGTTTTTTCATGAATTTTTATTTGTTGTGATACATAGGCAATAAATCTATCATTCTTCATAAGGACACAACCAAGTCCTTTGTTTGAAGCATCACTATAAATAACAAACCCATCATTACCTGACGATAGAGTCAAGATAGTAGAATTGACTAATATTCTCTTCATTTCTTCAAAATATTCTTCACACTCTTTTTTTCAAACAAATTTGGCCCCTTTACGTGTGAGCTTGGTTAATGGGTTAGCCAATCGGGAAAAATCTTGGACG
This sequence comes from Viscum album, assembly GCA_963277665.1. Lineage (NCBI taxonomy): Eukaryota > Viridiplantae > Streptophyta > Magnoliopsida > Santalales > Viscaceae > Viscum > Viscum album. The sequence goes on along the minus strand of OY728138.1, from coordinate 1,226,498,519 downwards.
AAATGATGATAATAACCTACTAAACTAATAAAACTGCGTACCTCAGTTATACTCCTAGGTGCTAGCCATTATTGTATTGCTCTTATATTAGAAGGATCAAAAAATATTCTATACTTAGAGACAATATGTCCAAGAAAAGAAATCTCCAGAATCCAGAATTCACACTTTCGAAACTTCCCATATAATTCATTTCTTCTAAAAGTATTTAGAATAGTACGCAAGTGATTTTCATGATCTTCATAGATTTTTTAGTAAATCAAGATATCATCAATAAATACCACTAAAAAGTCATCAAGATATTCCTAGAAAACTCTATTCATTAGATCCATAAAAACAAAGGGTTCATTAGTCAGTCCAAAAGGCATTACTGTAAACTTGTAATGATCGTACCTAGTTCGAAATGCCGTTTTCGGAATATATTCCTTCTTCACACACAACTGATGATATCCAGATCGAATTTCAATATTTGAAAAATATTGAGCTCCATGAAGTTGATCGAATAAATCATCAATGCAATGTAGGGGATACTTTTTATTTATTGTTATTGCATTGATCTCCCTGTAGTCAATGCAAAACCTCATAGATCCATCTTTCTTCTTAACAAGAAGAACAGGGGATCCCCGTTGAGAAACACTAGGGAAAATAAATCCTTTATTACTAAATTCTTCGATTTGTTTCTTTAGTTCCACTAATTCCACAGTGGTCATTATATAAGGGGTCTTCAATATGGGCCTTGAACCAGGAATTAAATCAATGGAAAACTCAACTTCTCATTCTGGAGGATGTCCAGGTAAATCCTCTGGAAACACATCAACATATTCTTTCATAATAGGTACTTCCTCTATTTGAACTTTCCTTTCCTCACCCATAGTTATTTTACTCTCTTCCTCCCCAATAATTGAATTTAGTAGAGCTACTGGGGTGGATCAAGATAAGAATCAGATAGTGAAGTTTCTGCTTTAAATATAAGGTACTTCTTATCATCATCAAAAATTATATCCTCCTTCTTTTTACAATAAATTTTTGCATCATGGTTCAAAAACCAATTCATACCGAGGATTATATCAAATTCAATCATGGGTATGATGATGATATCAGCTGATAAATAAAGTTTATATTACTTAATGGGAACTGATTCAAAAAACTTTGTTGCAATGATACTTCCCTTAGAATTTTTGACTGAAAACTCCCTTGTTAAATAAAATTGGAAATATCTAATTTTCTTAGAAAACTGGGAAGATATGAAATAATGCGATGATTCAGAATCAAATAAATCATTGGATAAATTTGAGGAAACCATTAAATTACCTAACACCACATCATTCGGAGCTTCAACTATAGCATTAGTGATTACATAAGCTTTTCCTTTCTCCCTTATACATTTCTAAGATAAGTTTTCTTGGATATTAGGACATTCATTTTCATAATGCCCCATTTCTCTACAATTGTATCATTCAACATTGACATCCTCTTTTTTCACTTACAATCATGATCTTGGTGGCCTTTTTCACCAAACTTGTAATAGACTCCCATTCCCTTCAGGAAAGTACCAGAGTGTTTCTTCCCACATTTACTACAGGATGGAAATTAAACTTTTCCCTTATTCCCCTTATTTCCATTTCTATAGTGTTAAGAAGATCTCTTATTCTCTTACTTTTCTTTAAATTCATAAGACTTATAGAATTCCTTTTCTATCTTGATAGCACATGAGACAATATCTTCGTACGATGAGAAGGATTATGAAACTAATGCTCGACAGAGAAATGGTTTTAACCCATAGAAGAATTGATCAATCTTGTTCCTTGGGTTATGTATATAATCTGTTATATGCCTTTATAACCTTGTAAAGTTAGCCTCATACTTTTAGACATTATCATCATCCTTTTTCCTCAGACTCAAAAATTGTCTTTCCATATCTGCTCGATGGTCAACAGAAAATTATTTTCTAATAAAATCTCTTTAAACTCCCTCTATTCCATATTTGATACTTCTTCATCTTCCTTTGTGTTTTTAATTAATAACCACCATTGATCTGCATCTCCCGTGAGGTGATAAACTTCCATGAAAACTTTTTCCCTTTCACTACTCCCTAAAGCATGAAATATTTTCACTATGGAACTTATCCATTGCTCAGCTAAAAATGGATTTGTAGTCCCATTGAATTTTGGTGGTTGTTTCCTCATGAAGTGGTATAACATTGATCTTTCTTGTTGTGGATCAGGGTGCTCCATATGAGTAAGGTTTTTATTCATAACCTGAGTGAGTTGTCTGAGTATGGTTATAAGTTGTTCAGTATCGGTTTCATCACCATCTCCACTATAATTATCTTGAGTAGGAGGGAAATCCCTACATGGATTACGTGTGTTGATACAGTTTTCATTCCTTCCACTAGGTTCCATTTATAAACAATGGCATACACTAGATTAGTTTATGAATCACAATAAATAATTCCAAACTGGTAAAAAACCAAACATAAATTCAAAAATTTATGCATATAATCCCTAATCATAAAAAAATTCTTTGAGGAATTATTTACTCATAAATACTTCAAAATTATTTTTAAAGAAAATATGAATTATCCTAATCATATCCCCCGAGAATTCCATAACCAAGAGTGCAGTAAGGCCCGTTGTCGTGTACCAGGTTACCCCAGGTCAAGCCCGAAACTCCTTGTCGGAGTTTTCATTTATAGGTACATCTGTTCCAGAGCTGCCTATACCTACTCGTATCCAGACATGGATGTATTTCTTGTAAAATACAAAAAAGATCTATATTACCAAAATTATAGGAAGTTCTTCTATACTAATCCTCAAAGTGTATCTTAGGATAATGTTCTCTAATCAGAGTTTATCTAAATCTAGCTTCCAAGGTTTGTACTAAACTTCCTCTAATACCAACTGTAACACCCAAACCCAAGTTACCCAGAGTCGGTGCATTATTACATATCATTGGCATGATACAAGGAATCATGTCCCAAAAGACCGATCAGTTTAGTATCCTTGGAAGTACTAGATACATACATAAGTTTTACATTACATCATGAAATAAAAAACAAAATTGTGTCCCCTTTGAACACTCTTATATCCCTTAGCCTATTCTTGTAGGTTAATCGTAATATACTTCTTCAAATCCTGGGAAAAATAAAACATAAGAAAGGGGTGAGCTCAAATGCTCAGTAAGGATAACAATATAGCGGAAACTATCATAAATAAACATAAACATTTAAGGAAATGTATGAGACTAAAACACAATCCTTTTAAACTTAAACTTTAGAATAATATGGAAAAGATAAATCAAATAATTATATTTACTTATTCACATGGATATTCTACTAGTTTAATAATCACATGTAATATCAATATCCAATTTCATAATGATGTAATGCATAATGTCGGACATCATAACCACATAGTCAAGGCCTTATGCTAAGACTACAAATAATATTTTTTCAAGGCCTTGTACCAAGACACTAGTTTGTCTCATGAGACCTATCGATGCATCAAGGAGCTATAGTGGTCTCCACTCATCACTTATTAAGTCCAATTCATTCCTCATATGAAAAGGTTGAAACAAAACATAAACATTCGTATTAAAACTAGCATACGAAATGTTAATACTTTAACCATAAACCATGAATGGTATAAAAATACCACATCCATATTCAAACATATCACAAAAACTTCAATACAATATGGAAGATTGTATCATAATAAATCAACTTCAAATAAGTGTAAAATCCATCAAAGGATGTTGACATAGATGAAATCAAAACTATTTTAGAGAAATATCTCTTTCTATTTTGAAATCATTTAAAAGTCACATAATTATAAAAGAAAACATTTATTTTGAAAATATTCTTATAATCTTGTAAGGGAAACTTCAAATGTGTTATAATGGCAGAAAATAGTTGCACCTGCTGTATAAGTTAAAAAAACATTCTTACCTTAATTCGTCGAAAAGGTCATAAAGTACCTTATTTGGAAAGCGATGGAAAGATTCCTTTCAAACCATTTTATAAAAAGTAAAATGAGGGTATAAATGACTTTAACCCATAGTTTAGTAAATATTAAAAGTGTTTTAAAATACATTTTTAAGAAACATGGATGTGGATGATAAAGAGGTCCCAGTGGATACTCATTTATAAACAACCTCAGATAATGAAGAGATTGTAGAATTAACCCTTACCTTGTACTTTTCCTTGGTTGAGGGTATGTTAACCTCCTTTATAATAGTTAAATAATTGTTATTAAATTATACAATAACCATATACATAAATATGATATCATATATGATCTTCTAATATTGATTTGTTAATAATATTTAAGTAGTATCATTGTTTCGGGTGTTAACTAATTTGTTTTACTTTATATAATTTGTTATGTAAGACATGTTTTTTATGGATAGGATGTATTTGATTCATATATATAATGATATTAAGTTCTTAAACATTATTTTTAATCATAAAATGAAAATTATTCTTTAATGGTTATGATGGGGAATAAATCTCATCGCGTTCGTGGAGACGGTAATCCGTACGTGTGCATGAGCGACAATATCATTCTATTAATGGTGAAATCGTATGTAATTGGATGATATATCATATATAAATAATAATTAACATTTTATATTTATTATTTACATCATTTATACTCATTATTATACCCATCCAAATAATAAAGTGTTTAATAACAAACTACACCACGACGTGGAGACGGTAAGTCGTACGTACGCACGTATGGTGACTTGTCATTCATATGATGGTTAGAATAATTAATATGGTTGTACTATATTTATAATAACATCAAAGTATTTATAAGGTACTAGAGTTATTATTTTGGTATGTAAACAATAAAGAAAGATAAATTGGAAGAAGAAAAGAACTTTCAAAGAGGTGGTGAAATTATTACCTCTTCTTCAGGTGCTTCCTTTTGATTTGATCAAAAGGGATCCTTAGGTTGGATTATGATCAAAGTAAGGCCTCTAGGTTGAATTTAGGGTAGTTGAGAGGATATTTGAGCATGTTTTGGCTGATCAAAATGGATTTGGAAGTGTTATTTTGAGAGAAGGGGAAGTACTCTTTTATAAGAGAGGTGAGGGTCACTTTAGGAAAAGCTTGAAATATTATTTTATTATACAATCATATTTGGTTTATAATGGATCCAAAAGTATTTATTTCTATGATAATGTGGGGATGGGTCAAAAACCTCTCAACCAATATATTTTAGACAAGTTTAGGTCACCATATTAACCTTATCTTTTAGATTTAACTCTTAGTTAAATAGTTTAACTTTTACCATGTATTCTTGTATTATTATAATAAATGGTTAATAAAATTACTATAAAAATCCAAGAGAAACTCAAGTGGTTAATTATTAATATATCTAACCTTATCTAAGTCCTTTGGTTGGACCTTAGTTTTTTAGGAATATTATATCAATTAATAATATAGTATTTGTTTTAAAAACTCATTTATGTCAATTTTGACACTATTTAATATTTGGTTTTTGTTAAAGTCATAACAGCTTTATCACTTCAAAAAAAATTATTTAATCAATCCTAACATGTCATATTAACCTATAAAATTCATGGAATACATCAAAAGTTTCAATTTAGAATTATATTTATATTTATAATATCAATTGTTTTAATCTTTCAATAATAAGGTAATTACTGCATCATCGTTGTGTCATAAATAAATTTAATTATTTAATGTCTAAAATTTATAAATAAAATATTATTCTATAGGAAATATTTTTATATTTATAATTAGTATTTATAGTCTAATTTATCTTATGTATAACCCTATATTAAAAATGGTTTAGTTATTCAACTATGAATTTAACACTTTTAACTCTTTTTTAATTAAAATAATAATAAATGTCCTAATCTAATACAACTGGACCAAAAGGATCATATTTTATTCCTAAGGTTGATTTTTGTTGAAATAAACTTATCCAATAGAATTAGGACATGTGTTAGGGTAATTATAATATCATTTTTTACCTTTAATTACCCTATTTACTTTTAACCATGGTATATAAAAGTCAAAAGTTACTATTCAAAAAAAATTATTTTCATCTTATTAAACCAAATTTTACTTACTTATTTCAACCATGTCACTCGGATTTTTGAAATTCAATTCACAGAAGAGGTAAAATTACATTTTATGCAAATTTTCAAATGCGCCTAGAAGGTGGGTAAAAGACGGTAAAAAGTTCAATAAAATTTTATATATCTAATATTATTATAAAATGACTCTAATGAATTACATTGAACATATATAGGTATTATGTATCTATTTTGACCTAAAATATATTTAAATAAAATAACTAATTATTTAAATAAAAAATCAGTTTTAAACAATAACGTAGTGTTTTTCACTATTCATCAAAAATTGAAAGTTTTTTAGAAAAATACAAAAAAATCACCCTAAACTAATTTTGATATTTCGAATCCAAAAATAAAGTCCATTTTGAAAAATAAAATTTTAAAAAGTGGGTATTACTATTCATCACGGCTAGTTTGATTGGTCATGGTGTGCTAGAACTCGAAGTTGCGTATAGCACAAGATATTGTATTATTCATAGAGAAAAATATCATGGAAGCTTGGGGTGTTACATGCTTGCTCTGTAATTTGGTTTTCTAAATGTTAGATTCTTTTATTCTGAACTAGTGATAACCATATCAATGATCAACCTTTGAGAACCACTTCTCCCATTTTAACTGGTCAAATAGATAATCAAACTTTGGAAACAGATACTTGTTATTTACCATGACTTGATTGAGTTTATATTAATCAACAAAAAGTTTATGTGACCCCTCAACTTACATAGAAAAGAGAATAGGTGTCACCCAAGGTGACACACTCGAACATATAAATCCTTTATCCAAAAGATCATCCAGGGTAGTATTCAACTTTTTCATTTCAGCTAGTGCCATGTGGTAAGAGGGAATAAATACTGGCTAAGTACCATGAACTAAATCAATATAAAACTCTACCTTCCTTACCAATGGAAAACCAGAGATTTCATAAGGAAAAACTTTGGTAAACTTGATGAAAACTGTAGGGAGATCACCGCTTAAAGATTCCTACTCTAGATCAAAAGAGGACACCAATATTACACACCCCAACTCTATATAAGAAGTTGTATCTCTACTCGACATTGGGTCCCATTCTCTTTGAAATGTATGGAACAATACATCGGTTGCAGTAAAGGTGACCCGTCAAAGATATAAATCAATTTTTGATTTATTAGTAATGGGACAATCCATCCTTAATATGAAATAAATAGGTTTCATGTAGAGAATGAGAAAATCCCATGAAAACTCAATATTTGATAACAAAATAACACAAGAAGTACAATGGATACACTACTGTCTCTTCATTCTGATTGGTGTAGTAATATCCATCACATAAGATAAAATTTCTATAGGAATATTTATCAAGTTTACAATATGAGACAAAATAAATGAATGAGATGCACCAGTATCAAATAAGGTAGTCAATAAGGATGAATAAATAGTGATGGTACCTCTCACAATCATTGGACCCGTATTTTCTTTCTCTAGAGACTCTTCCACTACATGAAGAAGCTTCGTTCCATATGTCTATAGCTTGAACCCCTTAGATCTTAAATAATGTGATTTCACTGTAATATTTTTTGGTGTTGATGATCCCATGACACTATGTGGAACAAAATGGAAATTAAAAAACTTATGCAAGTGAACTGAGCATCCATATGAACACATCTTGGGTGCTTTAGTGTAAACCCATTTCGAGTGCCCAGGCTTTCCACACTCGTAGAAAATCAAAGGTCCTCTTATAGGCACTACAGGAGGTCTAGAAGAACCTTGTTGTCAATATCTACTATGAGACTCATCATGCTTCCTCTTCCCTTTATGAAAACTCATAGAAATACCATTGGTAGAAAAAGGAACTCCTATCAACCCTGACTTACTAGCCAGTTCAATCTCTACCATCAATGCTTTATCCAATACTTCAGTATAAGAAGGTAGATTTAGCAAAAAACCTGAAAACGGATATCAGATCTAAGTCCCATCTTGAACTATCAAATATTCATCTTCTCATTTGATACAATCTCAGGTAAAAACTATATAATATCCATAAAGATATTTTCAAATTCATCCATGGTCTTTTCATCCTTCTCAAGTTTGAAAAACTCTAGATCCTTAACCAACACCATAGACTCTAGATAGAACTAGTTGGTGAAAATATCTTTAAATTCCTTCCACTCTAAGACCTCATACTTCTTCACCATCACCATCATGTCCCATCATCTCCTTATAGGTCCCTTAATATTAAATGTATCATACTTTACCTTAATAGCTTTGGGTGTTTCCAATAAATAAAAGAGAAGCTCAATCATTCTCAATCAGTCCTCAGTCTCTTGAGGATCATTCAACCCAAATAATGCAGGTGGATTATGATGAAGGATCTACTGATCATGATTCTAAGATTCATCCCCCTAAGGTTCCATAGCTATATCTTGGATGGGAATGGGTGTAGGTGCTTGTCCCAAAGCTTGGACAACATGCACAACAACCTCAACCAGATTTTGGTCCAAGGGATGATTCACCAGATATGGTTCATCAGTAACTCCCTCATGGATCATATATGAACATATTCTTGGAGGCATGATGCTACACAAAATCATCAAACAATATTTAATACATAAAAATATTGCTCATATTAACACTTAAATAAGAGAAACAAGGAAATTAATTCCATCAGATAAGAAAAAAAGATTTGGATTTCAACCTATCCAAATCTAAAATAGAGAAAATACTAGAACTAATCCTCAAGAAGTACATCCCAAACTACCCATGGTGAATTAAGGCTCATTATGATGAGATATAACCAGGAAATCACTCATAACTACCTCCAAATTCTTGATAATATTTTTCAACTACATACTGACATCAAGGAAAGATTTTGAACCTGCACCTTTCGTACCAATTTTCCATGAACCGTCCTAGATACCCTAGTTCCCTAATAACTGATCTGATCCTATCATGGCCTGAAGTGCATTCTTGGTTCCCATGGGTTGGTGACTATCACTTGTCATTACAAAAGATAAAATAGGGAACGATTTTTTCACAAAAATAGTATAAGAAACAGATACAGGTTAGTATGATCAATGAAAACACTCAAATGAGACTCCACCGGAAACCAAAAGGGTATATCAAAACCCAAATAATAAATCTCCAAAGTGACATAAGAAAAAGATAAATAGCCTAATTCCCCAAAGTAAACTTCACTCCAAGCTCCAAGGAATCAAGAAAACCCGCCACCTCCAAGAGGTGTTTTCCCTTTGCTTGGACCTAGTAGGAAAAAATCTACGAACGTTTAAAGTAAATGGTAGGGTGTGAGCTAAAAATACTGGTAGGGTCTCACCAAGTGTTACATAATAATATTACATAATTAATAAAACAAATAATTCTTTAACTTCTAAACAAAATAGGCATGGAAGAACATTTTCATATTTAAAACAAAACATGCTTTTGATTTCAAATTATGGAAAACATTTCAAACATGGATTAGATACACACTTTATATAAAATATTTTATATTTCCTTAGGTAAGATAAAATTTAGTTTCACAAAAAATTGAAAATATATATCAAAAAAATCACAATAATAAACATGGTCGTCTGCTAAAAATGTATGATATTTTCCAGTTATGAGGTCCTCACACACTTATATCAGTGGTCACAGTGATGTGCACACATGTCCCTTGGGATCAGGATGAATATAACCCATCAACATTCCATTGGGGATAAGATACATTAAACAAATTAGAGTTTTAAAGCATCAATCTATTTTTATGGAATTACCATCCTAGCGTATTTGTCCTAAATAACTTACTAACTACCCAAGTTTTCTTGTGATCGATCAATCAATCAATAATGGAAAAGTAATTTCAAACCAATTAAAACATTAATTACCCCATTTCCATTTCAATATTTTATTTTCATTTCAAAACCAAACATAGGTTTTAATTTCATCAATTCATTCCTTTTACATGTAAAACCAACCATAGGTTTTCAAAATTTTTAATTTAATTCATTTTCCAACAAAATAATCAATTCAAATCATTTCATAGTTTTCATCAATTTCAACTAATGCTTCAAATTCCAATTCCATTGGAATTGGGGATTTTTTCTAAAAAAACATACCATAGAAAATTTTAATTTACAATTCACATCAAATTGGGTTTCCATAATTTAATTGAAATAAATTTCAAACAACAAGAAAATCATGGTTTAGTCAATTATCCATCTTAAACAGAACCACCTACCCTTTTCACATAATCAAAACTCCTGCAATGGGAATCACCAACAAGAAGAAGGCATGGAAGATCTAGGAACTCAACCGAGAAACAAGATTCAACAACACGTAGTTTAGATACATCAATACCAAGATGATCTATCAAACTCCAAGGAGAGAAAGATAAAGAGACGGTTAGATAGGAAGACTGTTTACCCAGATAGATTCTCCATAGCCAAGACAAAGATCAATCACCAAACAGATGATCCAGAGGGATTGGATATCACCAAAATCACTTGGGGATGGCTCTAGGTTGATAAGTAAGGAATCTTAGAGGAAGGAAATAATAATTCTATCTGATCCACCTACTTAAAACCAATACTCGAGACTTTACATGATGTGTAACCCAATTACACAACATGTAATTGAAAATTCCCATATACACTGAAAAACCCATTGCCTTTTATTTAAAAACTAACTTTAAAATTTACACATTGTGTAACCATATTACACGGCATGTAAATCCCCAATAGACTACATAACCAATAGATTTTATGCTGAAAATTTCAACAAATAATTGACTTCACCATTACAGGTATCCTCCCAATTCTTTCTCAGATCTACCCCTCTAAAGAAAAAGTAAAACCATGGAACATCTTAAATAATACTTTTCATAAAGGAAATGGAATATTATAAACAAACCAATATGTTAAAATTATATTGATTTGTAACTCTTCACACAACTCACAGTTTGTGTTACTCATCTGAAAATAGAAGCCAAAAACATTCACATATATCCAAATACATCTTATTCATAATGTATATGAACATTTCATGTAAAGGTTTATAATTATATGATATTATAAATACTCACATGATGAATCATGGAGCCATAGATAGCCAACCCCTACCATTATAGAATGAGGCATAAGCCTCCAAACCATGAGGAGTCTAACCCAAAATCCCTCTACCCAGAGATACTTTACTCAAGAGATATTCCAATTCATTTTAACTCTAATAAATAATATTTATAAACAATATTAAACAATTAAATTCAATATAATAACTTTAATAAAAAACTAAAGTCAAGATGGAAGAAAACTAAATCCATTATTATACCTAACATGTAACTCCTTAGATGAATATATTATAACTTATAAATAGTTTAACAACTTTAAACCAAAGATTACACATATTAATAACATAAAAAATTTATATGTTTGAATAAATTAGGAAATAACTTTTAAATAAATAAAAAATTCACATATTTAAACATGAGATAAACATTTATGAACAATTCATAAATAAAGATAAAAATAAACACTTTAATAATTTAGATAACCTTATGTATATTCCATAATATTTAATATAAACACTTTATATTTATTTTATAATATGAAAACTCTCATATTATTAATTATATGGAATTTAAATTAAATACATGATATTGCATGAATTATAAATTGTTTCTATTTAAATTATTTTATGTGAACTATTTATATTATCAAAATATCATATATTAATTATTATTTAAACCATCATCAAATCAATCATCAAAACTCATTATGAATTGGTTTAAATAATTTTCTTAAATAAAAAATTAATTTGAACAATTAAAATTAAATATTATGAACAGTTCATAATATTAAATACAAACTCTTTTATATTTGTAATTATTTTTGTAATTCATAAACACTTTATAAACACACTTATAATTTAAATATAAACATTTGATATCTAATCTATAAGTCATTCAATATAAGTTTCACAAATTTAATATACATTATATTCATATTAAATCCATAACTATTTCATCCCATAAAATCTTTATTGTATCATGTTTTATTTATCTATGAATTATTATAAGTATTAACTTATAAATTAATCCATACATAATATTAAAATTATATAAACAATTTATATATGTGAATATTTAAAAGGAATAAATAAATAAATAAACATTTTATTCATTTTCTAAACATGATATATAAATATGAACATTTCATAGTTAATTTTGGAATGAAAATACCCTCTTTATAATGCCTAAAACTTATCATTTATAAAAAAATTATAAACTATAATAAAATAATCCAAAATATTGAATTTATTTAATTTTTGTCTTATATCATTTCTTATGACTGATAGGGGCATTATCATTTGTAATCTATGATTAAAATAGGTGAGTACCCTTATGTTTCAATTCTATAGAAAATGTCATTTTCATACATATGAGGTAACCCTTATGTATCATATAACCCTTACATAATAATTTTGTGGTGAAGAAAATGACCCTTACGTATAAAGTAACTCATACATAAGAGTCAATCATGCAAAGGTCTACCCTTACATATCAGGTAACCCATACATAAAAGTACCAAATAAACCCTTACGTAATATTTTTAAAATATATGTGGGAAAGTAAAAAATCTTACTAATGGGGTACCCATACATAAGAGTATCTCTAGTATAAAGTCAAGAACTTTATGTATTGAAAATTTTGTACATATGGTCTTATCGTATCTGATGATATATATTGTATCATAACTATGACTCAATGCTTTATTTTCACAAAACCTTGATTTCAATCGTAGCCTACAATATCGCATATCATAGCTTACGTTACAAAACAAAACCATGAGTTTTCAATGAATCAACCATATGATATATACCAGTCATACCCTATGACTAGTAAAATAGAATTATGATCAACTATATTATAAATCCAAGTGATTTGGTGGTTGACATTTGGCCATTACATGTCATATTTTATGATATGGCATCAAGCAGATTATGATATGCATGTTATTTATAAAAATAATAAAATAACAAGTTTATTTTTTGATGAATGTGGATCTAATACCACTAATGGGTTTTTTAGGATCATCATATGATTAATACAGCATAAGAAACCCATAATATAGTGCTCAATATATCATCATGAATCAACATGCAGTATAAAGAACATGGCATATAAACATATGTAAATAAACACATTGAACTCTATCTTCTGTACTTCGATGGAGTATGCTTGATTAATATCACCTATAAACAAGTAACGAACTCTCTTCTCCACAAGTAGGACACTAGATATTATAATCATCATTCATAATGATAGGACCCCCAAACACCAAAGGTGTGTTATCTATAACACCCCAATATTTCATAGTATGTTATCTCTTTAAAGTAATTCAATAGCTTGTGCTACACGCTACACTCAGTTCAAGCGCATCACAATCTGTCAAACTAGCCATTTAAAAAGCAGTTATGAATAGTATTAACCAAATTTTGAATTTTATATATATCCTATATAATTTTAACATTCATATTTTATGTTTCTTAGACATAATATAAGAACAAATTCAATTTTTTAGATAAAAAAGGAATTTTTCAAAAAATGTAGTTTTTCCGCCTTTTAATGGAGAACACTTTTTAAATCCAATATTTAACACTTTTAGAAATTCAATTTAATGAAATTAAATTCTTATTTAGAAGGAAATAAAAATTTAGTTTGGATAAATTTTTGGTACTTTTCTGATAACTTTTATATTTTGATGAATAGTGAAAAATACTAAATTTTAATTAAAAAAAATTTAATCGAAATAATTTATCATGTTAAATTATAAATTTTATTGGTTTTAAAGTATAATTAGATTATTTTTTATCATTTAATATAATTTATTTCATTGAATGTAATTTCACATTTAAATTGTATATAAACACATGTTAATATTTTGATAGTTTTTACTTATTAAAAAACTATTTTATGGTTTTGAGTATGGGAATTAATTTTAATTTAATTAATGCAACTTCTATGTTTTTAATTTGTTAAAATAGAAATAATTTTTGAATTTGTAATATCAAAATTATCTTTGGGTGAATTTTTGGTATTTTTCTGAAAACATTCAATTTTTGATGAATAGTGAAAAATACTGCGTTATAGATAAAAACCGACATTTTCATTTAAATAGTTATTTTTAATTAAAAATTATCTTAAAGTCAAAATATATACATAATAAATATATTATTCCAATTTAATTCATTGGATTCATTTTATAATAATATTAGATATATAATATTTTATTGAACTTTTTTAACGTTTTTTACCCACCTTCTAGAAACATTTAAAAATTTGCATAAAACATAATTTTACCACTTTTGTGAATTGAATTTAAAAAATCCAAGACACACGGTTGACATCAGTAAGTAAAATTTGGTTTAATAGGATGAAAATAATTTTTGGTGAATAGTAACTTTTGAATTTTATTTACCACGGTTAAAAGCAAATAAGGTAATTAAAGGTAAAAATAATATTAAAATTACCCCAAAACATGTCCTAATTATATTGGATAAGTTTATTTAGACCAAAATAAACCTTAGGAAAAAACTTAGATTCTTTTTATCAATTTGGGTTAGATTAGGACATTTATTATATTTTATTTAAAGAAGAGTTAAAAGTGTTAAATTAAAAGTTTAATACCTAAACCATTTTTAATATAGGGTTACACATAAGATAAATTAGACTAAAAATATTAATTAGAAATATAAAAATATTTCATACATCATGGTATTTTATTTATAATTTTTATACATTAAATAATTAAATTTATTTATGACACAATGATGATGCAGTAATTACCTTATTCATGAAAGATTAAAATAATTGATATTATAAATATAAAAATAAATGTAAATTGAGACTTTTTATGCCATCCACAAATTTTCTAGGTGAATATGAAATTTTAGGGTTTATTTAATGTATTTTTTTCTAAGTAATCAACTTTTTATGACATTCAAAAAAACCAAATACTAAATAGTGTCAAAATTGACATAAATGGGTTTTTAAAACAAATACTATATTATTAAATTTTATAATATTCCTAAAAATCTAAGATTCAAAAAAGGTACTTATATAAGGTTATATATGTAATTAATGAACCACTTTAGGTTCTCTTGGCATTTTATAGTAAGTTTGTTAACTATATAATATAAAAATACAAGGAGACATGGTAAATGTTAAACTATTTAACCAAGAGTAAAATCTAAAATATAAGGTTAATATGGTGACCTAAACTTGTCTAAAACCTATTTTTTGAGAATATTTCAACCCATACCCACCTTAGCCTCAAAATAAATCCATTTTTATCGATTATAAACTGAAAATTATTTTATAATAAAATAATATTTCAAGCTTTTTCTAAAGTGACCCTCACCTCTCTTATAAAAGGGTACTTCCCATTCTCTTAATTTCACACCTCCAAAGCCATTTGGCTCAGCCAACCTCTTCTAAAATATTCTCCCAACTATCCTCACTTAAAACTAGAGGCATTAACTTGATCATAAAGCCAACCTAAGGAGCCATTTTGTTCAAATCAAAAGAAAACACTCTAAGAAGAGGTAATTATTTCATCACCTCTTTTAAAGTTCTTTTCTTCTTCCACTTCCTCTTTATTTGTTGTTTCCATACCAAAATAATAAATCCAATACCCTATACATATTGTGATTTTATTATAAATATGTTACAACCATATTCATTATTCAATCCATCCCATGAATGACAAAGTCACCATACGTGTGTACGTACGGCTTACCGTCTCCACGTCGTGGTGTAGTTTTTTATTTAACGCTTCATTATTTGGATGGATATAATAATGAGTATAATTGATATAAATAATAAATATAAAATTTTAATGATTCTTTATATATAATATACCATCCAATTACATATGATTTCACCATAAATAGAATGATATTGTTGCACGTGCGTAAGTACGGATTACCGTCTCCACAACGCGATGAGATTCATTTCCACGTTCACCATTCAACGATGATTATAAAAATATATATTATTAATAAGTATGAAATATATAACATAATAATTCTATTTTATTATATATATATATATATCTCATTCACTTACTTACGTTCAATACGATATGAAAACGGAAACGACATTTATGCGTACATACGGCCTACCATCTCCATAAATGGTGTTTTCCATTTCATATATCTACCTATTATACATATTTATATTCTGAATATATATGATACATAAATAATTTTTTATATTCTGGAAGCAATTAAATCATGATACCTGTGTGAGCTGAGTCTTGACTTTCAATCATTATCTTCGATATGATTGACTTGCTTTCCTGTGTGGATTGGGTTGTGCTTTCCTGTGTGGTTTGGCTTTTACTATCTTGTGTGGACATGATCGAACATGAGCTCGAATATTGCAGTTGAACTGGAGTTGATGACTTAGGTATATGTATGGGCACATACCTAAGTAAAGTTGGATGTTACATTCTGATTGTATCTTTCCTTTTTGGATTATCCTTTGTGGATTCTGGGAGACCTTCGGGGGTCTTGGGGTCCCTATTGAGTAGCGTATACTCACCCCTGCACGGGCTATGCCCGCACTATGTTGTGTTGGATGCAGACAACGGACACTACTGATCGTGATTGAGTCTTGTGGAGAAAGTCGGTACCTGGAGGTGGACCACTGGGCGGGACGTACACGGAGCGGACGGATGGACCCGAGGAGCTGAGGAGACTATATATACCCACCCTTCAGGTGGGACTTCCAGTGGACAGCTCGATGTTGCTACTTTACTTTTCACTTGTTGTACTTTCTTTCCAGTTGTACTTTACTTTCAGTTTGGGTTTGTATTCTGGCCCACTTACTTTTCCGCACTTACTTTTATACTTAGTTTGCTTAGTTTTTACTTCTGTTGGCTTACTATGTGGTGTTTTCTTACTTTATAAAGGCAATGCCTTCCCCTTTTTGTCGGGATTTGTCACGACCCGTCCTCGAGGCTCGTGCCGTGACTACCCCAAGCCCGCCTCCCAAAGGCCAGGGGCTAGCGACTAGCACCAAAGGCGTAAATCTCGACAAAAAGGGGAAGGCATTGTCTTTATAAAGTAAGAAAACACCACAGAGTAAGCCAGCAAAAGTAAACACTAAGTAAACTGAGTAAAAAAGTAAGTACGGAAAAGTAAGTGGGCCAGAATACAAACCCAAACTGAAAGTAAAAGAAAGTACAGCAACTGAAAAGTAAAGCAGCAACGTCGAGTCGTCCACTAGAAGTCTCACCTGAAGGGTGGGTACAGATAGTCTCCTCAGATCCTTGGGTCCAGTCGTCCGCTCTGTGTACGTCCCACCTAGTGGTCCACCTCCAGGTACCAACTTGCTCCACAAGCCTCAATCACGATCATCGGTGTCCGTCGTCTGCATCCAACACAACGTAGTGCGGGCATAGCCCATGCAGGGGTGAGTATATGCTACTCAGTAGGGACCCCAAGGCCCCTGAAGGTCTCCCAGAATCCACAAAGGATAATCCACAAAGGAAAGATACAATCACAAAGTAATATCCAACTTTACTTAGGTATATGCCCATACATATACCTAAGTCATCAACTCCAGTTCGGCTCCAATATCCGAGCCCAAGTTCGATCACGTCCACACAGGATAGTACAACACAAACCACACAGGAAAGCACAACCCAATCCACATAGGAAATCAAGTCAATCATATCAAAGATAATGATTGAAAGTCAAGAATCAGCTCACACAGGTATACATAATTCATAAAGAAAAAGAGATGGTCAGAAGTAGTTACTGATTCATCAAGCTGAGGCCCACGTAGGATACTAGACCAACTAAGCTGTGGGACCCACGTAGGATACTAGTCCAGCTACTCCGTTGAACCCACAGAGGATTCCAGTACGAAAGTCTTCATCGTCGAACCCATGGAGGATTCCAGTATGGTTGTCTTCATCGTCGAACCCACGGAGGAATCCAGTACGAAAGTCTTCACCATCGAACCCATGGAGGATTCCAGTATGGTTGTCTTCATCATCGAACCCACGGAGGATTCCAGTACGAAACTCTTCACCGTCGAACCCATGGAGGATTCCAGTACGGTTGTCTTCATCATCGAACCCACGGAGGATTCCAGTACGAAAGTCTTCACCGTCGAACCCACGGAGGATTCCAGTACGGTTGTCTTCATCGTCGAACCCATGGAGGATTCCAGTATGAAAGTATTCACCGTTGAACCCACGGAGGATTCCAGTACGGTTGTCGTCGCTGCCGAACCCATGAAGGATTTCAGTGCAGTCGTCGTCGCTGCCAAACCCACGGAGGATTTCAGTGCGGTCGTCATCGTCGTCGTAGTCGCAGCCAGCTCTAGGGTTCCCGCACACAGCATGCTCGTTTCCGGGAGGGTCTGATCCACGATCCAAGGGTTCAATACATCAACTGACACATATTTCGGACTTGATGTATCCCAAAGTTCCGTTTCGACAAAGGGAACTCAACGTGAAAGACGGCGTGTCAATCGAACGCCCGGTCTGAGAGTTATTATCTTTTTCGTTTCAGGGGCCAGGTTGGTTTTTAAGTCAAAACCAACCTGACTGCACTCCAACTACGTCCAAACCTCGAGCATAGTAAGCCAAAAGTTCTGTCTCGCTAATAGGAATCCAACAAAGTCGACGGCACGTCAATCGGACATCCGGAGCTCAAGTTATAAGTGTTTCTGCTCCGAGGTCTCGGTTGGTTTTGTGTTCGAACCAACCTGACCATACCCAAAGTTCTCCAAAACCTTGATTTTAATAAACCTAGATGACCATCTCGATCCAAGGATCACATCGCAATTGACAGTGCTTCGATCAGAGGTCCATAGCCCAAGTTACGGTCGTTTGAACGAACCTGTCTGCTTTTAGGGGGTTTTGGGCCCGGACCGACCCGGGCCAAGACCCCCTGGGTCGGCCCGAACTGGGTCGACCCGACCCGGGTCTGGGTCCAGCCCATCAAGGCACAGCCCGGCCCAGCCGGCGCAGCCTGGCCCGGCCCGGTGCGCCCGGTCCAGCCCGGCGCGGCCGGTTGGCCTGGCGTGGGCGCGGCCCGCGCGGCCAATCAGCTCGGCCATTTCGGCCGAGCGGGAATCGGAAAGGGGGGCACTTCCCCCCTTGAATGAAGAAACATCCCCCATGAGGGGGGCCCACCTCTTTTACAGCCGGGGGTTACGACCCCCGGTTCTTCCGAAACGGCCGACCCGGCTGGCCGGCTGGTGCTGCCGTCGCGGGACCCCCGCGGTCCCGCCCCTCCGAAGCGCCGGCAGCCAGCGATTCCGGCCACCCCTCCTTGCACCACCGCGGCTTGAAGCCGCAGCCTTGTCCAACTGGCGCGGTGCGACGGCGTCGCGCCCCTCCGTTGCGGCCCCACTTCGGCCACGGCCTCTTCGTGGTTCTCCAACGCGGCACGATGGCGTCGCGCCCCCTTCGCTGCGGCCCAATTCCGGTCGCGGTTTCATTCAGCCTCAATGGCGCGGTACGACGGCGCCGCGCTTCTTCACCATGTTTCTCCTTGTTCCCACACGGTGCCGTTGCACCGCGCTGCCTTTGTTCGTGCCGCAACAAGAACAACAACATAGAGGGAGGAGGGTCGGCCGTGTTTGTGCGGTCCGACCTCCTCCCATTATAACGATAACAGGCGGCCCAAAAAATAAAATAACTTCGTCAAAGAAAGCGAAAATTTAATCCATTAAATTTTAACTTAAACCCCTACCTCGATGAAGTCATCGAACGATGATCGTTGCGGGAAAAGGACGTCGCGGAAGACGGCGTCGCGGAAGATGGCATCGCGGATCGAGGCTTCGTAAGCGTCGTCAGTGTTCGCCCGATGAAGGATGTGGCACGTCGTCGTTCATCAAAGAAGGTGTCTCTCACCGGCTGTGGAGAGGGAAGAAGGCGGTATGGCGATCTCCCCTTGCAGTGACGGAGTTCTTCGTCGTAGACTCGGCGTTCTTCGCGTTCTTCGACGAGGAAGGAGATGTTCTTCAGAGCATAAGAGTTCTCTCCTCCTCTTTCTCGCACAACAAAACAACCCCCAATAAAATAAGACATTGTCTTATTTTATTCACACACACACATGCCAACATTAATTTGAATTTCAAAGATCACATTCAATTAATTAAATTAATTGAAGAGCCTTTAACAGTCCAATTAATTGCGAGAGTTGACTTGTCATTTAAAAGGGGGGTGCGGGTGTGTTACACAATTAAATACACGAGGGAGGTTTTCAAAGGATTTGAAGGGGTGGGGATTGTGTGGGCCCCACTTCACTAATATCTTACTTAGAGAAGTTAGGATGTATTGGGTCCACTCCAACTTCCATGCATAGGTTAAAACTACTTAGAATAGAAATAAAAATTGCAGCACAAATTTTTATTTCATTCTTTAGTTAACCCATTTAATTAATAACCTCACCCGAGAAAACAAAACTCCATAAAAGGTGTTCTTAAGAAAATACTGGCACTGCGGTTTTATCGGTGCCTTCGGATTTTGATTCCGAGCACCGGTTCAAAATTTAGAAAAACCTGCTCGTTCGTTCACTGAACGTACCTGAGCAAAACTTCAAAAAATGATTCTGGGCACACCGGGCCTCGGAATCAGGTGCCGTCAGAAACTACGTACTCATAAAATCCCAAATAAAATTAAGAAAAAATTTCTATTGAAATTTATGGGTCTTTACATTACTCCCACCTCAGGTCTTTACGTCCCTGTAAAGTTACATCACAAACTAGGGGAACAAATGAGGGTACTGAGCACGCATCTGAGTCTCCCACTCCCAAGTGCTTTCCTAGAGGTTCTTGTGCTGCCATCAGATGCGCACTAGAGG
This sequence comes from Viscum album, assembly GCA_963277665.1. NCBI lineage: Eukaryota > Viridiplantae > Streptophyta > Magnoliopsida > Santalales > Viscaceae > Viscum > Viscum album. Next base: position 1,226,477,555 of record OY728138.1, on the reverse strand, counting down.
AATCAACTGCCCACATAGGACCCACTCCTATTGATCCTTAATCTCCACCGAGACCTCTGAAAAAGTCGCCCCATCGTCAATGTCCAACTCCCCATGGTCGATGATATGCGTCAGTTCGTGCACGTATCTCCTCAGATGAGATACGTGGAAGACGTCGTGCACCCAGTGCAACTGAGGTGGTAGAGCCAGGCGATAATCCACCTTGCCTATCCTGCTGAGAACCTGGAATGGTCCAATAAAGCGCTAAGATAACTTGTTGCCTCGGCCAAAACTCTGTAATCCACGTCGAGGTGAGACCAGCAAGAAGACGTGGTCGCTATCCTCGAACTCTAGTGGGCTTAGCCTCCTGTCAGCATAAGACTTCTGTCGGCTCTGAGTTTTCCTCATCCACTCCTGGATGACCTGGACCTTCTCTGGTCCTACAAGAGCTGCTAAGATTTCTTCTTTTCCGATAAGAGAAATCTGGTCTCATCCCCTGTATGAACCACATTCTTTGCCTAATACAGTCAATCCCGGCATGGATGATACTAATTCATACCAAGGATGAAGTCGTAAGGCCTCGAGGCTACTACCAAGAGATCCAACCGTTACTCTCGCCTCTAAGGGTTGAGTCACACTGTCGGCATCAGTGTGTGGTCACTGGGTCTCCTCCAGTAGGTATCTCAAAGTGAGGGTCAAGTCAAAAGTTTTAAACCGGAACCTCTTAGTATCAACTACATAAAAAGGGACAGGGAACAAAACGTCACAAGAACAAGTGTCTTTTATTACTGCAGCTCAAGGTACAAAGACACATAACATCAACAAAGCTAGAAGCAAAATGAACAAAAGTTCCCATGTCTTGATCTAGTCCCGCTCTTGTCCATCTACTCCCAGAGCTTCATGGTCGTAAGCCTCAGCTGCCTGTAGCTAAGCTCTCCCCTGTCCACCTGTTCCCTGCGATCGGGGTGGTCTTCCTGGTGGTGGTGGTGGCAACACCTCGAAGCGTCGTCCACCTCCAACTGCACGGCTAGCTCCTCTGCCTCGTCCGCCTGCTCCCTGCAGACCGCCATGATCGAACCTCTACCTGGGAGGTCCCTCTACTGCCTGCTGCTCATCAACAGGACGATTCGGGCAATCTCGAGCCATGTGACCCTACCCGCCGCATGCGTAGCACTGTCTGCTCATCATGTAGCTGGCTCTCCTTCGTGTGCCCCGCACAACTGAATCTGCATCCTGAGATTGCTCGTCTAATGGTCTAGCCCGTTTGGGCCTCTGCGTCATCTGTCTACTGCCAGATGCAGAAGACTTCGCTACGGGTTGTCCTGCGGAGGGTCCCGCCGCTGGTGACTGCTCGGTGAGAAAACTATCCACTAAAAGGGCTCTCTCCAACACCCCTGCCTACGTCGGAATATTGAGGGAGATCATCAAAGCCCTGATCTCATGCCTCAGTCCCTGCTCGAAGGTCCGGGCCCGGAAGAACGGGTCTCGTACCATGTCCGTCGAATAGCGCGAGAGATCGGTAAATCTCGCCGAGTACTGGGCGACCGTCATGCTGCCCTGCCGCAGCTGTAGTAGCTCCTGGATGCGCACCGCACGGAGGGTGGCTGGGATGAACTCTGAGCAGAAGAGGATCTCAAAGTCTGTCCAGAGGAGAGATGCCTCGTCGTGTACCTGGAGCATCAAGCTCCACCATCTTCCTGTTGCCGTGTGTAGGAGGCTCGCTGTAAGGATCACCATGAGGTCAGCTGGTGTCCCCACTAACCTGAAAACTCGAACTACAGCCTCCATCCAATCCTTGGCTACCTCAGGGTCTGTATCCCCGCGGAACCTGGGTGGTCTCTGACACTGAAACTCGTGCAGTGCACTAAGGTGACGTACACTCTCAGTAGCTGGGGCTGGTGGCATCAGTGGCTCGGCGGGTAGAGGTATCGCCGGTGCCCCCACTGTAAAAGGGCCCTGCACCGAGGCCTCATCACTCGGTGGGATGTCATCTCGCACAAAGCTCGGAACCATAGCTGGCTGCCATCATGGGGCCATCCTGAAAAGAAAAAGGTGTTCCACGGTCAAAACAGTATACCTGGTGAGCTGACACAAATTAATCACAAAGAAAACTTTTGAAACACACATGCAATCAGTGTTTTCATGCACTGAGTCGGAAATCAGAAGTCAGGGTCCTGGTGTACGGATACATCGGCCACCGCACCAACACTGGACTCCCTGGACTGATAACCACACTCAATACCCTTAACACTATTGCTTCACATAGAAGAAAGATCAGAGTCCTGAGTTCTGCAGTATAACCGAACTCCTCTGATATCAATTTGTCATGACCCGTCCTCGGGGCCCGTGTCGTGACTACCCCAAGCTCGCCTCCCAAAGTCCAGGGGCTGGCAACTAGCACCAAAGGCGTAAATCCCGACAAAAAGGGGAAGGCATTGCTTACTTTATAAAGGAAATTCCTTCCCCTTTTTATCAGGATTTACACCTTTGGTGCTAGTCGCCAGCCTCTGGCCTTTGGGAGGTGGGCTTGGGGTAGTCACGGCACGGGCCCCGAGGACAGGTTGTGACAGAAAAGGTCAATATTTTTTGAGCTACCATATTGGAGATATCATGAAGTTAAACATAATATTGATGTCATGCACTTGGAGAAGAATATATGTGATAGTTTGATTGGAACATTGTTAGATATTAAAGGAAATACAAAAGATGGGTTGAATGCAAGATTAGACTTACTATCAATGGGAATATGTTTGGAGTTAGCTCCCGCTCCTAATGGAAGATGAACATTTCTTCCCCTGGATTTTCATACATTATCGAAGAGGGGGAAAATTAGCTTTTTTCAGTGTCTTAATGATATCAAAGTGCCTCAAGGTTATTCTTCAAATGTAAAAAAAATTGTCTCATTGAAGGACTTGAAGTTGATTGGTATGAAATCTCATGATTGTCACATCATGATTCAACAACTTCTACCAGTTTCATTGTATAGAATATTACCCATCCGTGTCAGAAAGACTATAATGAAGTTGTGTTATTTTTTCAATTCAATTTGTAATAAGGTGATTGATGTGAATGCTTTGAACATTTTGGAAAACGATGCAATTTTTATACTTTGTCAATTGGAAATGTATTTTACTCCAATTTTTTTTGATATAATGATGCATTTAATGATTCATCTGGTTCGAGGAATAAAGCTTTGTGGACCTGTATATCTTTGTTGGATGTATCCTTTTGAAAGGTATATGAAAATATTGAAGGGGTATGTTAAGAATCCATATCGACCTAAAGCCTCCATTATTAAAAAGTATATTTCTGAGGAGGTTGCAGAGCTTTGTACGAGCTACTTGGCTATGGCACAACACATAGGTTTGCCTCCATCTCTCCATGAACGAGTTAATAATGAGGGAAAGGGGATTTGTGGCTTGAAAGTCAAATCATTATCAACTAAAAAGATAAAGAAATTAGAATTATACATCTTGAATAACATAGCTGATGCTCAACCATATATCACATTGCATATTAATGAGTTGAAACAATATCATCCAAAGAATAAAGAAATGTGGATTTTGAATGAGCACAACAAAACATTTTTGTCATGGTTTAAAAATACCTTTCTTAGTAGATCAGATGTATCAGAGACATTAAAATGGATAGTGGGTGGTCCATGTTTAAATGTGATAACATGGTCTGGTTATGACATTAATGGCTATACATTTCATACGAAAGCTCAGGAAAACAGAAGTGCAGTTCAGAATAGTGGTGTATTGGTGTTTGCATAAGCAATGCATTTTTCGAGTGCTAAGGAAAAAACCCAATTTCTGCATCAAGTGCATATTATGGAGTGATTGAAGACATATGGTAGGTGGATTACTTTAAAATTAAAGTTCCTATTTTTAACTGTAAATGGTTTATCGGTAAAAACAGTGTCATACATGATAAATTTGTAATGACAGTTGTTAATCTGGATAGATTGGAAGACACAGCTGATTCTTTTGTAATGGCAACACATGAAAAACAAATTTTCTATGTAGTAGATCAATTAGATATGAAGTGGGGTTGTTGTTTTACAAGGGAAAAACAATATTTTGGTGAGGATGAACTTGATGAAGATGATGATTTATGTTATATCCCTACTTCCATGGAAAGATTAACAGAACATAATGATGAGCATGTTGAAGACATGGTTTGTCCCCATAAGGAATGATCACGATGAAGGAATTTGGGAAAACAATCTATTTGTACATTCCCTAAAATTATAGGTAACATTTGTTTATTTATTGTTTACATTTATTATTTTCATAAAATGGTAGATATTGTAAGTTTTTTCTTTATTAAAACATGTATTAAAACAAAATAAGTATAAGTTTTTGTTTGTTTTATTTTTGTTTAGTTTACTTTATCATGTTTACCATTACATTAATTATATATCTATTGTTTTTGTTCAGTGACAATTATTTTACCATGTTTACCATGTTTACCAGTTTTACCAGGTTTACCATGTTTTAATTTTGTTTAGTTTACTTTATCATGTTTACCATTACATAAATTATATATCTATTATTTTTTTCAGTGAAAATTACTTTACCATGTTTACCATGTTTACCAGGTTTACCATGTTTACCATGTTTACCATCTTGACTATCTTTACCATATTTACCATTGTTTAACATGATTACCATATTAACCATGTTTACTATTACGTAACTTAGTACAATTTTCTATTTTCTGATTACAGTAGTATTAAAATATTTGAATTTGTATATTTGTGAACTAATGTTTGTTTTTTTGATTTGAAGGATAATGACAGATCAATCAGTTGATCAACCACATGATTTTGGAGATGAGCATATTGGTCATACCTCTGGGGAGGAACATTCACATGCTCCTCTTGATGTTCCTCAATCTTCCTCATGTGCTCCCATTACTACAAAGAGTTCAAGAGTTGGTAAACGTGGGTGCACACGTTTACCAAAATTATCACTTGCCCGTACGCAGGATCAGATGATACTCATTGATTTTGATGAGGATGATATTCCTAGAGGTCCAAATGCAAAATATTTTAAGATTTTTTTATCCACTCAGGGTAAGAGAAAAGTAATCATTTTGTATGATGACTGGAGAAGTGTGGACAAAGGGATAATCTCTCAGTTGTGGGAGACAATTTTGGTAAGATCTTTTGCTATTGTTTTCCTATTATTTAAATGTTTTTAGAATATATAATATGTTTAACCACTTCTTTATCAGATGACATTTGATATTCCTGACGCTGGATGAGTCAGGAAGAAATTCTTATCGATGGCTGCCAGGAGATGGAGGGATTTCAAATCAACCCTCACATCTGATTTCATTTTTGGTCATAGGAGTCATGACAATCCATGTCATATATATCCTTTCATGGATGAGGACACATGGAGACAGTTTGTTGAAATTAGAATAAAAGAATCATTTTTCGTAAGGGCAATGTAAACTTTTATAAGATTTCTTATATAAATGATCTTATTACTGTTTTGTTAATGATTTCTTATTCTTAATTTATATCAAACAAGGAAATATCATCAGGAGATCCAATCTAAAAATGTATACCCTCATAGTTTATCTCGGGGAGGGTATACATTATTGGAAGAACAAATGATGGTGGAAAAATTACAAAAACTAACAGCTGAGTCTTCAAGATCTAGAGAGGTGGCCCCTCCATCCCCTCCATCTAGACATGAAAAATGGAAGAGAGCTCGGATGGGAAAAAAGGGAAATATCTTTCGGAAGATTCGAGAATCATAGCTGAGAGGATTATAACATATCTATTTTATTTATTTAAGTTAACTATTTTATTCATATAATTTCAATCATTATAGAAATTTTCAATTAATTAATACAGGATTCTCTTGAGGAGCAGAGCTCACAGGAGGTATTTACAGCTGTTGGGAGGCAAGATATTTTATCTGCAGCATTGGGAAAGCCCGAACATCCTGGTCATGTACGAGGATATTCGGTAGGTGTATCGGTGATAAAATTGTTTTCACGTTCCTCAACTACTTATGTTGAGGGTGTTTATAAAAAAAATAGAATCCTTGGAGGCTAAAGTTCATAATATTAATGCGAAGATGGAGGAAAATATTAGAGAATTGGTACAGTCTATGTTTGTAGACATGAAAAGACAATTTCAGACTGCAACTCCCACTCTTCCACCTCCCCTTACATACCCCATTATTTATCCTCCACTTCCGCCAGTATCTCCCACTCCCCCACCTTAGCCCACGGACCCCATTTTTTATCCTACTCCTCCGGCGTTGCTTCTTAATTATTGTGAGTTGTATGTTGATGATCCTCAACATCATATAGTTGCATATAGGTTGGTATATTGTGTAGGAGATATAGTTCATCATCAACAATTAGAGGTAGAGAATCAGAGGGTCACTGTACAGGATATTGTAGATAGATCAGCTCGAGTACCATTACCTACGGATGAGGTTATGACAGTTGGACATAGTATCGGCCATTTTTTAAATTGGCCATCCAGACTTCTTCGACTCATTACCATAGAGGCATGTATGTTATATCTTCTATTTTATTTTTTATTAAAGTTATTTTATCATTTTAAAACTAATATATTTTTATATTTATTTTTACAGGAATACTTCAAAGGAAAGAAATATTGTATAGACAACAACAAATACAAATGTCTATGACATCAGATACAGATTCTAGTAGTCTTGAAATATTGTCAATATATTCAAATTTTTTGGTGGATCATTATGAGTTTCCAATGTAAGCTTATGTTTGTGGACGTGAAATAATTGTGTGGATTATGAAAACTAATATCATGGAGCTTGTTACTTGAGATAAGTTGGGCATCAACGTGGTGCAGATTTTTTCCATGTAAGTCTTAACACCTTTTCCCTGTGTTATATTTATTAAAAATGTATACTTATGTCTATTTTGTATTAGGTATCTTTATAAAATTTGTGAGAAGAATGAGTGGACAGATGTATATGGGTTCATGGATCCGCATTTGATTTCCCCTGAAGCATGTGCATTGGATGAGGAACAAAGAATGGTTTATATTGCTGAAAGACTTGAATAGAATATAGTCACACAATGTTGGAAGATTCCTTTTTGTGAGAGGTATGAAACACATCTCTCTCAAAGAGTTCATTATCTTTTAACATAAAAAACCACTAACCTTGAATTTTTTTTTATCAGTGATCATTGGATGTTAGGGGTTTTTTTCCCAAGGGAGAAGACACTTTATTGGATATGCTCTGTCCATGGTGATGTGCAGGAAAGTTTTAAGAAAATTTTGGAAAAGTAAGTTTCAATTTATCAATATTTTTCTATATTATCATGAATTTTAAATTTATCTCATTCGTATTATTTTCTAACAGGGGATGGGTCTACTTTCGAAAAAACACAAAGAAAAGGAGTGTGAAGATCAAATATGTAAATATAAAGGTAAATATTCATTTATAATTTGTACTATTTGATTTATTAAATACAAATAATATATTGAATTTACACTCATTCAAATAGAATTTTCATGAACAACAAGGTGCCATCGAATGTGGATGTTATATGTAAAGATTTATGTATGAAATAATAACAGCTGGGACAGTTGTGAACTTTGACCTGGTAAGATTTCCTTTTAAACTTTTCTATAATATTTCATTTGATTTATTCATTATACATGTTAACTACTATCCTTTTAATTTTTAGCTATTTGATGACCCTCAACCCTATAGTTCTGAAGATGTCAAACACTTACAAGTGGAATGGTCAAATTATTTTACAGGTTTGATTGATTTTTAGTTGTTTGTAGTGTAAAATGTAATTTTGAATATTGTCATTGTAATTGTGTATTTGGTAGTCATTTAGGTTGGATTTAGTTTTTTTTAAGTTGACATTGTAAGTTTTGAATGTTATGTATGTGAATGTTTAATTTTTCTCTACTTCTTGTTTGGTCTACTTATGATGGTTTTTCTGGTATGGGTTTTGGTCTGGGGGGGAGGGGTTCCAAGGGTGTGGGGGTGTTTAATGGGGTGGGGGTATCCAGGGGTGTGGGAGGGATGTCTGATGGGTTGGGGGGTATCCTGGGTGTCCATGAGAGTGGGGGGAAGTCCAGGGGGTGGGAGCATTTCTAGGAGGGTGGAAGGGTTGTCCAGGGGAGTGGGGGTGTCCAGGGGGTGTCCAGGGGTGTGGGGGTGTCCTGTGGGGTGAGGGGGGTTTCCAAGGGTGTGGGAGGGTTGTCCAGTGGGTGGGGGGTCCAGGGTGTCCATGGGGATGGGGGGGTAGTCCAGGGGTGTGGGAGAGGAGGCGTCGTCATCCCTCGGGGGGCTGAACGCCGCTGGAAGGTACTCATCACTCCCACATGTGAAACATTTTGAGATCTCAAGATTCGCATGTGAGAGTGATGAGTACCTTTCAGCGCATGCCCCCTGAGGGATGGCGGTGCCTCCTCTCCCAACACCAGCTATCCAGGGGTTATCCAGGGGTTGTCCAGGGGGTGGGGGCAGTCCAGGGTGTGGGGGGGTGTCCAGGGGGTGGTGAGGTAGTCCAGGGGTGTGAGGGGGTGTCCAGAAGGGTGAGGGTTGTCCAGGGGTGTTGGGGGTTGTCCAAGGGGTAGGGGCAGTCCAGGGGTGTGGGGGTGTGGTGTGGGTTGTCCAGTGGGGGGTGTGGTGGGGGTTGCCCAGGGGGTGGGGGTATACAGGAGGGTGGGGGATGTACAGGGGTGGTGGTGATGTCCAGGGGTGTGGGGGTGTCCAGGGGTGTGGGGGTGTCCAGGGGTGTGGTGGGGGAAGTCCAATGGGGTGAGGGGGTTCTGGTCTATTTTTGGTAACTTTTTGGTCCTGTTTCAGGGGTGTGGGAGGGTTGTACAGGGGTGTGGGAGTGCTGTCCAAGGGGGGTATACATGAGGGTGGGGGATTTTCCAGGGGTGTGGGGGCTTTCCAGGGGTGGTGGGGATGTCCAGGGGTGTTTGGGGTTGTCCAGGGGGTCGGGGGGCAGTCTAGGGGTGTGGGGGGTGTCCAGGGGTGTGGTGGGAGCTGTCCAAGGGTGTTGGGGGCTGTCCAGAGGTGGGGGTAGTCCAGGGGTGTGGGGGTGTGGTGGGGACTGTATAGTGGGGTGAGGGGGTTCTGGTCTATTTTTTGTAACTTTTTGGTCTGTTTTAGGGGTGTGGGAGGGTTGTCCAGGGGTGTGGGAGTGTTGTCCAGGGGGTGGGGGTATACAGGGGGTGGGGGGATGTCCAGGGGTGGTGGTGATTTCTAGGGGTGTGGGGGGTGTCCAGGGGTGTGGTGGGGGCAGTCCAGTGGGGTGAGGGGGTTCTGGTCTGTTTTTGGTAACTTTTTTGTCCTGTTTCAGGGGTGTGGGAGTGTTGTCCAGGGGGTGGGGGTATACATGAGGGTGGGGGTTGTCCAGGGGTGTGGGGGGCTGTCCAGGGGGTGGTGGGGATGTCCATGGGTGTTTGGGGCTATCCAGGGGGTTGGGGGGCAGTTCAGGGGTGTGGGGGTGTCTAGGGGTGTGGTGGGGGTTGTCCAGTGGGGTGAGGGGGGATGTCTAGGGGGTGGGGGGGATGTCTAGTGGGGTAAGTTTTAAATGTTATCAATGTAAATGCTTAATTTTTCTTTGGTTCTTGTTTTGGTCTACTTCTATTTTTCTGGTACGAATTCTTGGTTTGGTTTCTAGTTGTTTTTAGGGAGAGCAGAGAATTTCTTTCTATTTTAAAAAAAAAATTGATTTTTCACGTCGGTTATTAAATAACTGAGGTGATAAACACCCCCCCTCCCCCCCCCCCCCCCCCCCGCACTGGTTTATCACGTCGGTTATTTAATAACCGACGTGATAAACACCCCCGCACTGGTTTATCACGCCGGTTATTAAATAACCGACGTGATAAACCCTCCCCCCTTGTTTTTCATGTCGGTTATTTAATAACCGACATGATAAAAGCCTGGGAAATGGTTTATCATGTCGGTTATTAAATAACCGATGTGATAAACACCATGATGTTATGTTTTTTTACGTCAGTTTTTAAATAACTAACGTAAAAAACAATATTTATAACGTCATTCGTATTAACATCGGCTAAAAATCGATGTAAAAAATGAAAAATAACCGACGTAAAAAACGTTTTTTGCACTAGTAAATATTTCAAGATCAAGAACTTGTAAATCCCACATGACCTCATAGTCAGTGATCATGATATGGCACTCAAGAAATTTGAAACCCTATTCCTTACTCCTTTCTAAGGGTGTGTAAAGATCTATCATGAAGTGAATAAGATCTAAACGCAAACTCATCATGTCAATAAACTTAGATGATATGAAGGAATGGTATTCACTAGTATAAAATAATTTCATTAGTATTGAAGATGAAATAAACATCATTCCACTCATAGTATCTAGACTTACTTCAGATTCCCCTAATGCATACTCCATTACATAAAGACAACTATCCTCAGCTCCTCCTTGAACTTTCTTCATTACCTAGGTATACCCTTTAGCATAATAGTGATATCCAACTCCTTTTGATGTATCATACTAGAACTGAGAGCCTTTAGTAACCTCGGATCCCATCATACTGCCTTGAGGTGACTTTCTACATAAGCTCTAAAAATGACTAGATTTTCCACATATGTGGCATGCTCTGAGTTCTATCCTACAATAAGGATTGGTGTGGCTATATCTCCCACACTGTATACAAACAAAATGGATTATCCTAAACTTGTAAGTGAAGTAACTTCACACAGTAGATGAGTTTCCAAAGGAAGTTGATGCAGGTTCGGCAACAGTGAGAGGTGTCATCTTTGTTGCATATTCTATAGAAACTACTTTATTTAATATTTGTGCCTCCCACTAGTTTTTATCTACCTATTTATTTAATGTTTTGAAAATTCCAATGGATCTCATTTCCTTTTTTATGGGGTTAGCGACACCTCTTGAGAAGAGGAAAGAGCAGGGGTTTTAGTTTCCTTCTTGTTCACTATAAATAGCTGACATGGAGTTAGTCTGGGATTTTCTCATTCTCAATATGGATATGTTTGATGTCATTATCAGGATGGATTAGCTTGTTTCTCATCATGTTGAGGTTTACTTTTATCATCTTCGCGTCTCATTCCTTTCTATCAATGGGAGCTCTTTGGTGTTTCAGGGAGAGTGGGATCTAAGGTATGGTTGTGCACGACCTTTCTTCCTAGATCTCAGGAGTTTTTTGTCTGCTATTTCATTTGATCCCAATGTGGTTTCTTATCTTTTTTATATTTTATAGGTTGTTTGGGAATTTCCTGATGCCTTCCCAGATTACTTCTCTTGTCTTTCTCCAGTGAAGGAGATTGAGTTTACGATTGATTTGGTGCCATGTATGCAGCCGATCATGATACCCTCTTATCGCATGGAACCAGTAGAGATGAAAGAGATCAATATTTAGTTGGATGATCTGATGGATAAATGTTTTGTTCACCCTAGTGTTTCTTCATTGGAATCCTCAGTTCTCTTTTCGAAAAAGTAAGATAGTTCACTTCAATTGTGCGTAGACTATCAGAAGTTGAACTAGTTGACGATTAAGAATATATCCTTTTCCCCATGTGGACAACCTATTTCATCAGTTAAAGGGGAAAAGGTGGTTATAGAAGATTGATCTATGGTCGAGTTATTATCATCACAAAGTTCGGGGGTTTGATATTTCAAAGATGGATTTTAGGATTGGTTATGTTCATTACAAATATCTTGTGATGTCATTTGGTCAGAATAACACTCTTGTAGTTTTTATGGATCTAATGAACTGGATATTCTATGAGTACCTCAATGATTTTTTGGTAGTGTTTATAAATGATATCCTAGTTTATTTGATATTCAAGTGTGATAATGAGAACTATTTCATATTGGTTATGGAAATCCTAAGGAATCTCCATCTATATGGAAAGATTTCGAAAATAAATTTTTGGATAAAAAATTGAAGTTATTGGGGCATGTGATTTTTAAATATGGCTTATCAGTATATCCTAATAAGGTGAAGGTTTTCTTTACATGGGAGGATCCACGGAATGTATTTGAGATTTATAACTTACTAGGTATTTTGTGATATTATCATTGGTTCATCAAGGATTTTTCAAAGTTGGCATCACCCTTGACTAATCTTACCAGTAAAGGATTTAGGTTAATATGGGATACAAAATTTCAGTCTTCTTTTGATGAACTAGAATGACTTGTGATGTTGACTACTATTATGATTTTACCTGATCCCGGTAATGGGTATTTGGTATACTATGATGCTTTTGGTGATGGTTTGGGTTTCGTGCTTATGCAGGACCATCATGTTATAGCCTATGGTTCTCTTCATTTTCAGTCACATGATAATAATTTCCCCACTCGTGATTTGAAGTTTTCCATGGTTATGCATGTGATTAAATGTTGGTGGAACTATCTCTTTGGGGAGAGGTTCATAGTGTTTTCTAACCATAAGTTCCAGAGCTATATATTCTCTCAAAAATAATTGAATCTCAGATAGAGGTGGTGGGTAGAGTACCTTCAGACATTCGATTTTGACATCTCCTACACCCCATGGAAGGGGAATGTCATTTTGGGCACTCTCAGTAGGAAAGTAACATCATAGGCTATCTTAGAATTGATTGAGTAGAACCTAATGGGAATCTTCACTCTATTGCATCTAGATTCTAAGGAGGATGTGTTAGGTATGGTTTTGACCAGTGTTTAGTTGCCATCATTTCTCCTTGTGTAATGACCTCGACCCCAGTAGCCCAAAGTCGGTGCATTACTTTATTACATTGGCATAAGATATAAGGAATCATATATTAAAGTACTAAATAGTTCGATGGTCTTGGTAAATTAGATACATACTTGAAATCTACATTACATTTTAAAACATAAAACACAAAATGGGTTTTATTGAGTCTATCATTATTCCCCCTTTGTGTAACCCTGCATATCAGTCATAATATACTTCTTGGAATCCTAGGGAAAATTTTGAAACATATGAAAGGGGTCAGCTCATATGCTTAGTGAGGGTAATAGTAAAGCTAAATATATGAGTAAATATGGAATAAACAATATATAAAGGTAAATAACTAAAACACATGTCATTTAAATAATCACGTGAGCTAGGAAACTTAACCATGGATAATATACTAGTATAATGATCACATTAAATATAAATAACTAATATCATAATGATGGAATGCATAATTCTAAACATCTGAAACATACTGTTGAGGCCTTAGCTAAGACATCAGAAAAATAAATGGGTAAGGCCTCATCCAAATCCATATATGCTTTGTCTCAAGAGACCTATCAATTCATCGAGGGGCTATAGAGGACCCCTACCATCACTTAATAAGTCCAATTCATTCCTCATAAGAATGGGGTGAAAAATAAACAACATATACATAATAGATGTAAATAACTTTCCCCAATCAGTAAACATAATCACAAACCATTCTGAGTAATATGGTCAATGGTATCAAAATAGCACATCCACAGTCAAACTGATCATAAACCATTTAATAAAATATGTTAAATGATATCATAATAGATAAAACTCAATGAAGCATAAAATTCAACAAAGGATGTTGACATAGATGAAAATAATCTAATAAAATCATTGAAAATTCTTGAGAGAAATATCCTTTTTTTACTTTGAAATCATTTTTTTAAAAGGTCGCACAATTTTAAAAGAAAAAATATTCATTTAAAATAAACTTGTAAAGTTGTAAAGGAATCTTGAATACATTAATTCATCATGATGGTGGAAAAATACGCTCATTATTCATAAGTAAAAAAACATTCCTTCAGTATTTTTGTCGAAAAGTCATAAAGTACCTCATTTGGAAAATAAAAAAATGATTCCTTTAAAACCATTTTATAAAAAGTCAAACATGGGTAAAAAGACTTTATAAATTTGTTGGATAATATTAAAAACATTTTTGAAAACATTTTTAGAAAATATGGAAGAAAAATGTTCCCCATTAGAGACTTAAACTTAAACAATCCTAGATAATCATGAGATTGTGAGATAACCCTTACCACTTTATAATCAGTAGAATCGTATGCCCCGTGAAATAAATAAAATTATATGGATTTTAAAATACTAAAATATTTATAATAATATTTATAAAAGGAATTCATAGGAAGTATATACACCATACAAAATAAATAAATAGTGTATAAGGAATGTGTCCCACAGAAATAAAAGTGAGACAAAAATCTATTACCTTATGTATTGACTCTCGTCATACTCACTCAAACCTCCTATATAATAAATATAGATTTTATTAACAAATATCACATAACCATATTAATTTCTATAATACCATATATTATTTACTTATGACTTTATATTACCCATTTATTAACAATTCCATGTTAAAGTTATGTTTCGGGTAATAACCACTTTTTTTCACATGTGTTTTGATTTTTTATATTTTTGATACATTTATTTATATCATGATTTAATAATATAAATAATGATAACCATTAAATAATTATCATATATATTCAGTATATATATATTTATAATAATATATAAAATATATAAATGAAAATTAAATACATCATTCATGGAGACGGTAGGTTATATGTGTGCATGAACGTTGTTTCCATTTTCTTGTCGTATTGAAAGAAAATAAGTAAATAATATAATTAAAATATAAATATTATGTCATATATATCATATAAATTTACTAAACCCATACTTAATACATTCCATGTAAATTGTAAATGAATCACATCGTTTTCAGGAGGCGGTAGTCCACACATCCACAAATGAAGTTATCGTATTTACATAAAATGGAAAGCATGAAGGTATGTGTTATATAATAACTCTGTAAGCATAAATACATCATAAATATAATATATATAATATAAAAACATAAATTCCATAATTATTCCCAACCATGGAAGGTGGAAATGGAAGAACGAATGGCATCGGTTCGCAAGACGGTAGTCCGCCATACACACGAACGATGATTGTGTATCCCATTTGATAGAAGTGTGTGAGAGTGTAGGTAGAAACCTTAATATAAAAAAATCTAGGTATATTTAGGATATTTATTTTATTATATAAACATAAAATAAAAACAATTTAAGGTTTTTAAGTAAGAAATAATACAAAAATATTTGTTGATGAACGTTACCTCTTCTTTGGGTATCTCCTTTTTATTTGCACAAAAGGACTTCTTTGGTTGGACTTATTCCAAAAGTAAGGATTTTGGGATGAAGGGAGGGAAGTTGGGAGGAGAAATGGGAAGGTTTTAATCGATCTATAAGGTTCAAAGTGGTGTAAAGAAGTGAGGGAGGATGTGCCCTTTTATAATTGAGGTGAAGGGTAATTTTGAAAACTCTCAAAATATTAAATAAATATAAATTAATTTTCAATTACAAATGGATCCAAAGTGAGTTATTTTAAAGATAAGATTATTATGGGTCCAAATACCCTCAAAAAATATTTTTTTGACAAGTTTAGGTTACATTATTACCCTTATCTTTTGGTTTTAACCCTTAGTTAAACAGTTTAACTCTTACTGTGACAACTTGGATTTTTACTATTTAAGGGTTAATATAGTTACTATAAAATGAAAAAAGAACCATAAATGAGCCATGGATGAAATTTTCAAACTTATCCAAATCATTTTTCCAAATTTTATATTTTTATGAATTTTATATCATTTAATAAACTATAACTTATTTTAAAATATCATTAATGTCAATTTTGACACTATTCATTACTTGACTTTTAAAAGAATATCAATACATAAGATAAATTCGAAAAAAACCTTTAATACATCTATTATATGTCTATGTAATATATAAAATTCATGTATGACATTAATTATCTCAAATTATTTTTATTTGATTATTTTTAACAACATTCATTTGATATTTCTATTAATTAAACAATTATTACATCATCATTGTGTAAGCCTTTAAGGTAATTATTTATTTACTAAAAATTAAAAATAAATTTCCATAATGAATATAAAAATTTTAGATTTCAAATTAATATTTATATTTTAATATATCTTATGAATAACCACATATAAAAAATTTAAAACTTATTAAAAACATGAATATGACATATTGGGCTTTCCTTAGAATAAAATACTAAAAAAGGCTTAAATTCATCCAAGTGACTCCAATAGGCCATAAAATTGGCCCAAGGATGATTTTGGTCAACACTAACTCATCCAATAAAATTAGAAAAAGTTTTGGGGTAATTTTATAATATTTATAATATTATTTTTACCCTTAATTACTTTATTTACCCTTAACCATCGTAATTAAAAAAATACTAAAGTTATAATTCATATTGTACAAAAATAAAAGGGGGATATTTTCTAAATTTGGACCTTCTAATTCCAAATATGGAATCCATTTTTCAAAATTCAAAAAATAAAATTGGATAAAAATAATTTGAATTTGATCTTGTTGACGGAACGAGAAAAT
Organism: Viscum album; assembly: GCA_963277665.1. Classification (NCBI taxonomy): domain Eukaryota; kingdom Viridiplantae; phylum Streptophyta; class Magnoliopsida; order Santalales; family Viscaceae; genus Viscum; species Viscum album. Next base: position 1,226,461,134 of record OY728138.1, on the reverse strand, counting down.
AGGTTTTTTAAGTGAAAACGTTCCAAAGATTAAAATGTTTTTATATTCAAATTCAATGTGAAATTGATTCCAATGACATTAATTAGATTAAATGATAAAAAAAATTATCTAATTATTCTTTAAAATCAATTAAAAATATAATTTAACACTATAAATTATTTAGAGAAAAAAAGTTGTTTTCAGTTAAAATGCAATATTTTATCACTATTCATCAAAACATGAAATTTATCAAAAAATACCAAAAATTAAACCAATGTAAATTTTTATATTTCTCTTTAAAATAATAAGTTATTTTTCAAATAGAATTTATAAAAGTTTCAAAAACTATATTTAAAATAAGTGCGTCATTAAAAGGCGGTAAAAGTACCTTTTTATAAAAAATACATCTTTTATGCATAAAATTAGTTAGTCATATTCATAACCACTAGTTTATTGGATATCAGATAATTTAATTTTAAATAATAATATTAATAGTATATCATGGTTCGTTTAAGCTCGGTGTTGCGTGTAACGTAATCTATTGAATATATTAAATTTAAAAAGATGCATACCATAAAATCTTGGGGTGTTACATTCTCCACTCCTTCAATAAATTGTGTCCTTGTAATTTGAAATTTCACTTCAAAAATAAAAGGTTTATACTTGAAAATTCATTTGTGGGAAACCCACATTGTAAATAGGGTTAATAAAACATCCTCTTAATAAGATGGAAAGGGAAATGTGAAGGTCACCACAAAATTAGGCTTTTGAATAGGAAATCATTAGTGGAAAGAGAAAACATGGACATGGAAGAGAAATATAACTATAAAGTTCTGATGGAGAGTGATATAGAACATGGTCATTAAAATTTTAACTATCACAAAATCGAAAATCTTGTGATCGATTAAAAGACCATTGATTTCTTAGTAAAAAATTTAAATGGATAACATTTTTATTTCGAAATCCTTTTCCTAAATTTGACTGATTCTTTAACTATCTAGATAAAGAACTCATGAAAACTTACTTGATTTATTTCCATGTCATAATGTTTTCCTTTGGTTGTGCTTAGATCTATTTTCGCTTCATTTCGTACACCTGGAGATGGATATTCAGGATGAATTTTTTTATCCCTGAAGTAAATTTGATGAATTATAAGGTCCAAAAGTATTTCCTTCATCCTCTAAATGTTTACTAAAATTAAAAAGGTTAGAACATAGTATCCAATAAATCATACTTTAACCTCAAACAATAATATTCATTGTTTAACTTAATCCATTCCAACCTTAAGACTCATCCAAAATACATCTGTCCAAATTCACAATCCAAAAATTTATAAGGAAGGTCACTAAATTTACAAAATCAACTTATCATCTGTCCAAATTCACAATCCAATTGGTTCCTTTACATATCATGTTATATTCTGATATTTTCATGGAATTACACATGCATCACATGGTATTCAAACTGAAATCATTTTTGTCCCCATAAATTTGGATTTTTATTGTATCAAATGAAGTAGATTGTAATATTTAAAATGTGGGATATTGGTGTGTTACATTCAAATAAAATATGTTATCATAGAATACACAGTACGTAATATGATTTGCACAATTTTTATAATACACTAGACATAAATAATATACAATATTAATTCTATATATATATGCACCGCATTACAAATTCATCATTGTGTTTTTTGGAATCTACTATAAGATTATATTATAGTATGAATTAATGTTTCAACTAATAATTATTGGATATTTTATGCAAAAAAAATTCTTAGAAAATTTGATGATAAAGATACTAATCAAAATGGAAAATGCACACTTGGTTTGGATTCTGTTCAATGATATTCAATTTCAAGTTTCATCTAATTTAATTTAGAGGAAAATGAAAAATGAGAGAATGTTTTAACTATATTTTCTTTTGTAAATTACTTCCATGCATATATTTTTATGATTTACCATTTATATTTAAACTTATATTTCATTATTGTTTAGAATTTATAATTATACTTTTCAAATGTGCATATATTTGTTTTATATTTCACAATTGTGTTGCTTTCAAATTATGAAATATTTGATATAAATTTAAAATTTCTTTATCTTGACAAGATATATTTTTTTGATATTTGTTATAGATAATAATGAGTCAAAGTTAGATTATGACACTTTGAATAAGTGATGAATATGAGAAAGGTGATGATTCATTTTTGGAATTTGTTAAACGAAATGTTCCAAACAACGACATGTTTTTTTGTCCATGCCTGAAATGTTTAAACATGAAGAAGTTGAAAAGCATATAGATCAAAATCATTTAATTTGTTATGGTTTTAATTTGAGTTAAAACCCTTGGGTTTGGAACGGTGAAACTTGGAAGAATTTCAGATCTCTTAATGATGATGTTTTGTAAGATGATAAGTCTAATCAAATTGAAGAAATGATTCGTGATATTGAAGTAGAGGCAATTGAGAAAGAATTGAAAATTGAGCATCTATATGGCAATGCTGAAAAACCATTATATCTGGGTTATACAGAATTTATAGTTTTATTGACGGTGTTAAGATTCATTAACTTGAAGGCGAAACATGGATGGGGTGACAAGAGTTTTACAGAGTTGCTATAATTGTTGAAGATATTCTTCCTAAATACAATGATCTTCCATATTCACATTATAAAGTAGAGAAAATACTATTCCCTATGGGATTAGGGTATAAAAAATTACATGTCTTCCCGAATGATTGTGTTCTATATAGGAAAGAATACGAATTTCTTTCAGGGTGTCCTAAATATGGGACATCACAGTATAAGTTGAAAGAAAAATCACAGGCTGATTTAGCTATTACAGAGACCCTTGCCAAGGAATTTTGGTATCTTCCTATAATTCCTCATTTGAAACATTTATTTACAAATTCACATGATATAAAATGGTTAAGATCGCGTGCAGATGAGAAAATATGTGATGGGAAATTACGGCATCCAACTGACTGTCTATAGTGGAAGAAAATTGATCGCTTGTTTCCTACATTCGAAAATGAAGTTAGAAATCTCATACTTGGACTGTGCACAGATAGAATGAATCCATATTAAAGCCTTAGTAGCACACATAGTTTATGGACTGTTTTGTTGGTAATTTACAACTTATCTCTTGAATTTCATATGAAGCGAAAATATGTCATGTTGAGTTTAATGATCTCTGGACCAAAACAACCCAAAAATGATATTTTCCTCAATCTTTTTTTGATATCATGGTGCATTTAATGGTTCACTTGGTGAGAGAAATAAAGCATTGTGGACCTATATATCTACGTTGGATGTATCCTTTTGAAAGGTATATGAAGATATTAAAGGGGTATGTTAAGAATCCATATCGACTTGAAGCATCCATTATTGAGAATTATATTTATGAGGAGGTTGCATAGTTTTGTACAAGCCATTTTTTTATAGTGGAGCACATCAGTTTGCATACATCTCTCCATGAACAAGTTAATTATGGGGGAAAGGGGATATGTCACTTGAAAGTTAGATCGTTGACAGGTGAACAGATAAAGAAGGTATAATTATACATCTTGAATAACATAGATGATGCTCAGCCATATATAACATTGCATATTAATGTGTTGAAACAATGTTATCCAAAAAGAAAGATATGTGGATTTTGAATGAGCATAACAAAACTTTTTTGTCATGGTTTAAAGAGTATGTGCTTGGTAGATCAGATGCATCAAAAACATTGAGATGGTTAGTGGATTGTCCAAGTTTAAATCTATAACATGGTATGGGTATGACATTAATGGTTATACATTTCATACGAAAGATCGGGAAAACAGAAGTGCGGTTTAGAATAATAGTGTATTGGTGTTCGCAGAAGCAATGCATTTTTCAAGTGCTAAAGACAAAAACACAATCTCTGCATCAATTGCATATTATAGAGTCATTGAAGAAATATGAGAAAATTATTACATTAAATTTCAAGTTCCAGTGTTTAACTACAAATGGTTTATCGGCAACAACAGTGTCAAACACGGTGAATTTGGAATGACACTAGTTAATCTGAATAAATTGGAATACGCAGTTGATCCTTTTCTCATGGAAACACGTGCAAAACAAATTTTCTATGTTCTTGATCAATCTGATATGCAGTGGTCTATTGTTTTACAAGGAAAAAACAGTATGTTGGTTATGATAAACTTGACGAAGATGTTGATTTATGTGAGATCCCTACTTCCATGGAAAGATTAACAAATAATATTGATGAGCACATCGTAGACATGGTTTGTATCATACGGAAGGATCATGATAAAGGAATTTGGGGAAAAAATCTTTTAATACATTCCTAAATTTACAGGTAACATATGTTTATTTCTGGTTTAATTTTTTAAATTTCATAAATTGTTAGATATTTTAATTTGATTTTCTTTATTAAAACACGTGTTATAACTAATAAGTTAAATTGTTTGTTTATATTAGTTTAGTTTTGTTCAGTTTACCATGTTTACCCTTATGTAGCTTATTTATTAATTGATTTTTTTGAAAACCAATTATTTTAAATTTAATATGTTAAGTAAAAACAAAAAATATTGTATAAGAGTATATTGTAAAAAATATATTTTTGGCGTAAAAATGATTTATCAGGTTTGAGAATTTTTACCATTCACACACCATTTTTGGATTTGTATTCATTTATTTATGTTATTTCATATCTCATTAATAATGTTAGCATTTTAATTAACTATAACAAGTATGAATAAAAATGTATTAGGTTTAGTTTACTTTTTTTTATAATTGTTCATTTTTTATTTACATTTGTATATAATAGTTGGATTTGTATATTTTTATACTAATTGTCGTTGCTTTGATTTGTAGGATGATGACAAATCAATTATCTGATCTGCCACATACTTCTGGAGATGATCATACTCATACCTCTGGGGAGAAACGTACACATGCTCCCGTTGATGAGTCTCTTCATCCTTCTTTACATGAGACATCTACTTCCATAGGGGCAAAAAAGAGTTCGAAGGCTGGTAAACGTGGCACCACATGTTTACCAAAATTATCAACTGCCCGTAGCTAGGAACAAAGGATACTAGTAGACATTGCTGATAATGATATTCCAAGAAGTCCAAATTCAAAACAATTCAAGACTTTTGTAGAAGTGTAAGGTAAAAGAAAAGTTAGTATTTTGTTTGATGATTGATGAAGTGTTGACAAAGTGACATTATCACACTTATGGGAGACCATTTTGTTAATCTCTTTTTTTATTATTTTACTTATATTAAAATGTTTATAGTAATATATGTTTTCTCCCTTCTTATCAGATGACATATAATATACTTGATACTGGAGGAATCAGGAGGAAATGTTTAACATTGGTTGTTAGGAGATGGAGTGATTTTAAATCATCCCTCACATCACAGTTCATTTTTGGGGATAGACAACATCATAATCCGTGTGATATATATCCATTTATAGATGAAGATATATGGAAGCAATTTGTTAAAAACAAACAACGAGAAGAGTTTTTGGTAAGTTCAATGTTACCTTTTAGATGTTTTTTTTATATTGACCATGTTAATGATTTATTTATTCTTAATTCTTAATTTATAACAATCGAGGAGACCTCATCAGGATGTCCAATCTAGAAACGTATACTCTCATACGTTATCTCGGGGAGAGTATATGTTATTGGAAGAACAAATGATAGCAAAAAACTTTAAAATCTGAGAGCTGGGTCTGCAAGGTTTGTACAGGTCCCCCCCCCCCCCCGCTAGATATGAAAAATAGAAGAGGGATCAAATGAGCAAAAAAGGACAACATCTTACAGAAGAGTCAAGAGTTGAGCTGAGAAGATTGTAAGATGTTTACTTTATTTATTTATTTAAGTTAAATCAACTCTTTATATATTGTGATTCAATACAGATTTTTTCAAATATTTCATACAGGATTCTCTTAAGGAGCAGAGTACATAGGGGGTCTTTATTACAGAGGGTAGAAAGGATATTTTAACTACAGTATTGGGAAAGCCCGAACACCCAGGTCGTGTATGAGGATACCCGGTAGGTGTATCAGTAAAAAAAAGCATTTCCACGTTCGAAAGCTTCTTCAATAGAGGACGTTTATAAAAAAAATAGAATCTTTGGAATCTGAAGTTCAAGATATTTGTGTGACGATGGAGGACAGGATCAAAGCTTCGGTACAGTCGATGTCTGCAAACATGGAAAGGCAGTTTCGAACTGCCGATCTGACTCCTCCTCCTCCACCAGTAGATCTCACTCCTACTTATCCTACTCATACATCTCCGCCTGCAGACCCCACTCCTTATCCTACCCCTACACCCCCTCCTCCACAACTTCCTAGATACTGTGAGTTATATATTGATGATCCCCAACATATTGTTGGATATGGGATGAAATTTTATATCGGCAATATCATTCATCATCAATAGATAGAGATAGAGCATCATAGGGTTACTTTACAGGATATTATAGAAAGATCAGTAAAAATATAATGTCCTACAGATGATGTGAGTACAGTTGGACAAAGCATCGTCATTTTTTAGTTTGGTCATCTAGACTTCTTTGACATATTACCATAGAGGTAAGTATATATTTTGTCTTTTATTTCATTTTACTATTAAATTTGTTTTATCATTTTAAAGTTTATATATTTATCTAATTTTTTACAGGAATACTTTAATGGTAAAGAATTATTGTATAGACAACAAAAAATATAGTGTCATGACTTCAAATACAGATTCTACTAGTCTTGATAGATTGTCAACATATTCAAATTTGTTATTGGATGTATATGAGATTCCAATTAAAGTTGTTGTTTATGGGCGTGCAATGACTGTGGGGCTTTTGAAAAGTGATATCATGGATCTTGTAGCTAGAGATCAATTGGGCATCAACACGATGCAAATTTTTTCCATGCAAGTCAATTAACAAAAAAAATATGTTTGTTTAATTTATTGAAAATTTATAATTATGTTTATTTTGTATTAGGTATCTTTATAAAATTTGTACATGGTATGAAAATACAAATGTATATGGATTTATGGACCCACAGTTTATTTCACCTATAGCTAGGACAATGACTTATGTGGAAAAAACAGTTTATATTGCTGAAAGATTTCAGAAGAATACAATTATTCTGTGTTGGATGTTTTCATATCTTCAAGAGTATGAAACATATTTCTCACAAAGTTTTATATATCTCTTAACATAATAACAACTCACATTAAATTTTCTTATATATCAGTGGTCATTAGATGTTGGGTGTTTTTTGTCCAAGAGAGAAGACATTGTACTAGTTATGCTCTATCCATAGTGAAGTGAGAGCAAATTTTAAGAATGTATTGAGCACGTAAGTTTGAATATTTTAATACTTGTTTATATTATAATGACTAGAATTTATTTTATACATATTATTTTCAAACAGGACGTGAAATTTCTTTAGAAAGACGATAAGAAAGTAGATCATCAAGATCAAATTTGTACAAGTTAAGGTGAATTTTCATTTACAATTACTAAATTTTGGATATATTACTTTAAAATGTTATTTTGAATTAAACTTTCTTTGGAACAGCGTTGTCATCAACAAGGTATAAAAGAATGTGGATATTATGTTTTAATATTTATGTATGAAATAATTTCAACTGAAACAGTTACGAAGTTCCATAAGGTTAGATTTCTTTATAAAGTTTTTCTTAATATTTTATTTGTTTTATTGAAAATACAAGTTAAATGTTTTCTTTATTATTTGTGGCTTTTTGATGACCCACGATCATATAGTGCACAGGAGTTGAGACATTTACAAATTGAATGGGCAAAGCATTTTACATGTTTGATTGATTTTTAGTTTATTTGTAATATATATTGTAAATTTGAAAGTTCAATTGTAGGTGTCTTTTGCTGGATGTTTTGCTGGGTTTTTTGCTGCATTTTCTACTGGTGTTTTGCTTTGGTCTGCTGTGGAGAGGATGAATCAATTTAAATTTTTTAAAAAAAATCATGTCGGTTGTCTGATAACCAATGTGAAAATGGGTCAACGTCGGTTTTAATTAACCGACGTCAAAAAATTATTTATAACATCGCCTAAAATCGACGTGAAAAAACATTTATGCACTAGTGGGACGCGCTCATGGTCGCCTAGTGTCACAAAAGGTATACATTGTCATTTCCTTTTGGAGGGGCGTGTTTATCACGTTCAAGGGAGGCGTGCAGGGTCGGGCTACGTCAAACAAGGCAAGAGTAATTCATAGAAGCACACCGTCGGAACCACCATTGCGGGAACGACTCGCTACTGGTGACGTTGCTAAGTTTGAAGTTGCTCCTGCTTCTGATTCTCATGTGCATGGAGCTTCACATGCAGAAAATGTGGACCTCACTGACCAGGCTAGACAGCTGTCTGGACAAGCGCTCTGAGAAACTGATAATGCTGCAATTTTCTAAGAAAGGTCCTGAAATATGGATAATGAAAGGTGAGGCTTATTTCTTAGATATGTCAAACTCTGGAAGCGATGAAAATAACAATGGCGCGACTTTGCGAGTCGGGCTTGTTTGAACTTTGGTTTTTATTGGTCATCAGACCTATGACTACGTTCACCTGGACGTATCTCAAAGAAGTGTTGTTTGAGGATTTTGGACGCTCCGTCGAGCAAGCCCCTGTAACAATAACTAATCTCCCGTCAACGGTGACACAATTGTCCACATCGAACTCAAGGGAGCCTACCGGACATGGGACGCCAAGTTGGAGCAAGGAGCTGGCCAAAAATCACGACCTTCGCACATGAGATGTGGACCTTCGTTGTTGGTATGGAGCCCTAAGGCGTACTCAACAGAATCAAGGGGGAACGCGGGCGATGTTCAACTGACAGTAGTCTAGGAGCGGGAAACTTTCAGGTCCGTAATGTTGGAGCAAGAGACGCGGCAGAATGAACCGATACAAACAAGGGCACTAGCTGATGCACAGGTCATGCCCACAGTGACCAAGTTTTCTGATGATCGTGCTCCACGAGGCTGTCTCCGGGAGAGTTTAGGCCTTTCACCATGACGCTCGTTCATAACCGCAGAAACTTGGCCCGATTTTGGAGTGGAACATCAAACAATTACATTTGAGTTGCATTTAGTGGAATTGTGAAGTACAAGAATGCACGAGCAAGCGGCGTCCTATAAATTAAAAGGTTGGGTACAACCGTAAAAACGACACACACACAAAGAAGAAAATACAGGTAAACCCGCTGGCTCGGGGACTTGACCCCGCAACCACGTCCCAAATACCTCTCCACCCATACCACCCCCCAACCGAGCGTCGGGGGCAGCAGCATCCTATAAATTGTTAACTAGGGGAGTTCCATCCGGAAACTAAGGTGCACTACGGAGACAACCTGACAACAATAAATATCAAGCAAGCTGAAAGGAACATATGGAAGATTGATTGGCGTGACTATAATGTCAGTGCACAATATCATTGTCCTCGGTTCTATGGAGCAAGACTGGTATGGTAGATTGTTTGGCATGCCTATGAGATCCACCACCTTGATGACTAAGTGGTTCTATGGAATATTGTTAGTATATTGTTGGAAAATATTGAGACCATGTGGGAAGATCCATTATAAATAGGGGTGAGAGGCGGACAGGAATGGACTAGTATGTTCAGCTTTTAGCTTGGAATCGACAGTTGCTTGGCAAAAGCTAGTATGTTGAGCTTTTAGCTTGAAATCAGCAGTTGTTTCACAAGAGCTTTATTGGGAACTCTTGAGTGATTTCTTCCCCTTTCAGTGCGGTCATTTCCTCACATTTCTCTATATACAAAGTAGTCGGTCCCTGATTACCCATCACGGGATACACAACTGGAGGGACATGGAGAGGGGGGAGCTTATAGCATCTACCATTAATGTATCCCCACGGACCCTCATATACAATTGATTGCATCAAAATGGAGTCATGGGTCCAAAAACATGAACTTATCACTAAGAACAGTGGTGATACATTTCAGCCCTAATCTATCAAAGTGAATAAAATTGATTAATGGACAACGCATCTCCAAGAGGATTGCAACTGGGGGATTTCATAAATAATGATCTAGCAATGTCAACACATCAATCTTTGGAGGAAAACTTACAGAAGCCCGGAAGATCCCTATCAAATAATGTTTGTTACAACAACAATGCCCATCCAGACCTTGAGCCCTTCTACTTCCTACAGTTGAGGTTGATGCTTTTCCTGAAACAAGAATGGCTGGCCAACAGACATGGAACATACCTGCAAAAACCCAGGTTGATCGACATACAATTGTCTCGGATCTAAACACCAGAGTTCAAGCCCCAGGCTTCTCTTCAGAAAATCTCGGCAGCTGAACCAGTGAATTCACCCGTGTGACACCTTCCAATCCGGACCAACTCTGATCCTCCACGCCCCACGGTAATGCTCCTGCACCCTCACCATCCCTGGGCATTCTTCTACATGGCCCACTCTCTTCGGCTGATCTAACCGTGAAATTCCTCTGCAGAGATGGCTCAGAGACGTGCCCATCGTCAGATGATTCCACTGCAGTGCTCTGAAGCGTTGCCGAAGAGTAACCACCGTGCTCCTCGTAGTCAGACTCAGAATCCATTTTACCATCCAGAAACAAGCAGACCACCGCACAATCGTCCATCTTTGAAGTAGGGTACTTGAGCTTCCATTCACGGGCAGCCAACTCCACAAGGGTCCTCGCAGCAGCAGATCTTGCGGGGGCCAGGGACACGATCTCGACCACCTCTTCATTGCTCAAGACATCCCAAACCTAAAGCCACGACCATTTGGAATCAGTCAAACAGCAGCAGCAGTAGCCCCAGGAGGTGCAAGCTCAGTTTGATGAAACTTGCCCAAAACTGTAAATGTTTCCAGATTGCTTATTGAAAAAGTGATCTTCCGACACTTTGGTCTTCTTCTGGATTTTAATTAAGTGTTTGTGTTTGTTCAAAAACAGAGCAAACAACGCTGCTTTTTTCAACTAGTGTCGTCAGGTGGAGTCATACAGCACCTGTTACTTCAGACAAGTGCTTCTGTACAGGTGTTTCCAAAATGCTTATTGAAAAAGTACTTTGATATAGAGGTGGCCATTCAGGTTCAAGGGTCAGGTTCGTGTCAGGTTGGCCATTCAATGAACTCATTTAAGCTCAACCCTAACCCGACCCATTTAATTAAACGGATGGACTCAGCCCAACCCATTTATGAAGGGGTCAACACTATCCCAGCCCACCGACCCATTTTAAATATATATAACAGACTACCATCAAGACATGTCCAGCCAATTAAAATCACATAAACTATATGCTATCAATGTTACAACTTGACCCAAATAAATAATGTATTATAAAAATGTTGAATTATTCAAAAAAGTTTATTATAAGATAAAAATATATTATAAAATTTTATTACATTTTAAATATTTTATATTATCATTGTATTTTTAATCAGGTCAGACAGGTCATGAATGGTCAAGCCCAAACCCAACCCAAATATTATCAGTGTCACATTACTCAACCTGATTACAACCTGAACTCATTTATGTCAGACTCAAACCCATTTAACTCATGTTGGTCTGGTCAGTTAATCGTGTCGGGTTCAAAGTTTTCACCTTTAAAGATTAAGTCCTTTTGTACAAGGGTTTTTGGACTAATTATTGAAAAAATAATTTTCTGAAAATTATTTAAGTGGTTTTCTCCAAGAATTTAAGCACGGGTGTTTTTTCAGAAACAGTTTTCAGAAACAGCAAAAACACAGCCTACTTTTTTCAAACTGCTTATCACAAGTGGGAGGTGCTGTAAGCAGTTTTCAATAAGCACTGTCAAACAGAGCTTTATAGCATTTGCCACTTATGAAAAGTCCATTGGTATAAGTGTTTCCTGACTGCCTACTGAAAGTGATTTTCTTCAAATTATTTGAGAAATTTTCTTTGGGAAATTAATTATAACAATCACCGGTTCTTTTTTCAAACTATTTATAACAAGACTCAGTTTGATAGCATTTGTGGAACTGTTTATAGCAGTTATCACTTATGTTTGAAAAAATAAGAGGTGTTTGCCCAGTTTAAAAAAAAAACATTTTAATTTCAGAAGAAAACGGCTTAAATAAGTGGCACAAAAACATTTTTTCATTAAGCAATCTGGAAACACTTGCACAGAAGCTCCAAGTGCTCAGTTTCAGTACATGTTGTCAAACAGAAACCAAGTGTTTCAGTATACCTGTAATGAGATTGTTTATTGAAAAGTGTTCTCTTAGATTTATTTAAGTGGGTTTCTTCAGAAATTTAAGTGTAAAAGCTTTTACAGAAACAGAACAAACACTGCTTGTTTTTTCAAACTGCATATCATAAGTGTTTTGAGTGTTGTCAATAAATGTTATCAAATGAAGCTGGAGTAAGACAGCACTCACACCATCCGAAGCAAGAACGATGAAAAGATCCTTCTCAGTAAGCATCCGATGAGAGAACTCCGGTATGGAGATCACACCGTACTCTTTCAAACAGAAATCACCAAAAGCCCGTGCCATGGCCAACCCGGGCGCATCGTCAAATGGCAGCCAAACTCTCGGCACTTCAGGCTCATCCTGCAATGCAAACACCCTGCCCCTGCAGCGTTTAATCCGCTCAGATTCTCCTGTTATTCATTGCAGCAAACCAACATAATTAGCATCATTTGAAAACCAAGACGTCATATAATGTGTCTATATATATATATTAGACATCTTATGCAGGATGCATACTTGGCAAATCGGGCTTTAGATCAACGGTCAGTTGGGTTGCAATCACAGAATTGTTGCTGTCTTTCGAGCCCATAACTGCCCGGGAATCTCCAATATATCCCATAAAAAGATCTGTCCCCTAGCAATCACACGGCAAACAGGGAGCCAACAGTAAGGTTTATGTTTGATAGACTGAAAAATAACAGAATATAAGAATATTAGAGGTGGCAATTTTGAACCTGACATGACATGAGTTAAACAGGTTTGAATTAGACATAAATGGGTTTGAGTTGAGTAATTTGACATGAATAATATTAGAGTCGGGTTCACCATTCTTGACTCATCTAACCCGTGTAAGCCAATTGAAAATATAATGATGATAAAAAATATTTAAAATATAATAATAATAATTAATTTTATAATATATTTTATTCTTATATTCAACTTAATTTGAAATAATTCAACATGCTTATCACACATTATTTATTCTAAATGGTTTAAGAGAGACAAGTTGCAACATGGATAACATATTTTCCATCTTAATTATAATATTTTTAGGAAATACTTCAATTTGGCTAGGTCATTGAGTTTATGTGATATTAACTAGTTGGACCTGTATGTTATATATTTAAGTTCGACAGGCTGGTGGGGCAGCTAGGGTTGATCCCTTCATAAAAGGGTTGGGTCGGGTCAGCTTGTTTAATTAAATGGACCAAGTTAGGGTTGAACTTAAATGGGTTCACAGGATGACCCAGCTTGTTTAATTAAATGGACCAAGTTAGGGTTGAACTTAAATGGGTTCACAGGATGACCAAAATAACACGAACCAGACCCATGAACAAGGGTTGTCACCACTAAAGAATACCATTCCATTGAAAGTTGTATGATCCCTTTAAAATATATTTCATTTGAACATACCAAGCAAGCACTGAGAATTTAAACAAGATCTAACAGTGCTGTTGGCAACAGTCACTCTACCTGTTTCACAATTGTGACGGCAGTGCTCCCACTACAGAAGCAATCAAAGTTTGGATGGGATCTCAACTCTTTATCCATGACCTTATATGATTTCAGAAAAGCCTCTCTCCATAAACAAACCAGTTTCTCTTCCATTGAGCTATCATCCTCCACACCTCCCCCATCGGGTGTCAGACTTCTTTTAAAACAAGAAACCCTGGAACTGTTTTGCATTGACTCGCAAGAATGCAAAGACGACAGAAGCTTAATTGGCAGGGCATCCCTCACTTTGCGAGCAACAAGATGACCATGAGGACCATGACCATCAAACACGCCACAAAAAGTCACATCTTCAGCCAAAAAATCCTACATGGATGAAGTTCAAAATCATTCTACATTCACCATACATTTGAGAGAGAGAGAGAGAGAGAGTGGGGAACTTACTTCCCAAACTACCATAGCATCTTGGTTAATGCCCTTGCGCCCCTGCTGAGTGAACATGCAGGATGTACGGCTCTTTCCATTTGAAAAAATCCGGTTTGGGTTGGAAGGGAAATGCTGCAACATGGTGACATGATCAGAAAATGTTTTCTTAGATCGAATCCTGCCATGAAATCCAAACCCCAAACATGATCCCGCAGCTGGCTCTTCACTGCTTTTGCTACTACAACTGCTGTGGCTTCTGGTAGAGCAACAGGAACCCATCACTCAGCTCCAACAGGAATGCATCCAAGTGAAGTGATGGGGGGTCTAAACACGGTTCAAATGTCAACCCACCAGAACACCATCAAAACTCTAGGGGTTCTCATGCTTCAAATTGTTGCAATTTTACACACCAACTTCAATGTTAAAGGACAGTCTGTTCATCATAGTTAAATGCAGATTCAGTGGATGATATGTACATCAGTAGCAAAACCAGATGAACAAATCAAGGATGCATCAATTACTTACGTGATTCATAAGGTGATTCGGAGAGGGGGATCTAAACACGGTTCAAATGTCAACCCACCAAAAGAATATCAAAACCCTAGGGGTTCTCATGCTTCAAATTGCTGCAATTTTACAAACCAACTTCAATGTTAAAGGACAGTCTGTTCATCATATTTAGATGCAGATTCAGTGGATGATACGTACATCAGTAGCAAAACAAGATGACCAAAACAAGGATGCATCAATTACTTAAGTGATTCATAAGGCAATTTAGAAAGGGGGGGTGAATGTGATCAAAGAACAGCACAATTATGCAAGAATATCCACATAATTAGTCCCTTGAGCCATGGAAACCAAAAAGGAGAGATATTAACAAAATTCATCAATTCAAAATCAACAAAGAAAGGACAAAAGAAACAAAATAAAAAAAATGTTGCAAAATAAAATTCAAAAACTGGTGAAACATGAGAAACTTGTCTGCTTCCCAACAAAAATGGAAGGCAAACCTAGACATCTTCATGCCTTCAAAATTTCTAAACAACATGGGTCACCGAGCATTGAATTTGATAACTGATAGAATAGCAATGACCCATGCTATATAGGATATAAGATTAAAAAAAACACTGGTGGTGGGGTTTTTCGCATTTGGAAAATAATGGGACTCTACATGGTAGGAGTTAAATTCTCCGACATGTAAATACTCTGAATGGTACGGCAGGGGTGGGGGCTGGACGCGGCTCGCCCGGGATCAACTCCCGGGGGGGGCGTTTCTTATGTTGTGTTGTGTTCCGCGGGGCCGATGTAACCTATTATATGTCTGTGATTAATAATAATAATAACAAATTCTGAATGAATGAGAAAAATTACAAGAAAAGAGAGTTGAACAGAGACAAAATAGAATCAAATATCGCCCTTCAGACATGCGAGGGAATCTGATACGTCGACTGAAGAACTCACTTAAATAAGCAGATCGATATAAAATAAGCAGATCTCCCCGAGTGATGAACCAGAGTAGCAAAAGGGAAAGGGAAAAGAGGAGACCGACAACAACCCATGTTCAGTCTTTTATTCAGCTAGGCAACAACCTTCGAAAGCCCGGATTAATGCAATTCCGTTTCTATGAATTTCTTCAGTTATTTCGAATTGCTCGGAACGGAGCGTTAGCAAACCGAGTCGCACAGCCGCTCGCCAACCTAGATCTCAAATTATTAGACCGCGGAACGATCCCGTGAAGATTTTACGCGAACGAGCATGAATTCGAGGGGAAAAGGCGGATTGGAGACAATGGGTTCAAAACCAAACAGTACACCACAAAAAAAACCGGAGAAGGAAGTAGCCTGCGGATTACCATGTTCTTGAGAGCACTTCTCCAGGGTGAAGGCGAAGCTGGCCACAGACATGGATGGGGGGGATGCTACTCGGAGAGGAAGGAGCGGCGCATTGATTGTTGAAGCGGGAGAGAAAGCAGAAGAAAGACACATGGAAAGCGGCAACTGCGAAAAGTCAAAGCGAAAAAGCGGTGAGGTCGGCCCGGAAACTGTGGGGGAATGGACCCCTTCAATAATTTGTCCAAATGTTTTCATTGTTTTTTCTTATTCACAACATTTTAATATAATTTTAATAAGATTCTACCTATGGTAGGGATGACAACTAACTAGGGTTGTGAAATAAAACTGCATTAGATGAGATGGGTTAAATTTTTTTGTTATGTGGAATCCAGTAGTCGAGGGATGGCAATGCTTGATTTTCTAAATACCCATTTATAAATCTAAGATAAATGGATATCAAATTAAATAAATATCATTTATAATTCAATTATCATTTGGAAATGTATATTTATTGAATTACTACTGATTAATTTAGTTTGTTTCAGCTCTAGAATTCATTTATAAATCTATGAATTTAATTCAAAATAAATAAAAATATTTTATAATTTTACAATTATTTAAAAATAACTATGTGATAAATTAATACAAGGTCGATTAACCGAGTTGAGCAGTGTCAGGCATTTGTTAATGGATACCCGGATTTATTATTATTATTAGTTTATTTTAGGATAACGTTTAATATCATTCTTTTAAATTTCGAGGCAGTGGGAGGATGGCAGACAGGATCAATGCTTCAAACGGTGCCGTTCGGGAATGTTTTATGGAATGTGTTTAAAATAAAAAAATATATAATTATTAGCTAATGTCGAAATGGCCGATAAGAATAGGTGTATATTGGCGATGGGGCATACGCGCGCGAGAAGCGTGTGAAAAGACGCTCCCTACGTTGACACCGCACCATCACGTGCCGCGTAACGTAGCAATGGGTGATGGGCTGCCCCGCGCCCTCTGCGGGGAGTCATCGCTTGCCCGTGTCGAGTCCCCACGTTGGGCTGAACTGTTGGATAAAATTGAAATCCAAATGTCGATTGAAAATTAAAAATGACCAACAATGTTAATATAATAGAGATATTAAAATGAAAAATGTAAAATCAAAAAAAACACTTCCCATTATCATTTAATAACCAAATTCAATAAATATTTTTATTATTTTTTCGGTTCCGATTATTAATTTTCTTTAACCATCTGATTATTTTTATTTTGGTTTTCAGTTAACTATCAAGTAAAAAAAAATATATGTCCTAACCATTTTGGATAAAAACTCTAAATCGTAAATAATTATTAAATTTTATAAAAAAATCAAAACAAACATAAATTTATAAACATTTTTATATTTTTTATGCTTATAATTAATTTCACAAGCCATTTAAAATATTAAATTGTTAAAAATTGAAAAAATTATAAATTCATTGATTTTTTCGATTTCCTATTATTGGAATAATTAATCAAAACCAACTGACTTTTTTCTGTTATCAACCAAATAAAATTTTTACTAACCAAAGACCATATTAGCATAGTCATTCGATTGTATTTAATTCATTTTCCGGTTAAATGTTTGGTTAACCGCCCATATTCTCACGCCCAGTAGAAATGATAATGAATAACCATTAATAAAATAGTAAATTTATAATATTCAATTCAGTTAAATAACATTCAGGCATTAATTAATTAATTTTTAACGAGGTTTGTTTTATAAAAAATTGTTCCATGGACCTTATTAAAGTGGAGTGGAGTCGAAGATTCATGGTAATGCTCATGTTTTTTTAGTTCATTTATTAATGTGGATTTCAATGAAGTGTGTTTTAACATGAAAAGGTGATTGAATTTTTATTATTTAATGATAAGGTATTATCTTCGTCTCATATGAACTTGATGCCAAATTGGATTGTCAAGAGCTAGGCTGGGATGTCATTCGACCCGACACCTGACCCGATCCACGGTATGGCCCGAAGGGTATTTCTGATCCCCGCGGGGTAACAACTAGTGTTGGACATCAAATATAAACAGAGTGAAAATGATTTTAGCCCAAGAATAACCAATATCAAATGAAATAAACAAACTGAGCATGCAACAATAACCAACAACTGGATCTCAAACAAATATAAAACTAATTCAGTTACAACAACTGAACATGATAGAAACTAAATACAAACTGAGAAGAAAAACTAAAACTGCACCACGCTACCACGATCTCCATGTGACCCCAAGGTCACCACCATCCACCAACTAACATGCTCCAATCACGAGCACGCGAACCAAGAACCCGGACAAGAAAGAGGACATGCAAAACAGTTCGGGTCTACCGACACCGAATAGTACAAGTAAGATGTGAGCTAAACAGCTCAGTAGGCAACCACCAAAGAATCCACGTGTTTCCTTTCTCGAAAACAGTCCATTAACACTAGTTAAAATAGTGTTTTTCACATTGTCTTAAACAAACATAGTTTTTCTCATTTTGAGAGCCAATACACCCCACGTTCCATTTTCAAAATAGATTATCATTTTAAAACCAAAATCCAAACCAAGTACCTAAGCAAAACAATACCGGGCTGTGATGAAAACAAATAAATAGTACGAACTGAAAATCAATTACCATAGAAAGTAAACAAGCAAATACAAATAATAACCATGAGTATTTCCTAAACATTCCTAGAGCGATTCCTGAACGTACTCGGTTCAGAACCACTTACCAACGTATGGTGAAGCTCCCTAGTCTATAACCAATCGGTCGCCCTCAACTGACCAATCCACACAACCCACCTGGTCTCTCAACAAATCCACGGGGTACCAACCCGTCTAATCGGGGCTGGTAAGCAACCATCACTCGATC
This sequence comes from Viscum album, assembly GCA_963277665.1. Classification (NCBI taxonomy): domain Eukaryota; kingdom Viridiplantae; phylum Streptophyta; class Magnoliopsida; order Santalales; family Viscaceae; genus Viscum; species Viscum album. The sequence continues at coordinate 1,226,442,317 of OY728138.1, read as the reverse complement.
CACTAAAAGATGCCCAACAACTCAAGGTAAAAGTTAACTGTGAAAGTAGGAGGCTCTCGCACGCGTGATCTTAATTGTCATCATCACACTTGTCTACCCCAAATAAGGACACCACCTATACAATAACCCATATAGGTAAATCTCACTACTGAAAAATGACACTATACCCACAGTTTTGAAAAAACCCGTGGGTATAGGCCACACATATATCCACAGGGGGGAATTTTTGACGGGACGAACCTGTCACGAACCAAATCTGGTCGCCACCGAAACCAGTGCCAAACCTGGCCTGTGACAAGGCCCGAAGGGCGTTCCCGATCCCCACGGGCTGGCACAAGTGCCCGGGTATCATAAAATGAGAATTGGGAACGATTTACCCGAGTTTATAAACTTAAAACAACAAAAGAATCCAATAAAACGAATCTGGATTTTTCAAACCAAACAATCTTTTACAAAAATCCAGAACTGAATTACATAGCTTAAAACAACTCAAAAAGACTATACCAAAGGTACAAAACCAAAATGAAACAGCCCAAGAACCCTCATGGCATGGGGCACCGCCCTCAAGCCATCTCCACAAGACTTCACCACCAAGGACCTGCTAGAAACCCGAACCACTGGAACAAAAAAAATTGTACCCAACCTGCGACAACAAAAATAACCAAATCTACTTACACCCAAAGGTGTAAGTAGGGTGTGAGCCAATGCCTAGTAGGATACCACCACTAAGAGATTCCATGCAATAAACATTCAAAGATGAAAAGCATGCAAGTTTTAAAAAACATGAAATTTCTAGTTACAATTTCTAAAAGATGCAACTTAAAAAAAATCAGTTTTCAAGTGGGCTAATTTAAAGAATAAACACTTTTAAAATAAATACCAAGGCTACTGAATTTTCCAGCCACTCATACCGTATGCCGACGATAAGCACAAAATATCTAGTGAGCACAAGCAATGGGAAATAACCCCTATGCACTAGCTAGTTGTGGTCCCAGGTACCTCGTATCTCGGTGAGAGTAACCATCACATATATCTGTTCTCGTGCACGAGCCACTAGTAGGGTACATACCCATAACCTAGTGGTCCCCAATCATCACCATCATAATTTAGTTAGAGTTGTAAGCGTCAATCTTGCTTAGTGAAACTGAGGCCAAACTCCACGGATTCACTAGCATACTAGTACACGTCCACCCACCTAGATACCCGGGTATTCCCTTTGTGCTCAAACAAGTTCAACAAGTCAATGAATATAATATTCACATGAAAATATCATTTCCATATCATAAATTCACCAAACAGCCCACATGTATACAACACAAGTCACAAAAGTCCACTTTTCATTCAAATTGATTTTGAAATCCGACTCACACCAAAATAGCAAACAACACTTTTCACATTTCTTTAACACTTCCACAAATTCATTAAACAATTTTATAAAACCATTACAATATATTACAACTCTCATAATAGCCCACTCACTTGTTACATAACACCCTTTTTACCTTCAAAATCATTTTATCATTAAACTTACACGAAACAACCCACAAACAAGTTTCGCTCCAACATCACAATTTAATAAAACATTTCAGAAATTTACAAAACATTCTAAAAATATTTGACATCTTAAAACATCACTTCACCTTTCAAAACCCAATAATACGTGAACACACATACCAAACAGTACATATTCACCCTTTTCCCACTTTGTTTAACCAACTAAAACATTTACTATTTTCATAAAAAGAACCCAAGTGGTGTAAATATGTCTTGCACACAAAACGCATTTCAAAAACCTATTTTTAAGCCAAAATCACACCAATATCCTACCAAAAGAGAATTGGCATCCCAATCAACATGTAATAATCCACTTTCAAATGTTATATAATCACCTTGAACAATATCGCAAAAGATACCCATGAGAACACACAAATCCATAAAACACTTTCAAGGAGTATAACAAGGTTACACACATAAAACACATTCAAAGACCCTCCTTTTTAGGCCCACATGACACTATATCATTACCCAACCAAAATTGGCAGCCCCGTTCAACAACTAATAAATCACTTCCACATTTTACAAAACTACCACAAGAGATAACACATGAAATACATTTGAAAAATACACACTTCAAACAAAAATGTAACTTTAATACCAAATGCTTTACTATTGCTACCAAAAATGGTTTTTGCATAATGAACAACATACAAGGAACATGAAAAATTATTTAATCAAGCAAACCAACTCATCATTAAATGGTTACCCACAGAATCACCTACCGAATGTGTTGAAACCCTCAAATATTGGGGCGAAACATCAACCGCACGACCGCCGCACCTCAAGGAAGTTAAAAGAAACCTAAAACCTCAATATTTCACCCAAAATACAGTAATTTAGAACCTAGTCATGAACCCTAACTTCTGGAATTCTTATAATTCAAGAATTAGGGAAGAAACCCTAAGCAATTTGAAAGACGAAAGAAATGGACCCACTTACTTGAAGTATCCTGAATTAATCACTCCAAAAACAATAGTTTCTAAATTTAAAAACACCCAAAATTCAGGGGTTGTTCGAACAAGATTTAGGAGGTAATTTAGGCACTGGAATAGAGGGAAAAGAGTAAGAATTGAGAGAGTTAAGAAGGGATGAAGTTACCTCTTCAATTATGGCCGATTTTAGACACCCTATGAAGTTCAACCCTAAGTCGAGATTTCAAAGAGCTCTAAGTAGGGGGGAAAGGTAATGGGAGCGCGCCTGGGTTTCTTAGGGTCGAGAGGGAGGTGGAATCACCGAAAAATCCATTATATTTAATAAGATATTAAAAAATTAATGAAACAATTTAAAACTGGAAAATGAGCTTTCAGGTTGGCCCAATTCTTAAATAAAAACCCAAATCATCCATGATTATGGATTTATAAAGGCCCCAAATTTAAATTTTGGTGTTAATAGGTTAGAGGAGACCATTTAGGAATTAGAATGGGTGAAAAATATTAAAAAATAAAAAAGTTATAAAAGAAACAAAATTTATTTTTAAATCTGGAATTGGGCTCACGGTTTGACCCAATTCATAAAAACTCATCTATTCCTCCATAAAACCTTTGAAAACCCTCCAAAACAAAGCATGAATGGAAAATAAATGAAATTTAACTTCAAAATAAGTCATTTATGTGACAATTCTCCCCACCATGAAAACTTTCCGTCCTCGAAAAGCTACAGAAAGGCCAGATACGAAAACCAAACCCAACTGATAAACCAAGATGTACTCCCTTGCCAGGTTTCGCCCCCAAAGGCCAAAACACATCCAGTGATCAATTAAGGAATGAATACTCTACAAAAAAAACATACACCGCTTTCCTGAAACAATCAATCACATTCAGGCTTTATCCCAAAGGAAAACTCCTCAAACACTATCCGAACAAGACTCAAGCAATTCACCCAAACGAACTATGACATCGAACAAGGTTACACTTACCTTGCTATAACTAAACCATTGGGCACTCTCCAATCTCAATAGTTACCCAAGGAAGATTTAGGTAGCTTGATAGATCCGAACGAGACTACCTACCACCAATCCATGACCATGGATAAGTCTAAGTTATTGGTACGGGGGAACAAAATAGGCTCCCCACCATAAGAACCAACCATCTTAATCGACCAGCATGGACTGGTATAGAAAGACCCCAAAATATAAAGTGTTGGGATGACCACATGGTTAGTCTGCACGGTTTGGAAAACCATGAACTAATAGTGGGAATTCTTCTATCTACATGGTTTTTTGGGGCATGGTCACTACTAACCAAGTGCAAACCATGTGGTCAACCTGTCTAGCCAAACTTCATACCTTTCTCTAAAGACTCAATGGAAACCAAAGGGAGAGGGAATAACATTGGGTGATGACATGGGTACAAGGCCCTCCACCTATTTCCACCGAACATGAACAACATAAGAAAGATGATGACACCATAGGTTTAAACTCTTCTTATCTTTCATACTGAGGATATGACTTTGCACAAGGGTTTAAATGACCCTGTGATTTCCCCTGACTATGAGCCAGCTTCTCTCAGAGACCTATGGATGGGGCTCAAATGATTGAAGCATTTTCGGCCTCGCAGTTAGGCTTTGGAAACCCCCTGAATGAGAATTCTTCTTTCGTTGCAAACAACAACTACACCGCAATCCCCGATAAGTTTTTCCAAGACATAACACATTCCAAACTCACTTTACCCTAACTCGATATTTCACTGAAACAAGGGCTTAGAAGATGTACACAAATCACACCTTGTTTGTTCGGGTGAGAAACAATAGAAGTAAAGAACACTTATACTCACCTTCCTCTAAAATGGAATATTTTTATGTTTTTCCAATGGAGACATTCTCCCAACATAATAGAGACTCTCAGACGATTTCCCAACTTTCACCTTTACGGTCAATCGAGCACATGACATCACAAGGTGTCACCGAACATGATCATTGCGACTGATATAAACAATGCATAGAGATGGAACTTGTACAACATCCCCAAAGAACACAAAATTCTAAAAAGTGGCCACAATATCCTCTCATGACCAGATTTCCCACACTGGTAGTTTAACATGAAATCCTTCTTCGAAGAGACTATGAAGGACCGAGAGTTCCTCTTAGACACTATCCAAATACTCATCCATGCTAACAACCCCAGAACACTTCCACCTTCGAAAAATTAGGAAACTTAAGAGGCTAAGGTCACTTTCAACCATCCATGATCAATCTCCCACTACAAGAGGATACACAAAACCAATAAAGGAAAGGGTGTATACTCAATCTAAAAAGCTCAAGAAAAAGATTACTTATATTGATCAACTAGACGATTTTCCAATGGAGAAACAATCTGGGTTGCGCTTCAGTTATGCATTAACCTTTAATGGGGGCGTACCTTATCCAATGAGAGAACCCAATGACCCAACCAATCTGGTCCATTGGTCAAAACAAGACATAAACCAGCTCCAAACACATGAAGGGAACCACCGTAAAGGCATCCAAAAACATTTTTCAAAAGAGACCACTAACCGTCCCTACAACACAACTTACCGACCAAACACAAACCCAAAACACAGTTCAAACAGAAGGGGTTCTTGGACTCAAAACATCCCACAACATCAACATTTTCAAAAACCCATAATACAAACCATACAAAACTATTCATAAATACATCATGTTTTTCTTTAAAACCAATTCTTTGAAAACAAACGGTTTAACAGTAAGCGTATCCACCAATGATACCCCATGGGCCTCACACATGCATGTTTTTGTGCCACACTGGGCACCCTCCTCATATCCGTCCCGGAACTCATCCAGTCATGCCATAAACCATCCATCATCCCATATAACCCCATGCATGTGGTCAATCACGGAAATACCAAAGGTTAAAACACATATTCTTTCCACTTTTCAAAACCAAAACGGTCAACCAACACATCCTTTTTCTCAAAACTGCTAACCAAGAGATCCAAATACCAATTCAAATATTACTAAAATTTTCATAAAGACACAACCATTTATACAAGAACTCAATTTCATGTTATTCAAATCAATTTCATAACATATCATCCCAATAAAACACCCTATGATAGTTTAGAAAACTCTATTGGAAACACTTTTTCAAAACCAACTTCAGTATAGTTTCTGCTTTCAAAAGAGGTGTAAGCACACTATTTTACATTTCAAAATAATTCTGAATATTCAGTTCCAATATTTCATAAATAAAACCATTCCATATTTATTTGAAAATCATTTCACAAAAACTTTTCACTTCTTAAAACCAAGTCACTTTAAAACCAATGTTCCAAGATTTCAAAACTAAAGAACACAAGACAATGCGAGAGGAAACTAGTTTCAGTGGGTGACTTGGACATATGGTTGGAAGAAATATTCCAATCACTTCACTATCATAGAGAGTGTTCTTGGGAATATCCCCAGCTACACATGGCTTTCCAGGCCCTGCGAGCTTACTGAGACCATTAACCCAACTCTCTTTTCATTTCCCCTAATCATCATTAAACCAAGAAAACCAAAGGACTCTGAAAGGTCCCGACTTCCCCTGGAGACGTGAATCCCGTCATGAGGTTTGGTGATCAGCCACACTACTCATAAATGACATTAAAAGTCCCAAAAATCCAAACTTAAGATTATCCTGATTGTTCCCCAAATAACATGACCCAAAGAGAGCGAACCACCCTTTGATACCATTTTGTCACGAACCAAATCTGGTAACCACCGAAACCAGTGCCAAACCTGGCTCATGACAAGGCCTGAAGGGCATTCCCGATCCCCATGGGCTGGAAAAAGTGCCTAGGTATCATAAAATGATAATTGGGAACGATTTACCCGAGTTTATAAACTTAAAACAACAAAAGAATCCAATAAAACGAATCTGGATTTTTCAAACCAAACAATCTTTTACAAAAATTTAGAACTAAATTACATAGCTTAAAACAACTCAAAAAGACTATACCAAAGGTACAAAACCAAAATGAAACATCCCAAGAACCCTCATGGTATGGGGCACCTCCCTCAATTCATCTCCACAAGACTTCACCACCAAGGACCTGCTAGAAACCCGAACCACTGGAAAAAAAAATTGTACCCAACCTGTGACAAAAAAAATAACCAAGTTTACTTACACCCAAAGGTGTAAGTAGGGTGTGAGCCAATGCCTAGTAGGATACCATCACTAAGAGATTCCATGCGATAAACATTCAAATATGAAAAGCATGCAAGTTTTCAAAAACATGAAATTTCTAGTTACAATTTCTAAAAGATGCAACTTAAAAAAAATCAGTTTTCAAGTGGGCTAATTTAAAGAATAAACACTTTTAAAATAAATACCAAGGATAATGAATTTTCCATCCAATCATACCGTATGCCGACGATAAGAACAAAATATCTAGTGAGCACAAGCAATGGGAAATAACCCCTATGCACTAGCTAGTTGTGGGTCCCAGGTACCTCGTATCTCGGTGAGAGTAACCATCACAAATATCCGTTCTCATGCACGAGCCACTAGTAGGGTACATACCCATAACCTAGTGGTCCCCAATCATCATCATCATAATTTATTTAGATTTGTAAGCGTCAATCTTGCTTAGTGAAACTGAGGCCAAACCCCACGGATTCACTGGCATACTAGTACACGTCCACCCACCTAGATACCCGGGTATTCCCTTTGTGATCAAACAAGTTCAACAAGTCAATGAATATAATATTCACATGAAAATATCATTTCCATATCATAAATTCACCAAACATCCCACATGTATACAACACAAGTCACAAAAGTCCACTTTTCATTCAAATTGATTTTGAAATCCGACTCACACCAAAATAGCCCACAACACTTTTCACATTTTTTTAACACTTCCACAAATTCATTAAACAATTTTATAAAACCATTAAAATATATTACAACTCTCATAACAGCCCACTCACTTGTTACATAACACCCTTTTTACCTTCAAAATCATTTTATCATTAAACTTACACAAAACAGCCCACAAACAAGTTTCGCTCCAACATCACAATTTAATAAAACATTTCAGAAATTTAAAAAACATTCTAAAAATATTTGAAATCTTAAAACATCACTTCACCTTTCAAAACCCCATAATACATTAACACACATACCAAACAATACATATGCACCCTTTTCCCACTTTGTTTAACCAACTAAAACATTTACTATTTTCATAAAAAGAACCCAAGTGGTGTAAATATGTCTTGCACACAAAACCCATTTCAAAAACCTATTTTTAAGCCAAAATCACACCAATATCCTACCAAAACATAATTGTCATCCCAATCAACATGTAATAATCCACTTTAAAATGTTATATAATCACCTTGAACAATATCGCAAAAGATACCCATGAGAACACACAAATCCATAAAACACTTTCAAGGAGTATAACAAGGTTACACACATAAAACCCATTCAAAGACCCTCCTTTTTAGGCCCACATGACACTATATCATCACCCAACCAAAATTGGAAGCCCCGTTCAACAAATAATAAATCACTTCCATGTTTTACAAAACTACCACAAGAGATAACACATGAAATACATTTGAAAAATACACACTTCAAACAAAAATGTAACTTTAATACCAAATGCTTTACTATTGCTACCAAAAACGGTTTTCGCATAATGAAAAGAATATAAGGAACATGAAAAATTATTTAATCAAGCAAACTAACTCATCATTAAATGGTTACCCACATAATCACCTACCGAATGTGTCGAAACCCTCAAATATTGGGGCGAAACATCAACCGCACGACCGCCGCACCTCAAGGAAGTTAAAAGAAACCTAAAACCTCAATATTTCACCCAAAATACAGTAATTTAGAACCTAGACACGAACCCTAACTTCTGGAATTTTTATAATTCAAGAATTAGGGAAGAAACCCTAAGCAATTTGAAAGAGGAAAGAAATGGACTCACTTACTTGAAGTATCTTGAATTAATCACTCCAAAAACAATTGTTTCTGAATTTGAAAACACCCAAAATTCAGGGTTTGTTCGAACAAGATTTAGGAAGTAATTTAGGCACTGGAATGGATGGAAAAGAGTAAGAATTGATAGAGTTAATAAGGGATGAAGTTACCTCTTCAATTATGGCCGATTTTAGACACCCTATGAAGTTCAGCCCTAAGTCGCGATTTCAAAGAGCTCCAAGGAGGGGGGAAAGGTAATGGGAGAGAGCCTGGGTTTCTTAGGGTCTAGAGGGAGGTAGAATCACCAAAAAATCCATTATATTTAATAATATATTAAAAAATTAAAGAAACAATTTAAAACTGGAAAATAGGATTTCGGGTTGGCCCAATTCTTAAATAAAAACCCAAATCATCCATGATTATGGATTTATAAAGGCTCCAAATTTAAATTTTGGTGTTAATAGGCCAGAGGATACCATTTAGGAATTGGAATGGATGAAAAATATTAAAAAATGAAAAAGTTATAAAAGAAACAAAATTTATTTTTAAATCTGGAATTGGGCTCACAGTTTGACCCAATTCATAAAAACTCATCTATTCCTCCATAAAACCTTTAGAAACCCTCCAAAACAAAGCATGAATGGAAAATAAATTAAATTTAACTTCAAAATAAGTCATGTATGTGACAGAACCTATACCCACAATTCTCCCAAAACCATGGGTATAGGTATCCCTATACCCAGGGTTTTGGGAGAGTTGTGGGTATAGGTTTCTTAGGGTGAACCTACACCCACGGTTGTCCCAAAACAGTAGTTATAGGTTCCCCTATAACCAAAGTTTTGGTACAGTCGTGGGTATAGGTTTTGTGGGAAAAAAATCTGCTGGAAGAACCTATACCCATAGTTCAAACAAACCTGTGGGTATAGGTCACCCCTATACCCACAGTTTCTATAAACCATGTCAACAGATTGCACGGGGGAAAAGTTTTTCATGGGAAAACCTATACTCTCGGTTTTTTCAAACCGTGGGTATAGGTTGGCCCATTATTATTCCATAATAATAATAATAATAAATAAATTAATATAAATGATTTTTTACATATAGATATTTATATATATTTGTGTATATAAGAATATAAAATGTGTTGTAGGATAGTGGTAAAGTTGTTTGTTTGTAGGTGGAAGGTTCAGGAATCAAATTTCAGTATAGTTCTTTTTAAAAAAATGACTTATACCCACAGTTTGATATTTTTTAAAAAAGGACTTATACCCATGGTTTTGTCAAACTGTGGGTATAGGTGTCTATAATGATGACTTAACCCCTTATACCCATAGTTCTTTGGGCTATACCCACAGTTTTAAATCGTGGGTACAGGTAAAAATTCCAATAGTGTCCCTAATAGGTTTGTCCATCGTACAATAAGTCATTTATAAGTACCAACTGATCCGTCACATCACATAAGATTATAAAACCTTTTTCAAACATTTCAAAATGCCAACCGGGCATTCACATTTGCAAAACCACATTTATTTTCCAATATTACAAAGCGCCAACCGGGCCTTATATCATGTCTATCTCAAATACACTTTCAAAACATTTCTCAACCATTCTCAAATTCGATACAAATAACCACTTTTAGGAACACAATGCCAAACATGTCTTTATTTCAAATCCAAATTTATTTCAAAACCAAGATGAAAACACACAACACACTTAAAGATGGCAAACATGCTTCCTCATCATTTAGAAACCAATCATACTTTATAGAACACCAAACGGGTCATAACTTTAAATACAATATTGAAACCACTTAATGTCATTTGGGGAGTCATGGAACCATTTTATAAGGGGGGGGGGGAGATGAGGAACCTTTTTAGAAAAGCCAAAGTTCAAGGAGAGAATCACCCTCAATGCCACCGTCATTTGAAATCCCATCCATGTGTGCACTCTGTGCACCCATGGATGTGCCAACATCCAATGGAACACTCCATGTGTCCATGAAACCCTCTATAATAATTTTCAAAAACACCACGTGCTCTTTAACCAAACCCAAATATTTCACATAATTGCAAGAGTTTGAATAACCCCTTTCAAAACATTCCACCACAACCATCAAGCCATATAAATTACCGGTTCACACACACAAAGTCAAATCCACAATCCAACCAATTTAATAAAACAATCCCAAGGGAAAAACCATCCAAATCATCCATGTTTTCTATCAAAACACAATTGGTATTTTATCAAACCCATTTGGTATACATACACATAGGCATAAACAAAGAATCACTTCGAAACCCATTTTTAGAAATTTATTCCAACAAGAAAACACTATAATAGGTTAACCATATGAATTATCAAGGTGAAAATCATATTTAAAAATCAATTGAGACACCCAAGCATCAACTAGATTAAATCGGAAAGGAAAAGTACGGAGACACCTACCTCAAAGGAGTGCGAAAGCGATGAAACCTTCAGAGATGAGAGATATTGGCCCCAAAGACCATTCGCACACCCTAGAATACAAATAAACACAACCCACACACAAAATCTAGACATTAGGGTTCATCCAAGAAAGAAACCCCCAAAGAAAAACCAAAGAATCAAGAGAGAGGAAGGGAAAGGGGAGAAAAAGGGGTCAAACCCTAAAAAATCACCTTAGAACTTCAATGTTGGATCTATGGAGGAGGAGAAGACAAGGAGAAGGGGATAGGGAGCACACTTCGTATGCCAAAAACAACCCAAGAGGAGGGGCTTAGTTTTGGGTTAAAAAGGAGAGAGAGAGGAAAATGGTTTTTAACTTCTGGGCCGATCGCATGATTTGGATTCACTATTTACTAAACTGTGCACCAACTGTGTTGTCACAACCTGTCCCCCAGGACCCGTGCTATGACTACCCCAAGCCCGCCTCCCAAATACTAGGGGCTAGTGACTAGCGCCGAAGGCATTAATCCACAAGTGGGAGACATTTTCCTGAGTACCTGTACACACGCACACAACTCCCAACCAAAGTTACTAGAAAGTAAAATCCAAGGAAACCATGCATGCAATCCACTAAGTAAAACACAACCAGAGTACAACAAAAAGTAAAGTAAAAAGTGTAAACTCGATCCAGTATACAAACCCACCAAAAGAAAAACAGAACAAAAGTAAAACTCCAAGTCCTTAAAGCTCGTCCGTCAGGAATCCTACCTGAAGGGTAGGTGAAGGGTAGCTGCCTGAAGCTGTAGAAGTGCACCTCATCTATTTGATCTCACTGAACACCACCAGGACCTAGTCCTCCCTAGACTCTGTCAAAGTGTCGATCGTCTGCACAAGACACGATACGTGTGAGCAAAGCCTGTGCAGGGGTGAGTAAAACAATACTCAGTAAGGGACCCCGAAACCACAAAGGTAAAGCATAAGAGAAAAACCACAAAGGAATGCAAAATCAACTCTACTCGGGTATATGCACATACATATACCATGAAAATCTAGATATAATCGTCTCAGCCACTAAGAAACATAAGGTCCTATCCTTATAATCAGTATCAAGAGTCTCACCGAAAATTTGAAAGGTAACACATAAATCAGGAGAATGTGCTCTACAAACTTAGCCATCCCTGATGGCACCATCTGATAGATACACTCCATCAGGAAAAACTCTACCATTCCTAATGGTATGTTTGAGAGAATGTGCTCCATCAGGAATATTCTACTAGGTCCAAATCTGGTGCCCAACACTAGAGGTATAATTGTCGCAGTCTTAGGCCCCATGCAAGACCAAGGAAACCCAAGTGAAGAGGCCCGCTCCTCATCATTGCACTCAATTGAGGGAGCACTGCTCCATACTAACCTGTGATACCTCAGTTGCTCCTGTAAGGAGTGTCCTGCACCTCAGTCTGTCAAGGGAGCACTAGATTTTATCTAGGTATCATTTTCATCAAGTGGATGGGCCCGCTCCTTGCTACTATGCCCGACAGCCGAGGGAGATCCATCACCAATCGAGGACCCACACCCTACCTGGTAGGGGAGTACTACTCAGTGACTAGAGGACCTGCGCCCTGGTACAACATGGGAGTAATACTCATGAATTACCCACACCCTATATCGGCAGGGGAGTACAACTTCATATATCAAGGACCCGTACCCTACCCGATAGGGGAATACCACTCAGTGACTAGAGGACCCGCACCCTGGTAATATAAGGGAGTACCGAATCTGTCAATTTTTTGACTATGGGGGACCTGCACCCTAGTACATTAGGAGAGTACTGACCCTAGGCTAGAGGACCCACTCCCTGGAACAACAGGAGAGTACCGACTCCACCGTAGCACTGCGTAAGGAGGACCTGCACCCTGGAACGACAGGGGAGTACCGAATCCTACAATAGAGGACCCGCTCCCTACCCGGTAGGGGAGTACCAAATCTATAAGCATTATATATGGAGGACCTGTGCCCTAGTATAATAGGGTAGTACTAACTCTAAGGATAGAGGACCTGCTCCTTAGCACAATAGGGAGTACCGACTCTTCCTTTATGAATTTCTCTGAGAACCTGCGTCTTAATCCTACAGGGGAGTATCACTGTCAGAGGAAACCACTCAAAGTAAAACAAACCCGCACCCAAAATGTAGGGAGTCTTGTATCTACCAAAGTAGAGGGATAAGGAGTACCTGTGCCTTGAATCATCAAGGGAGTAACCGTCCTAACATCTCATCAAAAGAATCACCCTGATTCTGCCCAAAGTCTGCTCGTACCGGGAGAGACTACTCTTCAAACTAAATAGTCCATCCTATAAATTTATCAAAAACTCACTTAGATTATCTCAAAAGGACTATCTCGTCACAAGGGTCCCAACACTATAGACGACTCATCAAACAAACGCTCCGTTTAGAAGTTACAACCGTTTTAGCGAAACAGGGGGTAGTTGGGTCCGGGTCTGGACCGACCCAGGTCTGACCCGACCCAAAGGGTCTAGCCCAGCCTACTGGGCTGCGATTTTGGCCCGTTGGGCTCAACCCACTGGGCCACAGGTCCGTCCCGGTCTGCCTAGCTAGGTGCGGCCCGCCAACAGCAACCCGATCCACCATTTGAGCAGGCCGACTCCTCCAGACCGGACATGGCTCTATCGTGTTCATCCTACCCCAAGCGGTGCCAGCTAGTGCCGCCACTTGAAGTCAACCAGTCCGCTCATGTGGATCAGTTCTTCCAGCAAGACCCGCGACAAGTTGCGGGTCCAGATCACACCACAACTTCTTCACACGACAACCACACGACTGCCATCATCCAACACAACCGTGGTGCACCACCCCATCGTCCGACATGTGGCAACCGTCGCCGGCGGGCTGACAGATTTTTTTGCGGGCCACCGAGCACACTCTGGTGGTCCGTTCTTCGATCTGAAGGGTGTTTCGAAACCATCAGGTCACGTTATTCATTGTCTAGGGTTTAAAATTTCTCCCCAACCCCTTTCGCCAAGAAGCGCTTGATTTACGACATCTCTCGCACCACCTCGATCCATCCTTCGTCATCGTTGTCACACCTTCATCATTACGCCAATAAAGGTTGCACAACGACCAACTACTCATCATCCTATAGAGAATGAGAAGAATATGTGTCAAGGGGGGAGAGGAAAACCAAACAAAAAAGTGAGGAACAGATCTCCTCCATCATTCCTCACAACGTTGATCCGCTCCCGTTAGAAGGATAAATGAGTCAAATCAAATACAATTAATTTATAAAATGATTTACTCCCCAAAGACAATCCTGATAGAAAAATCCCTCCCGCAAGAACGATCGAACCGTGGGTCAACCTGTTTGTGGGTTGATCCATGTTCATCATTTAAAACCAAGAATGGGGAAAAGAAAGAAATTTAAATAACAACCCCTACCTGGGTCGGATCGTTCGTTGGTGATGAACGATGTCGCTACATTCGTCGTTCCGCGATCCTTTGTTTACGGTCATTAGTCGATCATTATTGGTGACGATCCGTTCAAAGGGGGTTGACGTTCATCTTCGTCACCCACTAGAGTTTTGGAGTATAACTAGGATTGTGCCAACAATCCTGCATTGTCTGCTTGGCCATTAAAGGATGAAATGTGAATCAACATTTCAGTTACATTTCTATTACGAAGTCATTATGCTGTTTCATTTAATGAAACAAAGTATTCAGTTTCTATTGGTTGGAAAACCATTGGGCTGCAACGATTTGAAAATTTAGAAAAATAAAACAAAACATGTTTATTATTTTTTTAACTTTTTCTTTAAAAAATCCGAAAAAATAACTATTTCAGTCGACCTTCACTGGTCGAAGTTAAGTCCTTTCTAGGTGAATCCCGCCATTCTGAGTTCAATGGTGCCCTCATATTTTTGATCTGAGGACTGGTTAAAAAGATAAAAAAACCTGCCTGCACGTTTAATTAATAAACTTTTAAAAAGGTTTGAAAATCCATTCCGGAAACTCCGAGTCTCAGAATTACATGTCATCTAAGAGCCTGGTCTCGTAAAAAATCCCATTTAAATTTGAAAAAAAATCCATGGAATTCCAGGACATTACATTTTCCCCACCTTAAGGCTTTTCATCCCTGAAAAGAAAAATCCAAAACTCAAGGGAAGAAAATTGTGTTCATCAAGGGTCTCTGCGCTGCTTACAAGCACGCACCTCGAGAAACCACCAAGATTGACCACTTTCATGTTCAACTCCTACTAGTTCAACATCATGCAACAACAGGCACATGTCTCTTTAGCTATGACAAGTGGGAAAATAAATAAGAACTCTGATCCATTTGTAGTCGTGGGGGTCTAGTGGCTCACCCCATGCTAACCTGACATAGATACAAACAGAAACCCACAATTCACATCCACCCCGAGATGAACTATGCTAAAGCATCCATAAAAGTTATGCATTCAAGGTTGACACTAAACACGCAGGGGAATTTATGAACAAAACAGGGTTGCCCACGAGTGAATGTTGGGTCTTACTAGGCCCTCTATCTACAACCACCAGCAGCCACACAACTTACCAAAACAAGAACACTACCACACCTACTAGTGATATCCCAACTGAGTATTGATGGTACACAACCATTTCATACCGCGAAAACATCATGGGGTCTAACTCTGCCACCACAGAACGATCCAAAATAAGACTCTTTGTGAGAGTCCACCATGTGCTTCTTGGTTTTCCCTTTCACCGCAAGGGAAAAACCTTCTTTACCATCATAGACACAACACATAATTTGCCTAATATCGTCAATCCAGGTATGAATGGTAGTATTACACACTAAGAATGACATCATAAGGCCTCGACGCCATGACTAAGAGATCCCAACCGCAACTCTTGCCTCCAAGAGTCAGGTCACACTATCAGCGCCAGTGTGTGATCAACGGGTATCCTCCAAGAGAAGTCTCTAAGAATGAGGGTCAAGTCCATGGTCCAACCAGAACCTCAAAGTCTCAAACATAACTTTCAGAAAAAGGAGAACATCCAACACTTGTGTCTATTTAAAAAGGCATCCAAAAGAAAAGACACAGATCGTACCTCAAATTCCTCCTGGATCTTATTGGTCATAATCCAAGATCATATGCAACTATCCTCTCCCACACCCTCCAACTCCCTGAGCCCAGCATGGACCACTTGGGGGTGGTGGTAGCAAAGATGCAAACTGCCTACCACCTCCTGTTACTCATCCAACTCCTCTACCTTTCCCCCCATCTTGCGGAACTCCATGCTCCAAGCGATATCTCTTCCAAAGAGACTCATCTTCTGGCTCCCTCTCAGTGGCACGATGAGTCATACAATCTATAGCGAGATTCCCCTATCCATTGCAAGCGTAACACTGCCTCTCCTATGACTGATCTGCTCACTGGCGTTGCTCCTGCGCCACAAACCCATGTGTCTGTGTTCGGGCATGGGTATGCCACCTATGCCGTGATCCTGTCACCTGTTGTCTACTAGCTCCAGCAGACACCTCTACCTTGGGACCTATGCTATAGGTCACATCCATCTGCTCCTCTTTCAAGTAGCTCTCAACTATCAAGGCTTGCTCTAGCACTCCAACATACGTCAGAATTCCAAGGGGTATCACCGATGCCTTGATCTCCTGACGTAGTCCCTGCTCGAAGGTCTAGGCCCTAAAGTAAGGGACCCGCACCATATCTATAGATTAGCAAGAAAGATCTGTGAATCTCTCCGAGTACTCTACTACCATCATGATGCCCTACCATAGGTGTAACAGCTCCTGTATACGCACATAGCATAAAGTTTCTGGAAAGAACTCCTCCTTGAAGTCGTGCTCAATGTCAATCCAAGTGAGGGTCACCTCCTCATGCATCTGGATCACCAAGCTCCACCATCGTCCTACTAAGACCTGTAGAAGTCTCATGACTATAAGTTCCATATGGTTGGGAAATGTCCTCACTAAGCAAAAGACTCATGTAACCACCTTAAGACAATCCTCAACTACCTGAGGATCTGTCTCACCTCGAAACCTGGGAGGTCTCTACATTTGGAACTTGTGTAGTGCACTCAGCCTGCACGCATCCTCCACTGGTAGCGCTGGTATAAATTGATGATCGATGGGTGGTTTCATCACTGGTGCACCACCTAGAGGTAATGCCTTAGATTCAGTTCCATGCACTGAAGCCTCCAATCGGGGTAAATCATCATCACAACCACGTTGTAGAATCCTATATGGATGTCGTTGTGGTGAAATCCTGAAATATATCAAGATGAACCATGGTTAAAGAGTATATCTAGATATCTAACTCGATAAGAACATGGAAAGCACAACCATTCCTACATGATGCATGTACCCTTTATTTCCCCACAACCAGTGTTTCTATGTACCAAGTCAGAAAAAAGGTGTCCAGAGTCCTGGGGTATGGATACGTCGGCCGCTGCACCAACACCGGAGTCCCTGGACTAAAATCCAAACTTAAAACACTTAACACTATTTCCCAAAACCAAAAACAATAGACCCTTGGTCTTTGAGGTAGAACCGATCACCTCTGATACCAATTTGTCACGAACCGTCCCCTGAGGCCCGTGCCATGACTACCCCAAGAACGCCTCCCAAAGACCAGGGGCTAGAGACCAGCACCAAAGGCATTATTCCACAAGTGTGATGCATTTTCCTGAGTACCTGTACACATGCACACAACTCCTAGCCAAAGGTACTAGAAAGTAAAATCCAAGGAAACCATGCATGCAATCCACTAAGTAAAATAAAACCAAAGTACAATGGAAAGTAAAGTACTAGGTGAAAACCTGGGCCAGTATAAAATCCCACCAAAAGAAAAATAGAACAAAAGTAAAACTCCAAGTCCCTAAAGCTCATCCACCACGAAGACTACCTGAAGGGTAGGTGAAGGGTATGCCTAAATCTATAGAAGTGAACCTCGTCTGTCTGATCTCACTGAACACCACCAGGCCCCGGTCCTCCCTGGACTCCGTAAAAGCATCGGTCATCTGGACAAGACATGACACGTGTGGAAAAAACCTGTGTAGGGGTGATTAAAACAATACTCAGTAGGGGACCCCGAAACCAAAAAGGTAAAGCACAAGAGAAAAACCACAAAGGAATGCACAGTCAACTCTACTTGGGTATATGCCCAAACATATACCATGAACATCCATATATACTCATCTCAGACACTAACATAAGGTCCCATCCTTAAAACCAGCATCAGGATTCTCACTAAAGATTCGAATGGTAATACATAAACAAGGAGAACACGCTCTATGAACTTAGCTATCCCTGATGGCACCGTCTGAGAGATACACTCCATCAGGTACAACTCTACCATTTCTAATGGTATGTTTGAGAGAATGTGCTCCATCAGAAACATTCTACTAGGTCCAAATCTAGTGCCCAACACTAGAGGTCTATTCATCGTAGTCTTGCGCCCCATGAAAGACTAAAGAAACCCAAGTGAAGAGGCCCACTCCTCATCACTGTGCTCAGTTGAGGGAGCAATTCTATATACTAACTTGCGATACCTTCGTAACTCATGTAAGGAGTGGATCGCACCTCAGTCCGTCGAGGGAGCACTAACTCCTATCTGGGTATCGATTTCATCAAGTGGATGGGCCCGCTCCTCACTACAATGCTCGACAGCCGGGGGAGATCCATCTCCAATCGAGGACCCACCCCTACCTGGTATGGGAGTACTACTCAGTGACTAGAGGACTTACGCCCTGGTACAACAGAGGGGTACTATTCATAAAGGACTCACACCTTGTATCTACAGGGGAGTACAACTTTATATATCGAGGAACCACACCCTACCTGGTAGGGGAGTACCACTCAGTGATAAGAGGACCCGCACCCTGGTAATATAATGAAGTATCGACTCTGTCAGTTTGTTTGCTATAGGGTACCCACACCCTTGTACGTTAGGGGAGTGCCAACCCTAGGCTAGAGAACCCGGTCCCTAGCATGGTAGGGGAGTACCAACTCTACTGTATCACTACGTAAGGAGGTTCCGCACCCTGGAATGATAGGGGAGTACCAACTCCTACAATAGAGGATCCGCTCCCTACCTAGTAGGGGAGTAATGACTCTATAAGAGTTAGATATGGAGGACCAGAGCCCTATTCCAATAGGGGAGTACCGACTCCAAGGATAGAGGGCCCACTCCCTAGCACGATAGGGGAGTACCGACTCTTCCTTTACGAACTTCTCTGAGAACCCGCGTCCTAATCCTACAGGGGAGTAACACTGTCGGAGGAAACCACTCAAAGGAAAACAAACCCACACCCAAAATGTGGGGAGTCCTATCTCTACCAAAATAGAGGGATAAATAGTACATGCGCCTTGAGTCATCACGGGAGTAACCGTCCTAACATCTCATCATAAGAATCACCCTGATTCTGCCCAAAGTCTGCTCGTACCGGGAGAGCCTACTCTTCAAACCAAATGGCCCGTCCTCTAACTTTATAAAAAAACTCACTTAGAGTATTTAAAAATTACTTTCTCTTCTCAAGGGTCCCAACACTATTGACGGATCATCAAACAGATGCTCCATTTAGAAGTTACGGTCATTTTAGCGAAACATGGGCTGGTTGGGTTCAGGTTTGGTCTCACACGATCGAGCTGACCCATCCTGGAGTCCACCAACCTGACCCGGGTCCGACCCGTCCCAATGGTCCCGAACCAGCCCACCTGACTGGGTGCGGCCTTACAACAACAACCCGAACGACCATTTGAGCGGGCCGAATCTTCAAGATCGGATGTGACTCTGCCACGTCCGTCCCGCCCCAGGCGGCGCCAGCTGGCGCCGCCACCTCAACTCAACTGGTTCGCTCACGCAAACCAGTTCTTCCAGTAAGACTCGCAACAAGCCGTAGGTCCAGATCATGCCACATCTTCGGCCATGGCTCCTTCACGTGGCATCCGTACAACTCCTTCACACGATAGCTGCGCAGCTACCGCTGTCCAGCACCACTACGGTGCGCCGCCCCACCGTCTGACATGCAGCCACTACTGCATGCTGGTGCACTGACATATTTTTCTGCGAGCCACCAGATGTGATCCACTGGTCTATTATTTGATCCTAAGGGTGTTTTGGAACCCTCGGGTTGCATTCTTCATCACCTGAGATTCCACACTTCATCACGACCCCTTTCTCCAATAAGTGCTTGATTGGAAGCATCTCTCGCACCGCCTCAATCCGTCCATTTTCATCGTCGTCGCACCTCCATCGTCATTGTGCCAAGAATGGTTGCGCAATGACTGATTGTTCTTCATCCCATGAAGAACGTGAAGAACCTGCATCAAGGAGGGAGAGGAAAACCAAACAACAAAGTGAGGAACAAACCTCTACTGCTGTTCATCACGACACTGATCCACTCCCATTAGAAGAATCAAAAGGTCAAATCAAATGCAATTAATTTATGAAATTATTTACTCCCCAAAGATAATCCTGATAGAAAAATATCTCCTGCAAGAACGATTGAACTACGGGTCAACCTGTTTGTGGGTTGATATGCGTTCGTCGTTTAAAAACAAGAGTGGGGAAAAGAACAAAATTTAAATAACAACCCCTACCTGGGTCAGATCGTTCATTGGTGATGAATGGTGTCGCTACATTCATTGTTCTGTGATCCTCTGTTTACATTTGTTGGTCGATCGTTGTTGGTGATGATCCATTCGAAGGGGGTTGGTGTTCGTCGTTGTCACCCACCAGAGATTTGGAGCAGAACCGAGATTGTGCCAACAATCCTGCATTGTTTGCTTGGCCATTAAAGGACAAAACGCGAATCGTCATTTCAGTTAAGTTTCTATTGTGAATTCGTTACACTATTTCATTTAATGAAACACCATATTTAGTTTTTCGTGGTTGGAAAACCATTGGGCTGAAACGATTTGAAAATTCAGAAAAATAAAATAAAACAAGTTTATTTTTTTAACCTTTTCTTTAAAAAGCCCAAAAAATAACTTTTTCGGTCAACCAATTTTGGTCGAAGTTAAGTCCTTTATAGGTGAATCATGCCATTCTGAGTTCAACGGTGCCCTCATATTTTTGATCTGAGTACTGGTTCAAAAGATAGAAAAACCCGTTCACACGTTTAATTGATGAACTTTAAAAAAGGTTCAAAAATCCATTTTGGCCACTTCAATTCTCAGAATTATGTGTTGTCTCAGAGCCTGGTCTTGTAAAAAATACCATTTAAATTTGAAAAAAAATCCATGGAATTACGGGAAATTTCATGTATGGTATCCACTACACAAGTAAGAACTACCCACATGACCAACCCACACGGTTTGGCCTACCATGTGAAAACTGTGAGGTAGCTTCTGCATAAGAGAGGACTGACTGCATGACTAGGCCGCACGATTTGACTGACCGTGCTAAAATTGTGTGGTAGCTTCTGTCCACCTATAAGACCCACCACATGGGTACATGGGCTAGTCCACATGGTTTCCACCAACCATGAGGTGCCCATGACCAGGATAAAAAAGCATCTTGACTTCAAAAAATTCAAAAATTTCAAACAGTACTCAACCCAAACCTCAACTGAAAAGATCCATGAACAAGAAAAGAATAAAATAAAGGAGTATCCAAGATCGGGGTGTGATAATTCTCCTCACCATAGACACTTTCTGCCCCTGAAAAGTCACCCAGATGAAATTCAAAACAAACTCGAGTCCATGCCTGATCAAAACCAATAGAAAACCATAAACCTCAGGGTGACCATTTTCTCCACGAGTCACACCCAACCGTTCAAGAAGAAACCACAACATAAGAATGAGGAAAGAACACAAGGGGGGTTCTCCCCACCACAAGAGATCAGCTAACATGGAATCTTTAAAAGCCAAACACCACCTCCAAAACTTAAATAAGAAACCCACTACAGAGTGAACCGAAAAATCAAGACCCTAGAAACTAACTCAACTTATCCACACTATCCAAAAAACACCCTTACCACAACCAGTAACTAGAGAACTCCCAACATAGAATGAACCCCCAACACTAGGGTAAACCCATGAAAAGAACTGAAACCAAAGGGCTAAGTGTACTACCAAAAACATCATCCATTAATTCCCACAAAACTCAAACACCTCCAAATGAGCACCACGAAAAATGAGACCAACCCACATAAGGGTTAAAAACACTCAAAGAAAAATGAACGATTCTAGAAGCCACATTAAAATGAACACAACCACTTAGATCACAAAAGATAAAATTCATCTCACTTTTAAAATGGAAGATGAACTTAAAATAACAACAAAAACTAGGAAACTTTGAATATCTCCACTTTAAAATGAGCAACGAACTGCGCTAAGGTTTTCCACACACCCCCGAAAAAACTTGACTATGCACAAGATTCACTCCGAGGCCTATGGATGAAGCCTTGATGACTGAAGTATCTCTCACCTCACAGTCAGAAACTAGCATCCTCTGATCACAACATCTTCTTCAGGCGATGTAACGACCCAAAATTTTGAATAAATTTTGCTTCCTAGCTTTGTGTGTTATTTTATTTTATACTCAACAAAACTATTTCATTTAATAAAATGAGTATAATTAAAATAAGACCATTGAAAACGAAATGTTGTGATTATTTTCTATAAATACAAGTGATCTTGATTAATTAATATAGAAAGAAAATTCAATGGCCCCATCCAGTAGTCTCGGGCCGATCAAAGCCCATCTGACAGAACTCGGGAAGGAGGTAGCACCTTTGGGCTTTATTCTGGACCAAACCCAAGCCGAACTTCATCATGTGAAGATGGAACAAAATCGCCTTCACGAGAAGTTCAAGCTAATAGAAATCACTACTTGGGAAAAGTTGGCCGAGCCGCCCCATGATTCTATCACCCTAGCACACCTTACTCTTAGATCCTATGCTGGTGTTATAAGGGGTTATGTAATGAGACCATAACTGCCTTGTGTAATCCTTTGATTTAAATAAAAATTGTGATTTATTCTTATGATGAAGTTTGTGAATTTTCAAATGTCTAGATAAATATAGTATGCATATTATTGATGAATTTTAGAAAAATGATATTTTAAAAATATTTATTTAAACCTTAAATAATTAAAAATGTGTAATGATTTTCAAAAAATGGTCTTCTACAGTTGTGTTCAGTATGAAATTTAGAGTCTAATAAGATCAACTTAATTTTTGATGAAAAGTAAATTATGAATAGTTATTTTACGCTTAGGATTAGTAATGTGACCAAATAAAGTAGTAATTTCACTTAAAGAAAGTAATAATATAATTTATGCACCTTGATTAAGTAATGTGATTCAATAAAATAGGTAAATAACTATTTAGGAAATTATTGGTTAAGTATTAATTTTTTCAGGTGAATATTGTTTTTTATTTAAAAATTAAATTAAAAATATTTAGAAAATTATTTTCATAAAATGAAGTTCATTTTTGAAATCAGAGCCTCGATATTTGGTTAAGGTGAATTTTTGGGACTTTTTTGAAACAGTTGAATTTTTAGTGAATAGTGTTTTTATTTAAAAATTAAATTAAAAATATTTAGAAAATCATTTTCATAAAATGGAGTTCATTTTTGAAATCAGAGCATCGATATTTGGTTAAGGTAAAATTTTGTGTTTTTTTGAGAAAGTTGAATTTTTTAGTGAATAGTGAATTTTCAGTTTAGAGTTTTGGGTGTTTAATGACATCATTAAGGATGTAATAATTATGCAATAATTCTGGTCGACTTATGAATAGTACGATAAGTTATGAGGTTTACCAAGTGGCCAATACCATGGGAAAGCCCATGGTTTTTCCAATACCACCAATGAGGTGTCCCTTGGCCATTAATGTCTTGTCCCCTCACTTCCCCTATAAATACCAAGCCAATCTCTCATCCTTTTCATTTCCAAATCCTCCCCAATGAAGTTCTGGTCTCTTTACCTCCCAAGGAGTCCTCCCAAGGTTCCCTCAAGCCTCCCAAGGTCCCGACCTTCAAGATTTTGAAGTTACTCTTCAAGGTAAGGGATCCTACCTCTCTCTTTCTTTTCATGTATTCTCCTTTATGTCATTTATTTTAAGCTCCATGTTCTTATGTTGGGGATATTATTTTATATTAATACTACTCTCCTTTTCATTTTCATACTATGAGATACCCCCACTTTCTCTCATCAATTTATTTTAAGAATGTTTAAGTGGCGCCGTAAGGCTGCCGAATTTTTGTAAGGGATTCTTTCACCCTTCTCATTTTCAAGTTCTACTTTCATGTCAAGTCTTTAAAGTTTTTTTATTATGTTTGGGTATGATATATATACCCACCATACTTTTATTTTATGTTAATATGATGAGATACCCTATTTTATCTCATCAATTCATTTTTTGAAGTTTTAAGTGACGTCGTTTGGCTGCCGAATTTTCATAAGAGAAATCTTATTTTTGTCTTCCTTCCATGTTTTTCATTTCATATGGTATGGATTTAAAATTTCATTACCATGTTCTTATATGCTTTATATTCTTTCCCTCTACAGTTTTATGGATCATTTATGAGTGGGTGACCCATGTCCCCTCTCTTTTCAATGTTTTCTAAAACCCTGCAACATAGCTGTTATGCTGCTGAATTTTCGTCTCAAAATGTCTCTCTATTTTTCTCAAATTATTTTATTTTATTAAGTGAATAATCAAATATCTTTATTCTACAAGGGTAATCACATATATATCAAAATTTTCTATTTTAAATTCTGGAATTTACATACATGAGACCCGCTTTCCTTTCTCGTGGGTTTAAAGTGACATAAAGATCAGGTCTTTAAAGCAGTTTTTAAAATGTTATGACTATGAAACGAAACCCATTTATTTTATGATATATGAGTTATTTATGAAATGATTGATGATGATATATTTGGATCACATGATAATAAAGACAAATTAAGGGTGCACCCTGATAGCGCTCCAATGCATTGGGTAAAGACTTAATCTCTAGAGATGACCATTTTAACGATACCTTGGTGAATAACCTTGGTAAATTTTTAATGACACCTTGGGGATGGACCTTAGTGATACAGAAATGATTGTATTTGTTAAATGTTGTAGCCACATCTTCAAGTTATTAAACACGTTATTTTTATTATGATATGCCACATGATCTCTTTCTCATGCCTTAAAATTATTTATCATGACTTTATTGATGTATCTCAAGTTCACATGTAAAATGTTTCTCTTGTTTCCCTTACTAGGCCTTATGCTCACCCTTTCCTTTGATGTATGCTCCCAGGTTATGAGATGCTATAATGAACTTAGGATAAACAATGAATAAGTCTTACAAGTGGTTTAGAATAATGTTTTATGTTGTTCTCATGTTTTATGTTCTGGATTTCCAAGACACTAGACTTTAAAGATCCCCTGTTTATAAAATGTAATGAAATGTTATGTAATAAAAAAGCGGGATTCTATAGTTGGTATCAAAGGATATTTTAGTTATTTATGTAAATTAGGATATGAAAAATTTAGGAAGAACTCTATAGAAAAGTTTAAATATAGGAAATCTTCCTGGTATTTTGGTGAGTATTGAGTAAGTAGTTTATCAAGAAAATACATCCCTATCTAGATACGAGCAGGTAGAGGTGGCTCTGGCACAAATGTACATAGGGGTAAAACCTGAAAACACCGCTTTGAGCTAGACTCGAACGGGAACTGGTACACGACAACGGGCCTTGCTGCACTCTTGGTTACAAAACTCTCAGGGGATATGTTTGGTTAATCACAAGCTTTTTTATGAAACATTATGAATGAATTATAGAAAAATGTAATTTATCTAAGCATGAAGTTTTAAGACATAAAATCCTTTTTAGTTAAAAGATTCATAAATGAAATAAGTTTCTCATGAAGGATTTATTCTTTTAGAAAATTTCTCCATCATCTAGGAATATATTGACGTATTTGCTGAGGAGTTACCCAGACCTTCCTCAAAAAGAGAGGTAGAGTTCTCCATCGAACTCATACCTGGATCTCATCCGATGTCAAAGACCCCCTATAGGATGGAAAATGTGAAGATAGAGGAATTAAAGAAAAAACTATGAGATCTTTTGGAGAATGGGTTTATCCAAACAAGTGTGTCTCCTTGGGGAGCATCAGTTCTCTTTGTGAATAAGAAGGATGGATCAATGCAGATATGCATTGATTATAGAGAACTGAATGGGATCACGGTGAAGAAAAAATACTCTCTTCCAATAATTGATGACTTATTTTACCAACTTCGTGGGACTCAATTATTCTCTAATATTGATCTTCATTATGATTATCATCAATTGATGGTGAAGAATGATGATATTCCAAAAACTTCCTTTTGATCAATATATGGGCATTATGAGTTTGTCTTTATGCCCTTCGGACTAATGCACCTACTATTTTTTTATGGATCAAGAATAAGTTTATTTTGGAAACTTATGTTTTATCAAATGTATATCCTTCGTATAGGAAAATGATTTGGTGATTAAATAATAAAGGTTATTTTGGACGATGTTTTCTCTTTTGGAGTACTATATGCCTGAGTGAAATAAAATACTATAGGATTTAATTTGAGGAAGAATGATTAATTTTTTTTGTAGGAATTTATGTATTTATTGTGGACATATGGTGATTTGGGTTATTTCTGGAAAATGATGAACCTAGCATAGAGAATATATGAATAGGTTAATTACACTTTAGTATGATACTTTAATAGTAGTCGATGTTATTTGGAGATAAATGTTAAGATTTTTTGGGGAAGAATATGTGATTAAATCCTTATGAGTTTTGGGTTCCAATATTAGTTTGGATTATTCTGAAGAATTTTAAGGATGGTTGTGTATTGAATGGTCTTTCTGGAACTTTGGGTACTTTTGTTGAATTTTGGATATTAATAGTAATATTTCTTTTTATAAAGGATTATCATTTTTGGGGATTATATGATCTCATACTAACCTTTTTAGTTTTAGTTGATGACTAAAGACAATGGAAAAATATAGTTATTCTTTTATGGATAATGTGATTCTCTAGAAGATGATTCTTGTCCTTTTGATGAGACCAAGTCTTTTTGAATGCTCATTGTTTAGAGAAAAGATTAGTCTTGGTGGAAACTTATTAAGGGATGAAACTCTACTTGAAGGTAAATATATTTCCTTATATTTTTATTTTATGTAGTAAATTAATTCCTCAAAATTATGAAAAGTAACGTAAACCAAAAACATTGTTGGTTTACATTTCCTACTAGGTAATCAAAGACCGTTTAACACATCTGAAGTTTGTGATATTCTTGTGGTTAATTTTCTCCTAATCATGTTTTCTATCACTCTCCATCAAAACTTGACCCTTTGTTTTCTCTTTCATATCCATGTTTTCCTACATGGAATCCTAATATGGGTTAACTCAGGTGACCTTTTTACTTCCCTTTCTTTATTTTAAAGTAATAGTTTTACTAACTCTTTTACGATGTGGGACTTTCAACGAAATTTCCAAGCCCAAATTTTAAAATTGCAAGGACATAATTTCTTAAGGGGGGAAGATTGTAATGACCCAAAATTTTGAATAAATTTTGCTTCCTAACTTTGTGTTTTATTTTATTTCATACTCAACAAAACTATTTCATTTAATAAAATGAGTATAATTAAAATAAGACCATTGGAAACTAAATGTTGTGATTATTTTCTATAAATACAAGTGATCTTGATTAATTAATATTTAAAGAAGATTCAATGGCCCCATCCAGTAGTCTCGGGCTGATCGAAGCCCATATGACAGAACTCGGGAAGGAGGTAACACCTTTGGGCTTTGCTCTAGACCAAAACCAAGCCGAACTTCATCGTGTGAAGCTAGAACGGAATTTCATTCACGAGAAGTTCAAGCTGATAGAAATCACTACTCAGGCAATGTTGGCTGATCCGCCCCAAGATTCTATCACCCTAGCACACCTTACTCTTAGATCCTATGTTGGTGTTATAAGGGGTTATGTAACGAGACCATAACTGCCTTGTGTAATCCTTTGATTTAAATAAAAATTGTGATTTCTTCTTATGATGAAGTTTTTGAATTTTTAAATGTATGGATAAATATAGTGTGAATATTATTGATGAATTTTAGAAAAAGGATATTTTAAAAATATTTCTGTAAACCTTAAATAATTAAAACTGTGTAATGATTTTCAAAAAATGGTCTTCTACAGTTGTGTTTAGTATGAAATTTGGAGTCTAATAAGATCCACTTAATTTTTGATGAATAGTAAATCATGAATAGTGATTTTACGCTTAAGATTATTAATGTGACCAAATGGAGTAGTAATCTCACTTAAAGAAAGTAATAATATAATTTAGGCACCTTGATTAAGTAACGTGATTCAATAAAATAGGTAAATAACTGTTTCAGAAATTATTGGTTAAGTATTAGTTTTTTCAGGTGAATAGTGTTTTTTATTTAAAAATTAAATTAAAAATATTTATAAAAATATTTTCATAAAATGGAGTTCATTTTTGAAATCAGAGCATCGATATTTAGTTAAGGTGAATTTTTGGGATTTTTCTGAAACGGTCGAATTTTCAGTGAATAGTGTTTTTATTTAAAAATTAAATTAAAAATATTTAAAAAATTATTTTCATAAAATGGAGTTCATTTTTGAAATCAGAGCATCGATATTTGGTTAAGGTGAAATTTTGGGTTTTTTGAGAAAGTTGAATTTTTCGGTGTATAGTGAATTTTCAGTTTAGAGTTTCGGGTGTTTAAAGACATCATTAAAGATGTAATAATTATGAAATAATTCTGGTCGACTTATGAATAGTAATATAAGGTATTATGTTTCCTAAGTGGCCAATACCATGGGCAAATACCATGGTCAAACCCATGGTTTTTTCAATACCACCAATGAGGTGTCCCTTGGCCATTAATGTCTCGTCCCCTCACTTCCCCTATAAATACCAAGCCAATCTCTCATCCTTTTCATTTACCAATCCTCCACAACAAAGTTCTGGTCTCTTTACCTCCCAAGAAGTCCTCCCAAGGTTCCCTCAAGCCTCCCAAGGTCCCGACCTTCAAGCTTTTGAAGTTACTCTTCAAGGTAAGAGATCCTACCTCTCTCTTTCTTTTCATGTATTCTCCTTTATGTCATTTATTTTAAGCTCCATGCTCTTATGTTGGGGATATTATTTTATATTAATCCTACTTTCCTATTCATGTTCATATGATGAGAGACCCCCTATTGCTCTCATCAATTCATTTTAAGAATGTTTAAGTTGCACCGTTAGGCTGCCGAATTTTTGTAAGGGATTCTTTCACCCTTCTCATTTCAAGTTCTATTTTCATGTCAAGTCTTTCAAGTTCCTTTTTATTATGTTGGGGTATGATCTATATACCCATCATACTTTTCTTTTATGTTCATATGATTAGATACCCTATTTTATCCCAATAATTCATTTTTTGAAGTTTTAAGTGACGCCGTTAGGCTGCCGAATTTTCATAAGAGAAATCTTATTTTTGTCTTCCTTCCATGTTTTTCATTTCATATGGTATGGATTTAAAATTTCATTACCATGTTCTTATATCCTTTATATTCTATCCCTATTCTGTTTTATGGATCATTTATGATTGGGTGACCCATGTCCCCTCTCTTTTTAATGTTTTCTAAAACCGTGCAACATAGCTGTTATGCTGCTGAATTTTCGTCTCAAAATGTCTCTCTCTTTTTATCAAATTCTTTTATTTTATTAAGTGAATACTCAAAGATATTAATTCTACAAGGTTATTCACATATATATCAAAATTTTCTATTTTAAATTCTGGAATTTACATACATGAGACCCGCTTTCCTTTCTCGTGGGTTTAAAGTGACATAAAGATGAGGTCTTTAAAGCAGTTTTTAAAATGTTATGACTATGAAACTAAACCCATTTCTTTTATGATATATGAGTTATTTATGAAATGATTAATGATGATATATGTGTCTCACATGATAATAAATAAAAATTAAGGGTGCGCCCTAATAGCGCTCCAATGCATTGGGTAAAGGCTTAATCTCTAGAGATGACCATTTTAACGATACCTTGGTGAATAACCTTGGTAAATTTTTAATGAAACCTTGGGATAGACCTTGGTGATATGGAAATGATTGTCTTTGTTAAATGTTATATCCACATCTTCAAGTTATGAAACAGGTTATTTTTATTATGATATTCCTCATGATCTATTTCTCATGCCTTAAAGTTATTTATCATGACTTTATTGATGTATCTCAAGTTCACATGTAAAATGTTTCTCTTGTTTCCCTTACTGGGCCTTCTGCTCACCCTTTCCATTGATGTATGCTCCCAGGTTATGAGATACTATAATGAACTTAGTATGAACAATTAAGAAGTCTTACAAGTGGTTTAGAAGAATGTTTTATGTTGTTCTCATGTTTTATGTTCCTGATTTCCAAGACACTAGACTTTAAAGATCCTCTGTTTATAAAATTTAATGAAATGTTATGTAATAAAAATGCGGGATGCTATAGTTGGTATCAAAGGATAGTTTATTTATTTATGAAAATTAGGATATGAAAACTTTAGGAAGAACCCTATAGAAAAGTTTAAATATAGGAAATCTTCCTGGTATTTTGGTGAGTATTGAGTAAGTGGTTTATCAAGAAAATACATCCCTGTCTGGATACGAGCAGGTAGAGGTGGCTCTCACACAGATGTACATAGGGGTAAAACCCGAAAACACCGCTTTAAGCTAGACTCGAATGGGAACTGGTGCACAAAAACGGGCCTTGCTGCACTCTTGTTTACGACACTCCCAGGGGATATGTTTGGTTAATCGCAAGTTTTTTATGAATCATTTTGAAGGAATTATAGAAAAATGTAATTTGTCTAAGCATGAAGTTTTAAGACATAAAATACTTTTTAGTTAAAAAATTCTTAAATGAAATAAGTTTCTCACGAAGGATTTATTCTTTTAGAAAATTTCCCCATCATCTAGGAATACGTTGACCTATTTCCTAAGGAGTTACCCGGACCTTCCCCAGAAAGAGAGGTAGAGTTATCCATTGAACTCATACCTGGATCTCATCCGATGTCCAAGACCCCCTATAGGATGGAAAATGTGGAGCTAGAGGAATTAAAGAAACAAATCTGAGATCTTTTGGAGAATGGGTTTATCCGACCAAGTGTGTCTCCATGGGGAGCACCGGTTCTCTTTGTGAAGAAGAAGGATGGATCGATGCAACTATGCATTGATTATAGAGAAAGAAATGGGATCACAGTGAAGAAAAAATACTCTCTTCCAAGAATTGATGACTTATTTGACCAACTTCGTGTGACTCAATTCTTCTCTAAGATTGATCTTTATTCTGGTTATCATTAATTGAGGGTGAAGAATGATGATATTCCAAAAACTGCCTTTCGATCAAGATATGGGCATTATGAGTTTGTTGTTATTCCCTTCAGACTAATGCAATTTCTATTTTTTTATTGATCAAGAATAATTTGATTTTGGAAACTTATGTTTTATCAAATGTATATCTTTCATATAGGAAAATGATTTGGTGATTAAATGATAAAGGTTATTTTGGAAGATGTATTCTCTTTGAAAGTACTATATGCCTGAGTGAAATAAAATACTACAGGATTTAATTTGAGGAGGAATGGTTGAATTTTTTTTGTAGGAATTTATGTATTTATTGTGGACATATGGTGATTTGGGTTATTTATGGAAAATGATGAACCTAGCATAGAGAATATATGAATAGGTTAATTACACTTTAGTATGAGACTTTAATAGTAGTCGATGTTATTTAGAGATAAATGTTAAGATTTTTTTGGGGAAGAATATGTGATTAAATCCTTATGAGTTCTGGGTTCCAATATTAGTTTGGATTATTCTGAAGAATTTTGAGGATGGTTGTGCATTGAATGGTCTTTCTGGAACTTTGGGTACTTTTGTTGAATTTTGGAGATTAATAGTCATGTTTCTTTTTATAAAGGATTATCCTTTTTGGGGATTATATGATCTCGTACTAACCTTTTTAGTTTTAGTTGATGACTAAAGACAAGGGAAAAATATATTTATTCTTTTGTGGATTATGTGATTCTCTAGAAGATGATTCTTTTTCTTTTGATGAGACCAAGTCTTTTTGAATGCTCATTATTTGGAGAAAAGATTAGTCTTGGTGGAAACTTATTAAGGGATGAAACTATACTTGAAGGTAAATATATTTCCTTATGTTTTTATTCTATGTAGTAAATGAATTCCTCAAAATTATGAAAAGGAACTTAAAACAAAAACGTTTTGGTTTACGTTTCCTACTAGGTAATCAAAGACCGTTTAACACATCTGAAGTTTGTGATCTTCTTGTGGTTAATTTTCTCCTAATCATGTTTTCTATCACTCTCCATCAGAACTTTACCTTTTGTTTTCTCTTCCATATCCATGTTTTCCTACATGGAATCCTAGTATGTGTTAACTCGGGTGACCTTTGTACTTACCTTTCGTTCTTTTAAAGTAATAGTTTTACTAACTCTTTTCCTATGTGGGACCTTCAATGAAATTTCCAAGCCCAAATTTTAAAATTGCAAGGACACAATTTCTTAAGGGGGGAAGATTGTAACGACTCGAAATTTTGAATAAATTTTTCTTCCTAACATTGTGTGTTATTTTATTTTATACTCAATAAAACTATTTCATTTAATAAAATTAGTATAATTAAAATAAGACTGTTGGAAACTAAATGTTGTGATTATTTTCTATAAATACAAGTGATCTTGATTAATTAATATAGAAATAAGATTCAATGGCCCCATCCAATAGTCTCGGGCCGATCAAATCCCATCTGACGGAACTTGGGAAGGAGGTAGCACCTTTGGGCTTTGCTCTGGACCAAACCCAAGACGAACTTCATCGTGTGAAGGTTGAACAGAATCACCTTCACGAGAAGTTCAAGCTGATAGAAATCACTACTCAGGCAATTTTGGTCGAGCCACCCCAAGATTCTATCACCCTAGCACACCTTACTCTTAGATCCTATGCTGGTGTTATAAGGGGTTATGTAATGAGACCATAACTGTCTTGTGTAATCCTTTGATTTAAATAAAAATTGTGATTTCTTCTTATGATGAATTTTGTGAATTTTCAGATGTTTGGATAAATATAGTGTGCATATTATTGATGAATTTTAGAAAAAAGATATTTTAAAAATATTTATGTAAACCTTAAATAATTAAAAATGTGTATTGATTTTCAAAAAATGGTCTTCTACAGTTGTGTTCAATATGAAATTTAGAGTCAAATAAGATCAACATAATTTTTGACGAATAGTAAATTATGAATAGTGATTTTGCGCTTAGGATTAGTAATGTGACCAAATGGAGTAGTAATCTCACTTAAAGAAAGTAATAATATAATTTAGGCACCTTGATTAAGTAATGTGATTCAATAAAATAGGTAAATAACTGTTTCAGAAATTATTGGTTAAGTATTAGTTTTTTCAAGAGAATAGTGTTTTTCATTTAAAAATTAAATTAAAAATATTTATAAAATTATTTTCATAAAATGGAGTTAATTTTTGAAATCAGAGCATCAATATTTGGTTAAGGTGAATTTTTGGGATTTTTCTGAAACAGTTGAATTTTCAGTGAATAGTGTTTTTATTTAAAAATTAAATTAAAAATATTTAGAAAATTATTTTCATAAAATGGAGTTCATTTTTGAAATCAGAGCATCGATATTTGGTTAAGGTGAAATTTTGGGTTTTTTTTGAGAAAGTTGAAGTTTTCGGTGAATAGGGAATTTTCAGTTTAGTGTTTCGGGTGTTTAATGACATCATTAAGGATGTAATAATTATGCAATAATTCTGGTCGACTTATGAATAGTAAGATAAGGTATGAGGTGTCCCAAGTGTCCAATATCATGGGCAAGCCCATGGTTTTTCCAATACCACCAATGAGGTGTCCTTTGGCCATTAATGCATTGTCCCCTCACTTCCCCTATAAATACCAAGCTAATCTCTCATCTTTTTCATTTAAAAATTCTCCCCAACAATGTTATGATCTCTTTACCTCCCAAGGAGTCCTTTCAAGGTTCCCTAAATCCTCCCAAGGTCCCGACCTTCAAGCTTTTGAAGTTACTCTTCAAGGTAAGGGATCCTACCTCTCTCTTTCTTTTCATGTATTCTCCTTTATGTCATTTATTTTAAGCTCCATGTTCTTATGTTGGGGATATTCTTTTATATTCATCCTACTATACTTTTCATGTTCATATGATGAGATAGCCCCTCTTTCTCTCATCAATTCATTTTAAGAATGTTTAAGTGGCGCCGTTAGGCTGCCGAATTTTTGTAAGAGATTCTTTCACCCTTCTCATTTTCAAGTTATATTTTAATATCAAGTCTTTAAAGTTCCTTTTTATTATGTTGGGGTATAATATATATACCCATCATAATTTTCTTTTATTTTCATATGATGAGAGACCCTATTTGATCTCATTAATTCATTTTTTGAAGTTTTATGTGACGCCGTTAGGCTGCCAAATTTTCATAAGAGAAATCTTATTTTTGTCTTCCTTCCATGTTTTTCATTTCATATGGTATGTATTTCAAATTTCATTACCATGTTCTTATATACTTTATATTCTGTCCCTATAATGTTTTATGGATCATTTATGAGTGGGTGGACCATGTCCCCTCTCTTTTCAATGTTTTCTAAAACCCTGCAACATAGCTGTTATGCTGCTGAATTTTCGTCTCAAAATGTCTCTCTCTTTTTCTCAAATTCTTTTATTTTATTAAGTGAATACTAAAAGATCTTTATTATAAAAGGGTATTCACATATATATCAAAATGTTATATTTTAAATTCTGTAATTTACATACATGAGACCCGCTTTCCTTTCTCGTGGGTTTAAAGTGACATAAAGATCAGGTCTTTAAAGCAGTTTTTAAAATGTTATGACTACGAAAGGAAACCCATTTATTTTATGCTATATGAGTTATTTATGAAATTATTGATGATTATATATGTGTCTCACTTGATAATAAATAAAAATTATGGGTGCAACCTGATAGCACTCCAATGCATTGGGTAAAGACTTAATCTCTAGAGATAACCATTTTAACGATACCTTGGTAATTTTTTAATGACACCTTGGAGATGTACCTTGGTGATACGGAAATGATTGTCTTTGTTAAATGTTTTAGCCACATATTCAAGTTATTAAACACATTATTTTTATTATGATATGCCTCATGATCTCTTTCTCATTCCTTAAAGTTATTTATCATGACTTTATTGATGTATCTCAAGTTCACATGTAAAATGTTTCTCTTGTTTCCCTTACCAGGCCTTCTGCTCACCCTTTTCTTTGATGTATGCTCCCAGGTTATGAGATGTTGTAATGAACTTAGGATAAACAATGAAGAAGTCTTACAAGTGGTTTATAATAATGTTTTATGTTGTTCTCATGTTTTATGTTCCTTATTTCCAAGACACTAGACTTTAAAGATCATCTGTTTGTAAAATGTAATGAAATGTTATGTAATAAAAAGGCGGGATTCTATAGGCGAAATTTCCTAAAAAACTTCTCCAAATGACCTAGTAAACCGCAAATATGGAATGACTTCAGAGGATTATAACAAGGCGACTTTGAATACCCAAACCAACCACACTGGTGGCACACAAGCAAATGGTCTGACAAACTGGAAGCCAGAACCAACAAAGGAGACTCATTTGAGGCAGGTTCCTTTGGAATGCCCTCCTCGCTAGATGGGGAACCTATACGAGAGCCAACCACAACTGACTGCTCCCCAAGAACCAAATCCACTAAAAATGCCTCATCCACCAACTTCTTGAGATGAAGATCCTTGGAGGAGAGGACTCACTCCATGATCTCTAGACAAAGACCCCCAATGAAAAGAGAATCGTTCAACAGATCCTGTGATGCCACCTCTGGAAAATAGGAAAATAGCTCCTTGACATGTTCATCATAGGTCTTCAATATCCACTGAACTTATTTAATACTCATGAGTTCTTCCCTTTTCATTATCTTCACCACCTCAGATATAAACCACCAGAGAAACATGGAATTAAACACTTCTCACGTCATCCCAACTTGCATCGATAGTGGGGAAAACATCTCCCATTAGTCCAAATATGGACCCTAAAACAACACCAAAACAACAAAAACTTCAATAGCTTCGGGAGTTCCCAATGATATCAAGACACACTCTTCCTCTTCAATCCACTCAACTGCCTCTAAAAGACCTCGATCACCATGAAGGATAGGCAATAACCGAAAAGGATCAGGAACTGGGCATGACTCATTAGAAATTTTGGGAACATTTCTAGAAAACATATTCTGAAAAACATGAAAAATAAAAATCCAATACCATCATCAAACCAAAAAACATTTGAAAGAAACATCTCGATCTAAAACAATAGGCTCACAAGCTGAAATCATACCAATACAACCAAAAATCCTTTTTCAAAAACCCCATTTCCATTTCAATTTACAAAACCACCTTCTTCCAAGGCCACTTTTCAAAAGAAAAATCCACTTTTCACAAAACAAAACCCACATCATAATACAAAAAACAACTTCCATAATCATTTTCCGTATTCAAAATCACTTTGGAAAAGAATGAGGCCAAGCCTTTGGTCTCAAATACACACCCATGACATCCCATGAACTATCACACATGTGTTAATCCATTTCCATCCACATGTGCCAACATGAACTTTCCACACATACCCCCACACATGAAAACGTTAATAAAGAACACCAAGGGTTACACTTACCATTCCATTATCATAACCTAAGCATTTACCAAATTTTCAATCTAAAAAATTTTCCTTTAAAATCCATTTTCCCATCCAAAACCATTGAAAAATAATTCATTTACATTTTTAAAAACCATTTTCATTTCAAAATCCACTCAAAAAAACCAAAACCAAATTGAAACATAACTCTCACCAACAAGGACCAACCACAAAAAACAACTCATATTGAACCACTGAAATGAGGAATTAGTGTATATGCCTAACTTAACGACATGGTAGTGGGCCATTACCCAAGTAAGAACTAAAACTAAGAGTACCTTGAACCGTGTAATCAGAATCCACATGGGTTCCTACTCCTTGTGAGATCACAACATAACACTGGCTCACCTCCATTCTCATTCCCCAATCCAAAACAACACAAAATACTCAAATCCAAGACTACCCCTGGCAACTCAAGTCTTATCTTGAGTGGTGGTGATCAAAAACCAACCCATAACTTACCTCCTGAGCCCCGACAATCCTAATCTCCAACTACCTGACACCCTAGATAATGAGGTCCTGCTTTGATACCATTTTTTCATGAACCAGGCTAGGATGCCATCTGACCTGACACCCAACCTGGTCCACAGCATGGCCTAAATGGTGTTCCCAATCCCGACGAGCTGGAAACTAGTATCAGACATCAAATATAAACTAAGTGGGAATGATTTCATCCCAAGAATAACCAGGATCAAATGAAATAAAAAAACCGATCATGCAACAATGACCAACAAATGAATCTCAAACAAATATAAAATTGATTTAGTTACAATAGCTGAACAAGAGATAAACTAAATAAAAATTGAGCACAAAAACTAAAACTATACCATGCTACCATGATCACCATGTGACCCTAAGGTCACCACCATCCACCAACTAACATGCCCCAACCACGAGCACACAAACCACGAACCTGAACAAGAAATAGGACCTACAAAACAGTTCGAGTCCACCAACACTGAATGGTACAAGTAGGGTGTGATCTAAACAACTCAATAAGAAACCACCAAATAATCCATGTGTTTCCTTTCTCAAAAACAGTCCATTAATACTAGTTTGAAATACAGTCATAAAAATAGGGGTTTTTCACATTTTCTTAAACAAACATAGCTTTTACCATTTTGAGATCCAACACACACCATGTTAC
This sequence comes from Viscum album, assembly GCA_963277665.1. Taxonomy (NCBI): domain Eukaryota; kingdom Viridiplantae; phylum Streptophyta; class Magnoliopsida; order Santalales; family Viscaceae; genus Viscum; species Viscum album. Next base: position 1,226,404,474 of record OY728138.1, on the reverse strand, counting down.
ATTTTTAAAATAGATTATAATTTTAAAACCAAAATCCAAACCAAGTACCTAATAAAAAAAATATTGGGTCGTGATGAAAACAAATAAATAGTATAAGCTAAAAACCAATCACCATAAAAAGTAAACAAGAAAATACAGATAATAATCATTGGAATTTACTAAACATCCCTAGAGAGATCCCTAGATGTACTTGGTTTAGAACCACCTATTGATGTATGATGAATCACCCTAGTCTATAAACAAATGACGCCCTCAACTGACCAATCTAGTGACACATCCCACCTCACCTCTCAAAAAATCCAGGGGGTACCAACCTGTATAATCGGGGCTGGTAAGCAACCAACACTCAATCCTCTAAAAGATTCCCAAGAACCCATGATAAAGGTTAACTGTGTAAGTAGGATACCCTCGCACGCATGACTCATCTTACCATTTATCACCACACTTGCCTACCCCAAACATAGACACCACCTATACGATAACCCATATAGGGAAATCCCACTACTGGAAAAGGACACCATACCCACAGTTTTGGAAAAAATTGTGGGTATATGTCACCTATATATCCAAGAGGGGGGAAAATTTTTACGAGACAAGCCTTTACCCACGGTTCTACCATTATTGTGGGTATAGGTACCCCTATACCCATGGTTTTAGGAGAACTGTGGGTATAGGTTTCTTAGGGTGAACCTACACCCATGGTTCTCCCAAAACCGTGGGTATAGGTTTCACGGGGAAAAAAAATTTCCACGGGAAGAACCTATTCCCACAGTTCAAACAAACTAAGGGTGTATGTCACCCCTATACCCACAGTTTCTATAAACCGTGTCAATAGATTATGTGGGGGGGAAAATTCATAGGAAAACCTATACCCACAGTTTTTTTCAAACCATGGGTACAGGTTGGACCATTATTATTCCATAATAATAATAATAATAATAAATAAATTAATATAAATGATTTTTTTACATATAGATATTTATATATATTTGTGTATATAAGAATATACAATGTGTTGTAGGATAGTGGTAAAGTCGTTTGTCTATAGGTGGAAGGTTTGTGGATCAAATCTTAGCAGAGTTATTTTTTTAAAAAGAGGACCTATACCCATAGTTTGGTCAAACTGTGGGTATAGGTGTTTCTATTGAAATTTCCCATCCTAAAAGTTTAAGAACCATCACCATCATCATCATTGTATATTTTATTTTCGGGAAAAAGGCCAAAGCCCAAGAAAAGGCGGCTGGATCTAAGGGGGTCTAAAGTAATGCAGGCCGAGGGAATCCCCTCTAATCAGGTTCACCCCCTCAGGTTTAAAACAAGAGATGTTATGGAGACATGTGACCTCAAACGTTTGTCCCGCCTGAGAAGCAAGATGGTCTGCTACTTTTTTTCCCTCTCGCCAGGTATGGGTTACTTTAATATTGTTGGATATGAGCGTATTGCACCGCCTAATGGTGTAAGCTATCGACCAAGGTGTGGGTCCTCTTCCAAGCAAGGCATCGTGAATGATCATTGAGTCGGTCTCCACCTGAGCGAGTCGAATCTGCTTTTGCATGCAAAGATTCAGTCCGGTTAGGACTGCATTGGCCTCTGCTTGTAAAGAATTTCCCCTCCCGTAGTGTGCCATGAAGGCCAGAAACTTACTTCCCGTGTAGTCCCTCACTACACCACCTCCTCGTATGATACCCGAGGAGCAGGAGCCGTCAATATTCAACTTGAGCCCATTCGTTGGGGGCATCCATCATACCCAATGGCCCTGCTGCATGGGGTGAGGGGCAGGCGAAACACCGTGCATGAGCCGGAGTGAGGGTGCATCTCTCCAGCTGCTGATGTGGGTTACCCAATCAGTTATCAGGTTCCTTGTGCGCACAATGATAGATCTCCCAGTAGACCTAGACCCCTCGTATCTTGCACGGTTCCTGGCCCGCCATAAACTCCAGCATCCTGCATTGAGAATGATGGTTCTCGCCGTTCTTTCCGGTCCTGCACTGTCCGCTCCCCTGTACCAGCGCTCAACAAAGGAGTAATCATGAAGGTCCCAATCCTGGTACGTAGTGAAGCCACCGAAAAAACTCCACAGTTCGTGAGCCTATCCTCCATTGAAGAACAGGTGATGTGTGGTTTCCTTGTGGCTGTTGCTGCAGCAATGGCATTTTGAGGCCATCTTGATCCCCAATTTTTTAATGTTGTCATCCGACGGGATGGCTTGGTTCCTGATCCTCCATATTAGGAATCCGTATTTCATGGGTATTTTCATACACCATACGAACTCATTCCACCTATCGACCTGGGGCTGGGGGGCGGAAAACCGTCTGAAATCCTTCAAGGTGAAGTGGCCCGAAGATGAAGGGGTGAACACGCACCTGTCCGCCTCCGAGTTGAGGATGATCGTATCATAGGCCTCTTGTTGCTTTTTATCCAGAACCAGCCTGATGAAACGAGGGTGGAGGCTCGCCTCCTTGAAGCTGATGTTGGGAGCGGGGCAGCGAGGGAAGACGATCACGTCACCGACCCAATTATCATGCCAGAACCGGATGTTTCCCTCTCCAACGATCCATTGGGAGTTCTGGCGAAGGGTCGGGATGAGGCTGCTAACTGAGGAACAGAGGGGGGAGCCGTGGAGTGGGGATGCATTGTCCGTGCTCCCGCTGAGGCTGCTCGGCATGGTCTTTCCCCACAACGTGCGCTCCTCGATCACGGCCCACGGCAGTTTTGCATGCATGCTGTGGATGGTAACTGCCAGACTCTTCACACCAATACCTCCGTCCTGGATAGGGGTTGCCATCCGCTCCCAAGCGACCCAGCGTCTCTTACGTTCCGAAGCGGCATCCCAGATGAAATTAGAGAGCATGTTATCAATACTCTTAATGACCCCTTTAGGTACATTGGAGGCTGCCAGAGCATGGACAGGTATCGCGGATAGGACACTGTTGGTGAGCGCAATCCGACCTCCAAAGGAGAGGAAACAGTTTTTCCAGTTGAGCACCCGCCCCGCAATTCTGCTTACCACCTGGTCGAAGTCTCGAATCCGCGTCCTGCCGGAGGATATTGGTGTGCCGAGGTATTCCATGGGAAAGACGCCCTGTTGCATGCCCAGCCTGCTACTCAGATACAAATTCTAGTAGTGTCCCCAATATGTATGTCTATCATACAATAAGTCATTTATAAGCGCCAACCGGGCCGTCACATCATATAGGATTATAAAACATTTCTCAAACATTTCAAAATGCCAATTAGGCATTCAAATTTGCAAAACCACATTTATTTCCCAATATTACAAAGTGAAAACCAGGGCTTATATCATATCCATCTCAAATACACTTTCAAAACATTTCTCAACCATTATCAAATTTGATAAAAATAACCAATTTCAAGAATGCAATGCCAAAGGATCCTTCATTCTAAATCCAAATTTATTTCAAAACTAAGATGAAAACACACAACACACTTAAAGATTACAAATGAGCTTCCTCATCATTTAGAAACCAATGATCCTTTATAAAACACCAAAAAAGTCATAGATTTCAATACAATCTTGAAACCACTTTATGTCATTTATGGATTCATGGAACCATTTTATAAAAGGGGGGAGGAGAAGATGAGAAATATTTTTAGAAAATCCAAAGTTCAATGAGAGAATCACTCTCAATGCCATCATCATTTGAAAGCCTATCCATATGTTCACTTCATCCACTCATGGATGCACCAACATCCAATGGAACACTCCATGTGTCCATGAAACCCTCTAGAAATCATTTCCAAAAACACCGTTTTCACTTTAATGAAACACAAGGATTTCACATAATTGTAGGAGTTTGAATAACCTATTTTAAAACATTCCACCACAACCATCAAGCCATATAAATTACCAGTTCACACACACAAAGCCAAATTCAAAATCTAACCAATTTAATAAAACAATCCTAAGGGAAAAAATCATCCAAATTACCCATGTTTTCTATAAAAATGCAATTGGTATTTTATCAAACCCATTTGGTATACATACACATAGGCATAAAAAAAGAATCACTTCAAAACCCATTTTTAGAAATTTCTTCCAATAAGAAAACACCATAATAATCTAACCAAATGCATTATCAAGGTACGAATCATATTTAAAAATTAATTGAAACACCCAAGCATCAACTAGATTGCATAAAAAAGGAAGAGTTTGGAGACACCTACCTCAAATGAGTGAGAAAGCGATGAAACCTTCAAAGAGGAGAGATCTAGACCCCACAGACTATTCACACACCCTAGAATCCAAATAAACACAACAAACACACAAAACCTAGCCATTAGAGTTTGAACAAGAAAGAAACCCCAAAAGAAAAACCAACGAATCAAGAGAGAGGAAGGGAAATGGGAGAAAAAGGGGCCAAAACCCTAAAAACTCACCTTAGAACTTCAAGGTTGGATCCATGGAGGAGGAGGAGCCAAGGAGAAGGGGATAGGGAGCACCCTTCATGGGAAAAAAATGATCCAAGAGGAGGGGCCCAATTTTGGGTTAAAAGAGAGAGAGAGAGGAAAAGTGATTTTAACTTTTTAAAGTTTTGGGCCGATTGCACGGTTTGGCCGAACGATTTACTAAACCATGCGTCGACCGTACTATATCCACTTCCCAAGCAGGAACTGACCGCATGACCAACCCGTACAATTTAGCCTACTGTGCGGTAGCTTCTGCCAAAGAGAGGACCGGACACACAGTTTGACCGACCGTGATCAAACCATATAGTAGCTTCTGTCCACCTTCAGGACCTGCTGCACGGGTACCTGGGATGGTCAACATGTTTTTCACTAACTATGTGATGCCCATACTCAAGCTAAAAAAAGCACCTGAACTTAATTTTTTTTGAAAATTTCAACCGGCTCTCAACCCGAACCTCAACTGGAAATATCCATGACCAAGAAAAGAATAAAATAAAGGAGTATCCAAGGTTGGAGTGTGACATGGATATTAATGAGACACGAGGAAAATATTTATTCATATAATTATTTTATTGTTTAATTAATAGATATTTGATAGCGTGTTACTCGGGACAAAGGTCATCACAACCGTCGAGATAGAATTTAGAAACCTACATTAAAATAAGAGTGAAGGGTCAAACCCAAAGGAAGGAAGATGAATGTTTTAAGGGATTTACCAATTTATAAACTACTGAAAACAACAAAAATTTTATTGGTGCTTGAAGAGTGAATTGAAAAATTAATAATGAGTGTGTGATATGTTAAAGATGTTTGAAAAGTGTTATGGGGTAGAATACATGCCAAAAAGATAATTAGGGGGATGTTCAATTGAAATAGATTATTAAAAAATGATGTTCTTGAGAAAAGAATTCATCACAACTTGAAAAATTGATCAAAAAATTATCTGCAATCCTTATCAAGAATCATAAAATTCTACTCCACTTTAATTCAATCTATGTCAAGAAAGTGTTCTGGTACAACAGTGAAAAGGGAATTATTGGAGGGTCATTCACAAAAACAAACCTTTGTTCACCTGTGAATGTTTATTCGTCTAATCCCATATACTCAATCTATGAATCTATTATAGTGGATAAAATGATTTTAAAACAGAATCAATCTTGATTTTCATTCATCGATACTTGAAACAAAAACATGCATTGTATTGAAAGAAGTATGGATAATAAGAAAGCATTGAAGTTGTGAAGGAAAAGATCAAGAAAATGAAATGAATCAACAAATTATAATAGTCACATCTCCTCAATGAACTACCCACAAAAAATTTTGTACATATGCATGAAGATCACACGAGCACAGAATATTAGAAATACAGAAGAAGAAAAAGGGAGAGGTGGAGATTCTTCTATCTCGAGTGAGTCTCTCTCCCTACCCCCCCTTAGACTTCCTCTCCCCAAGAATCTCTTGCTTCTGCTTTCATGAATCTCCTGCCTTTGGTCTAGTGCTCCCTCTCCTATGGAAGTCTCCTCATTTTAGTCTATTCTAGAACACCCCAAATCCCCATTTCTGAATACTATTTAAAAGAGACACATAAGAGACATTACCTTAAAGTTCACAGGCATGCTAGGTCCACACATCATCCCTTTTTGCCACTACTCCTGTAGCCTCAGCATATCTCATCAACAAATTTTTCCACTTGCACGTGTGCCTCGTGAAGGAGATATGCCTTAAATCTGTGGATATATATATATATATATATATTATGAACACATGAGTAAACGTGACTTCCCACCACTTATATAAACACTACCATGTGATGGCAGTGTTTAGTGTGTGCTTACATTATGCTTGGACGAAACTCCCAAATATCCGTAACTCTCTTATTCTTCTTCCTTTACATACCGAGATGCTAGCACATCATGGGAGAAAGGAAAATTCCACATCTACGACATGCAATTCAGTTTGGCCCATGGATACACTACGGAGGTGGGAAGCTTTTTCTTGCCACTTTTTTTGATCTTTATCAAACCCATGCGATGGTGTTTGAAGATGTTGTAGACGCTCTTCGGTGTAAGGTATTCCATTTAAAACATCTCTTAATTTTGGTTTTTCATACAGGTTTCATATATTGTGCATGAGAAATCCTGGAAATAGGGTTTTAAATTGCTTCCACAACTTCTAAAAATCATTATTAGACTCGTTTAAAACTCTTCAGCGGTGTCAGAGGGAACCCGTGATTTAGATTTATGAAATCTTACATTGAAATAAACATGTATTTGTGACAAGATTCTAATCTCGTCGCAAATACTATTAAATAAACATGTATTTGCGACGGGTAAATAAACCCGTCGCAAATACTACTGACGCGCCTTCCCGCCAAAACGTGAGAATGAGTATTTGCGATGGGGACAAAGTCTCATCGCAAATACCCTTGGTCATGTAAAGGTAATTGTGACGAGATTATTCATCCGTTGCAAAACTATGTCGACAGTTGAATGTTTGCGACAGGACCCATCACAATTAGTTTTTAACCGCCGCCTCAAGCATTATTGCATGAAGTATTTACGATGAGGTTACTGTCGCAAATAGCCCTGTCGCTACTAATCTAACCTATATATACCCCCCAATTTTTTTCTCTCCATTCACCAATTCACCTCTCATTTCTTCAGGTTTTCCCTCCTTCAAGTAGAAGTATAAATTTTTACAAAGAAGAAAATTTTGAAGTTTGCAGCGCACAAAAGCTTCATTTTTGGTGTATTTATGTAATGTTCTAAATTTTTATTTTATTTTATTTATTTTGCTATTATATTTTAATATTATTGATTAGTTGCAATTAGAGTCAATTAGAAGTAATTATTTATAAGTATAAGTAATTATTTCGAATTAGAAGTGATTATTTATATTTAGCAGTAGTTATTTTAAATTAGTAATATTTAGTTTTAATTAGTAGTAATGTTTGTAATTAAAAAGTAACAAGTTTTAATTTGTAGTAATTAGTTTCAATTAGCAGTAAATATCTATAATTAGGGATAATTTTTAATAATTAATGCTAATGAGTAAAAAAAGCGGTAATTAGTATTAACTAGTGGTAATTAGTAAAAACTAGTGATAAGTCAAAATAATTATTAAAAATTAGCATTAATTAGTAAAAAATTGTCATAAATTAATAAAAATCAGCAACAATAAGTGGTAATTAACACTAATTAGTAATAATTAGCGATAATTAGTAATAATTACCTTTAATTAGTAAAAATTAGCGCTAATTATTAAAAATCAGTGATAATTATTAATAATTAACGATAATTAGTAAAAAACTGCGGCAAATAGTATTAATTAATAGTAATTAGAAAAAATAGCATAAATCAATATAATTATTAAAAATTAGCGGTAATTAGTAAAAATTAGCATCAATTAGTAATAATTAGCAGTAATTAGTAAAAAAATGTTATAAACTAATAAAAATTAGTAATAATAAGTGATAATTAGCAAAAAATAGTAATAATTAACGACAACCAGTAATAATTAGCTGCAATTAGTAGAAATTAGCAGCAATTAGTAAAAATCAGCAGTAATTAGTTAAAATCAGTAGTAATTAGTAAAAATTAACAGTAATTAGTAAAAATTAACGTTAATTAGTAAAAAACAGTGGTAATCAGTATTAATTAGTGTTAATTAGTAATAATTAGTGGTAAATAGTAATAATTAGTGGGAATTAGTAATAATTAGTCATAATTAGTAATAATTAGTAATAATTAGTATAAATTAGTGGTAAGTAGTGATAATTAGTAAAAATTAGTGGTAATTAGTGATAATTAGTAAAAATTAGTGGTAATGAGTGATAATTAGTATTAATTAGTGGTAATTAGTAATAATTAGTAATAATTAGCGGTAATTAGCGATAATTAGTAAAAATTAGTTGTAATTAGTAATAATTAGCGATAATTAATAATAATTAGAAATAATTAGTTGTAATTAGTGATAAATTGTAATAACCAGTGGTAATTAGTGATAATTAGTAAAAAATAGTGGTAATTAGTGATAATTAGTAACAATTAGAGGTAATTAATAATAATTAGTAATAATTGGAGGTAATTAGTAATAATTAGTAATAATTAGTAATAATTAGTACTAATTAGTGGTAGTTAGTAATAATTAATAACAATTAGTGATAATTAGTGATAATTTGTAATAATTAGTCAAAATTAGTGATAATTAGTAAATATTTGCAATAATTAATGGTAATTAGTAATAATTAGTAATGATTAGTAATAATTAATAATAATTTGTAATAATTAGTAGTAATTAGTGGTAATTAGTCATAATTAGTAATAATTAGTGGTAATTAGTGGTAATTAGTAATAATTAGTACTAATTAGTGGTAATTAGTGGCAATTAGTAAACATTAGTGACAATTAATGCTAATTAGTAAAAATTAGTGGTAATTAGTGGTAATCTATAAAAATTAGTGGTAATTAGTAATAATTAGTAATAATTAGTAATAATTAGTCATAATTAGTAATAATTAGTGGTAATGAGTAATAATTAGCAATAATTAGTGGCAATTAGTAAAAATAATTGGTAATTAGTGGTAATTAGTAAAAATTAGTGGCAATTAGTAATATTTAGTGGTAATTAATAATAGTTAGTAATAATTAGTGGTAATTAGTAATAATTAGTGGTCATTAGTAATAATTTGTGGTAATTAGTAATAATTAATAAAAAAATTGTTATAAATTAATAAAAAATAGTAATAATAAGTGGTAATTAATAATAATTAGCAGTTATTTGTAATAATTGATTGCAAATAGTAAAAATTAGCACTAATTAGTAAAAATTAGCGGTAATTATTAATAATTAATGGTAATTAGTAAAAAATAGTGATAAATCAATATAATTATTAAAATTTAGTGGTAATTAGTAAAAATTAGCAGTAATTAGTAATAATAAGAAGTAATTAGTAAAAAATTGTTATAAAATAATAAAAAATAGTAATAATAAGTGATAATTAGCAGTAATTAGTAAAAATTAGCGGCAATTGGTAAAAATTAGCTGTAATTAGTTAAAATTAGTAGTAATTAGTAAAATCTAACAGTAATTAGTAAATAATAGCGACAAATAGTTTTAATTAGCATTAATTAGTAAAAAAAGAGATGAATCAATATAATTATTAAAAATTAACAATAATTATTAATAATTAGCAGTAATTAGTAAAAAAATGTTATAAACTAATAAAAATTAGTAATAATAAGTGATAATTAGCAGTGATTAGTAATAATTAATGGTAATTAGTAATAATTAACAGTAATTAGTAAAAATTAGCGGTAATTTGTAAAAAATAATGCCAATTAGTTAAAATTAGCAATAATTAGTAAAATTTAACGGTAATTAGTAAAAATTAATTGTAATTAATAAAAAAAGTGGTAATTAGTATTAATTAATTATAATTAGTAATAATTAGTGGTAATTAGTAATAATTAGTTGTAATTAACAATAATTAGTAATAATTAGTAATAATTACAAGTAATTATTAAAAATTAGTAATGATTAGTGGTTATTAGTAAAAACTAGTGGTAATTTGTAGTAATTAGTGGTAATTAGTAATAATTAGTTGTAATTAGTAATAATTAGTGGTAATTAGTAATAATTAGTGGTAATTAGTAATAATTAGTGGTAATTAGTAATAATTAGTAGTAATTAGTTATAATTAGTAATAATTACTAGTAATTATTAAAAATTAGGGGTAATTAGTAAAAATTAGTGGCAATTAGTGGCAATTAGTAAAAATTAGTGGTAATTAGTGGTAATTAATAATAATTAATGGTAAATAATTATAATTATTAAAAATTAGTGGTAATTAAAAAAAATAGTAAAAATTAGTGGTAATTAGTAAAGATTAGTAGAACTGAACATCAATTCACTATAATTAGTTAATATTAATGATAATTAGTAAAAATTAGTAGTAATTAGTAAAAGAAATAGTGGTAAATAGATAAAATTTATAATATGTATAAGTTAATTTGTATTTTTTTAATTTTCTTCCCTTTTTTGGATTGTGTTTTTCTTATATCAAATTAATCATAAAAAATTTATTTATTTTATATTTTTTAGAGAAATATGGAACAAGGAAGTCGATAACAATCTTTATTACATGATCATGATTGGATATATCATCGTAGAAATCCAAACAGTTCCAGTACGAATCCTGTATATATTGAAGGCATTGAAGCCTTTTTATCATTTACCTCATCAAAACCAGAATTTGTTTTAGAAGATACAATTAAGTGTCAATGTAAAAAATGTGATTTGAGGAGGTTTGATACATTTAAAAATGTTGGGGATCATCTATTGCGTTGTGATTTTTGAAAAGATTATATTTTTTGGTATAAATATGGTGAATGTAGTTTCAGTGAAGATACTAATAATTTGGTTCTAGATCCATCATGGTTTAAAAATTTAGTACATGATGTGGTTAGTCGGTATTTTCAACAAACTAAAACTCAGGATGATATTGATTTAACTCCTGAGCTAGAAACATCCCAATTTTATGAGTTGTTGAAGTCTACTAAGGATGCATTATATCTTAGTTGCAAGATAAGAAAACTTGAAGCAGTTGCAAAATTTATTGCTATTAAAACAGATAATGAAATATCAAATAATTGTTTTGATCATATATTCTATTTGGTTAAAGCACTGTTACTCAAAGGAAATGTGTTGCCTATAAATTTCTATGAGAGAAAGAGGCTGGTTTATAATTTGGGTCTTGGTTATCAGAATATTCATGCATGTTCAAATGATTTCATCTTATATTATGGTGAAAATGAATCATTAGTTAGTTATCCTACATGTGGAAAATTGAGGTATAAAGAGGCTCAATTAGAGAAGTATGGATTGATTCCTATAAAAATATTGAGGTATTTTCTACTTACACTCAGATTACAACATTTATTTATGTCTCAGAACACAACGTTATTGATATCATGGAACAAAACCAATATTTAAACCAGTAAAATCTTAAATCATCCTGCATATGGCGATTCATGGAAACATTTTGATCAAGTACACCCATATTTTGCTTCAGAATCTTGAAACATGAAATTGAGTATTTCTACTAATGGTTTCTATCCATTTAGTTCTTATGGTAGTCAATATTCTTATTGAACTATCTTTATAACTCCGTACAATTTAGCTCCTTGGATGTTGATGAATGAGACATATATATTTTTGACCATATTAATTCCAGGACATCCAAAAAAGATTATCAATGTTTATTTGAATCCATTGATTGATGAGTTAAATTTATAGTGGAGTAATAATGTTAGTATATATGATGTTTTTATGAAACAAAATTTCCGGATGAAAGAATCATTGATGTGTGAAATTAGTGACTTCCTAACATATAACATGTTATCTGGATGGAGTACACATGTTCCAAAATTATGTCTGTACTGTATGAGTGACAGTAAATAGTTTATGCTCTTCAATGGAAGAAAACCTTATTTTTTCGAATGTCATCACAATTTTTTTCCAATCGATCATCCTTTTTAGAGGAATATAAATCATTTCAGAAAATAGGTAAAAATAAAAGAGATGGACCTCTAATAATGATCTCAAGTATTTAATTAAAATATATTGTCTCTTCATTACCTCCCATTAAATTTGGTTTGATTATAAACCAATATAAAATAGATGGATTTGGGGAAGAACATGATTGGATATAAAGGATCATTTTTTGGGATATACCATACTGGTCTGATTTGTTGGTCTGTCACATGTTAGATGTCATGCATATTGAGAAGAACTATTTTTATAATATATTTTATATAGTTTTGGACACACCTGGTAAGATAAAAAATAATGTAAAGGTATGATTAGATCTTTCCCAAATTTACAAGCAACCAGAACTTGAATTGTTTGAAAATGTTAGATTATAAAATTTAATGAATCCAAAATCATATTATACAGTTTCCAAAGAAAATAATTTATTATTTTGTAAATGGATTGAAAATTTGAGGCTTCTAGATTGATATGTTTCCAATTTGGCTAGATGTGTCAGAAATGGTCATATTACTAGTTTAAAAAGTCTTGATTTTCATGTTATAATAGAAATAATTCTACCGATTAGATTTAGTGGTTTTTTGAATTCTATTATTTGGGATGCGATAACAAAAATATCATATTTTTTTGAGACATTTGTGTGCCAAAAAAACTATGATGCACTGAGTAAACTACAATAAGATGTTGTTTTAATTTTATGTAAATTGGAAAAAAAATTCCCACCCAATTTATTTGATTTAATGGAACATTTGATATTACATTTTCTGCATGAAGTAAAATTTGTAGGTCCAGTATAGTTCTAATGGATATAACCATTTAAGATATGCATGTAGAAATTGAAGAAAAATGTACGTAACAAAGCATCAATTGAAAGATCAATTGTAGAATATTATTTTTAGGAGAAAATTTCTTTCTTCTACTTTCATTATTTTCAGTATGAACATCCCTCAATACATAAGCACATGGGATGTAAGGAGGGAAATGTTGAAAATGAAATGAAAAGTAAATTATCAATTTTTAATCAACCTGAACTTGGATTTGGTGGAGTTCATGAATAATGGCTTTTAGATAATGAAGATCACATGGCTCATACATATGTTTTGCTCAACTGTGAAGAAATGAAACCATTTGTACTGTGAGTTCCCATATCATTTATTCTATATTTTTTAAGTAAATTAATATCATTTTATTTTTAGATTATATGATAACCATATCAATAAATAGTTTCCTCAAATTATAGTAGCTTCTCTTGACGAACATCGACAAAATAATTTTTTCTACTGGTTTCAAAAAATGGTAAAGTAAATTGTTTATGGTTTAACATATAAAATCAATTTATCACTTATTATATTTTATATATATATTTTTTCAAATTTTCAGGTATCTCAACATAAAAATGAAATTAGTAATCAATTGTGTGTATTGGGTAATTGACCATCCAAAATGGTTAAATATTATAATGAATATGTGGTTAATGGTTTTTAATTTCATACATGTGCATATGGGGAATAAAAAAACAATGAATAGTGGTGTTTTATTGATAGGATATCATCATAGAGAAAGTGAAGTTGAATTTTATGGCATGTTAGATGAAATAATTGAACTATGTTATCTGAGATAGAATTATGTAACGATGTTTAAATTTCATTGGTTGGATACTGATAGAGGTTTGTGTGTTCATCCACACCATGAAATTGTTTATATTAAGTATAAAAGCATTATTATAGTAAATAAACCATTTTTATTGGCTCATCAGATACATCAAATTTATTATGAAAATTATTTTGTTGTTTCAAGAGAGTTGAGTGATTGGTGGAGCATAATAAAAATGAAATCTCATGAAAATAAATTTATCCAAAGTGAATTAGGTTCTACTGAAGTGCAAGGAATTGAAATTTTTCAAGAGACAACTTCAAATCCATCTTTTTCACGAAGAGACATGAATATTAATGATGAAACCTCATAGTTATGGGTCGATAGAGGTGATGATGTTTTTAATGTAATAAGTGGATTTGAAATAACAAGAGATGATGAAGATGAAACTCCCATGAAAATTAATGATATTGAATAGGAATATAAAGATATTGACACTGATATATATAAATATGAGGATGAATATTTACATAATTAAATACTTGTTATAATCATAAATAATATATATCCATATATAATACTTGTTTTCAGTTATTTTTTGATAACATACTTTTCATGTTTCAGATGGATGATGAAGGTTTATCTAATATTATTTGTGAGTTATATAATGAGTTACTACCTAATGATGAGCCTGATGGTATATCATCCGACCCTCATACCATTAGCGGTTCAATGACAACTCAAAGGGGTCGCGGTCTTGTGATATTGATGATTCCTGACCCTATCCCTAAGCGACGTCCACATCTTCAATTTGATCCACACATGCGGAGATATGTTCAACTATGTATTTTAGTTAGTTTCCATTGATTTTCATTAATTTATTTACATGCTAATTTTTTGATTTTTTATTCTATTTTTTCATAACTTCTCACATATAATAGTTGCATAGGGAGGTGATATATTGCAGAATTATTTTTCTGGAGTATGGGTTACATGGGATCATATTCCCATTGATGTTCAGCACTGTATGTTCAATAATTGGATGATACATAAATAAATAATAGTTATTTTGAAATTTATTTAATTAATAACTTGATATTATTAATTATTTGTAGGGTTTATGGTATCCTGTCGATGATAGCATGCAAGAATCTATCTGGGAGGCCTGAGAGAGCTATATGTGTGAGCATTTCCATTAATTTTTTCATAATCTGAGGAGGAAAACAATGAAAAAAGTGGGATTCATAGGTTTTGATCAGTCTTTCTATGACCACCGACCAGATTACATCTTTTCTCAAGTTTGGGATAGATTATTTTCATATTGGATGAGATCTACTTTTTAGAGGAGATCATCATTAGGTCTACAAAACTGGGGGAGACAGGAGGTGAAACATCGAGCTGGTAGTCATATATTCAGTACTCATCAGAAATATTTGACAAGTAATTTCTTTTAAATAATTTATATAACTTTAAATGTAAACTATTTATTTTATACTCATATAGGCAGTCGAACAACCCGATATTACAGAGTTTGATGTTTATAAGAGAATGTAAAATGATCCTGTAACTGGAGATATTAGATTTGATCGCCAACATTATATTGTAGTTAGTATAATTTATTTTTGAGTTTTAAAATTAGCTAAAAATAATATTTTAATTATTTTAATTTTAAATTGAAATTGAAGGAGTTATATGAGGTTGCGACATCTGAGACAGAACCTGAGAGTCAGGATGAGATCAAGGATCAGACCTCAAGTGCAACATGATTTGATGATGTAACATGGATGCAAGTGACTCAGTATGCCTTCAAGAATTTTTGAGTTGTTTTTATCGGATCTCAATTGATGCTTTTGAGTTATTATGGAACTACTACGGTGTCATCGTGTAGCTCAAGAAGAGCTCATGAAGAGTTATCATCATCTTCTTCTTAGTATTAGGAGCAATTGTGAGCTCAGGGTGAGCTTATAGAGACCATGTTTAGGGAGCAAGAAAGAGCTCTGTCGATAGCAGCAGTAGGAGGTGATGCGTCGATGACAATAGTAGCAACACGAGCAAATGATGGAGTACATGCAATATCTAACTTATGGTTTAGGGATGAAGTTCCCTCCATCAAATCCTCCAAATGACCCTCCCCCTCAATGATTTATATAATTTTTCTAATAAACATTTGAATGTATTTTTTTTGCAATATTTTTATTAATCCATATATTTACATTTCTATGTAGTGTGTTTTTATATTGTTGCGAATATTGTATTTTTTATAATTTAATAATTTTATTATTTATTATTATTTATTATTATTATTTATTATTTATTTTTATTATTTTTTTATTTTTTTATATTTTTATGAATATTGTGATTTTTTTATTTTAATTATATTTTTATTAATTTTATTAGTTATTATTATTATTATTATATTAATTTTATTTTTTATTTTTTATTTTTTTTGCGATGGGACCATCACAAAAGGGTTTTTTTAAAAACCCGGATAAACTATTTGCAACGGGAAGAGCTACCATGAAAAATAGTTTTTTTTTGCAACGAATCGTTGAAAAAAAAACTATTTACGACATTGTTTTCTACAACGAGTCATTTGCGAAGGGATCCTGTCGTAAATGACCCATAAAAAATATGTCAATTTCCAGTTGTGAATGAAGAAGAAACCAAAAACAAAACATCATTTTTCAGGTTTTTTGAAAATATGAAAATACAGTTTACCCATACATGGTAGGGCCATGTAAAGGTGTCTGAGGTGTTACCTTTATGTAGATGGGATACATAAATGTAACCATGTCATTACCCTTATACAAATCCAATGCATAAGGGTAACCAGGGTGTTTTTTATGTGTGAGGGGTCATATACAGGTAACCCATGACTTAGGTTTATGTGAAGGGGTTCACGTAAAGGCAACTCGTGACTTACCTTTATGTGAAGGGATTCACGTAAGGGTAAACAAGGTTTTCATAAGGGCATGAAAATGTAGTATGTAAACTACCATAATGTGAATGAGTTCACATATGGGTAATATGAGGTGTACCTTTACAGACCATGTGCTGTATAAAGGTCATGGACATACACCTTTACACAGATAGTCTGCGTAAGGGTAGAAGGAGGTCACCCTTATGTAGAATAGAGATTCTGTGTATGAGTAATGAGAATTGTTTTAAAATAATTAAAAAATATTTTTAACAAATAAAATGATTTAGATAGTTTATATTTTTTTTATAAATTATTATAAAATTTATTTTTGGGATATATTAATTTATATAAGGTTTATAGAATAATTAATTATAAATTTTTTATAATTAAATAAATGTTTATGATTTTTTACCAAAATATCAAGTGTTAATTTTGAAATACCTTTTAAAAAAATTATATGACATGTCTTATGATCTAGAAATAAAAGTGTTTATTTAGAAATCATAAGAAATAATTTAGAATAAATCATAATAAATAATTTGCAAAGGGATATAAATTATGAAATAAATCCAAAAAATAAAATTCATATGCTTAAATTTAGAATTGTTTATAATTAATTATTTTGAATTGTTCAAAATAAAAGGGGATCCATATTTGGATATTTCTAAGCCACATAAAAATTGTTTTGATGATTGATATGATCAAGGTTTAAATAATGATTAAGTATATGATATTTAGACTATGTAAAATGATTAAATAATATAAATTGGATTATAAATAGTTTATAATTTACATAATATCATATATTTAAAATAGAAATGCCATGTAATGATAAATATGAAAGAGTTCATATTGAAATGATTATAAAATGTTTATATTAAAAAATTATGGAATGTACATAGTGTTAAAACTAATTTTTTAAAGGGTTTACAATTAGATTTACTTATGAATTGTTCATAAATGTTTATATCATGTTTAAATATTTGAATTATTATTTTATTTAAAAGTTATTCCTTGTTTTATTCATAATTATGAATTGTTTATATTATGAATGTCTGTATTAAAAAATTTCTATGATAAATTGATTCTAGAATAAAGCCTTGAATTACATGCTATGTATGATAATATATTTAGTTTTTCATTCACTTTGACCTTGGTTCGTAATTGAAGTTATTAGATTGAATTTATTTATTGAATATAGTTTATGCATATTGGGTGTTATAATTTTTATGAATTGAATTATCACTTGAGTAAAGTATCCCCAAGTATAGGGACTTGGGGTCAGACTACCCATTTACCCTAAAAACCATGCCATATATAGGAAAGTGAATTTGGTTGATTATCTATTGTTTTAATCTTAATTATGTAGTTATTTTCAATTTCATACAACTCTAAACCTTTACATGAAGTGTTTGCGTATCTTATGCATATGATGCATTCAGATATGTATTGATATACTTGACTTTTAATTTTGGGTGAGTAACATGAATTTTTGGGTTATGTAAAGAGTCACACAACAATATGTTTTGAACATATTGGTTTAGTAGAGGGAATATGATTCCAAACTAAATTACGAGAATCATGCATACATAAAAGTGAATAACATGAGATAAGATGTTGAGATTAAATCCTCTTCAAATACTAAGTGTGAGATTCCTTCCAAAGAAGCACTTGTCAAGATCTAGATCATTCAACTAGGTATTGTCGAGATCAGCACGAGTAACCCTAGATTATCTTGTGTAAGGTAGTCAAGTTATAAGAGACTTTGGATTATCTTGATGGTATTGGTGAGCTCAACCAAGTACCCCTTAATTGTTCTTTATAAGCTTATTTTTATTACTTTATTTGGATTAAAATTAACTAGGAAACCCTAATGGTTAGGATACCAGAGGAAAAAATTGAGTATATCCATAAGATGAATTGGATTAAGTGTTGTATACTCAACTATACAAGAGTCATATATTACATGATTGATATTTTTTATCTAAAAAATAAATTCATAAATTATTTACATGATTACCAGTGTAAGCCATGGTGAAATATGGATCTTGGGCTGCTAATGGATATGATGTGATTTTAAAATGGGTTATCATTTTAGTGGGAGCCCATTTAATAAAATTCCTTATTGAATGGTTATAAAACATGATACTCATATTATAAACACTTCTGTTATAGATAAATGACATCATTATCAATCTCGACCTTAAGACCAGTCCTCGATAAAGAAAAAAAGTATGCTAAAAATTTACTTTGTTGGTATAGAAATTTGAAAATAGTTCTCAAACAAGGAGAGTTCTATGTATTGGAACAAACAATTCCTGAGAAACCATCTAGTGGAGCTATTAAAAAAAATGATTTAGACGACTTTGATAAACATAAAAAAGGATGCACATGAAGTATCTACACTCATACTAGTTACTATAGAGTTAAAATTTCAAAAGCAACATGAGACCCTTAATTCCCTTAAAATTATAGATAACCTAAATAGGCTCTATCATGAGAAATCAAGGCATGAATGGAAGTAACTTTAGTCTCCATTCATGTACTTAATATCATTAGATATTTCAATGACTTAGAGAGGCTAGGTTCACTTATAAATATTGAGATAAAAGCATATTTCATTTTACAATCAATGTCAGAAAGGTTTTGATAGTTAGTTGTGAATTATAATATGAATGAACTCTAAAAACCTTTACTCAATCTATACAATATATTGATGATTTATGAATAATGCATGGGTTGTATCGGCTATATTACCATGTTGATGGTACACAAGGATATTTGTAAAAGTTTTGGAAAAAAATGGATGAAAAGTGGTCATAGAAAGTCCACACCGCCTATCAAACTGAGAAATAAAAAAGAAATACAATGATGTCATTATGGCTAAATTGGCCAAAAATTGTCTAGATTACCTGAAGGGATATGAGAATCCACATGGAGTGTCCACTTTAGGATATAATAAGTATAATTAAAAGAAATTATTAATCAAGTTTGAAGTAGATTTCCAAGTGATAGAGAAAAGGTGTTGCTATATCGGAGACTTAGATACTTCAGATTCAGATGAATTTATCATAAAGTTGTGTATTTTATCATTTTTCTCTTATTAAGAGCTTGTAAATAATGATTTTTTAGATAAAATGATATGGATTCTAATACACATGGTTTATGATTCATGAATTTCCATAACATGTTTTGAGAATAAGACATGGATAAAAATGTTTTATCCAGGATAAAAAGTTTATCCAAATATTTATTAAAAATATGAGGGAATATGTTCCTACCATCCATTGGTGGTATATATTTTAAAAAAAGTCATTTTTCAAAATAAAATGTTCCAAACACATATAATATCATATATGATATGGTATTTTATTTGTTAAATATTCCTGCTAAAAGGAAATAAATGTTATTTCTTAAACACAAAGTAGTCTGTGAAGCTTAGAAAGATATTTTGAAAATAATAGTTTCTTAGAGGATAATTGGAGTATATTTTGACTTATAGAATTTTAAATATTATACCAATATAAGTTTAAATTTAATTTTACTTAATATCCTAAAATAATTTAGGATGTATTAGTAAAAATTAATCTAAGTAGTAACATTATTTTAAGGAAAATTTTGATGGACCAGGGTTCCAAAAATGATAATGATGAACTTAGAAAGAGTTATTACTAGACAAAAAACGTTTATATTGTAACATTTTATGTTGTGAAGTTACGAATTTAGAATATTTTCAAAGATTTGAACAATTAGGAATATGATTCCTAAGTCCCACCATTATTCAAACTAGATTTCTCTATAGATGTTTCTCACTAAAAGGTTTAGTGGGAGAGTTTTATTAGATGGTCACATAGAGATGAAACATGAATTACATATGATTTAGTTAGTTAAAAAACCTAGAATGTATAGAAAACATAAGGATGATTTGTAAGTTTATTATATATGACATGATAAACTGGTAATTACATTGGTTTTTTTATGTAGAGCCTAGATGGATTGTGTAGGGACATGAGGGGGGTGGGGGGGTGAATCAGTGTACCCAAATTTTATAGATTCTTACTTTCTTTTCAATTATCCCATCTTACCCTCGAATGACTACCTCTATTAAGAGGAATGTATTTGTTGTGTGCTCTAAAAAATTAAGTACACATGAAATATAGATAATAAATGAAACAACATCACAAAAATATTCTTACAAGGTTCGATATTAATACCTACTCCTTTCCGTGATCATCCTTTAGTTGTTTCATATATTCTCTTATCACTATAACTTTGTAGTGATTAAAAATTCCTAGAATAGGAATATAATGTTCAATAAGTAAATAAAAAATATTCTGATTCATTGGTGTTCTTTATACTGGTACCACCAGTAATCAACGACGTTGTTTATACTAGCACTACCAGTTCTTCAAAGATATTCAATAAACACTCTGAATAATATTTCTCTAATGCACTGGATGTATTTTCATGAACTGAATAATATTTTTTCCTTTATTATAGATCTTATACTTCTACTGAATCAATAATATTTTATGCATGTATTCCCACCACTATTAAATAAGTGGAAGATGTAACTTCTACTCCAACTTATTTCCTTTTCAAAATGATTAACTACATAATCTTTCAACACACTGCAAGTTGTCTTCTTCATCGATTTTCAACTACTTGTGAAAATACTTCCTTTGATCAATGAATTTCCCAACCTCAATAATATGTGTACAAGAGATGCACACACTATCTTATTTATTATTTTATGCAAGATAAAACTTTCACAACCCAAACCTCTTGTCTTCTTGAAATCTTAGCACATATTTTTTTATGTGTTATCTTATTGTTTCAGGTTACTCAATCATGTGTTCATGTAGGAATTCACTTCCCACCTTTCTTATCACACAATAATTTATTAAAGAGGTATTACTTATGAAAAATATGTATATCATGCACTGCATTTCCTTCCTTGTGTGTGCTACTCCTTCCCGCAACATGAGATTCGTGCAAACTAGGTATGCACACTGTATACTTCTTCACGCATGCCATAACATGTACATGATTTATTTTATTCATGAAAAATTAATCAATGAGAATGTAGGTTTTATCTTATGTAATCACATAATTAATGTAACAATTCATGCACTGTCTTCATGTATACCATGCACGCAAGTGATGATAATTATCCTTCATGGAATACAAGGTGGCTGACACTATCTCACGGTGTCTCAAAGTTCTTTATGAAAGTGAGAGAGGTTACATGTAATGGTATCATTATCTTATGAGTTTCTCCATATAATAAGTTATTTGTGAATAAAACCAAGTGTTCTTTCACAAATCGAATGCCCATGACCAGCCTTCGCATAAAACAATGTGTATGTGGGATCTTTTTCTCCTTTGTGTGACTATGTCAAGAACGAGTTCCCTAATATTCTTCACAAGATAAAGGTGTTGTGCAATTAAAATTATTCACAAAAACATGATTCATGGATGCTCTATTTTCCTACAAAAATAATAGCTCTCAATATATCTCTTGTTAACCCCTAATCTTGGCTTGATCCCTTAGTATTTATAGATGAGGAGACAGTGACTCTACTCCGAGTTTTATGTCGTGTCAATCCTCTGATTAAAAATCCACACCGAGGATGATATTTACAAACTACCAAAGATCTCAGGATTCTTTAAATGTAGGTTTCCACCTTTTATTAGGACACCGAGAATCACAACGTCACATTATTTCATGACAAAATCCTCTCGTGCATTTGAAAATGATTGCTTGTATCAACTCATGCATCAACACTATCATGAAGAATCTGAATCAGGATGACCGACTACAACTTCATTTTCATTAGGTTAAGACTTATATTCAAATTATCCGCATGTATGAAATTCATATATTATATTCATGGAGATTATCAACAACTTATCCATATAAAATCAATCACAAAATATCCATGGTAGGCACAATTTGATATTCGGAGATGTTCAGACATCGAGAGTTTCTTGTGGCAACGAGAGAGTGATGTTGGGGAGGTCATAGGTGCTGCGGACGATTAAAGTATGAGGATGAAAATGTGAAGAATATGGTATCATCATATATCATAATATCGGATGGACATGATATGAATGTATCTTTTCAATGATGCATGATCTCTATGTACCACATCGATATGGAGAGCGGTATAGTACTATTTTATTAATCAAATGCTTCCGCTACCCATTTGAGCTGTTGGAGAGGGATCAAAACCCACACTTTAACTTCACCCACCACTGTCTTCAATACCATATTCACATGTGCCTCCATGTTTTTGATCTCTACTGGTCTTATATATGGGACCACCCACACTTCTTGTGCACCAAATACTCGTGGGTAAACCTATTTCATAAAAACTCCTCTTTATTTTATTTTGGAATGCAATTACAAATTCTAGATCCCTTCAAGCTCAAATAAACCCCACTTATTCTTATGTATTCCAAAGCTAATTTATCTAATTTCATCATTATGAAAAGTGATGTTTTTCATGATCTTCAAATTCCTCATTCAAATATATAATGAGAGTAATATGCCTGCCACTCACAATATATTTTTCAATGGAATTATTCACATCCTCATGTAATAAAATGAAATTGCATGGTCTTATTACAATATTTATCCTCTAAACATTGTAGAAAACAATGTTTCCTCCTTGAAACATGTCTTAGAAATTAAGATTAACACAAAAAATAATCATAATTATAAGGAGAATTTTCTAAGAATGGCATCCAATTCCATTAGTTGAATCTATAAAAATTCTCTAAGAATCATCACCAATCATGGATAATTGTATTTACAAATGACAACTGATGAGTCTATAACAATTTTCTAGGAATAATCACCAATCATGGATTACTAAATAACTACCATTGAGTCTATAACAATTCTCTAGGAATTATCACCAATCATGGATAATTGTATTACTAAATGAAAACCAATGAGTCTATAAAAATTCTCCATACATCATCACATCAAGCATGGAGAATTGTATTAGTGAATGAGATCCAAGGAATCCATAAAAATTCTCCAAGAATCATCACCAGCCTTTTGGTTCAGGGAGCATTAGAAGCGTGTGATGGGTCGTGCCCAAATTTGATTTTTTTCCTGATTAATGATCAATATGAGATTTGAATGATGGTGAAAGTAATAATCAATATAATTAAATCAAATAAAAGAGAAAATTGATAGAATACCAACACCAAGTGAAGGATCATCACACATTTTTTATAATTATTTTAATTAATTAAAGAATTACATTACTTGAATTCGTTCATTGTTGATGGATTTGACAATAGATATACAATGTACCACTATCGTATTGTAGGAATAAATAGAAGATTCCCTCTAGAGGTGATCCAAATGTGTTCCATAAATCTCTAAACATCACTATAGTAATCTCTGGGTGCTAGCATAATAGATCCTATCGCTTGCATCATTCTCCTTTGATCACCATAAGAATCGCTTCCAAAGAATTCTACTTGAAATATATAGACTCAAGAGTGGGAGGTGGAGGAAGATCAAT
The DNA here is from genome assembly GCA_963277665.1 of Viscum album. NCBI lineage: Eukaryota > Viridiplantae > Streptophyta > Magnoliopsida > Santalales > Viscaceae > Viscum > Viscum album. The sequence goes on along the minus strand of OY728138.1, from coordinate 1,226,380,441 downwards.
CACTATTCTTGGGATCATTCTTGGAGAGGGATCTATATAGGGATTGAGAGGATTCTCTCTGGCTATCATTGTGTAAAACAAAAAATAAATTGGATCTCTAAGAAAATAATATAATTGGGTTTAAATACTGCTAGGGTTTATAAATAAATATTAGCACAAGTGACCTTTAATATTTAGTTAATCCCTTAAAGTACCACATGTATTAAAATAACAATAATAATATTATTTCCTTGACATGAACTTAACTTTTGAATTAAATTAAATACTATTTAATCAAATAATATTCAATATATATTATTTCTCACCAGACCTAAAAATTTTGTCTGTCATTCCTCCAAAATATTTATCAAGCCTTGAATAATGACTATTTATTTAATAAATAAATATCAATACATTATTTTTAAATAAATAAATAAATATCATATTCACTAAATAATAAATAAATATTTATTAAATATTATGCTCACATAATATTCTCTCGAATAACTGGTGATGAAATATATGTGATCAAGCATACATGAATAATTATTAAACCATGTGTGGGAATAATATTTATTAAAATTTTTAAATAATAAATAATTATATATTATTTAACTAAGATTTTGGATACACTTAGTGTGTGACCCTCTAGGTCTCTTTCTTAGTAGCATTAAGCAAAGTAACCTAAATTCCAAGTTTAGAATCTAAAAACATGCCAAGAAACCCATAGAGAAATAATTTAATGCTGAAATGACATAATAAATCATACAGACACTTACTGTGTAATATAATCTCTTTAACGTGACATCTATAATTAAGCAGGTTGCATGTCGGTGCCATAAACCTATGTGCTTGATGTCCGTTTCTTTGACTTCTCAGAAATAGAACTTTCCTATAAAACACCATTCCCATATATTTATATAGGCTATATAATTTCCATCAAAGTTCTTGATCTATCAACTTCTATTAAATCTCAAAAGGGAAAAAAATCTTTTCATGCATCATTCATTAAGGCAATATTACTCATGACACACACAATGTATCCTATCTCTCTGTGAACATATGTCATCACAATTTTCTTTAATACATCAGAGCATGCAACTTATAATATTCATCAATAATAATATTTAAGTCTAAGTATTAATAGATACATATGAAGATAGGAATATCCAATGACACATATAAATGTGGATTTTATACTTGTGGGTCTCATTCTCATAATACCCTACACTAGATACTTCCAAGGGCGTACACCATGAGAAGGTGCCTCAAAGTCCTTTGAGTCTCCACCCTTGATATCCTATATCATTTATGTCCCTCAAATGATATCATCCAGATATAGAACATATAAATAAAAATAGTGTTGTAGCACTTCTGGGTTCTTATCATAATGGGGAACTACTATGACCTTTTAGTGTAAAAAATACTCTTAGGACATTATCATATACTATGTTATGTATAAGAATAGTCATGATATGATAAAAAGTTTATTAATATTAAAAAATATGAATATAGATTATCATAAAGCACATAGAAGTTGGTTCTAGGGAACCATCTCTAACAGACCCCCACTTGTACTAGATCCAATTGCTAACAACCTTCAGTTTGCTAGCTCTCACATGATACTCATGCTTCTACCGAGTCAGGCCTTTAGTCAAGGGGTCCACCACATTATCTTCTATGGGTACTATTCTTACAATTAATTCACCCCTCTGATAAAAATCCCTCAAGAGGTGATACTTCCAGAGTATATGATTTGTTCGTTGGTGCGACCTTGTCTCTTTTACAAGATCCACCGATGTAGTATTATCACAATAAAATGTGATATGGTCTTTACTTATAGGTACCACATCAATATCCTAGACAAATTTTTGTATCCAAATGACCTCTTGGCTGCATAAAAATCCACTATATACTTAGAATCCATTGTATAATCAGCGAAAACTATTGAACTCTTCCATATCACAGCTCCTCCATTGAGATAGAAAACATATCCTAACTGCGACTTAAGACCATTATAATATATTTGAAAATTAGCATCAATATAACCCCTGATTACCAACTCCTCATCTCCTCCATACACTAGGAACATATCCTTAGTTCTTCTCAGATACTTGAAGATCGCCTTAACAACAAACCAATGCTATTCTCATGGATCTTCTTGATATCTTCCCACCATGATCAATGCATAGGAAACATTAATTCTAGTAGATAACATGGAATAAATGATTGATCCTATCATCAAAGTGTATGTTATCTTACTCATTATCTCTTTCTCCTGTTGTGTCTAAGGAAACATTTTATTAGAAATATGTAAAGCATGTGACACTAGATCCAAACCCCTCTTAGATTATTCCATACTAAATATTTTTAGTATCTAGTCAATATATTTACTTTGAATTAGTCCAATAATCCTATTGGATCTATAAATAATGATCTATATCCCTAGAATATATGCTACTTCACCCAAGTCCTTCATGGAGAAACATTTGTTTAACCAGTCCTTAATAGAATGTAATACTTGTATGTCATTTCTAATTTGTAATATGTCATAAAAATATACTACTAGGATAATGAATGAATTTCCACTGAACCTACTGTAAACACATGGATCACATTCATTCTTAATGAAACCAAATTATTTTATAGATTCATCAAATTGAATGTTTCATGACCTAGATGATTAATTTAATCCATAAATGGATCTCTATAACTTGAAAATCCTTTTAGCATCACCTGGAGTCAAAAAAACTTCTGGTTGTGTCATATAGACATCTCACTAAAGGTTCCCATTAAGGAAAGGATTTTTGACATCCATATTTCAAATCTCATAGTCATGGTAATATTTTATAGCAAGTAGAATTCTGATGGACTTAAACATTGAAACTGGTGAAAAGGTTTCATCATAGTCAATTCCTTGATGATGTTTAAACCCTTTAGTCACTAGCCTTTATTTATAGGTATTTAATTTAATTTCCATGTATGGTTTTCCCTAAATATCCATTTTAACCATACATGATTTACATCAATTGAAACATCAACAAGAACCCAAACTTGGTTCTAATACATGAAATTCATTTTAGAATTCATGGATTCTTACCATCTTTAAGATTTTGAGCCCTCTACTACCTATTTATAGAAGAGGGGTTCATCATTTTCAACCAATAATGAGTCACCAACTTCAGTTAATAGAAAACCATATCTCTCTAATTCTATTACCTATCATGTACTCCTACTCAGTACTTATGTTTTAGGAACTACTTCTTCCATGGGGACCTATGAAACCTATTCCCATTCCAACTCTTATGTATCTTGAGCATCAAATTCATCAAAGTTAATATTTCTCCCACTATCCTTTTTGAGTATGTGACCCCTCTCAAGAAATACGTCTTGTCTGGTGACATTCACTTTCTTGTTAGAGGGTTTTTATAGGTAGTATCCCTTTATTTCCTTGGGATACCCTATAAAGATACACTTTTTTACCTTGAGGTGAAAGTTTGTTTCCTGAGAAGACCTTAACAAACACCTAACAACCCCATACACATGTATGTGATAAAATTAGTTTCTTTAAACTCCATAACTTGAAGGGAGTTCCATTTTCTACTTTAGTTGGTACTCAGTTTAATGTATATGACACAGTTTGTAATGAATATACCCAAAAGGATAATGGAATATCTGCATGAATCATTATCTACTTTACCATGTCTAACAAAGTACGATTTCTCATTTCACTAACACCATTACACCATGGTGTATAAGGTGGAGTGAGTTGAGATATAATCCCAAACTCCCCTATAAAGTTGATAAACTCTTGTATAAGATATTCATCACCTCGATCTGATCAAAGCTTCTTTATCTTCTTTCCAAGTTTATTTTCTACTTCATTATTGAATTCCTTGAATTTCTCAAAGGGGTCATACTTATACCTCATCAAGTATACATAACCATATCTACCCAATTCATCAGTAAAAGTTATGAAGTAAGAGTACCCACCTCTATCTTCTACTAGAAATAGTCTATACACATTAGTGTGTACCAATCCTAAAAGTTCTATGGCCCTTTAAACCTATCCACCAAATGGTGGTTTGATCATTTTTTCCTATAAACAATCATGAAATCTTTCAAGTGGTTTTAGATAAGAAAATTCTAAAAAACCAACTTGATAGATCTTTTTTAAACACTTATCATTTACATGACCAAAATGGTGATGTCATAGATGGGTGTTATATGATTCATGTGAACATGATTCATTATCAATTTCCAATACTTGGTTTTTGTAATTTAATACATAAAGATCATTATTTAAATGTGACATACCATAACATATGTTGTCATCATAAAAGTAAAAACTTTTATTTCTAAACTTGAAAATAAACCCATCTGTATCTAGGCATGATATAGAAATTATTTTCTTGGTAATATTTGGTACATAATAAAAATACTTTAATTCCAAAATCTTTAATTTTGGTAATAAAATGTGGTAGTCACCAATGGCTAGAGCAACCAACCTCACACCATTTATAGCTTGAAAATCCACCTCTCCTCTAGCAATATTTTAGAATATACTTGGTTCCTGCATTTTTATACAAATGCGAGCACCATAAGCTATATCTAATACCCAATGTGTAGATATTGAAAGATTACAATCGATAATGAATGAACCTTTAACTTCCCCTTGCTTCTGGGTGTAGTTATTTTTCCACTATCCTTGCTTTACACATGAAAAAAATACAACCTCCTTTTCCTTTCCCCACCTTTGGATATTCCTCTTCTTGGAAGGATGGTGAATGGGATCTTTAGACTTGTTATTAGTCTTGGGCACCTTCACCTTGTTCTTATTTTTCTTATTCACCATAAGGACCATGGATTTATCATTCCCCATGTCCTTATCCACTTGGTAAATCAAATTAAGAAGTTCCAAAAGTCTCTTCTCATTATTAATAATATTATAATTAATGATAAAATTGGATAAGGTCTTGGGAAGTGATGAAAGTATGAGATATATATGCAACTCATCCAAGAATTTAATCCCTAAGATGTCCAAGCATTAAATGCATCCAATAAATTTGACTACATGAGGCCCAAATAGCACAAACTCTCTAAGATTAGTTGTAAAAAAAGCATTGGAGATCTCATATATCTCTTGAATCATCTTATCTTGATATATATACTAAAAGTGAGACATCATGCTATATGCATCCATGTATTCATGTTGATTCAAAAGATCATTGGTTACAGTTGATAGAATTAAACACTGAACATTTATAGCATCATTCAAATGTTTCTCATAGAGAGATAACTCTTCATTACTAGCCTTATTTCAAGGCACATCTAGAATTGGTTCTTCCAGAACATAAAATTTCCTTTCATGGTGAATGATAACGCGTAAACACCTTTGCCACTCTTGTAAATTTGTGTTGGTGAAAAGGTTATCCTTCTCAAGAATGGATCACAATGATATGTTTGAAGTAATTTTATTATGGTTTCTAAAAATATGATGAGCATAATTTTAGTACTTTATCTGATAAAATTTAGATAAATAAATAAATATTATATTTATTAAACTCCCACTATTTTATCAAAACCCAATATCCTTAACCATTGGCTTCATAATATCTTGTTTATTGGACATTATAGTGTAAATGATACATATTTCCATTATAATTACCCAAACTTTGGTTGTTCAATCACCTTGAATGGTTTTAGGTAGGAATTCCAAATGCCAATTACATTAACTCATAGTTCCTTGATCTTTTGAGTGGAATCCCCAATCCTGAAATCCTGAAATCATATTTCCTCAATGGTTGCCTCTCAATTACACCAAGTCCTACTTTGGAAGTAAACCCTTGGTGTGAACTAAGTTAATCCAACCCAAAAATTCAAGTTATAATTCCCCAATAATTGAAATCACCCCGAATTTGACTGGTTAAAAACTTTTAACTATGGTTCAATTTTAACTAAAGTAGTAGAAGGCTATACCGACTTGATATATATAATTGAGATATTTTCTATTTTATGAATAAATTTCTAATTATTATCTTTGTTACATGATTGTTAATATTAAGTGTATTTACTTAAGTGATTAACCATGTATTAGATAATATTTATGCATTATCCAGTTTATTTTAGTTCTATTTTTCATGCTTGTTAATTCATTAATTCATGTGATCACAAAAAAACATCCATAATAAAATAACCATGAAACTTGATATAAATAAAACAATAAAGTGGTATGATCATGAGCTATTACTAATGGTTAGTTTATTTAGTGGTTGATAAACTAACCATTGACCTAGGGTTAAAAACACCTTGAACCAGTTAAGGTTTGTATTACAACTTTCCACCTGTCCAACTAAGTATCTTTCTTGAATTTATTTCGCCTCAGATCCAAACTTGAACCACCTCCACTAGCTTGGGATATCCATACATTACATTTTCTTTTACTCACACATAGGTGAGGGAAACATGTTTACATAAAAGAAACCTTGGGAACACAGACCCTTACATAATAAGAGGAGAGAAGGTAGGCATACCAAAAATTTAATTTAATAATAAATTAAATAAAACCAATCACATACAAAGATCTTCTCTATGCTCTTGATCATCCACATGCATACAACTAATTATAAATTTAAAATAAAACTAGCATTCAATTATTAATCATTCTTATTTAAGATAAATCATGTTAGAATCAATTAATTATCTTATTTAATCAATAAATTATTTTATCTTAATTCGAATATGGATTTACTTGATATTCTCATCCATCATAATTTTAAACAAATTAAATAAATTTATTTAAAATTAACTGTGTACATAAATGTACCTTGGAGGAAACACAATGAATAACTATCTGAATCTACCCAACATGAATTATACTCATATACTTTTTAATCTTGTGACATAGGTCATGCACAACTTATCATGTATTTTAATGACATGTACTATCAACTTAATGATTACACAAATTACATGATTTTTCTATAATGTGTTATGATTCAATACACACAGAGTAATAATTTTTATATGACTCACACATGATATATATATCTGAACATTACATAGAAATTAATTAAACACACACACACACACACATATACATATTAAAACCCATCACATGGTGTGTCCTATCAACTTAATGACCACACACAAGCACCTATCGATAAAGTTTACATGGTATAATATATTAATTTTAATTATACATAATTTGGTTTAAGTGCATGATACGTACAAGCGATCTACATGGCGTGTACATCTCCCACCATCTATCTAAGGCACACTCCAAGGGAATCAACATGTAAACCGTGTCTTATAAAAATTGGAGTACACGATGTGTACAAGGTCTACATGGAGTGTGGTCTCCAAGTTACACGGTCACCAGTCAGGTAGGTTATGTATGAAAATACATGGACCGTTTGTGACTTAAAGGACTACACATTGTGTATGTGGGATACACGGTGTGTACTCTAGCTGACCGTGAGCTAGGCTAGCCTAGTCAACACATGGTGTAAGAAATTAAATACACAGTGTGTATTCAATGTACAATTTTGAATTAATTATGGAATAATTCCTAGTGCATTAAACACTATCACACAAAATCTACCTCTGATTATACGGCATGTACTCTTGTATTATCTGGCTAGAATCCTCGACACCTTCAGATGAGATATTTGATTTTATTTCATTCATAAACTTAATCATTTTTATTAGATCTATGAGAAACAAAAGTGGAAGAAGAAAATATCAAAATTTCATTTAAATAATGACTAAAATAGAATTGAAAACTAAATCATAAGTGCATAAATCAATCAATGATCTTTAAATAATTATAAATAATTTTGTGAATGATCTAATATCATTTTTTGGTTTCGAGCATAGTGGAAAAATGTGATAGGTCATGCCCAACTTTTATTTTTTTCATGATCGATGATCAATATGAGATTTACATGACATTGAACACTGTAATCAATGGAATTGAATCAAAGAAAAGAGACAAGATATAGAACATCAGAACCAAGAACAAGACCATCACATGTTATTTATAATTAATTTAATTAATTAAAGAATTACCTTGTGTGAATTCTTTGTTCATTGATGGATCTGAAAATATATCTACATAGTACCATCATCGCATTATAGTAATCAAGATTAGATTCCATATAGCGGCGATCCACACGTGTTTCAAAAATATCCGAATGTAACCATAGGAATCTCTGGGTGCTAGAACGATAGATCCTACTACTTACACCATTCACCTTTTATCTCCATGAGAATCACTTGCAAAACATTCTCCTTGATCTCTCTAGACTCGAGAGTAGGAGGTGGAGGAAGATCAATCTTCATTCTTGGGAGCTTTCTTAGAGAGGGAACTCTCTAGGTCTTGAGAGGATTCTCTCTGGCCATCATTGCGCACAACAAAAAATGAATTGGATATCTAAGAAAATAATATAATTGAGCTTAAATACTACTAGGGTTTAGAAATAAATATTAACAAAAGTGCCCTTTGATATTTATTTAATCCCTTGTGGAACCAAATTTCTTAAAATAATAATAATAATATTATTTCCTCAACATATGCTTAACATTCAAATAAAATTAAATATTATTTAATCAAATAATATTCAATATATATTATTATTCAATGGACCTAAAAAATCGGTCCTCTATTCCTCCACTTATTAGGCCTTGAATAATTACTATTTATTTAATAAATAAAAATAACTGCATTATTTTCTAATAAATAAATAAATATTATATTCACTAAATAACGAATAAAAATTTATTAAATATTCCACTCACATAATATTATCTCGAATAATTGGTGAAAAAATATATGCGACCAAGCATACATAAACAATTATTAAATTGTGTGTGGGAATAATATTCATTCAACTTGTTAAATAATAAATAATTATATATTATTTAATTAAGATTCTGGATACACTTAGTGTGTGATTCTCTAGGTCTCTTTCTTAGTGGCATTAAGTGAAGTAGCCTAAAGTTCAAGGTTAGTGTCTAACAACACACCAAGAAACCCATAGAGAAATAACTTAATGATGCAATAACATAATACCTCATACAGATGCTTACTGTGTAATATAATTCCTTTAATGTGATATCTCTAATCAAGCAGGTTGCATACTGGTGCCATCAACCTATGCACACGATGCATCTTTCTTTGAATTATCAAAAATTGAACTTTCCTATAGAATACAATGGACATGGATTTATATAGGCTATATAATTTCCATCAAATGGACTGGATATCAACTTTCGTTAAAGAATAAAAGGAAAATAAATTCTTTCTCACATTATTCATCAATACAATATTATTCGTGATGTACCCACTGTATCCTACCTCACCGTAGACATATGTCATCATGGTTTTCATCAATACATAAAAGTACATGACTTATAATATTCATCAATAATAATATTAAAGTATAAGGTTTAATACACACATATGTAGATATGAACATCCAATGATACATATAAATTTGTATTTTCTACTTTTGGGTCTTCTTTTCATAATATCCTACACTAGATATTACCAAGGGAGTACACCATGAGAAGGAGCCTCAAAGTCCTATGAGTATCCTCCCCTAATAGCCTGTATCATTTGTGTCCCTCAAATGATATTATCCAACTATATAAAATATAAATAAGAATAGTTTCATAGCACATCTAGGTTATCATCATAGTAGGGAACTGGTATGACCATTTAGTGTGACAACTAATCTTAAGGCATTATCATATACTATGTTTTGAAAAATAAAAATCATTATGTGATAAGGAGTTTATTAATATTCAAAACTATGAATATATGTTATCATAAAGTACACAGAAGTTGGTTCTAGGGCACCAACTCTAGCACAACCTTCTTGAATATTTCTTAAACTCTTTCCATATTTCTCTTTCCATGATTAATCACTAATCATAGAGTACTTCACCATACATTGATTTTTTATTCCTTATTATTATTAAAAAAATATAACCATGATCATTAACTATCCACATGGGCTTTTCAATCTACCCCTATAGATTTTTTTTCAATACCATTTCCTTAAAGTCAATTTCCCTTCCCCCATTATTGAAAATAAATGAAAAGGATAAATGTAGCAGTTTTATAATATCATATTTTAATTAAAACAATATCTTATCCCTTATATGAAAATTTCTTGACCACTTCTAAGATAGAGATGATCTCACATGATATTCTTAGAAAAGATCCTTTAGTTAATCAACTCTAAGTCTACATGGGCTAACCCAGTGTAGAAAAAAAAGAGATTTAACCACGGTTATCTAAGTTGTCCATAAATTACCATGTATATGAAATCATGCTCGTAAATTCTCAATTCTTAGTATAGGGGTTGTAAGAAATCATATTTATCAATAAAATACTAAATCCTGCACATACTTCAATAAACACATCAGAAATTTCAAGTGTAAAAGATTTAGCTCCCCATTTTTCTCATCTTGACATCAATAAATCCCCCCCTAATTGATAATATAATATAATTAAGAATAAGGGATGAAAGTTTGATTGAAATACCTTGATTTTTAACTTCTGTAGAGATAACCCGATCATCTAGATATTTATGGAACAAGTCTTGATAGCATCTCATTTATGTTTTCTTTGCCTCAAGGGGTGCACTCCCTTCATTTTACCTAGTGGATAGTTTTATCATATAGTCTTCAAGATGTTCATATTAATGACCCACCATTGTGAAAAAATTCAAGTTTTAATCATATATTGAATAATCATGTCAACCTGTTGTCTTCCATTATGTTGAATCATTTCTCATGTTAATAATGAACTTAAATTTCAATTACCTACAATGTAAACATAAATAATACTCAAGAATAAGGGAATAAGGTGGTATACTTATGAGCTTAATAATAAGTGCAACTAGGAAGAGAAGTTATTCTAAACTAGAGACTCATTTTTTTGTAGCTTTAAAGTATATGGTACTCTTCATGCTTGTGTCTCATTTATATTTCATATTTAAAGATTTCTTCAATAGCATTTAATATTTTCTTTAATTCACCTTCATATTGTGTGGATTATTTTTCTTCACATATTCCAATAGTATAATAGGTTTTCCTGATGTTTTCTTTTCTATCTTCAATATCTCATTTTGAGCAAGTAAAAGATTCATGAAATTTATTGCATTATGTCTAGTCTGATCACAATTTACACACAATTTTTGTGAGACACCATAGTTTTTATTTTTTGACAACCTCTCATGTAACTTGAATTCTTCTTCATGTGAAATAACATGTTTTCCTTTTGCCTTTTATCTATATAATGCTTCATATTTATCTTTTTTTATTTCTCTAGCAGCTTATAATTGATCATAAAAAATGATTAAGAATTCCTTATTAACATATTTTTCTTTAGAGATTCCATATGGATTATTCAATATTTTTAAGTTACCTTTATCTGGTAACTTATCAAAGTCTTATTCAGGAATGTATTTGATCAATCCTATATTTTTGTTTCTTTCATGGAATGATTATCTTATTGATTTTATCTTGATCCTATTCATTTCCATGGAATTTTTTCAATGGTCTATGGTATTACCTCTCTTTCCATAGTAGAATCATATTTTCTAGTTTTAAATGAAATTATTGGAATTCAAATTATTATTATTCTTGGGTGTATCTTTCTTCACTGATTTCTTGACTACATTCTTTTATTTATTCCCCAAGAAAGACTTTTCAATTTTTTTCCTTTGCTTATGCATTTGTTTTGGTATTTTATTAGCATAGGAGTTGTACCTGGATAGTTCATATCAATGCCATTATTCTATATGATCACTCATGTTACAATACTCACAGAATTCTTCAAGGCTTTTGAATCTTTTTCTAGTGTACTTATTCATTTTCTTCTATGGAAGCTACTTCTATTCAGAAGGTTTCTTCATTTGTTCACATATACTCCCACTGAATTTAGGAATTCTGTAGTCTTCAAACATTCTCATGTTGTTCCAACATTCAGTATCCTAATGTCCAAACTTCTAGTAGCACCAATAGTATCCACTGAATCTTCTTCTTTTGATTAAAGTACTAGTCTGTCTAGATTTAGTACCTTATTGTTTATGGATTTGTATTTACCTTTTTAGATAATCATTTTGGGATTTATTTTTCTTGATATTTTAAATATCCACCCTTAGTGTTTTGGTGGATGTATTAGCATTTTTATCTACTCATATTTTCCTAGATTTTGGGTTTGAACCAACATTAGCAGATGAGACTATAGAATTAACTGGTTTATGGGTTACCTTCTTCCATGAGTTTGTTTAAGATTTATCAAGAGATGATTTTGAGTTATTATTTCCACAAATATGATTCTATTTAGATACATGAGTCTCATAATTTTTTTATAGAAATATCCTTTTTTTTAGGTTTAGATCTCTTCATATGTTTGGGTGATAAAGTTCTTATTCTCAACAACTTGGGAAGTTCCAACATACATGTCCTTCAAATTTCTCAATTCAATATATAGTTCTATAAATATCATTCTAGAGAAAAACTTATAATTTTCAAATAATATCATCCTAACTTTCCATTAAATTTTAATTTTATTAATCAGATCTTCATGCTTTCTGCTATATTCAATTAGAGAGTTTCCAAGGTCTTTGTTTTTTCTGGCTTTAACTTCCAATTGTGATTCCTTGACACTGATAGTAGTTTTATGTGATTATTATAGTATATGGATATTTATAATATACTCTTCATGCATCATGGTATTTTATTCCACTAACATGTCAATCTCTTTGAACTTACATGATTTGTCTTCAAGCTGATCATCTCTAAAATTCATGGAAACATTGAATAATGTTTCAAGTTCATGAATTACTTCACCAAAAACATGTTTACTCACAATTTTCTCATAATAATTAAATTGAAATTATTATTTAATTAATAAAAAATTTTTTATTGAAAAGAGTAATATATTATTCCTTTTCTTCAATGTGGTATATTAGAACATTGCACATTTTGAATTTCTTACAAAGTTCATCCTCATGTTTATTGATTTCCTCTTCAAGCTATGCTCTATCATCAAAAAGTTACTTGAAATAAAAAAGTATATATGAATTCAATTATTCATGAAAATTATCTATATATCTTTCAAATTGAGATAAAAAGCATTTAATAATTTTGATAGACTCATCTTCCTCATACTCTCCATAACTTGAGCTGGATTCTTTAAAAGGATCATTGTTAACTGATTTGATAAAGGAGCACTGATCCTTATCTTATTTCATTGAGATTTTTCACAATCTATTTACATCTCTACTCTTTCTATTTTTTAGATTCTTGGAACATGAATTCATATATTCTTCAATAAGAGTAGAAAACAAGTCTTCCAATTGAGGTACTTCAGTATCAACTTCAAATTTTCACTTCATATAAAACTTATAAAATCAATTGGGGATAGAAAATTTGATCCAATCAGAGGCATAACCTCCCTCTGATACAACTTATAGATCCCGAATGGATTATGTAAGGACATTTGGGGGGGGGTGAATCAGTGTACCCAACTATTACTGAGTTTTACTTTATTTTCAATTATCCCTTTTTACCCTTGAACCTATACTTCAGTTAAGAGGAATGGATTTTTTGTTTGCTATCAAAAATTACATACACATGTAATGCAGACAATAAATGAAACAACAGAACACAATTTTTTTACAAGGTTTGGTACCAATACCTACTCCTTGACACGATCAACCTATAGTTGTTTCACTAATTCTATTATCACTATAACTTTGTAGTGATTACAAACACCTTTAATTGGTGTAAAATGTTCAAGTAGGAAATAAAAAAATTCCCTAGTAAGTGGTGTTATTTATACTAGTACCCCCAGTCTTCAATGACATTGATTATACTGGAACCACTGGTTCTTAAAATATATTCAACAAGGACTCTGAACAAGATTTATCTAGTGCATTGGATATATTTGCATCAACCAAATAATCTCGTTCCTCTACTATATGTATTCTAATTCTAATGAATCAATAAGATTTTATGCATGTCTGACCACTAATCTTAAATAAGTGGAGGATGAAATTTCACTCCAACTTACTACCTTTTCAGAATGATCAACTAAATAATCTATTAACAGACAATAAGTTATCTTCTTCCTTGATTATCAACTGCTTGGGAAAATACTTCCTTCGATCAATGATGTTCCCAACCTCAATCAAATGTATATAAGAGATTCACACAATATATTTTTTATTATTTTATACAAGATAAAACTTTCACAACTCTAACCTCTTATCTTCTTGAAATCCTAGCACATATTATTTTATTTGCTATATCCCTATTTTAGGTTACTCAATAATGTGTGCATGTAGGCTTTCACTAAACACCTTTCTTCATACACACTAATGTATGAACGAGGTATTACTTATGAAAAATATGTATATCATGGTGTAACTCCTACCTTGTGTGTTCTACTCTGCAAAACTTGAGAATCATGCGGAAACTAGTTATGTACACTGTCCAATTATTTACACACACCAAAACAGGTATGTGATTTCTTTTCTTCATGCAAACTGAATCCGTGAGAACATGGGTTATCTTATGTAATCATGTACTATATGAAACAATACATGTACTATCTTCATGTATACCGTGCACACAAGCGATGATACTTATCCTCTCATACATGAAGAAATGATCGAATTTATCAACTCATGAATCAACCCTATCATGAACAATATGAATCATTATGGATGACTGAAACTTTATTTTCATTCATCCAAGTCTTGTCTTCAAATTATCTTCATGCATGAAAGACACAAATTGCATGCATGGAGATTCTCAACCTATTATCCTCATAAAAACGATATAGAACATCCATTGTAGGTACAATTTGATATTTGGAGATGGTCGGTCATCAAGAGTTGATTGAGGAAATGAGATAGCGACGTCTACGAGGTTGTAGGTGATGTAGATGAATGGAGGATGAGGATGAAAATGTGGTGGTCGTGGGATCTTCAAATTGCATCAGATCATACATACACGATATGTACATATGTTTTCAATGATTGCAGAATAGTACTCGCTTTCCACACCCCACATCGATATAAAGAGTGGTCAAGAACTGATTTATTAATCAAATTCCACTAACAACCACTTAAACTAGTGGTGGGAGGTCAACTCCCTGATTCCACCTTCACACAGTATAATCTTCTACCCGATGGGTCCGTGGCCCCATACTCATGCATGCGTCCTACACTTCATGAGTGCTATGTCCATTCCTATTCTACCGCCCATGGGCTTTCTTGGGTCGAGCCTAGACTAGGAAAGATTGTCCCCTTTCAGTTTTATCATATATGTGAGGCCTAATCAATTCATAAAAACTAATATATTTTATTTTGTAAATCCCTTCAAGATCAAATAAATTTCACTTTCTTCTTATTTATTCCAAAGATTATTTATTTAATTTTATCATTATGGAAAATGATGTTTTGAATGATCTTAAAATTCTTCATGAAAATATATAATGAGTGAAATATTCATAGCACTTAAAATATATTTTTTCATGGAATTATTCACATCCTCATGCAATAAGATTATATTGTATGGTCTTCTTATAATACTTATTCTACAAATATTGTATCAAAAAATGTGTCTTTCTTGACACATGTCTTTGGCATTAACATCAGAAAAAATAATCATTATAATTATAAGGATAATTTTTCAAGAATGAAATCTAATTCCACTTTATTTTATGAATTCAAAAGATCATTTCTCCAATTTTATAATTATGAAAAATTATGTTTTGCATGATCTTCAAATTCCTCATGAAAATATATAATGAGTGAAATATTCATGGCACTCAAAATATATTTTTCAGTTCTCTCATATATGTGAGGCCTAATCACTTCATAGAAACTACTCTATTTTATTTTGGAAATCCGTTCAAGATAAAATAAATTCCACTTTATTCTTATGCATTCCAAATATCATTTCTCCAATTTTATCATTATAAAAAATTATGTTTTTCATGATCTTAAAATTCCCCATGAAAATATATAATGAGTGAAATATTCATGGCACTCAAAATATATTTTTTCATGGAATTATTCACATACTCATGCAATAAGATGATATTGCATGGTCTTCTTCCAATCCTTCTTCTCTAAATATTGCAGCAAACAATGTGTCATCCTTAACACATGTCTTTTACATTAACATCGGCAAAAACAATCATCATAATTACAAGGATAATTTTCGAATAATGACATCTAATTAAAATTTGTTTTTATGCATTCTAAAGATCATTTCTACAATTTTATCATTATGAAAAATATTTTTTTGCATGATCTTCAAATTCCTCATGAAAATATATAATGATTGAAATAATCATGGTACTAAAAATATATTTTTTCATGGAATTCTTCACATACTCGTGCAATAAAATGATATTTCATGGTATTCTTCCAATCCTTCTTCTACAAATATTGTAGAATTAATGTTTCCTCCTTGATACATGTATTTTAAATTAAGATCAACAAAAAAAATCATTATAATTTCAAGGATAAATTTCCAAGCATGAAATCTAATTCCATTTGATGAATCCATAACAATTCTCTAGGCATCATCACGAATCATGGAGAATTGTATTTCCAAATGGAAACCAATGAGTCCATAACAATTCTCTAGGCATCATCACCAATCATGGAGAATCATAGTACCAAATGATTACCAATGATTCCATAAAAATTCTCTAAGTATCATCATAAATAATGGAGAATTTTCTTACCAAATGACAACTGATGATTCTATAAAACTTTTCCAGACATTATCTCATCAATCATGGATAATTGTCTTAGTGAATGAGATCCAATGAATCCATAATAATTCTCCAAGAATCATCACTATCCTTATTGAATATTTCTTAAACTCTTTCCATATTTATCTTTCCATGATTAACCACCAATCATAGAAGAATTCATCATACATTGACTTTTGATTCCTTCTTATATATTGACAACAAATACAACCATGCTCATCAACCAACCACAAGGGATTTTCACATTAAATATTATTAAATAGTTTAAGAATATTAAAATGTATTATATTATAGGAAAACTCCATTTTATCATTCTTTAATGTTGGCTACATAAATGTATACATAGATATACATTTTGTAAAGTGCAATGATAGTTGACCTCTGAAAGTATGACTTTGAGTTTATCCTTAACTAATGTTCACCATAGAGTATTATAGGATATGAAAAAATTTTAAGACTAGAATTAGTAGTATTCTTGTATAGAGATGAAAAATATTCTCATAAGGAACAAAATGAAGAATAATATTCTTTGGGTGTATTGGATGACCTACTAAGTATACCCCATAGAGTGTCATACGAATGTATTTGGTATACTAGGGGTGCATGGATCATATTTGAGTCCCTATTACCTAAGGTTGGAAAGATACATTGCATGTGTACCTTCATAATTTTATTGTAACACCATGAGATTTTTTGAATTATTATTTTTAATTAATTTAATCTTTTGATATTTTTCATTTTATGCAACACTAAATATAGCTTTTGTTATATGAAATCACTAAGTGTGGCTTGTGTTATTCGCAACACCAAGTCAAGATTGCACTACATCAAACACTTAGATTATATTTAAACACACACAAAACTATTTTTGTATTATAATATACACAATATCAAGTCCCTTCGATATCTTGTTTTACACACAAGGGCGAGTTT
Source organism: Viscum album (assembly GCA_963277665.1). Taxonomy (NCBI): domain Eukaryota; kingdom Viridiplantae; phylum Streptophyta; class Magnoliopsida; order Santalales; family Viscaceae; genus Viscum; species Viscum album. The sequence continues at coordinate 1,226,362,716 of OY728138.1, read as the reverse complement.
TACTGAACTATAAGATAATATTAATATTATTATTAAAATATTATTATAGCTACCACCTAGATGTTGGAATGGAAGTTACAAATAATATTAACTAAATTGTGAAAATATTATTTACACATGTATATAAAATGAATACTTTGGTTATCAATTAGTATAAGTGAATTTAAAAACTATTTTAAAATAAAGAAATTACTTTTCTAGGAAAACTATTTTTCTATGTACAAACACAATTTTATCTCAATAATTTAAATATTTTTTTTTAATTTTTTAAATAAAATTTATATATCATATATTCAATCAAATTTTTTGATACTTATCAAATTGATTTGATCGGTATAAGATAAAAATAAATCCAATTTTATGAATAAAAAGATGTATTTTTCTATAAGGTAATTTTAACGCCTTTTAATGGTGAACCCATTTTAAATATGAGTTTTGAAAATTTTATAATTTTTATTTGACAAAATAAAATTCATTTTTAGAATCAGAACATAAAAATTTAATTTGAGTTAATTTTTGTTATTTTTCTGAGCAATTTCATTTTTTGACGAATAGTGAAAAACACTGAATTTTAATTCAAAATTGATTTTTCATATAATTTATTTATATTTAATTTGGTTTTAAATGGTAATTAGATTAATTTTAAATCAATTAATCTAATTTATTTTATTTAAACCAATTTCACATTGAAATTAGATATAAAAACATTCCAAACTTTTAAACCTTTTTGCTTAAAAAAACCCCACTATCGTGACCTGTCAGCGGGATTAAATTTAAATTAATTTCTACCACTTATGTGATTATAATTTGGAAAAATAGATTCCATATTTTTAATAATAATAATTTATAATATATAATAATTTCAACTTAGTTTTGATAAAAAATATTAGTGAAAGTGATTAAAATTAATTACAATGATTATGAGAAAAATTAGCTTAACAAATGACTAAACCTTAAACTTAAGGGTCAAAATGAACTAGAAACTTATCCAAAATACATTGGATGTAAATATTTCAACCCTATACTAACTTTTATCTAATTTTTTTAATTACTGGATCTACTTTTCATAGAAAAAACATAGGTAAAATTCCCTTTTCAAAAATTTACAAGAATGCCACTCATCCTCCACTATAAAAAGACACTCAACCCTCACATTTATTTACACATATAAAGAAATTAGTATCCAAAAAAATAATCTCAAATAATCTCCCAATATACCTCACTTAATTCTAGAATCCTTATTTTGGGTAGAAATCCAACCAAGGAATCCCTTTGGCGCAAACCAAGAGGAGTTACCCAAAAAAGAGGTAACATCCTTCCTCAAGCTCCTTTGTTTTATCTTCATTCTCCTCCTCAACAAATATTCTTATTATATGGTTATAAAATAACCCCAGTATCCTCAATATACTAATATGTTTTTATTCCAAGGGTTTTACCTACACTTACACATACTTCCATCTAATGGGTAACAAACTTACCATTCTTGTGTACGACGAACTATTGTCTCACGAAACGATGTTGTTCATTTTTCCTTTACCACCTCTCATGGTTGGAAATTTTGATGTAAAATGTGTTTTTATATTATATATATATGATATTTATTATATATTTAAGTTTATTTAATTATTATATAACACATACCTTCAGGATTTCCATTGTGTGTAAATACGATAATTTCATTTGGGGAAGTGTGGACCACTGCCTCCTCAAAGTGACGTGATTTGTTCACACTCTACATGGAATGTATTAAGGATGATTTTTGTGAAATTATATGATATATATGACATAATAATTATAATGGAATGATATTATATATATATATATGTCATTTACTTTCTTTCTTTCAATATGACAATAAAACGGAAATAACGTTCATGCGTACATACGACCTATCATATCCATGAATAATGTATTAAATTTCACATTTATATATTATTTATATTATTATAAATACAAATATACTGAATATATAATATATTTATATCATGATTCACATTATTTAAATAATTAAATCATGATCTAAGTAAGATGATCAAGAATAACAAGCCAAAACATATACGAAAAACAAAGCCGATATTACCCAAAACGTAACATTAACATGGAATTGTTAATAAATGGTTAATATAAAATCATAATGAAATAATATATGGTATTAAATATTATAATATGGTTATATGTTAGATTTATAATAAACTTATATCTATTATACAGGTGGTTTGAACGTGTACAAAGAAAGTTAAGACTTAAGGTAAGGGAGGTTATCTCCCTTTTTATTTTCATGAGATACATGCCATATTCACAACTTGATTATTTTGTGTGGTATATATACTAACATATAAAATTTTATGTCATTAATTTAATTTATTTAATTATATTAAAATCTTTAATTGATGTTATTCTTTTATGGGTATCATGATTCTAAAATTACTCAAGTAGTAAGGGTTTTCTTATCTCACTTTTATTTCTGTGAGACTTATGCCTTATTCACCACTCATTTAATTTATGTGGTGTATATACTACCCATTAATATATTATATTATTATTATACTTAAATTTATGTGTATTTACATATCCATTTTATGATATTTATTTCATGGGTTTTATGATTCAAAAGTTACCAAATCGGTAAACTAATTTTATCTCAATTTGCCTTCTTTAAGACACATGCCATGTTATGAACCTATATTATTCTATGGGGTGTATATATTTCCCATTGACATGTTATATCAAGAATATACTTATTTTAATGATATTTTAAGCTTCATGTAATTTTATTCTCTCATTGGGATTATGATTCAAAGTTACCAAAGTGGTAATAATTTATTGCTACAATCTCACCATTTATCTGGATTATTTACGATTATGATTACATTAATGAAATAATATGACCCATATCTCAATAAAACCCATGAATTTTATTCTCATATGGTTATTAATGTTATATCCAAGTAATGGTAACATTTTTCCACTCTTTGGTACTTAATATAATCAAGAAAATGTTTTTTATGAAAATCCGACTTTATTTCTCCTTTCGGTCGGAAATCTGTGTTCTTTCAAAACCATGTTTTCTAAAAATATTTTAAAAAATGTTTTACTATTATTATATAAGTTTTAAAGTAAATTTTTATCCATGTTTTACCTTTTAAAAAAGTGGTTTTAAAAAGTAATATTCTTTTTGTTTTCCGATCGAGGCACTTTTTTAAGCTTTTACGGCACAAAAGGAATGTTTGACATGTAAATATGTATACACCATTATGAATATACTTCCATTGAAGTTTCATTTAAAATTTTACAATTTTTTTATAGAAATTTTTTTTCCTAATATTCTTGAAATTTATTTTTTTTAAATTGGTTTTTAAAGAAAAAGGTTTCTCAAAAAGGTTTTATGATTCAAGAAGTGTTTTAAATGATTTTCAAAAATTAATTTAAATAATTTCAAATATATTTTTAAATAAAAAGGTTTTAAAATATGTGTTTCATTTAAAAAATCATTTTAAATGTTTTTTAGATTTATTTATATGTTTTCAATCTTATTTTCAAAGAAAATGGTTTTCCAAAGGTTTTATTTTTTAAAAATATTTTTTAAAAGAAAAAAGGTTATTTTCCCCGAGAAATGTTTTAAATGAAATATTAGATCTTTCTTTATAAAAAAAAGGATTTTTGAAATGGTTTTATAAAAAGGATATTAAATTAAAGACTATTTTTCTTAATAAATGTTTCATGTGATATTTCAGAATATTTCTCCATCTAAGATGACATACTTTGTTATAATCTAATAATACCATTCATATTCTTTATTGAATGGTTTGTTTTTTTGATGGAATGATGTTTATAACACTAGTTTATCTTCCATGGGCTACATACTTTTGAAACCCGCTTCTTTTCTCAGGTTATTATTTGATGAAATTATTATGATACCTATCTATTTTCCATGGGTTTATGATGGCCATTTCATTTCATGGGTTATGATATGATATTTATTAAAACCATCTCTTTTTATGGGTCATGATATGATGCAAGTTTTACTATCTTGTGGCACATGTATGCATGATTTTATTATGTGATGGGTAGGACCTATATCTTCCTCCAATGCATTGGGTAAAGATTTATATATCATGAGATAATTATGGGAATCAAGTCGATGGGCTTAATCCACTATGGGAATATGGGGAAACCTGATTCACTATGGGAAGATGGGGAAATATGATACACTATGGGAAGATAGGGAAACCCGATCCACTATGGAGATATGGGGAAACCCGATCCACTATGGTAATATGGGGAAGACCGATTCATTATAAGGAAAGGAATATAATTGGGGATGGTGGTGTGTCCTGACCAGTAGGTGTAGTACCCATAAAGTGCCCTGATAAGTTTTTGATAACAAGTCTTGAATTATAGAGAATGATGTTACATGTTTATATATCTGCCAAAAATTCTATTTCTTATGCCTTTAATATGCTCACATGGGCCATGTTCTTGATTATCTTATGATTCATGTATTATGAACTGCTAATATTTATGTCATGTCCCATGATTATGATCTTTTTATGCAGGGTATGATCTTTAAATGTTATGTTCATATTCTCATTCCCATATATTCATGTTATGATTACATATTTTCTTTATTTACCCTTAATGATCATTCAAGATCACCCATTTCTTATGTTTCCTTTCCCCAGGTTATAAAGAAAGGTTTTAAGTATGAGTACTAAAGGGTAATATCTTTAAGGGAGATGTTGAATATCTTTCACCAAACTAGAATAATGTGTTCCAAGTTTCAAAATACACTAAACTATTATGGTCCTCAGGTATGTATTTTTTTAATGCATTGAATATTTATCTAAATTGATGTAATATCCATGTATGTTAAGACCAGTTCACTATAGTTGGTATCAAAGGAAAGGTTTATTCAAACTTTGGAAACTAGGATGAGAAAACTTTAGTGAAATACCTAGAAATATTTCTAAGGATATGTCTAGGTATGTCTTTAAGGATAAGTCTAAGGATAAGTTAAAGTATAGGAAAATTTACTAGAATTTTGGTAATGGATAAAGTGAATGGTTTACTATAAATGCATTCTTATCTGGATACTACAAGTGGATATGGATCTAGAAAAGATGTACATAGAAGTAACAACCCTAAAAACACTGTATTGAGCTAGACTCGATCGATAACTATTGCACAATAATGAGCCTTACTGCACACCTAGTTTGACATTCATGGGGGATATGATTTGGGAATTCACAAACTCTTTATGAACCATTATGAGGATTTGAATAGAATATGACTATGAATAACCTAGGATAAACCTAAGGTGTTATAAATTAAATAAGTAGGTGCCTTGATTTATACATCCTATAAGTAATTTTTTTCATGATTATGTGGTTTTGTGCTATGATAAGTATTGCTCACACTATGATTTCTAGTGCTAGTAAATAGAAGGAACTAGAAATAATTGGGTTAACATTGAATGTTTCATATGTGTAAAGTATGTGAATTATATTAATCGATTACCTAAGTGAAGATCCCATTAAGATAATAAGGAAGGTGTTATGAGTATTGGTCATACTTCTAAAGATAAAGCGACTAAAAACAACATATGAAAGGTTTGAGATGTTCTAATAGTATTGTTTACATTAAAAATAAGAAGCATAATTAGATTGAGGTTGAGGAACCTTAAGACATGATTTATATTTCATATTCTAGGACAAGGGGTATTAAAGGATAAGATGATGAATCCTGAGTAATGGTTTAATAATAAAGTTAGATGATTGAAGTGTATATGTTTTAGAATTCAAAAATTATGTTATATGAATCTTGAAATATATAAGTATTTTCAATATAAGTTTTTCATTAAGGATTGAAAAGGATATGTTGAATGGTGATAAATACTTAGAAAATTGATTAAATAGAAATGTGAAATTTTTTAAATAAGGGAAGGTAACCCTTAATGTATTCAAGATGTTGAGACAATTGTGTTTAGCTTGGATAAAGAGATTTTGATTTGGATAAAGTGAATTGAATATTATTTATGACCTTAGAAATGATAAAGGATTTGTTGAAAAAGTGTTCTATATTATCATGGATGGAGTTTAAAACTTCTTGGATTTATATAATATATCCATTAATATTCAAAATAAGGAAGAATGCATGTTTTCCAAAAGGATATATGGTAATTCTGGATATTACCATGTTTCAAGAGAATATATTATGAGGGTATTAAAATATTGTGAATGTGAAAACCAATATACACTTTATGATATACAAGGGATCAATGTTAAGCTGATTTAGTAACCTTCTTTCTAATGTTTTAGATTTTCAACTTTTGGAAGGGTTATAAGGTTAAACATTTATGGAAAGTTTAAGTTAAACTTTAGATGAAGTTTGTGGGATTAAATTATTATCTCATGATATGAGGATTTATGCATGTTGAATAACCTGTGTTAATTTTTTTCTATGATTCTAACTAAAGACTAATGAAATGACTTATCACTCTACCTCATGATCTATTAGTACTTTAGGAATGAAAAATCAACCTTTATTTATTATAGTAAGATATATAGTGGAAATCGATAAAGGCACAACCAAAGGATGAGATTGCGCATATGAAAATGAATAAAATCAAGTAAGTATATTTGCTTATGTTCTTATATAGTAAAATAATTCCTAAACTCTAGGAAAAGGATATTTAAAAATATTGATCTTAAAACCTTTGTTTTTATTGAACAAATGGTCTTATAAATTATCATAGATTTATGGTTATGAGGCCCTTAACTTTCCATTGACCATTTACTCGCTGGTTATCAATGATCTTTATCAATCTCTATAATTATTTACACTTTTCTTCCATTTCCGTGTTTTCAATTCCCACATATGTTCTCCTATGTGGAAATATAGTTATATTTTACTTTGGGTAACCATTATATTTCAAACTTTATATTTTTTAAAGTAAGTTTTATTATTCATTTTTATGATATGGGTTTCTATGAAAGGAACTTTCAAGTATTAAACCTTGGATAACCCAGACGAATTTCAAGGGCGAAATTCATTTTATTGTGGGTAGAATGTAACACCCTGAGATTTTTTGAATTATGTTTTTTCAAATTAATTTAATATTTTTATATTTTTCATTTCATACAACACAAAATATAGTTTTTTATATGAAATAACTAAGCATGGCTTGCATTTTATGCAACACCAAGTCAAGCTTGCGCTACACGCAACATGTAAGAACACGATTTTTTACTCAGGTATGAATCCTTTAAATTTTGGTCTAATTTACTTTATAGACCTAATATGGATTCCTAATGAATTAGTAAAGTTCTTATGGGTTTCCAGGGATTGTTAGAATCCTAGAACCTAGATTTGTTAGGGAAAATAGCTTATCACATGGTTAATTTAAACCATGTGAGGCAGACCACATGGTTTATTTAAACAAGGTGAGGCTAGATAGTGGGATAAAATAGGATTCAAAAATTGATCTAGCTATATGGGTTGGGTTGTATGGTTGTGTGAGGATGTCTAAAATTTTAACAGAGCTATTTCGTACAGTTGGCACATGGTTTCCCTAATCATGTGGCCTAACCATGCACATGCCCCTTCTTGTAGTTTCTCATGCATGATTTTCACACGGTTTGGATAAACCATGTGGCCAAATCATGTACAGTGTAAATTTGAGGTAAATAAATATTTTTCCCTTAAAATATCTTTTAACTTAAACCCATACTCCATTATTCTTTTCTAGCAGAGGAATCCCCTATTTCTCCTCTATTTTTATCTTTTGAAGGCCTAAAATAGGATTTGAGATTGATCGTCCATCCAGAGTCAGAATCAACCACTATTTGTCTCGTTGGATCCACACTAGTATATTATTGATTCCTTTTTAATCTTACACTATTATTCTTCCTACCAATGATGCTATTTGGATTTAAGTTCATATGCCCCAATTTATGAGCATTGATCAATTCTTTAGATCTAATTCAATAGAGGATGAACTAAAGGATAATACTGGATGAGTAGAGTCATACAAGCTTAAGGCAGGTGATCTATAACTCCTTTCTCTATTTCTTTCATTTTTAAAATTTCCATATCATCATTCTGATTTCATCAGGAATCATCTGTTGAATTTATTTGGCATGATTATAGTTATTAGGACTATGTTATATAACCCTTTATAAATAGTCAAATAATTATTGGTGGTTACATCCATAACTCCAACCATCTCTTGTATGGTGAGTTTCCATATTTGGCTTTTTAGTGCTTTGACACCTTTGAGCCACCGTTCAGGTGTGCTTGAGGTTGAAAAATATAATGGTAAGCCTCCTTATAATAATTGAATATTTAATTGTGAATTGAACATGGAAATTACCATGTTCTCTACACACTTGAACCATCTAAGGTAAGTGCTTGAACTTGATTAATTAAACTTAAATGGGAATTGGAAAGTGTAATGTATATTTATGACTTGGCCTCTTGAAATGGAAATGAATATTGATTACATGTCATAGCACCCCTTTACATTATTATGTAAGGTAATGGAATGAACCAAGTGAATTGATTATGATATAAAAGGATTAATTAAATAGTTTCATTCTCAATTGGCCTTGTCACACTAATGAAAGGTAATGGATTGAACCTCTTCACTCAATTAAATGGCAGGAACTTCACATGGACTAACTTATTAAATGAACTAAATATAAGGTTACTAATTATGTAAATGGAACTTGACATACTTATAGGGTTGGTTTGACTCAGGTTAGCTTTTGGATTCCCGAGAGAATACCTTGAGCACTTGAGAAGTCCATTCCAATTCAAGGATTCTAGTTGGCTTGGTTTAGACCCACCTTGGAACCCAATCCTCGTCTATCAGTGGATTCCATAAAGGGAACCATAAGATCCATTATATATCATTGTAGGATTCCTTGGATACACTCCTTGGATCCAAAATGGTTTCTAAAGACATTAGGTTCCTTGATTATATCCTTGGGATTATCCATAGATTATCCATTTTACCTTGGTTGTACTCCTTAGACTCAATTAGATTAGACTATTTTGGAATGCTTTGGATCATGATCCTTAGATTACACTCTTACCCTTATCCAAGCTATAGTTATTACTGAGTTGGTGACCATTGAGGTCTAGGTTTACTTAGTTATTACCCTTTAACCCTTTTTATATTATAATCATCATAGTTGCCTTGTCATGTCTTGGAACCACCACTACTACTATCATGAGGTGATGTCAGTGCTGGATATGCCTCACATGACTTAAATATATAAACTAGAAATTGAATTAATTAATGAATTGGTTACATGTTTAGACACCATCCAAGGGCTGAAGTAGGTACTTGGGTATTTACATTACTGTACTACTTTACTTTTATATATAAATGCTTGCACACTATTTTAGTTTATATTACATGGACAAGATGTTATAGACACCATTGGTGGTGGACTACTGAGATTTATCTCACAACCTATCTATGCACCTCTAGTACCCAGAAAAACTATATATATGAAAGTGTCAACAAAGTGAATCATAGTGCTTCAAACACTTGATTTCTTTCTATTTTAGGATGTACCTATTAGAAAATTATTGATTTGGAGCTTAGGATGCTTGATATAGTTTTTGATTAATTTTTTCTACTTTTGTATAACATGATTTTTTTGCTTCTTGTATACCTTTTTCCCATATTTTCTAGATACATGACATATCATGATCAACTTTTTTATTTTTATATTAGTTATTATAATTTATTTAGTTATTATTTATTACTCATTTCTACTTTTGTTATGCTATTCACTATTACACTTCTTCCACTATTTACGTATCTCCTGTTATATTATACTAATTTGCTATGATATACTCTGGTAATGAGGGCATAGTCTCCCCACATACACACCCTAGACCCTTGCTGCTATTCACAAGCCTCTAGTGTTTGAGGAAATGCGCTTGAGGCCATGTGGCCCATCAGGATCGGGGCACTTTCAGTGGCATCCGGGCCCGAGACATAAAAAATTGGTATCATAGGTAGGTTCTTTTATTGTTTTATTATTTGGATACAATAGATAGAATATTAGAAACACTATGGAACTTGGTTATAAGGCATTATTGGGATTTGAAAACCCATGTTTAGGGTAAATACCGAGTTTCCTAAATTATAATTGTTGTTATGATTTTACCTATTATAATTGATATCATTTCACTATTGGGTGATGCACATTCTATGTGGTGTTGTTGATTATTATTATGACTGAGATTAAATTTCACCCTTATCCCAATTATATTAGGGTAAGTAGAATTGTTACATGAATTATAGTAGGAACCTAGTATTCACATGTCATGCATATTTCCATGCCATATAGTTACATCTCACTATTTTATTGATTGATGTGCCTGTGATTGTTGAGTGAGACTTTCTTTGTATATATGCTTGTGCTATTTTTGGGATGTGACAAGTGATTACCCATTTCAATTCATGAGGTGTTATGGGCCCTCATGGGTTGTAATGAGTAATTTACCAAATCAAGCCTTTAATTAGAAATTAAAATGGCTGTTAATCTCAGTGATAAGGAGTTTGGGCCCTGATTAATTGGGAAGAAGAACTCATTTTCAATGAACTTTAGTATATGTAAATAATAAAATGAAAATTAATAGTGAACTTGACTTTTAAAATGACAAGGTTGCACATCCTTATCCCTCCTTTTCATGTTTATAAAAGGAAAAGGAGTGAACTTGGAAACTAAATATGAAATGAAATGAAATGGTTTCCAATAAATTATGTAGCAATATACTATTGACCCTTTATTTACTAGAGCCCCTGTAACTTATACTCAAGAACTCACCAATACATGGACTTCTAAGAGGGTAGTTGGGATAGTATGTTATGGGTAGTGATCCCTTCCTTTCATTCAACATCAACTAGTGTTTCTACCTATATGATTAAATATTATAATGAGGCATGTGATTGGAATTTATAGACCAAATCCACCATGAAGTCCTCGTATCATGTTCCAAGAAGGTGGTGATGACCATTCTCTAGACGCGGTGGGCCCTAATCTCCCAATATTACCTCCAAGAGTACCACTCGAGGCACCACATACTGTACCTGATTTGGGAACTAATTCTCAAGTTTGAGACATTTTCTTACATATGATGCAATACATGCATGGTTCTCCATGAGATGCACCTACGATGGATGATTTGACGTGTGAGTTCTAGATGTATCATCCTCCCACCTTCTTAAGGGATGACACTTTGAAGGTTGTTGAATCTTGGCTAGTGGACACCATGAATATATTTGAGCATCTAGAGACGCCTCCATAGTGGAGGGCCAAGCTTTCTACTTACATGTTACATGATTTGGTCAAGCATTGGTGGGTTGTAGTTACCCAGGCTAGTCACCATCAAGGAATGGTATGGGATGATTTCTAGACTACTTTCTACAATAAGTTATTTCCTCATATGCTGAGAGTTGATAGAGACATAGAGTTTATACATATCTAGTAGAATTCTATGTTAGTTATGAAGTATTCAAAGTGTTTCATCGAGTTATAGGACTTTGCACCAATTCTATACAATGATGAGATTTCACAAGCTTGACGCTTCAAGGATGGGATTCAGTATGCCATCCGTACTCAGGTGAATGTATTTTGCCTATGTATTTTTTTTGAAATAGTTAATCAGAATCTTATTACTGAGTGAAACCTGAGGGAAGGCGATGGTACCAGGCATAGATGACTAGTGCTACGGTAGGCCAATAGTTCTTTCGGTAGCAGGAAGTGACCTCTTGAGGTTTTTGGTCAGGGTAGTGGTAACCAGAGTACTCGTATTGGTAGATCTGTGGTGTGTCACTAGTATGGACAACTGGGGCACCTGAAGCCTTAGTGTGATAGCTACCCTCTGGATTTACAGGCTTGTGGTTGTATGGGGAATCTTTAGAGCTTATATCAGACCTTTCCATCAACTTCTATTGGAAGAGGTTCCACACCATATCCACCTTTAGGGGATGTTTCTTTTATGATGCTTTAGGTGGGGAGTTGGAGTAACACCGACAAGAATGGACGAGGAGGAGTTCATGAATGTGATAGTCAGACTCATCACTAGAAGCACCAATAGACCAGTTTTGATCATGGTAGTCTAGTTTTCACACAGGGACATGGATCAGGTCAGTTTCATACATTACATTCAATACCCAAGGATCAGGTTGTAGGAACATCTATAGTATGAGGTACTATTCTAGTAGCCTCCACTATATTATCAACTTTATTTGATAAAGGTGCTTTACACTCATTCATATATTTATATATTGTGGAAAGTTTTAGGATGTAAATACAGTATTACTATGGTGTAATGACCCTACATACACCATTGTGAGTATGGTTAGAGAGAATACGCTAGTACAGGGACTTCCCCATTGAGGTAGGTAGTTATACCTTTATGTGGGACCTCTTTCTTCTCAAGATTATGGGATTAAACTTCATTATCAATATGTATTGTTCGGTTCTGTATCACACCTTTATAGAATTCTATCAGCATAGAGTGCCGTTTATATCACTATAGGGCATCAGTTATCTACACAAGGGTGATTGGGATGTACAGACTAGCAGATATAGACTTGAGCATCTTGGGCTAGGTTAAGTGACTAACTATATTTCCAATATATTCAAGTAGGATCAGGGTTTACATTAGGTTGAATTCCCTATAGTAGTAAATTGTTTTAGGGGTGTCTTTCTCGATGATGTTTTTGCCTTACCTCATGATATAGAGGTATATTTTATGATTGAGCTTATTATAGGAGCATATCTAGTGTCCATTCCTCTAACAAGATGACACCTACTAAGCTCTAGGAGCTCAAATTATAGTTAGAGGATCTAGAGGCCAAAGGTTTCATATGACCCAGTACTTCCTCCTGGGGTTCACCCATGCCAAGAAGGTGGATGAGACCCTTTTTCTATGTGTGTATTACAAACGTTTGAACCATATAACAGTCAATAACCTGTATTCACTTCCTCATATATATAATCTCTTTTACCAGCTTTGAGGAGCTACGATCTTCTCAAAAATCAATATGTGATTGGGATATCACCATGTGCAAGTCAGGCTATTAGAAATACCTCATACAAATTTACATAGAAGGTATGGTTTGTATGAGTACCTTGTCATGTTGTTCAGTCTCACAAACATGCCCACCATTTTCATGGATTTTATGAATACTCTGTTCCACCCCTATCTGGATTCCTTTATCGTAGTATTTTTGGATGAAATCTTGGTGTACTCTCACACTTTTAGTGACCATGATAAACATCTTGATATCATTTTGAGTACATTGAGAGAGAATTAGATTTATGAAAAACTTCTAAGTGCCAATTTTTGATAAAAAAGTTCAATTCTTGGGTTATATTATCTCAGAATCAAGAGTTTATGTTGACCTAGAGAAGTTTAGTGCTATGGCTTCTTAGAAGCATCCCAAGAATTTTTTTGATATACAAAGTTTCTTGGGGATGCCTGGTTATTAAAAGAAGTTTATATTGGAATTATCATGCCTTAATTCACCTCTTACTATTCTTATAAGGAAGGGTGTTAAGTTCCTATGGTAATAAGAGTGCGATAAATCCTTTCATAAGTTAAAAGGGATGCTTGTCTCAGCACCTATTCCGACTCTTCCAGAACTTGGAAAAGGTTATAACATCTTCTATGATGCATCAGGAATCGGACTAGGAGTAGTGGTAATGCAGGAGTAAAGAGTCATTGAATATGGATCTCTATAGTTGAGGCCTAATAAGAGAAACTACACAATGCACGAGCATGAGCTAATAGAAGTTTTCCATGACTTACATTGCTGGAGACACTATCTGTTAAGTGAGCACTTTGTGGAGTATACTGACCAAAAAAACCTCAAATATATCTTTAAACAACATGAATTTAATCTCATACAGTGAATATGGGTCAAATATCTTCAGTACTTTAATTTTGAGTTTTCTTATTTACTTGGAAAAGGCAATGTGGTTATGGATGTGCTGAGCTGAAAAACTCAGACACATGCCGTATGAGAAGCTAGTGATGAATGGAAATTGATGGACCTTTTCTCTAAGATAAATTTGAAGTTTCATGATAGTCACGAGCAGTCCAATCTCTCAGTCTTGATAGTTACCGCTTACCTCCATGAGAAGTTTAAGATCAGGAAATTTTTATATCCTAAGGGCTTGGTTCTCTATGAGAGCATAATAGGCGATGACCCACCTCTGGATTGGTTTTTAGAAATAGATGACATGATGTGTATAAATGGACATGTCTAGGTTACTATATATATGATAAAGGTGATGTGAGAGTCCCAATATTCTTAGTGGGATGTTTATCTATGCATCTCCAAAGTGTATCGAGATATGTGATGCCAATATTGGTGGCCTAGGATGAAATGTCAGATATTAGGATTTATTACTAGGTGTTCCACCTATCATCAGGTGAAGGTGGAACAAAAAATACCTATAGGATTTCTATAACTTCTTCCATCCCTATAATGTAATGGGAAGATATTTCTATGGATTTTGTAGTTGGATTACCTAGGTCACCTAGAGGTAGCGATGCTATATGGGTAGTTATTGAATGACTGACAAAGGTTTACCACTTCCTTCCTATACTAGAGGATTTATCAGTTGATGATATGGGAAGACTATATGTTCATGAGATTATAAAACTACATGAGGTCCCTAGTACTATCGTTTTAGATATGGACACTCATTTCACGTCAGGGTTCTGGTAGGGGTTGCAGAAGGCTATAGATACATAGGTGCTTTTGAGTACATCCTTTCACCCTTAGACTAATGGACAGTCAGAAAAGAAAATAAAGGTTTTGGAAGACATTATATGAGCATATTTCCATGATTTATATGGTTCTTGGTAGAAGGATATACCTCTCGGAGAGTTCTCCTATAACAACAACTTCCAGGAAACAATTCAGATGGATCCTTTTGAGGCCTTGTATGGTAGGCCGTGCCACTCAACCCCATGTCAGCTAGAGGTAGGCGAGGAAACCCTACTAGGTCCTCATATAATGTAGGATACTTCAGATTAGGTTTAACTAATTAGTAAGTGTATGTATACTTCTCAGTCTTGATATAAATATTATGTCGATCGCTGTAGATGATCTCCAGAGTTCGAGGTCGGAGACCGTGTTTTTATATGGGCATCACCCAAGTTAGGGAATAGATAGATACAGAGGTAAGGGAAGCTATCACCATGATTTATAGGGATGTTTGAGATTCTAGAGAGAACCAAGCTGGTATCCTATAGGTTTCTACTACCTCAGAGGTACCATTCCATGAACTCCGTCTTTCATATTTCACAACTTCACCGTTATCATGCTAAACCGTCTCATAATTTTGATCCCGAGGAAGTTAAACTTGATGCTGATTCTTCCATTGAAAATTATCCTATAAGCATCATTGACTGGAGCATGAAGGATATCTGAGGAAGGTCTATCCCTCTGGTATGGGTACTATGACAACACGGTCGTGTGTAGGACAAGACTTGGGAGCAGGAGGCCAATGTACATGCCCAATGGCCATAGTTGTTCCCAGACAGTGTTTCTCCATCCTTGTAAGTTGAACTCAGGGATGAATTTCTTTAAGGGGGGAAGACTTTGGGAACCTGCTTTTTCACTTAGGTATGAATCCTTTAAATTTTGTTCTAATTTAATTTATGAACCTAATATGGATTCCTAATGAGTTAATAAAGGTATCAGGGGTGCCTGAGGCTTGTTTGAATCCCAAAAACAATATTTTTTGGGGAAAATAGCCCATCACACAGTTAGTTTTAACCATGAAAGGTAGCCTACATTATTTGTTTAAACTATGTGAGGCTGGACAGTGGGTTGGAATAGGGCGCACAGTTTAATTTAACCATGTGAGTTGGGCTGTATGGCTGTGTGAGAATGTATGCAATTTTAACAGAGCTATTTCACATAGTTGGAATATGGTTTCCCTAACCATTCGACCTAAACGTGAATATTCCCATTCCTACGTTTTCTCATTCATGGTTTGTGCATAATTTGGTGAAACCATGTGGCCAAACCATGCACAATGTAAATTTGAGGGAAATAAATTTTTTTCCCTTAAAACATCTTTTAACTTAAACCTATCCTCCCTTATTCTTTTCCAGTGGAGGAATCCCCTATTTCTCCTCTATTTTAAGATTTTGAAAGCCTAAACTAGGATATGAGATCGATCATCCTTTCAGAGTTTGAAATGACCACTGTTTGTCTCATTGGATCCACATTAGTACGTTCTCGATTCCTTTTTAATATTACGTTGTTTTTCTTCCTATCAACGATGCTATTTGGATTCAGGATCATATGTCCCAATTTTAGGGAATTGATCCATCCTTCAGATCTACTCCAATCCAATCAAAACTAAAGGCTGATACTAGATGAGGAGAGTCACACGAGCTTAAGGTAGATGATCTATAACTCTTTTCCCCATTTTCATCATTTTAGAAATTGTTGTATCGTCACGCTGATTTCATTGGGTGTCATTTGTTGAATTTATATGTCATGATTGTATTCATTAGGATTGTGTTATATGAACCTTTCCATATAGGCAATTCATATTTAGTGTTTATGTCCACATCTCCAACCACCTCTTGTAGGGTGAGTTTACATATTTAGATTTTTAGTGTTTTGACACCTTTGAGCCACTATTCGGGTGTGCTTGAGATTGGATTATCTAATGGTAAGAGTTATTATAATAATTTTATATTGAATTGTGAATTGACCATGACAATTACCATTTGTGCTACACACTTTACCCATCTAAGTTAAGTGAATGGAATTGATTAATTAAACTTAAATGGGAATTGGAAAGTGTAATGTATATCTATGACTTGGCCTCTTGAAATGGAAATGAACATTGTATGCATGTCGTATCACCCCTTTACACTATTATGGAAGGTATATGAATGAAACAAGTGAATTTATTATTATATAAATGGATTAATTAAATGGTTTCATGCTCAATTGGACTTGTCACACTAATGAAAGACAATTACTTGAACCTCTCCACCCAATTAAATGGAATGTACTTGAAATGAAATAAATTATTAAATTAACTAAATGTAAGGTGCCTAATTATGTAAATGGAACTTGAGATACTTATAGGGGTGGTTTGACTCAGGTTAGATTTTGGATTCTCAAGGTAATGCCTTGAGCACTTGTGGATTCCATTCCGATTCAAGGATGTCAATTGCCTTGGTTTAGACCCACCTTGGAACTTGATCCTCATCTATCAGTAGATACTCAATATAAAACTATAGGATCCATTATATATCATTACATGATGCCTTGGATACACTCATTAGATCCAACATGGTTTCTAAGGACATGAGGTTTCTTGGTTATATCCTTCATCCTAGCTATAGCTTATCATATTTTACCTTGTATGTATTCCTTGGACTCAGTTAGATTACAGTATTATAGAATTCATTAGATGATTCTCATTGGATTAAACTCTTACCCTAATCCAGGCTGCAGTTATTACTGAGGTGGTGACTCTTGAGGTTCAGGTTTCCTTTGTTATTACCTTGGAACCCTTTTTAAATTATAATCATCATGGTTTCCATGTCACGTCATGGAACCACTACTAATATCATGAGGTGATGTTAGTACTGGATATGTCTCATGTGACATAAATATATAAAATATAAATTGAATTAATTAATGAACTAGTTATATGTTCAGAAAACAACCAAGTGCTGAAGCGGGTACTTGGGTATTTATATATCTGCACCGCTTTACTTTTATATATTCATATTTGTATACTATTTGAGTTTATATTACATAGACAAGATGTTATAGACACTTTTGGTGGTGGCCTTCTGATATTTATCTCACACCCTATCTGGGTGACTCTGGTACTCATGCAGACTATATGTATGCAAGTGCCAACAAAGGAAAGTGTAAGGCTTCAGACACTTGATTGCTTATTGTTTTTGGATGGAGCTAGTAGTAGATAAACGATATGGAGCTTGGGTTGATTTGGATAGTTTTTGATTCATTTTTTTCTACTTTTGTATAGAATTACTGTCTACTTCTTGTATAACTATTTTCCATCTTTCTAGATACATGACATATTATCATCAACTTTTTTATATTTATATCAGTTAATCCATTTGATTTTTGTTATTATTTATTACTCCTGTCTTTATCTGTTGTGATGTTTACTATTACACTGATTATGCTATTTAATTATCTCCTGTTATATTATATTGATCCATTATGATAAAATTTGGTAATGAGGGAATAATATCCTTATATACACACCCTACGACCTTGCTACTAGTTGGCAACCTCTTGCGTTTGGGGAGATGCGCTTGAGGCTATGTGGACCACCAGGCTCAGGGCACTTTCAATGGAATCTAGGTCCATGACATAACATAACACTTAATTATCTTACGGAATAAGAAACACTATGTTTGGATTATATTAAAAACAATACCAAGTCCCTTCAATATCTTGTGTTATACGCAAGGTCGAGTTTTACCAAACTACAAGATACCATTAATATTATTATTAAATTATTATTATAGCTACCACCCAGCCATTAGAGTGGAAGTTAGGAATAAGATTAAGTAAATTTTGAAAATATGATTTACACATGTATATAAAATTAATAATTTTTAGCAATTATTATAATTTAATGTAAGAACTATTTGAAAATAAAGAAATTACGCTTCTAGGAAATCTATTTTTCTATGCACAAGTTAAATTTTATCTCAATAATTTAAACAAAAAACTTTTGATTAATGTTTTCAATAAAATTTATATATTATATATTCAATAAATATTTTTTATACTTATCCAATATATTTAATTGGTATAATATAAGAATAAATCAAATTTTATGAATAAAAAAGATGTATTTTTTTAAAAGGTAATTTTACCACCTTTTAATGGAAAACCCATTTTAAATATCATTTTGACACTTTTATAATTTTTATTTGGAAAAATAAACTTCATTTTTTTAAGCATAACATAAAAATTTACTTTGGGTGATTTTTTGGTATTTTTTTGAGAAGTATCATTTTTTGATGAATAGTGAAAAACACTAAATTTTTATTCAATATTGCTTTTTCATCTAATTTATTTATATAGTTAATTTATATTTTAATTTGGTTTTAGATTTTAATTATATTAACTTTAAAAAAATTAATCCAATTTAGTTCATTGTAACCAATTTTACATTGAAATTGGATGTTAAAACATTCCAAACTTTTAAACTTTTTTGTTTAAAAAAACCCATCGTCGCGACCCATCTATGGGATTAAATTTAAATTAATTTCTAACACTTATGTGATTATAAATTGGAAAAATGGATTCAATATTTTAAATAATAATAATTTATAATTTATAATAAGTTCAACTTATTTTTTTTCCAAAAATATTAGTGAATGTGATTAAAATTAATTACAATGATTAAGAGAAAAATTATCTTAACAAAGGATTAAATCTTAAACTTAAGGACCAAAATGACCTAGAAGATTTTTCAAAATAAATTTTATGTCCATATTTAGACTATATACTAAATTATATTTAATTTTGTTAATTTTGAGATCCACTTTTTATAGGAAAAATGTGGGTGAAATTCCTTTTTAAAAAATTTACAAGAATACCACTCCTCCTTCACTATAAAAGGCACTCATCCCTCACATTTATTCACACCTATCAAGCCATTTTTATCCTAAAAAATCTACTCAAGTAATCTCCCAAAATCTTTACCTTAATCCCAGAATCCTACCTTTTGGTATAAATCCAACCAAGGAATCCCTTTGGTGAAAACCGAGAGGAGTTACCCAAAGAAGAGGCAACATCCTTCCTCAAGCTCCTTTGTTTTATCTTCAGTATCAACCCCACTAAAATATTATTATTACATTATTATATAATAAAATTATTATAATAAATATACTTATATGTTTTTACTATAAGGGTTCTACCTACACTTACACACACTTCCATATAATGGGAAACGAACTTACCGTTCTCGTGTATAGTGAACTACCACCTCACGAAATGATGTTGTTTGTTTTCAATTTTCCACCTATCATGTTTGGGAATTATGATGGAAAATCTATTTTATATGATATAAATTATATTTATGATATATTTATTCTTCTTTAATTATTATATAACACATAACTTCATGATTTAAAATGTGTGTAAATATAGTAATTTCGTTTTGGGAAGTGTGGACTACCGCCTCCTCAAAACGATGTGATTCGTTCACACTCTACATGGAATGTATTAAGGATGAGTTCAGTGAACTTATATGATATATATGACATAATAATATTATTTTAATTATATTATATATATACATATATTTAATTTAATTTCTTTCTTTTAATATGATAATAAAACAGAAACAACGTTCATGTGTACGTATGACCTACCATCTCCATGAATGGTGTATTCCATTTCATATTTTTATATTCTATATATTATTATAAATACATATATAATGAATATATATTATATTTATATCATGATTTATATTATATATATAATTAAATCATGATCTAAGAAAGAGGATCAAGAATAACAAGCCAAAACATATACGAAAAACAAAACAGATATTACCCGAAACGTAACATTAACTTGGAGTTGTTAATAAATGGGTAATATAAAGTCATAACCAAATTATATATGGTATTAGATATAATAATATGATTATGTTTTATATATATAATAATCTTATATTTATTATATAGGAGTTTTGAACATATACAAAGAAATTCAAGACTTAAGGTAAGGGAATTTAATCTCACTTTTTATTTTCATGAGAAACATACCATATCCACCACTTGATTATATTGTGTGGTGTTTATAATACCCTATGAAATTTTATATAATTAATATCATTTATTTAATTATATTAAAATCTTTAATTTATGTTATTTTTTCATGGGGATCATGATTATAAAGTTACTTAAGTAATAAGTGTTTTCTTGTCTCACTTTTATTTATATGAGACTTATGCCTTATTCACCACTCATTTAATTTGTATGGTGTATATAATTCCCATGAGTGTATTATATTATTCTTATACTTAAATTTATGTGTATTCAAATATCCATTTCATGACATTTATTTCATTGGGTATATGGTTCAAAAGTTACCAAATCGGTAAAGTAATTTTGTCTCAATTTGTCTTATTTGAGATACATGCCATGTTATGCACCTATATTATTATATGGGGTGTATATAATACCCATTTACATATTATATCATTAATATAATTATTTTAATGATATTTTATTCTTTATTTAATTTTATTATTTCATGGGGAGTATGATTCAAATTTACCAAAGTGGTAACATTTTATTGCTACAATCTCATCATTTATTAGAATTGTTTATGATTATGCTTCCATTGATGAAATCATATGAACTGTCTCTCAAGAATAACCATGAATTTTATCCTCCTCTGGTTATTCATGTTATATATAAGTAATTGTACCATTTTACCACTCTTTGTTACTTAATATAAATAAGAAAATGTTTTTATAAAAATATGACTTTATTTTTCCTTTTGGTCAGAAATCCACATTCTTTCAAAACCATGTTTTCTAAAAATATTTTAATATTATCCTATAATGTTTAAAGGAAATTTGTACCCATGTTTTAAATTTTTAAAAAATGGATTAAAAAAGGAATATTCTTTTTATTTTTTTATCAATGAACTTTTCTAAACTTTTACGGAGCAAAAGGAATGTTCGACATGTACAGATTTACCGCCATCATGGCCATCCTTAATTTGAATCATCCTTTGAAAGCTTATAATTTTTATAAAAAATTATTTTTCTAATATTCTAGAAATTAATTTTTTTAAATTGTGTTTCAAAGGAAAAGTTTTTTCAAAAATTATTTATGATTCAAGAAGTGTTTTAAATGATTTTCAAAGATCCCTTTAATGTTTTCAAAGATGTTTTACATTTAAAAAGTGTTTTAATTTTTTATATCTTCATTTATAAGTTTTAAAGTTTATTTTCAAATAAAGTTGTTTTTAAAAGTTTTTAAGTTTTAAAAATTATTTTTCAAATAAGAAAGGATATTTTATTAAAGAAATGTTTTAAATGAAATGGTAAATTTTTATTTATAAGGAAAGTATTTTTGAAATGGTTTTATAAAAAGGATTTTCAAAGAAAGGATATTTTTCTTAAGAAATGATTTATGTGATATTTCAAAATCCTTCTCTATATAAGATGACATACTTTTTTATAATCTAAGAATACCATTAATTTTCTTTCTTTAATTCTTTATTTTTTGATGGAATAATGTTTATGCAACCCATTTATCTTCCATGGGTTATATGATTTTTAAACTCAATTCCTTTCTCTGGTTATGATTTTATGAAATAATTATGAGACCTATATATTTTCTATAGGTTTGTGATACCCATTTAATTTCATTGGTTATGATATGATTTTTATAAAACACATATCTTTTTATGGGTCATGATACGATGCAAGTTTTATTATATTCTGGAACATGTATGAATGATTTTATTATATGACATATGGGACCTATATATCTCTCCAATGAATTGGGTAAAAATTTATATCTCATGATATAATTATGGGAATAAAGTTTATAGGATTTATCCACTATGGAAAAATTGGGAAACCCGATCCACTATGGGGAGATGGGGAAACCCAATCTACTATGGGAAGATGGGGAAAACCGATGCACAATGGGAATATGGGAAAACCCGATCTACTATGGAAAGATAGAGAAACATAATCCCTTATAAGGAAATGACTATGACTGGGGATGGAGGTTTTTCCCACCCAATAGGTGTAGTCCCCATGAAGTGCTTTGATAAGTTTTTGGAAATGATCCTTGACTTATAGGTATTGGTGTTACATATTTATGTATCTACCAGAAATTCTATGTCTTATGAATTTGATATTGTCACATGGTTTATTTTCTTGATTATCTTATGATTCATGTCTTATGAACTACCAATATTTATATCATGTCCTATTATTAAGATATTTTTATATAGGGTATGACCTTAAAATGTTATGCTCACATTCTCATACCCTTATGTTCTTGTTATGCTTACGTATTTACTTTATTTACCCTTACCGAGCATTCGACCTCAACCCTTTCTTATGTTTCCTTTCACCCGGTTATAAAGAAAGGATTTAAGTAGAATTACTAAAGAGGAATATATTTAAGGGTGATGTTTAAGATCATTCACCAAACTAGAAGAATGTTTTCCAAGTTTCCTAAGGCACTAAAATACTACGATCTTTAGGAATGTAATTTTGTAATGTGTTGAATATTCATCTAAATTGATGTAATATCCATGTATGTTAATCATATGCCACTATATTGATAACCAAATTACACAATTTGACATATTGACTTAGATAATATGGGGTTGGTTGGGTATGTTTTTGATCATGTCATCGGTTGGAGCATAACCAAGATGAGATTTTTCCTCTTATATGATGATTATAACATCCAGTCCCTCAATTGAGATAGACTATAGAAGTGTGTGGCTAACCATACATATTTTATATCTATTTAGATAAGGGTCATGTGATGTTCTTATCTATAAAGATGAATGACATGTGATGTATTCATTGATCATATCAGTTTACACTCTGAGAATCGAGAACAGATGAGTTGGCTATATGGGATTGACATGATCTATTTCTTATAGTCACTCAATGTCTTGGAAAAAGATAAAATATGAGAATATATGCTTTTATATGATGCATAATAGTGGACACAAGTATATAGATACATGTTTTTGATGGATATCACACCAGATCCCTTTATATTTTTAACGACATTAACACTTTTCTAAATGCTGATACTTTATTACATATATGGATCAATATATTCACATTTTTTTCAATTATATAAAGGATCATGAGGCCACACTTTGTGGTTGACTGAATGAGTATTGAGTTTGACTTATAGATCTACTCTAAAAGTGGTTTATATTTAATCAAAAAGTGTTTTGGATGGGTATTTACAAGGTTTTTCATGTGATGTGATATAAGGAAATGTTAATGATGGATTCCAAAAATGTTTTGGATGATATCCAAAAGGAATTTTGGACATGATTTCATAGGCTATTGTATATGATATAATATAAGGTGAAATGGAACAAAGTTTATACAACTTTAGTAAAAGTAGGATATTGAAGGAGTTATTATCTAAATCCATGAATATATATATATATATATATATATATGATATATATATATAAGGTTCATTATTTTGCATAAAAATTATGATTTGTATGAAATATGGGTATATCATTTATACTAACAATGATAATAGTTATTATTTGGGAAGTTTGACCATTCACACAACTATAATTTAATATATAATTTCATTTGATGAAATGTTTAGGAGGACTTTCATTCATGTATATGATACATAAACTATCCATGACATTTACTCATGCATTACGAATGCATGAGTAAATGTGACTACCCAAGGAGTGTCCTTGTGGATTATATAAACACTACCATGTGATGTAGGTGCTTTGTATATGATTACATTATGCTTGGATGAAACTCTAAAATATCCATAGCTCTCACTCTTCTTATTCCTTTACATACTTATATACTTGCACATCTGGGATAAAGAATAATTCTTCATGTACGACATGTGAGCCAGTTTGGCCCAAGGATACACTATATAGGTGGTAAGCCTTTTTTTTCAATTTTTTGATCTTTATCAAACCCATGAGATGGTATTTGAATATGTTACAGATTATATTTA
The DNA here is from genome assembly GCA_963277665.1 of Viscum album. Taxonomy (NCBI): domain Eukaryota; kingdom Viridiplantae; phylum Streptophyta; class Magnoliopsida; order Santalales; family Viscaceae; genus Viscum; species Viscum album. The sequence continues at coordinate 1,226,337,918 of OY728138.1, read as the reverse complement.
GTGTAAGGTATGCAATTTACAATATTTATTCATTAAATTTTTTCATTTTGGTTTCATATATCATGCATGGGAAATCCTAGATATAGGGGTTTAAATCACTTATAAAGCTTTTGAAAATAATTATTAGAGTTTCTTAAACAACTTCACCTAGTTTATCTATCTTTTATCCATGTTAGTATGAATTAAAACATCTTTTAGTCTTAGTGAACTCATCAGCTGATTAACCTAGAAAACTTTGGTTGAAAACATGAATAACCTCTCCCATGGCTTGGACTCGAGCTAATAACATCCATAAATGAACATTCATGAATAAGAGATGACTTATAAAATTTGTTCAACATAACACAAAATATTTAACACTAAACCATACTTAATTATCAAGTGCATACTAACACCCTATATCCCAAAGAACACCTCAAACCCAAACCACTAGCAATGTGTAGGCTTCGGGCGCAGCAGAAGCGCTTTGGTGGGTGTACCCAACTTTAATTTTTCCGTTAATAACGATCAATTCAAGATCCATAAAAATAAAAAAATTACAAATCTTCAGAATAGAATGAAGAATTAAAGAAAATAAGGGAGTCCCTGAACCATAGATAAGATCATCATATGTTGGTTATAATTAATTTAATTAAAAGACAAGAATTATCTTGATGGAATTTTCTCTTCGTTGATGTTTTCGGTCATGATCTGATGTGATCCATCATTGTGTCATAGAGTCCAAGTGTAGGATTCCTCTAGCGGTGATCCACACATGCTCTATGTATCTCTGAATGTTGCCGAAGGGATCTCTAAGTGCTAGCACAAAAGAGACTTTGCTTGCGATGTCTGCCTTAGATCGCCTTGAGATATGCTTGCAAAATGCTCTCCTTGATCCGGTGGAGGGGGATCTCTCTCGTATCTTGAGAGAATTATTAGAAGAAAAGAAATTCTATCTTGTCTTGAGAGATTTCTCTTGATCCGTTGTGCACAACCCCCAAAAAATGGCCAGGCTAATAAGAATTATAAAATTGGGATTTTAATTACTTAGAATAATAAAATGAATTAATTACCTGAAAGAATTTATTCATTTCATTTAATTTTTAGTAATACCCCATGTCTAATAATAACATTTGACTATTATTATTACTTTACATATGCCAAGAAAATTACAGATAATATTATTTAATGAAATAAATAATATTATTTCTCACAAATCCCCAGAAAAACTACACGACATTTATATTAATATACACATCGTGTAATTTTTCATTTTCCTTATTTCCTCCACCATATTTATTATACCTTGAATAATGCCTATTTATTTCTCAAATAAATATTACTGCATTACTCACTAATAAATATATTATTTTTCCCACAATATATTCTCTTGAATAACTAGTGTCAAAATAAATGCGATCAGGAATCCTTGAATAATTATTAAACCACAATCGGGAATAATATTTATTCAACTTGTTAAATTAATATTTAACTAAAATACTTGGATACACTTAGTGTGTGACCCTCTAGGCCTCTTTCTCAGTGAAATTAGGTAGAGTCGGCCTAAAGTCCAAGGTTAGCATCTAGCAACAAGCCAAGCCACCCATAGAGAAAGAAATTAATGCCACAATGATGTGTCACCTCCTATGAACGCTTATCGTGTAATGTAATCCCTTTGTCTCAATATCTCGAATCAAGAAGGTTTCATGCTAGTTCCATTAATCTATGTGCTCTATTATTCTTTCTTTGACTTTTTGAAATTGAAATTGCCCATTTCTAGCCATGTACATGGATTTATTTAGGCTATATCAATTCCATAAAAGGGCCTAAGATATCTACTTCCATTATGGAAAAAAGGGAAAAATCCTTTCTCACATTATCTATTAATGCAGTATTAATCATGATGCACAAAACATATCCTACCTCACTGTGAACAGTGTGTCGTCACAGTTTTCATCAAAATATCTAAGTACATGAGTTGTAATACCCATTAATAATAATCTTAATGTTTAAGGACTAATACACACGCCTGCAAATAGGACTATCCAATGACACTATAAAATGTGGATTTCTTGATGGCTGGTCTTGTTCTCATAATATCCTCTAGGATATTACCAAGGGCACACACCATGAGAAGGTGCCTCAAAGTTTTATGAGACCTCACCCCTAATGGGCTGTATTATTTATGTCACTCAAATAACATCATCCAGCCATAGAACATATATTCAAGAATAGTGTTATGGCACTTTCAGGTTATCATCATAGCATGGATCTACTATGACCCTTTAATGAAATATCTATTCTTAGGACATTATCACATGAATTGTCACCTAGAAGAAAAATCAATATATGATAAGATATTTATTAATGAATAAAGTATAAAGTAGTTGGTTCTAGTCCACCAACTCCAACAGAATCCCATTTGGACTAGAGCCAACTGCTAACAACCTTTAACCAGCTAGATCTCACATGATATTCATGCTTCTGCTGAGATAAGCCTTTAGTCATAGGGTCTACCACATCCTCTTCTATGGACACTCTGCTCACTACAACTTCACCCCTTTGATAGAAATCCCTCAATAGATGATACTTCCAGAGTACGTGCTTTGTAAATTTATGTGACCTTGGTTCTTTTTCAAGAGCCACCGTTGCAGTATTATCACAATACAATGTGATATGATCTTTACTGCTAGGCACCACATCAATATCCTAGAAAAATTTCTGAATCCATACAACTTTCTTGGCTGCATCATAAGCTGCTATATATTTAGACTCTACTATAGAATCATTAACAACTAGTTTCTTTGAAATTTTCCAACTCACAGCTCCTCCATTGAGACAAAAAACATATCCAGATTGCGACTTCAGATCTTTCTGATCTATCTAAAAACCAGCATCGACATACCCTCTGATGAAAAATCCTCATCTCCTCCATACACTAGGAACATATCCTTATTTCTTCTCAAATACTTAAGGATAGTCTTGACAGCATTCCAATGCTGTTCTCCTGGATCTTATTGATATCTTCCTACCATGCTCAGTGCATAGGCAACATCAATCCTGGTACATAACATGGCAAAAATAATAGATCCTATAGCCGAAGTGTATGTGATATTATTCATCATATCTTTCTCCTATTGTGTCCAAGGACACATTTTCTTAGAAAGATGTAGGCCACGTGACACTAGAACCAATCCCCACTTGGATTGTTCTATACTAAATTTCTTTAGTATATGGTCAATGTATATACCCTAACTTAATCCAATCAGCCTCTTGTATATATCACGAATGATCTTGATCCCTAGAATGTAGGCTGCTTCACTCAATTCCTTCATGGAGAAACACTTGTTCAACCAGTCCTTAACTGACTTTAAGACTGGTACATCATTTCTAATAGGTAATATGTCATCAACATATACTACTAGGATAATGACCGTATTCCCATTAAACCGCTTATAAACACATGGATCACATTTGTTATTAATGAAACCAAATTCCTTTATGGCTTCATAAAATCGATTTTTCCATGACCTGGATGATTTATTTAATCCATAAATGGATTTATGAAACTTACAAACCCATGTGGCTTCACCTGGTGTCACAAACCCTTATGGTTGCGTCATATAGACATCTTCCTGAAGGTTCCTGTTAAGGAAATCTATTTTTACATCCATCTTCCAAATCTCATAGTCATGGTAAACTACTATGGAAAGTATTATTCTTATGGATTTAAACATGGAAACTGGAAAAAAGGTTTCATCACAGTCAATTCCTTGATGTTGTCTGAATCCTTTAGCCATTAGCCTTGATTTATAGGTGCTAACTTGACCTTCCATGTCCATATTTCTCTTGAATATCCATTTGCATCCAACATGCTTTATATCAACTGGCTCATCGACCAGAACCCAGACTTGGTTATGATACATGGAATCCATCTCAGAATTTATAACTTCTAGCCATCTTGCAGATTCTGATCTTTCTACTATTTCTTTGTAGGAGAGAGGTTCATCATTGTCCAAAAATAATTATTCACCATCCTCGGTGACTAGGAAACCAAATCTCTCTAGTTCCCTTACCTCTCTTGAGCTCCTATGTAGTACTTGTATTTCTGGAACCTCTTCCATGGGGACATATGGAAATTTTTCCTATACCAACTCCTATGTATATTGAGCATCAACTTCGTCAAAGTAAATATTGCTCCCACTATCCTTTTTGAGGATGTTCTACCTCTCAAGAAATACGGATTTTCTAGAGACAATCAATTTCTTATCTGAAGGGTTATATTGGTAATATCCTTTCATTTCCTTGGGATATCCTATAACGATACACCTCGTGCCCCGGGGTGATATTTTGTTGCCTAAGAAGGCCTTAAAAAATGCCTTGCATCCCTATACATGTGTGTGCGGAAAAATGAGTTTCATTTCATTCCATAAATCAATGGGAATTCCATTTTCCGCCTTAGTACTCAGTTTAATGTGTATGCTGTATTTCGTAATGCATATCCCCAAAAGGATAATTGTAGATCTGCATGAATCATCATCAACCTCACCATGTCCAATAAGGTGCAGTTTATCCTTTCACTAACACCATTACACTGTGGTGTATAAGGAGGAGTGATCTGAGATAGAATCCTAGAATCCCGTAGAAGATCGATGAACTCTTGGTTCAAATATTCTCCACCTCAATCTAATCTAAGTTTCTCAATCTTCTTACCAATATGATTCTCTAATTCATTCTTGAATTCCTTAAATTTTTCTAAGGACTCTGATTTATACCTTATTAAGTAGAAATATCCATATCTACTCAAATAATCAGTAAAAGTAATGAAGTAAGAATAGACACCTCTAGATTATACTGAAAATGGTCCACACACATATGTGTGTACCAATCCTAGAAGCTCTGTGGCCCTGAGCTTTGTCAAGCGCTTATTGTTTACATGACCGAGACGATGATGCCACAACTGGGTGATGTATGAGTCATGTGAGTTTGTTTCGTTATCAATTTCCAACACTTGTTTTTCGTAATTTAATACATAAAAACCATTATTTAAATTCTACATACCATAACATGCATTGTTCTTATAAAAGAAGAAACCCTTATTTATAAACTTGAAAATAAATCCATCCATATCCAAACATGATATAGAAATTATGTTTTTGGTAACACTAGGAACATAATAATAGTTATGTAAATCCAAAATCATCTCAGTTGGCAATGAGATGTGGTAATCGCCAATGGCTAATGTAGTCAGCCTCATGCCATTGGCATCTCAAAGATCCACCTATTCTATGAAAATCTATCTAAATATACTTGGTTCCTACATTTGAATACAAATGTGATCCCCACAAGTTGTATCTAATACCCAATGTGTAGAAATGGAAATATTACACTCAATAACGAATAAAACTTTAGTGTCCCCATGCTTATAGGTGTTGTTCCTCTTCTAGTGGACTTATTTGCCACATGAAAAAAATACCACCTCCCATTCCTCTCCCTGCCTCTGGATCTTCCACTTCTTAGAGGGACAATTCTCAGGGGATTTAGTTAGTTTATGAATCCTTGGCCCCTTTTCCTTGTCCTTTCTTTTCTTATTCACCATAAGGACTATGGGTTTGTTATTCCCCATGTCCTTATCTACCCAGAGAATTAAGGTTAGAAGTTTCGATAGAATCTTCTCATTGTTTCTCATGTTGTAGTTGAAAATAAATCTAGAGAAGGTCTTGGGCAGTGATGATAGGATGAGATCTGTATGCAAATCATCTGAGAAATTAATCCCTAAGATATCCTGGCATTCAATGTAGCAAATAAGATTGACTACATGAGGCTCAACTATCACAGACTCTCCAAGATTAGTTTTGAACAAAGCATTGGAGATCTCATATCTCTCCTGTCTCACCTTCTCTTGATAGAGATACTTAAGGCGAGTCATCATGCTATATGCGTCCATGTTTTCATGTGGCTTCAAGAGCTCATTAGACATGGATGATAGCATGAAACATTGTACATATGTGGCATCATCCATATGTTTCATATAGAGAGATAGTTCCTCATCACTGGCCTCTTTTCTTGGTGCAACTAGAACATGCTCTTCCACCACATACAATTTCCTCTCATGGAGAAGGATGACACGTAAACGCCTCTACTATTCCTGGAAATTGGTGCTGGTGAGAAGGTTTTCTTTATCAAGTATGGTTCACAATGATATGTTTGAAATCATTTTTCTTTTCGTTTTTAAAAATTAAGATGATCGAAGGTTTAATACTTTATCATAATAAAACTGAGACAAATAAATAAATTAATACTTATTAGTCTCCCACTATTTTATCAAAATCCAATATCCCTCACCATTGATTTTAGAATATTCTGTTGCTTGAATATTCTAGTGGAAAGGATCCATATTTCCATTCACATTACCCCAACTAGGGTTGGTCAAGAAACTTTAAGGGTTTTAGGTAGGCATTCCAAATTCCAGCTGCATTAACTCGCAACTCCTTGATCTACTGAGTGGACTCCCCAATCTTGAAATCCTTTAATTTTGGATCTACTCAACCTTTACCTCTTGGACATACCATGTCCTGCTATGGAATTCAACCCTTGATGTGAACTAAGTCAAGTTAACCCAAAATCTTGAATTATAATTCCCCGATAATTGAAAGCACCCCAACTAGGGTTGGTCAAGCACTTTGAACTATGGTTCAATTCTAACCAAGATTATGGAAGGCTACACTGACTTAATATTTTCTTTGAGGGATTTTATCCTTATACATAAATTTTCATTTTATTATATTTGATTACTTGCTTGTTAATATTAAGTGGGATATACTTAAGTGATTAAGAATGTCTAAGATAATATTTACACATAATCCGATCTTATTTTAGTTCCATCTTGCATTCTTGTTTAATTCATTAATTATGTGATCGTGATAACACACCCACAATAAATAAACCATGCAACTGGCAAAAATAAAATAAATGGTATGATCATGATCTTGTTCTATTGTTTAGTTTATTTAGCAGTTGATAAAATAACCCAAGAGCTAGGGGAGAAACACCTTGAACCTTTTGGGTTCATGTTTATAGCTTTACACCTATTCACCTTTGTATCTCCTTGGATTGGTTTCACCTTGTCTCCTAACTTGAGCCGCCTCCACTAGATTGGGAGCTCCATCCATTACATATGATTTTATCTCACTCGCAAGTGAGGGGTAAAACGAGGTTTTACATAAAAGAAACCTTGGGCACGTAGGCCCTACATATTAATGAGGAGAAGGATCACATGCCAAAAAATTTAATTTAAATAAATAAATTAAAATAAACCATTCACATACAAAGGTCTTGGTCTAGCTCATGATCATCCATACATGAAATGATATTTACGCATAAATAAAACTAGCATTCAATTCTTTAATCATTATTGTTTAAGATAAATCACGGTCGTATCAATTAATTATCTTTAATTAATCAATCCTTTTATATTAAACCCATTTTCTAAATTTCCTTGATATTCTCATCCATTATAATTTTAAACAAATAAATTCATTTAAAATTATCTTCGTATGTAACTTGTACCTTGGAGGCAACTAGGTGAATTCCTGTTCATAACTACCCAATGAATAGAAATGAACATTAAACAAATGTTAAATTAAACAAATATATATATAACACCTATCACGTGTTGTGCCTTAGCTTTACGCCTGAACTATGGTAGACATCTCAAGGGTTTGTATAATATAATAATAAATTTTAATAAATCTGTGTAATTTGGATGGGTACACGGTGTGTAGTTCCAACTACACAACGTTTACTTTTGTTCATCATCCATCTGAAGTACATGCCCGGGGACATGTCATGTAGATGTACTTCAGAAATATTTGGAGTACATGACGTGTTCAGTGGGACATATGCCGTGTAGTATCCGCATTACACGGTTTCCAGCCGGGTAAGCTGTGTACGGGGTACACGGTCCTACCCAAACCTGAAGGGACTACACATAGTGTTTAATGGGCCACACATCATGTAATCCAGAAACCGTGTACCACCTATTCTTGGTCAACACATGGAGTCTTAAAGACTCAGATATAATCCATTGACATGACCTGGTTTGGCGGACCAGTATGATGCATTGAACCTAGACTACATGGCGTGTTCTTCCAAATACACATCGTGTGCTCTGGTGTTGTACGAACATGAATGTTTGGAACCTTCGAATGAGATCCTCTGTTTTATTTTAATAAAAAATTAAAAGAAAAAATCATTTCTGTAAGGTGAATGAGAAATGAGAGAGGAGGAACATATCTTGATATTCAGATTTGCAGAAAGATTAAGTTGAATTTAAAAAACTAAATTATTAAATTTGTAAATCATCAATGAAAAACTAAATAATTATAATCAATGATATAACCCCTATGATACCACTTTTAGGTTCTGAGCGTAGCGGAAGCATGTTGCTGGGTGTACCCAACTTTAATTTTTCTGTTAACAATAATCAATTCGAGATCCGTCATGATAATAAAATGCCGGATCTTCAGAATAGAATGAAGAATGAAAGAAAGGAAGGGAGTCCCAAAACCATAGATAGGATCCTCATATGTTGGTTATAATTAATTTAATTAAAATACAAGAATTACCTTGATGGAATTATATCTCCGTTGATGTTTCCAGTCACGATCCGATGTGATCCATCATTGCGTCGTAGAATCCAAGTGTAGGATTCCTCTAGCGGTGATCCACATGTGCTCCACATATCTCTGGACGTCACAAAAGGGATCTCTGGGTTCTATCATGGAAGATCCTTCACTTGCGATGTCTGCCTTAGATCGCCTTGAGAGCCACTTGCAAAACACTCTCCTTGATCCGGTGGAGGAGGATCTCTCTCGTAGCTTGAGAGCATTCTTAGAAGAAAATAAATTCTCTTTTGGCTTGAGAGATTTCTCTAGATATGTTTTGAAAACCCCCCAAAAAATGTCTAGGCTAATGAGAATTATATAATTGGGATTTTAATTACTTAGAATAATAAAATGAATTAATTACTCAAAAGCATTTATTCATTTCATTTAATTCTTAGTAATACCCCATGTCTAATAATAAAAGTTGACTATTATTATTACTTGACATGTGCCCATATAATTACACCTAATATTATTTAATGAAATAAATAATATTATTTCTCACGAATCCCCAAAAAAACTACATAGCGTGTATATTAATATACATGGTGTGTACTTTTTCATTTTCTTTATTTCTTCCACCATATTTATTAGACCTTGAATAATGACTATTTATTTCTCAAAAAAATATCATTGCATTACTTGCTAATAAATATATTATTTCGCCTATAATATATTATCTTGAATAACTAGTGTCGAAATAAACACGACCAGGCATCCTCGAATAATTATTAAACCACAATCAAGAATAATCTTTATTCAACTTGTGAAATTAATATTAAACTGAGATACTTGGATACACTCAGTGTATGACCCTCTAGGCCTCTTTCTCAGTGGAATTATGTGGAGCCCACCTAAAGTCCAAGGTTATAATCTAGAAACACGCCAAGCCACCCATAGAGAAATAAGTTAATGCCACAATGAAGTGTCACCTCTTACGAACACTTACCGTGTAATGTAATCCCTTTGTCTTGATATCTCGAATCAAGTGGGTTGCATGTTAGCTCCATCAACCCATGTGCTTGATTTTTATTTCTTTGAATTTCCGAAATTGAACTTTCCCATTCCTTACCATAGAAATGGATTTGTTTAGGCTATATCAATTCCATCAAAGGGCCTGAGATATCTACTTCCGTTATGGAACATAAGGGACAAATCCTTTCTCGCATTATCTATTAATGTAGTATTACTCAAGACACACCCAATGTATCCTACTTCATTGCGAACCATGTGTCGTCATAGTTTTCATCAATACATCTAAGTGCATGAGTTGTAATACCCATTAATAATAATCTTAAATTCTAAGGACCAATACACACGTCCACAGATAGGAACATCCAATGACACTATGAAATGTGGATTTCCTGCTGGCGGGTCTCGTTCTCATAATATCCTACTGAATATTACCAAGGGAGCACACCATGATAATGTGACTCAAAGTTTTATGAGTCCTCACCCCTATTGGCCTGTATTATTTTTGTCCCTCAAATAACATCATTCATCCATAGAACATATATTCAAGAACAGTGTTATGGCACTTCCAGGTTCTCATCATAGAAGATATTTGCTATGAACCTTCAATGAAAAAACTATCTTTAGGACATTATCAAATGAATTTTCATACAAAATAACAATCAAGATGTGATAAGATATTTATTAATGAATAAATTACAAAGTATTTGGTTCTAGGCCACCAACTCCAACACAATGAAGTTGGTCAGCTGTGGTAAATTATTGAACAACTTGTAGTCATTGATAACCATCCTCACAATAATAGAATCTAGGATCCATAAAGATCCATTTATCTCTATAAATTAAAATATGAAAACAATAATAACCAATGAAAACATGTATCAAACTTCAATGTAAATCATCAGTAATCCAAAACCCAATATGATCAATACAGATCCACTCACACTTCTACCACTGACATCATCAAGGAAATCTTCATCTCAGATTATAACTTCTATTCCTTATTCAATAAGTCTAATAAATCTCAACATCTATCACACCAAAACATATGGAATCAAGTACAAATCCATTCTTCTCTTTGTTTTCTCAATTTTAGAAGATTTGGAGGAACTGGGTGGCTTAAAAATGGACTTTGAATCATTTAGTCTCCAAAAGGGAAACACTACGATCGTGGTGTATGACATAGTGTGCCTTTGGGCATCCTATATGAAGCATCTTGAGCCACCATTACTAGGAAATGTTTTGGTTTCAGGTGTGTCCTGTTGGTGATCACCCCCTCAAACATGACCAATAATCCTCACCATAGATGTGGTAGGAAAAAACAACCTAGATTTAGGGGCTAGAGTGTGGTTGGTGGTCGTGGTCCATTTCTCGAGGAATACACCACAATTGTTGTCACACCCTGACTCCCGAATACTTGGATCCAGTGCCATATAGAGGATCAAATTCAGTTCAGGCTCTAAGAAACTAGCTACTTCTGAATTGTTTCATCTGCTAAAAGCTGTTACCTAATTTTTTTTAATAAAAAACGTAGGGTGAGCATACAAATTCTCAGTAAGGGGTTTTAAAATAAACCAATATAAATTTTGAAAACATACTTTAAAACTTTCCATAAAACATTTCTCTTAAAGAAAGGCTGTAACACATGTAACATATCATAAAAGTGCTCAATTAAAAACGTGATAACAGAAATACAAGGATCCATGATTCAAATATAGGCATGCTCATTTGGAGTAATAAATAAAAGATGTTCTAAACATGTATAACATATGCATATGAGAGTACAAATTAAATAGATAAGAGTAATGAATAATCAGAGTTGTGTGTAAAGATAATAACTTCAATTTCATACATCGAATACTAAACCACTGAGTGCTAAACATATGTCATGCCCTAAGATTTTACATTTTTGATACTCATAAGCACTGGCTCTTAACCATGGATATTCTACTAGTCGAATATCCATTTGGTTAATTAATTATCATACACATAATGAGGGAATGTATAATGATTTACTTTAATTTCTGTGTCATGGCCTCGTGAAAAAACCTAGGGGCTAACTATAACTGGACCCCAACCCAGAGATCCTTTGTAATCAGACTCTATCCTGGAGAGCCTCTGTAACTAGACTCCAACCCGGAAGGTCTGCTGTAACCGGACCCCAACCGAGAGGGTTTAATTTTACTGGTACCCAACCCAGAACATATTAGTCCAATAAATTTCTCATATATTTAATAAGGCCATGTATCCAAAGTGTCCCATGCCACCTCGAATACCTAAATCCTTAATAAATTATCATAAGTGATAAATAATAAATAGTTTGATTTATCACATAAATTAATAACTTTACAATTACTTCCATAAGTTTTCAATGCATTACATTGAATGTTTATAACTTTGATTAGGTATTATTCATGCTCAATTCATGCGCTGATAAATATAAATGACATTGTACTAAATCATAATATGTCAGTTATTATTTATATAATAAATTTTCTAATGACATGCATAATCTATTAAACATTATTTGCACATGTGACATTAATTTAAAACATGTAAGTAATGGTGTTACCACATAAAATGGTAGTTCCTTAATTTTCTAATTCCTTGGTTCATGGAATTGAACATTTATAGTTTAAAATGACTAAGTTTGAATTAAGACAAAATCCATTTGTACACAAAGCATGCACTGATAAACGGTCACGTCATATTAAATGGCTATTCCTTATGTTGCATAGCATAAAAGGACAATTGAATTACAACACATCATTTGTTTTATATTATGCATATATTTAATTAAACAAATCAAAAACATACTTTATCCACCGATGTTTGTTTTAGGAAAAGTTAATTCAGATTGTGGTTCAAACTTTAAGGTGCATACATATAACCATAACCACTATCATTTAATACAAATAGTGGAGAGTAACTCATACATGTGAATATAGAGTTGCAAGCCTCCAATATTTTTACTCATGAACTAAGAACATAAAAAAAGCATTTGGGATAACTACACTTAGGGTTTCATGTTGTGTAAAACATTTATTCAATGGGGTGTGCATAAGAAGTAGTGTTTAGTCAAAGCAAAAAAATATTTGAAAACACATGTTTTGGACTTCCTTCGCAAACCTTGGAAATTTATAAATACAATTGGAGATAAAATTTGGCATATATACACATGTACCCACATACCCGATTATACATTATGAGTATACGTAAGGGTCTCATACTATGCTTATTTGACACTTGCAAGATTATCAAAAACATGAACTAAAAGTATAATTTTTAAATGCTTAACACTGCATGTATATATTGTAATTATATATTTAAGAACATACATAATCAGGTATAAAAGTTTTCTTACAAAAATTACTCCATGCATTTTATAGTTCTTCATTAATTTTGAACCTCAAAGTTTTTAGTAAAACTTAATTCCGGACAGATAGTTTTATGAAAAACCGTAGGGATGTGCATATGAAAAAATATATATATAGATATATATATGGTATGTGGAAGTGGCATGTAAATAAGTTTGCAAGGGGTATATATGCCTTGGGTCCGCTAATTCTCTTTGAATTCAAAAAATCCCGAAGCTCTATTTCAGGTAAAGAGGGGTTCAAACTCAACCGTAAGGTGATGTATATTTATATAACAAGTGTATATAAACATAAAACTTAAAACTCAACAATAAAGACAAATATAATTCCCCTACCTTAGCTTGAGGAGGAGGAGGGGCTTGGGAAAGCACTGTAAATCCCAGAGGAGACTTGTTGGGGTCTGCTGGAAACTAAGAGCGAAGGATCGAGAGGTTTGGGATGCCTCGAGTGTGTGTTTTTATATACCATACTGAATATTTTAATAAAAGTGCATGGAATCTGAGGCCCAAGTGAATTATAAAAATACCAATGGTTAGTCCTTGTGGAATCTGTGTGAAAGGAGGGATACCAACAGCTATCACAAGAGAAGAAACACAGTGTAATATAGGGTGTAGGGTTACTGGTTCAAAGCAGGCGGAGAAAAAGAAGACAATGCGGGAGAGGGAGATTGGAAAAATTAATGAATGGTCAGGATTTGATCTGGATTTGATCCAATGGTTGGGGTGCATCTGCGGTTTTAAAAAGAAAAGGGCGGCTCAGATTAAATCTGAGTTTGATCAGACGGTCTGGGTCGATGTGGATTTTTTTAAAAACCTCGAATGGTTATTATTAGATCTCACCTAATCCGAAGATGTATAAAAATGTGGATGTTTTACCGTGGCTACTGGGAGTTGAGGCCCGAACCGAGATGGATGGCCCTGATCACGCGCGATGTGATCCAATGGCCCAGATCACGTTTCGCCCAGAAAAATGTGTCCCACATCAAAATGGTGGGATGTTTGTGCTTCCCTTATAAGCTTGAGCCTCCTATTAATAGCTCAGAAAAACACACAGCACACACAAGGGATCCTTACACATGGGCTCCCCCCCACAGGGATCATCCTACCCATGCTTCGCCGTGGCCTTGCGCCCGCGATGGCGTGATCATGCACTCCTACTCCCGTGTTCCCTTCTGGGAACCTATTCCCATGCTCAGGCTGGCCTAGGCTTGGGTTGAGGGCTAGGCTTATCCACCTAGTGTGAGCTACCTCCCTTGGCCCAACCATAAAGGGCTGGCCCTAACGGGCCCATTTTTTTATAAAAACTAACCTAAAAATAGAGTGAAGTCTTAAGGAAAAAAATACTATATAAAAATTATGATTCTAAACATGAATTTTATATAATATTAAAAAGGGTTAATGAATACCTAATTATACCTTATCTAATAATATTACTCAAATTATTTATAAACACTAAAGCTTTAACATTCAAGGTTATAAATTGAAATTTTGGTGTTCTTATATAAAATATTTTATACTAATATTATAGTAGTCAAAACTAAGTTAATCAAAAACATATTTTAGTTAAAATAAATTAAACATAGTTTAAAACACTTTTTAAGAGATGGAATTCATTAAATTATATTTAAAATATTTGCAAAGTGTTTTGAATTCCTTAATACTTTTCAAAATCATGTAATTCAAAACATTTCACCACAATAAGAAGTTATCTTATAATTTCTAATTTGTAAATTTTGGAAAACCAAGCTGTACTTGAATATTTTTAGTTGATTCACCATAAGGCCAATGACTATAATTATAGCTGTTAGAATCCAATGGTCACCCAAGGCAACAGTCAAGTTTTTGCCTTATATAAAACCATGCCTTAGGGTGTCCTAAATTCAATGTGATTGAAGAAGATGGTGCTTGCTATACCCCTGATGCTCAGTACTATTTTCATGATCACGGTGGTGATGTTCTTTGTTTTTAATGACCCGAGGGATCTCCTTTATTTATTGGACCTCATTATTGTATTTGGGGGTCTTCTCGTGGCTTTGATAGGGTTTTTAGTAGGTATATTTGGTTATCATGATTACTCTTTTGATCTCAGTGTATTGTAAACACTACGATGTTCTTATTTAAATGAAAGGCCTTGTGTCCATTTGCGTGTTTTACTCGGTTGTATTCTAACATAAATTAAAACCATATTATTACTTTCTCAAGAGAAACAAGTTTTGTTCAGTTTTTATGAAATTCAAACAAAATGTAAACATTAACTTATCAATAAATGAGGTTCGAGTTTTGGGGTGTTATAGTTGTGGTGGATTCCACCTGTTCATGGTGAAAGGGGTTTCAAAATTTTAAAATTCCTGATATATTTATGATCTTACAGGTGTGGTTACTCCATCCATGTGAAAACTTAATAGTGGGTTTTTTAGAATTTCTTGGCTTAATTTTGATATGTTAAGCCATTTTAACCCCCCTTTAGCTCATATTTCAGATTGAGTACATTATAGAAAGGGGTTTTAGGTGTTCCTCTCTTTTCCATCAGTGTCTTAGAGTGAATTCCTTATTCTTGGAATTTCTCCTTATAGATCTAGGATAATGTGAACCATATCTACTCGTTTCCCATCACCAGTTTTGAAGGCAATAAGGTTTTCATTATTCTTGTGGTAAGTGTCTCTATCCTATGGTATATCCATTGAAACTCCTTATATTATTTTTATTTACTTTGGTTTCTGATTTATGAAAGTAATTATTTTAAATACACGAGAGGTGAATTTGATCTTTGTTGTCTATGATACTATTTACAAAATGTTTCTTCTTTGGAAAATTATTTTAATGTTAAATATGGATTTGATGGAATTCCTCAAAGATATTTTTGAAATGGAAATGGGTTTTCAATTATGAAAGTGGTGTGTAATCTCTATAGAAAATGTTTTATGAAAATGTGGTCTTGTAAATGAAATAAAATTTCCCTGGAACATGTTTTATGAAACCTAAATTTGGTTTCCTGAATGTAATGATATTATAAAATCACATCCAGAAAACTTTAGGGTATGGAAAAAAACTATACATATGTGACCCCTAGTAGAGTTAGCTATCACTAGGGGAGGTGATCATGATGCCATGATTTCTAGTGGGTACCCTTTTTAGGTAGCTAAAGTTACCAAAATTTATAGTTCACTAATTCCATCTAGTGTTTCTTATTCATCTATGTTGTGTACACCCTTGTATCATGCTTTCCCCCTTAGTGCTTTGAGGATACATTACATGCATGATTACAAAATATATTTATTTACACACTTTATTTAGATATTGATTCTTGAAATATGTTTTATATATATGCTATTTGAATCATGGATAAATGTTAAGTTATATTTCTTTGTTTATTTTAATATGTCATCTTTTTAAAAAGAAAAAAAAGGATGATTTTATATGGAAAATTATTTCTTTTGGAAATATTTTATAAATCTATTTTATATGAGATCTATTAGATGCATGTGGTTAGATATTGTATATATTCATTGGTGGTATCTTACTGATATTTAGTGATCACACCCTACATTTTTCCTTTGGATGTTTGTATCCTTAGTTCTACATGATATTGGTAAAGGGAGAAGCATCATGTTGAGAATGGATCTTCTTATACATGTTTCCTTTTGATGGGTTAAAATGGTGGTGATGTATGGTTATGAAGATATAGAACCATGGATTTATTTGGGTTCTATGTTGATGGTCTTAAATTTTTTTTATCTAGAACTTATTATCCACTTTTTGGATGTTACTTTATGGTTTGGTTGTCTTGATATATGATGTATATTTGGTTAAATTCTGTGATACTATGATTATTTCTATCCTATCATATGTATTTTGAGGGTGAAATCATTCATACATTTCTTTTTAAGATACCTTTATGTTTTTTCTAGACCATTGCAATCAAGAACATGCTTCAGAACTTATAACGGGACACTTTAGGTGACATTATGGGTTAAACTGAGTTGGAATTTTACAACATCTTTGTTTCATATTGAATCAGACCTATTCCTCAACCTTTTATGCAAATATGACTTGTTTAGTTGTTTTTTCACTAGGGTTCATCATCCATCATCTACCCGTTATTCTTTAAAGAAACATATAACTTCCTAATTCAATTATGGATTACATAAAGTAGTGTATAGATATTTACTAGCTTTGATTCACTAGCTATATGCTCTAATCTTCTATTTATGATGCACCTAGATCCCATGATCAGACTCTCGAATCAAATCAATTAATTCGGTAGGCCTAAACCTCTATTTGACGAATTTAATACAAATTTCAGATCAAATACCCATATTCAAGCTCAGTAGATCTCAGTTTTATTCTCTAAGATTTGCTGAGGCTCTCATTTGACTAACTTTAGATTTAAAATGCCCACTATAGCGACCCCTGATTTTCCCGTGTGGGTGAATTGGTTTACTTTGTAGTTTTAGAGGCTCGAAACCATATAAAGGATAAAATGGTAAATTTAACCTAGTAAATGATCTTATAAAAATTATCCGATGGTTTCATTGAATCTGGGTTGTGGTGTTTACCATCGGGATGAGCCGATGTAGAAAGGAGGGTGTGACAGAGCCTTGATAAAGTATATATAGTATAAAGATAATATATTTATACCTGTAAAAAACCTCATATATAATTATTATTTTCCTTTAAAACAATTTCTTGGATGAGAAATTTGAGATGGATATTGAGTTTAAAATGGAAGGTTTATCCTAGGATTGCTACTTCTTGAGTTTGCATCGGGATTCATGGGGGAAATTGTTATGAGTGAAATAAATAATTGATTGATTGATTAATAAATTACATAAGGAAAATACCCCCATATTTAATCCCTAGTTATCTCTAATTATAGGATTAGTCACACAAAACTTATAATTGGAGGAGGGATAGGGAGTAGTGGTGATTTCTTGTGTGCGACGATGAAAATAGAACCTTGACAACAATGATGAATTGAAGCGTTGACGTTTCACCGTTGAGGTAGGATTCAATATTTTTTGTTCTTACCTCATTATTTAATTTTTGATCCCTGTTGGTTGGATTTTTAGTGTATTTTTATTCCCTAATTATTGTTTGGTTCATGATGGAGAATCAAAGATGAGGCATCATGGCTTGGTTCCACTACACTCAATCAGTGATAGTTAGTGAAGGGTGGCTGTATGTGTGGTTGTATAGTGGTGACAGTGAAGGTGGGGTGACTGAGGCATGTGGCTGAGGTGGCATGGGCCACATGATTTGGTGACAATGATGTGAGGTGGTAATGAACTTGTGAGGGTATTTGTGATAAATAAAAGATGTCTGACCTGACCACAATAGCGGTTAACAATGGTGGTGGGGGCTTAGCAACGAATGCATCATGTTCAATGGAGGGGTGTAGCGAAAACTACCCATGTGGTGTTGGAAAAGAGTTATAGTGGGGTGGTGGGGACCTTAGTGTTCCATCCATCCAATCACTTAATATTGGATAATGATCCACCCTCCATGTGTGGGATGTGTTGGATTGGACTAGACCCGATCCCCTTATGGGTTGGGCAGTGTAGGCTAACTATTTGGTTCGGCCCTATGATGAACTAGATGTGAATGACCTATAACATAATGAGCGAGGCAGACGATCGGGTTATATCCCGCCTAACTCAACCTTGGAGGGAGTCGTATTGTTAGATGTACAATGCATGTGCGCATCATGCACTCTCACTAGGCATGCTTAATATCCTCAGTGAACCACATGGCATGCCTAGAGGCCATCATGTGGACCAATGACTCCCATATGTGGTGTTTTCAAATGTATTTCATAAAATGTACATTTTGGGAATATAAATATTCTATCCTAAGTATTTTTTCTTATAGATTACGATGGTGTATTCCATTTATCCATCCTAGGACATTCACATGATGGAATTTGGATATTTTTAAATTAACTTCATATGACTGATGTCATAGTTTATAGTAGTCTTAGTAGTGTCCTCAATACATAAGGGTGGCCTAAAGGGTGTTATGGATGAGTACATAACTCAAATATATTTACCCTTTCACGTGTATCCATGATCTAGGGATGATTCATGTTGTTTGGACTAGAGGATGGGAAGATGTTTGTATGCTCCATTTTTTATATATCCTTCATGGAAATTCTATGTTATAGATGGTTATTGTCTTCCCTATCCCTTATTATCCCTGATTTATATCCAATAGAAGTGGATAGTAGTGGTTGTAGATCATTCTTGGTGGTCCCATTCAACAATCTACCAATTTTTATGATGATGAGTAAGAGCGGCACAAAGACAAGTTTTGTGTACTCCCTCAGTCTGATTATACACATGGGTGAGGTGAATATTCCTCATTATAACTGTGAATGGTGATGTAATGATTATAGTGATCACAAAATGAAAATGTATTGGATGTTCGAGGTTATAAATCCCCTATTGGTTAGTTTATGTCCCTCAATGAACCCTGATGGTGGTATTTGGATAGGTGTTGTGATAGTGGTAGTGTTCACATGGCATGGTATGGGACCAGGTGTAAGGGACCATAGTGCATGGGGTATCTAGGCACCCCTTCAGTATGTCACTCCTATAGAGCTAGGTTGAGTTGATGAGAAGCCACATAGTAGTTGGTTGATCACTCCCCATTTAGGTTTTTTGGGCTATAATATTTCATCGGGTCCTATCACAATTAAGGAGAGTTGATTCTCCCCTTTTAGAATAGAACAAGGAATGTGAAATCTATTTTGGGGTCAGTAAAACCTCATTTTTTATATTATTATTGAGGGTGTGGGTACCCCACTTCAATAATTCTACCAGTTTTGACTTAGAGTGTGAGGTTTTCAGATGGGGGGAGGTGTTTTTCCTTGGGTTTATTAGAATGGAGGTGTTGTCCCCTAAGGTATGGGATTTTCTCATAAAGTCCTTGTTCCATAAAAAGAGTTAACATTTACGATTATCTCTCGTATATTAATATGATATAGGATTAGATTAATATTGGGAAGTATATCCATAGCTTTATCCTATATTGGTGTCCCCCCTTGATTTGAGTTGGGTGACTGTACAGTCCGAACCTTGGTGGTGTACTGACCTATAGTCCTATTTCCCTTTGTGTTTTTGGGGCATCCTACTAGGTATTTTTTTATACTCATCCCTACATGAGACTTGTGACTAAACATGTTGCATCTATGAAAAAACTTATAGGTTGGTGGAATTCTTGGTGGGTGTGGAGCTAATGGGATCTATAGAGTCAGGGTTGAGTTGGATCCTAGTGGGATTCATGGATTACAATGCTTAGTATAGTTTTGGTACAACCTGGTGATCCCCTTTTTCCCTGTCGCTTGGGGATGGTTATTTTGATAGTATTGGGCCTTAAATCTTTACACCTTTTTGTGATGGAATTTATATTTTATACCCCTGGGATGTTTAGAATATACATGTATTCATATTTTATTCTCCTAAATATATGTATCTTCTATATGGTTGTGGATATTTTATTTGGATGGTGATGTATATCTATTGAAGGTCGTACAAGCTAAGTCCTCCCATTTTTGTACCATGCCTTCTTGGTATGAGTCACCAGCCCCAAGCTTACCAGAGGTGGGCTTGGGGTGGCACAACTAGATCATTACTGACCCTGGTGGGGACCTGGTGGGCTGGGTTGCATTATATTGGTATCAAAGTGGGATTTGACCTAGGGATACTATTTAGAGATAAGTGTGTCATGAGTTTTGGTTTGGGATGTGTAGGGATACAATGATTAATGGTGATTAGGTTTGGTTGATAGTCCAAGAAACCCAATAAGGATGTAGTGGTCAACACATTCTTATGTAAGGACTCTGATAATCTGCTAACTAACTTGATTGCCTAGAGAATTGGTTATAGGGTATAATTGGTAGGTCCATGCATCATATTTTAGTCAGTGAATTGTTAGTTTCATGTTGTGATATCCTTCTTTTTTAGATTCCATTATTTAAAGAGGATGTTTATTTTTCCTTATGGAAATGTAACTACTATAAGTTTGAAATGGTAATTTTGTAGATGATTGGGGTAATGATACTACTCAATGACATGTGAGTTTCTTGATTGATCCCCCTTGATATTCTAAGTGGTTTGGTTCTTAGAGGATTTATCTCTAAAGGGTTTAACTATTAGAGTGCTCTTGGGGTTGTCTACCCACTCTAAAGGCATATTTGTGTTAGGAAGTTGATTTCATATCTATACCCAGGAATGGTTTTTTATTCCATGAAATTGTGGTGTCTTTTAGTGAGGCCAAAATCCTCTACCTACAAATTATATAGGGTCATTTATTCCCCCATATACTCAGGGTCAATATCTTATATCTATAAATTTAGTATCCCCCTATCTAAGGGCTCAGTCGGGACTGAGATCCTATAATAGAGTTGGTATTCCCCTAGCTACCTGGGGCTAGGATCTTTCACAATAGTTCCTGAGAGGCTTTATTTCGGATAGGATTAGTATTTTACCCATGTACCTAGGGTGTGGGATTCTTTATAACATCCTTTAGGTAGGTTCAGGTATTAAACTCATATAATCATGGCATGATATCCCCTATCTATGAGATGACTTACATATAAGGTTGGTATTCCACCTATATAATGGGGAAAAAAGATCCTCTATCTCATACTATAGAGGAGTCGGTATAGCCCTATAAGATTGGGAAATTGTATTCCTTTTATAAATATTGATATGGTGAAGATTCACCATTGGTGAGGTTGGTTACCCCCTGATTGGATAATAGACACTTGGAGAGGCACTGGAACCTAACCACAGTTCATCGATTGGTAGAAGTTTAGTCAATGAAAAATTTCTAGTTGTGATCTCTTGGTTGAGAGTAAAACTCCAAGATGATACATTAATAGGGTTAGTATAGTTTATCAGGATCTTTCATTCCAAGGATAATGAGTACGATAGGTCTGATGCCATTATTGGTAGATTCTACAAGATGGGGTGTTCCTATTCATGTGTGTGAGGCATCCACTATACAGGGATATTTCCTCATATTCAGTAGATAAATTATGGATTATTATATTTGTGATGTTTGTATCCCAATGTAGGTTATAGATGAATCTAATTAGGAAGTGCCTAATTTATCCCAAGGTGAAATATGTGGCCCTTTTTCCTTGGAACCTATGTTAATTATCACCAACATGTGCTATTATATCATGTTTTCATTGATAAAAAAGATCTAGATATACTAGTGGAGTCTTTAAATTAGAACATTATGAATATATACTTATTGGAGGTGATAATATTCTCCAGTTTCCACCATTAGTGTGTGATGATTTTGACAGATTGTTTTTTCTTAAGATTCCTCTAAGGTGGAGTGTAGACTAGTGGTGATATCATTAGTGGTGGATGATCACCCACAATATGAGTTTGGGTGGATGGATATCTTTGTGTAGTGTTTTGTAATTTATTAGATAGGTCACGATCCAATTTTAATGGGAAGTGTATCCTGATAAATGAGTAAGGAAAAACCTTAGAAAGATATAATTAGTTCTTACATTGGTTGGAGAGTGTAGATTCACGTGTTTTGGTTGTTTTGGAGGTCCAATCCTACACTTATAGGTTTGGGGTTGGCCCTTTCCTTGGTAAATGTCTTGGTAGATCTTAGAGAGTTGTATATTGAGATAATGATAATGGCTTGTTTCAGAGGTTCTGAGGATATATAGAAAATCTTAAGCTATGATCTTGATTTTTTTTTATACACGAAAGATTAATGTGTAGAGTGATTTGTAATCTACATTGTGTTTATCCTAGCTATTTGATAAGGTAGATGTGGGTTGAATAGCATAGGTTTAACTATTATGAATATTCATATGATTGGTGATTGGTCATCTCATCTTTGTGGCCCCCAGATTAGTAAAAATAGATTTTTGATGGGATACCCCTATGGTATTTTGGTTATGTGAAGGGTAATAGTGATCTATAGATTTTTGGTTGTAGATGTTTCAGTATTGGGTAGATATCGACCTTGGATCCCAGAGTTATGGATTGGGTTATCTATGGTGGAGGAGAACTTGAGTGGGGTCATTTGTCATGAACCAACCTAGGACACCCCTAATCCAGGAACTTGAGTCAACCTATAGCATTCCTGATCACCCCAATATGGAAACCAGTTCCAAGGACAATAATAGAGATCACTAGTAATGATTTCAACCAATAAAAATTAATTTCTAAGCAACATAATTTTACTGAAATTTTGGCATGACCTATCAATTAATTAGGATACCATTCCAAAAAAATAAACAATTTTATAATTTAAATAAAACAAATTGTAATGTACCAACCTAGGATCCAATTAACTGGTGCCTTGAGCCTATGGGTCACATGACCTCAAGTGCACCTCCCCGTACATTAGAGGCTTCGCACTTGTAGTGAGGGTCCAAGGTGGTATGGTGGGGAGACTATAACCTCATATTAGAGTGGCAAAATAGATATAATAAATAAAAATACAACATAGGAAGCATAAAACAATAGATATAAGAGTGTAAACAAGTATAATAAATAAATTTGGAAGCATAAACAGCTAAGAAACATGAATAAATACCAAAATACATAGGATTATTCATATACAATGATGTCATTTCATGCTGATATGAAAAATATGGGAAATATGAGACACACATATACAAAATGATATAAAAAATTAAAAAAAGTCTAAAAGAATTACCCACTAGCATCACAAGCATATGCTCAGTCCTCTACTCATATTATCCATGATATAAGTAAATCAGATAAAATATTTGTAGTAATTTGCCTGCCCTTATCCATACCTACGGACATAAGGTCTACTCGGGTACCAAAGGCAGCCCAAGTTGGGTGTGAGATAAATTCCTAGTAGTCCACTACCAATGGTGTCTATAAGTAATCCATCTAGTTTATATAGCATATTATCGTGCATGTATAATGAATAATGAAAAATGATGAATAATAAATACCAACCAGCTTAGGTTCCCATGGGACACCTGGCTAGCTCTACCTACTTTAACATAGGCTGTAATATGTCTGATCCTAATACCACATATTTATATGTATAAGAAATAATATATATATAGTTATATACTTTATACGCATATATGTAGTAAGTACGTGAGGACATAAGTAGGAATATACATGGATACTAGGTACTAGTTGGACTTGGGTCATAACTCAGGCATCCATAACTATTATAACAAGCTATAGGCTCTAGAAAGGGTAAAATCCCTGAATCTTATAATGAATGTGAGACATCTTTCCCATTATTTGATATGTTGGGGTGAGATTCCATACCTAACATCCAAAGAACATAAATGTGTATCTTCATGGACAAAGTCCAAATATAACTATAATAATGTGAGACATCATGCCCAAAACCTGATGTAATGAAGCATAAAACATCCTGCTCAATAAGTCCCTTAACTATCTTTCACCATCCAATAATAATGGAATACTAATAATAATAGTATTAAACATGAGTGATCACCTCAAATATATTTATAGTCACATAGCATAGGTATCCAAGGGTACACAATTCATATATTTCAATATCATAATTATAAAACATGAGGTGTGGCCTTATCACCAATTCCTGTTCAATTTAAACAATCCATTTAATTCATCAAGTCAGGGAAATTCAATTATATGGTCAAGATAAACACTTACAAGATTCTTTGTTCAACTAGACAATTATATAAAAGAGGGAAATTCCATTTCCAAGTCATGATGAACACATAGGCGGTGTTTGGTCATTTAAAAAATTAAATATATAGAGGGAATTTTATTTGGCACACCCAAAAGGGTGGAAATGAATGAGGTCAACATCCTATAATCACCTAGAAGGGGTCTACGATAGTATAAAAACATGATTAAATTGATTTAAAAAGGAAGAACAAATTTAAGGAAACACATGACAATGTCTGGAATGTGATACTATGAAAAATCAATGAAAACTTCATGAATTTTAGGGAAAAAAACCAGAACACCTACCTTAGTGATGTATATGACTCCCTGTCCAATATCAGATTCATATTTGAAGTAGAATAGAAGAAAATATAGAAACATACCAACACCCTAAAAATAAGAAATATTATATCACACTAAAATATTAGAATATATGGGAAGATAAACCAAGAAAGGAAGTTAGAAGATTAAAGAGATTACCACTTTCTACCCAATGCTTCTGACAGTTTTTGATTCAGAGTTCAGATTAGGGAGCAATCTTGATCCCAAGGTTAGGCTTGAGGGAGTCATCATGGGAGAAGGGAGGAAGGGGGGTCCACTGGAAATGGGAAAGGAAAATAGAGGGCGAGTTTTAAAGTTTAATTAAGGGTAAAATGGTAAATTAAAACCTCAAGATAGGGTCTCACAGTTTGGTCCCATGGTTGGCTAAAACGTGCGCTAACCATGCACCAAGCTCTGCCTAAGGAGGGACCCCGCATAGGTTAGGTTCATAGTTTGGCTAACCATGTGCAAGATATATGAAAGGAATCTCTCTAAAAACTTTTCAATCCCACACTATCATGTACCTAGGCTCAAACGGTTGTAGAAAAACCATGAAACCTCTCTATTACACATGGTACCCCGCATAGTTGAATCACACAATTAGCACTAACCATGCGCTAACCATACAACTCATTCTATTTATCCATTCTCTAGGGATCCAGGCTCTGAACAATATCCGGATGCTCCTGAAACATTCCTTAGGTCATAGGGAATATTTACCAAGATAAAAAAAAGATTAAAAAAACAAATGAGCTATACCTTCATGAAAAACCTCCCCACCTTAAAGCAACTAGTCCCTGAGTTGGCTTTCATAGGGTAAAGAGAGGTCATATAAGAATAGCTCCTACCATTGGGCTCATATATCAGCCTCATGCTCCTATATATCATCCTATACATGGATGTTATTTTATAACACCCATAATAAAGGGAATGACCTACCTCAGAGAGTCTTCACACTCTAATCCATGATACGCATGGGGTACTCCTTAGAAGAATCATCCATATCTAACTCAACCTCATAAAGTTGGGAAACATGTGATGGGTATGGGTAATATTAATGAAGATGATATATGTGAAAGGAATCATGCATAGATTGGTATCTATGAGGAAGTACTATATGGTAATCTACTGGCTTTATTCACATAAAAACCTTAAAGGGTCCAAAAAATCAACGCAAAAGATTACGTTGCCTCTGAATACTTCAATGGACCAAACTGGGTGAAACTCGCAAGAAAAATAGGTCTCCAACCTTGAACTTAAGAGGTTGTCAATGTCTACTTCTATATGACTACTGTTTGGATTGAGCTGTCAACATGTACTTTTTAATCAGTTGGAGCTACTCTGAAGTCTCCTAGAAGAGATGTGGTCTAAGAAACACTACCACCTCTACCTCTAACCAACACAGAGGTGATCAACATGGCCTAACATATAAGGATTTGTAAGGATCCTTTTGTATGGTATCTTGAAAAATATTATTATAATAAAACTCTATAAGGGGTATTTGTTTCTCCCAAGAACCCATGAAGTCAAGGACACATACACAAATCATGTCCTCTAACACTTGAATCGCACACCTTGTCTTTTTGTCAGTATGAGGGTGATAGGGCATGCTCAAAATAACATGTGTACCCAAGGCCCTTTTCAATCCCTTCTAGAACCAAGATGTTAATAAAAAACCATATAAAATACAATATTTTGTTTATCTCCATGAATACATATGACCTCCCTAATGTATAGCCTCCCTAACTCATTTACTGGTAAGGTATCCCAAACTAGTAAAAAGTGTGAATACTTTGTAAAATGATCAATGAATACAAAAAATGTATCATTTTCATGATGATATCTAGGTAAACCTTTCATCAAGACCATATAGAGATTTTCTTATTTCCACCCAGGAATGTACAAAGACTGTAAAAGTCCCAATGATTGCTGATGTTTCAACTTCACCTGCTGATAGGTGGAACATCGAGTGATAAAGTTGGCTATATCCCATTTTATAGTAGGCCACCAATACTGGTGACGTAAGTCTCAATACATCTTAGTGAAACCGGGATGTACTTCCTAAATCAAGGCATGTAATTCCCACATCAGCTCCTCTTTGATGTCTGATGGGACCCAAACCCGCCTATAAAATCATAATATCTAATATTTGCCTCATTTTCACCCATTCCACAAGGATAGAGTTCACTACTAAGGACGAGAGGGTAGTCTGAATGCGATCCTCCTGAGCCACAACATGCATTTATGAAAACAAGGCCATGATCTTCCACTCACCACTGGCCTCGTAAACCTCCTATTTCTGAGTCTTCTGGCTCAGAGCATCGAATATATCATTTCCTTTTCTAGGCATGTAGGAAAGATCAAAATCTAAGGATTTTTGGTATTTAACACATATACACTGCCTCAGATTCAGATCATGTTATGTAAAGATGTACATGAGGCTTTTATGATCCATGAATACCAAAAAATTCCCCAAAATAAATAATGACTCTAAAAACTCAAATAATGGAAAAAATCAGCTAGATCTAGGCCATGTATCAGGTAATTCCAATAATGAGGCATCAAATTATGAGACTAATATACTACAACTCGCTCATCCTATATCAAAATAACTCTCAAGTCGATACCTAATGTGTCTTAGTAAACAATATAGCTTCTGCCTGGCTCTGGAAGAATTAGGATCAACATCGAAGTCTACCAACCCTTAAAATATCAAAAGGATGCTTCAAA
Source organism: Viscum album (assembly GCA_963277665.1). Lineage (NCBI taxonomy): Eukaryota > Viridiplantae > Streptophyta > Magnoliopsida > Santalales > Viscaceae > Viscum > Viscum album. Next base: position 1,226,310,190 of record OY728138.1, on the reverse strand, counting down.
AGCTTCTAAAAATATGAATTTAATATACTTTTTATTCAATCCCATAAGAGTAACTTATAGGCGTGAGAAATACTGGATGAAGCGTCTATAATAACCAGCTAACCCCAAGAAACTCTGTACATCAAATACATTCTTGGGATGCTCCCAGAAGACTACAACTCTCACTTTCTATGGGTCCATTGAAAATCCTTTATTTGAGATGATATGACCCAGTAAGTGAACTTTGTCAATCCAAAAGTGGCATTTGCTGAGCTTAGCATAAAGCTGGTTCTCTCTCTCAGTGTATTCATCATGAGATCAAGATGGTTGGCATGGTCATGTTGATAATTATAATACACTAATATTTAATTCATAAATACTATCATGAATGAATCCAAGTACATGCCAAAAACTAGATCCATTAGAGCCATAAAGATAATAGGTGCGTTCAGGAGACTGAACGATATTATCAAGTACTCATAAAGACCATACCTACTCTAGAAAACTGCGTGAGGTATGTATGATGACCTGACATGAACCTGATGATAGTCATACCTTAAATCAATCTTTGAAAATACCCTCACTCCTTATATCTGATCAAAGAGTTCATCAATTCAATGAAGTGGATACCGTTTCTTAACTGCAAGATGGTTTAACCATTGGTAATCCAAAAAAAGCCTAAGGTTAAACTCCTCCTTATTAGAAAAAAGGACCAGTGAACCTCAAAGAGAAATGATGGGGTGTATAAAGCCTTTATCTTATAGGTCTTACAACTATTTCTTGAGCTACATAATCTCCACTGGTGCCATTCTATATGGAGTAATGGACACTGGCGCTGATCCTAGAACAAGATCAATGGTGAATTATACCTCTCTCACTGTAGGTAGCACAAAAAAGGTTTCAGGGTAGACGTACCTGAAATGACCCACCATAGGATGGAAAATAGTGGTTTTTAAACCCTAATCATCCAAGAAAAGAATAGAAATTTGGGTTGTCACTATACCTATCCCCTAATGTATAGGTCCAGTTCAAGACACATAGACATCCCATTCTCCTTTATGCATATGTCTAACACCCTTTGGTGATGTAAATGTCACCCTATGGAAATAATAATCAATGTAGGATTAATATGTAACTAACCAGTCCATCGTAATAATTTTGTCAAACCCTATCATGTCAAGGAAGAAATGATTCCATATGAAAAGATATCCACCTTCATAAAGGGGAAAATATTTACACTGAAAAACACTCTCTGATCAGATACCCAAAGGGGTATTGAGTTTCATGAAACCAAAAAATAATCTATATTAAGGCCCATACTATCCATAAGTATCTCATATATAAAAGATTGTGACACACCTATATCAAATAAATTAGATAATAAAGTAGAGGCTACCAAAAAAGTACCTCGAATAGTATAAGGTCTGGTGCTCTGCTCCTACAGTATAGGTTTCACTACATGTAACTAGCATATACCATGTCCCTGAGTCCCATCCTAACTGACCTAAGTAGGCCTGCTCTGGTGGTTATTTAATTCCTAAGTCTGATTACCTATGCCTTAACCACCACCTTAGACTAAGCAGCTGATGGTATTCTAGCTGGCTACCTGATGAGATACTACTATCCCTACTCTAGAATGTGGGGAAGGTGTAGATCCCCTCTCTCTAGGAACTAATGGAAAAGTCCCACAGAAGCACTGGATATTCCACATCCTTCCATAGTCTCTATATTTTGTTGAATTCTACATGCACTAGTATTTCATAAGTCCCAATTTTCCACACTGGTGACAGATAATAAAGCTGTTAGTACGAGATGGATGACTACTACTACCCTCATGAGTAACCTCAAAATGTCACTTTCATCCACTAAAAGAAACACTGATAGATATAGGTGTTGTACCACCCAAGATTGCATTATTGGATTCTCTCAAGTTCTTCTCATTTATGAGGGCCTAGTTTACTATCTCAAAAATAGTGGTAAATCATAATACATTGACCTGCGATCAGATAGTGTATACCAACCCATACTCAAATTGCCTAGAAGTCATAATATCATCACTTTATAGAGTCATAAAAAATGATATAGCATAGTAAAATGAGTAGAATACTTCATGAAATACATGTATCTCTATTATAGGTTTATAAATTCTCTAACCCTGTCATCCCTCAATGTCAGTGGAAAGAAGTAATCATAGAATATTGTCTAAAAATACATCTAGATAATATATCAATGTCGTTATGACTAGGTAATGACATCCCACCATCGATTTACAGAACTGTATAACATATAAGAAATGAGTTTGAACCTCCACTATGGAGGAATCTTCAAATTCTCAAATATAGATAGAATTAACTTGATCCATGACTTTGTAGAATGTGGTATACTATCCACCAAAAAGGCGGGAGAATGCTGTTGCTGGAAATCCAAAGGAAACTCTATAATAGTTGGGTTAGGTCAAGAAAAAACCTTTATAGACTACACCATATGAATAAATCCATATCAAAACTAGGAATCAATGTCTGTATCAGGAATAGTAGGTTGTTCCATAGGTGGAACTACATAAGGATCACTAACAGATCAGGGCCCGCCACCTTTGGTGCATGGTCGTCACCACTTTCCTAGCATATGTCTCGAGGCTTTCATGGTGGCATGATTATACGATTTTAAATGCACGCCTCAAAAGAGAATTTAATAGTTGTAAAATATTACAGATAGATAAAAGGATAGGTACACAACCTTCCTATAGAAAAGATTACACCTGTCTACCTTCTCTATAAGATAATTCTTGGTGAATAGGAAATGTTATCCCAACTAGGCTAAATACCCTAAGGGGGGGGGGTGTATCGGGGTATGATAGATTAAAATGAATACCCCTTTATATCTTTCTTTGTTGTTAAACAAAACACTCTTATCTCCCTGTCCCATAACAATATATGAACAGAAATTAAGTCATGCACAAGACACATCAATTTTACTTGGTTCACCCTCACTAAGCCACATCCAGGGAACACACAATGAAAATGTGCTGATATATCGAATTTATTAAGGCTCACTACCAACTCAAGGTTTGGTATAGATCACTTATATTCCCAAGATCACTACCTTTACAAAGTTTAGGGACAACTCACTACTTCCCAAGGGTCACTCCCTCAATATATCTTTCTATGGATCACTGCCTGTGGAAAGGATCAGCTTCTTACTCTTACTTTTCTCACTACTCTTGAAAGTATTACAACACAGTTTATGGAAATTTATTTCCCTTGATTAGACATAATTAATACATCCTCAGTTGTAGATAGATACTCTATTTAATTCCCACTTTCACCCACTTGTTGAATATCACTTTATCGTAGATCCACTGTGAAATACTTTATGAACACTTTTGTGATGCTCACTTCCTTCATAAAGCTAACCTCTTTCTCAAATCTCAAATAGCATTCATGAATAAACCTCCTTTATCGAAGCTCACATCCTTTTCAAATTTCAAATATAATTCATGAAGAAACCTCCTTTCTCAAAGCTCACTTATCCTTTTCAAAACACACAACTTTCACGAAGCTTACTTAGCCTTCGTAAAGTTCACAAATTTTGGTCAGTTTTTTATAGTCTGTATGAACTTAATTACTTTCATGATGTAAACAACTTTTGATTGGATTTTATAGACTTCATGAACTTCCTTTCTTTGTGAACTTTTTCACAACAACCTTCATGAATTACCTTCGCAAGTTTAGAGCCAATGTATTTTTGTTAAGGCTTCATCTCATTTTCCAAGGGGGGTATATGCCTATTTATAGGAATTGCCTCCCATTATAGAAGCTTCCAAACACATCATAAAATTTTCATGAAGTTTTACCATATAATTCATGATGGTCCCAATTTTATGAAGCACTAGGGAAATTTTCCGTTCATGAATCTTCTCGTAGTTGTGGAGATTATTGTCAATCCTTCACGCATTTGTGATGCTCGTTCACAATGATTCACACCTTCATAAAACACCCTTTGTGAAACCTATTCTTAGTGATACTAATTCCATTAAAATATTTTTATGATGCATTCTTTTAAATCTAACATTCATAATGATTGATCCAACCTCCAAAATTTGGACCCCAAAAATTTGGAAAACACTGGGAAATTGTGCCACCTTGTATACCCAATTTTATGTATTACCTATAGGGAATCCATTCCTTCATCATGGATCTTTTTCAATATATATTGTCAAAAATATATCTATAACTCTAAAAAATACCTTGGAAAACTTATTTTTCAACAAACACAATCAAATCAAAAATGCTACAATGATACCTTGAGGGATTTTTTCCCCAAAATATCCCCTTTGGGTTTGTTGAAAACTCTTATCATTTTGATACCTTATTAAATATTATTCCATATTATACCACCATTTTCCTATTTTGTTTTAGATAAAAATAAAGGATTTACCCAACACACACTTTAATCCCATAGGATCCATGCTTGATTTGAGAAAAAAGAGTAGCATGAAAAGTTCATCAATGAAACAATTTATTCCAAAACCACTCAATTGTTTTCATCATGAACTCCATCTGTCTTGATATATAACATTTGATTGATCATATTTAAAATCGTAAGGTTTAAAACTTCCCCTTATTCACTAACCCCCCTATCATCTCCCCCTATATTGATTAAGACATTTTCTTCCCCTTTTATATAGACATAAATTATTTCCCTTCATCAACAAACCCGAATGTTACTTATTTATGGTATGCAATAAGGTAAAGAACATAGATCATAACATTATGTAAAAAAACAAAATACTCCAAGATAGGGGGTACCACATACACACTTTTTAAGTTCGGGTAGTCGAATTTACTCCAAGATCCAGTCAATTACTTTCAAAATCCTCTTTCGATAAGGCCTTTGTTGGAATGTCTGTAATCTGTAGTTCTATAGGCACATTATCCAACTTCAAAAGTCATTATTACACCTTCTACTTAATAAAATTATACTTGATTTCAATGTACTTCATCCTTGAGTGATGGAATGGATTTTTTCTGAGATTTATAACACTTGAATTATCACAATGGATTCTAATCAGAGGCTTCACTAGAACTCCCATATCATCAAGTTACTGCTTCATCCATAATAACTGCATGCAAGCTTGAGTGGCCACAATATATCCATCTTCTACGGTGCTCAAAAAATTGAAATCCTACTTCATTCTTATCCAAGAAATAAAAAATCCACCGAGATAGAATGCACCACCTAATGTTGAGTTTCTATCATTTATTGATCTATCCCAATTTTCATCTATATAGCATAATAAATATTACTGAGATTTTTCATTGTATAGAAAACTAAGATCCACAATGACCTTGATATACCAAAGTATTATTATCACTATAATCAAGTGGGTTTTCTTAGGATTAATTTGATACCATGCTTCTTGGCATGTGATAAAAACAATATCAGGTCCTATAACTATCAAGTACAATAAACTACCAACAATTTTCTTGTATTTTGTTATATTAGCTGCATTTCCTTAATTATCTCATGATAGTTTCATCCAAGTTGTCACTGAATTCATTATATCCTTGTAATTATCCATTCCAAATCTTCTCAGAACCTCCTTGGCATATTTATATTGAGAAATTAATGTTCCATTCATTCCTTGTGTCACCTGTAAACCAAGGAAAAACATTAGTTCACCAATCATTGACATTTCAAATTCACTTTTCATGAATTATGCGAACTTTTTACACAATGATTTGTATAACCCACCAAATATTATGTATTAGACATACACCAACACCATCATCCTTTTATTACTATCATTGTTGACATATATATTGTAATTAGATCCACCACACTAAAAACCAAGCTTCTTCAAAAACTGATCGAGCCTTGAATACCATGCTCTCAGTACTTGTTTTAGCCCATATAGTGCCTTCCTCAGCCAATAATATCTGTTCTCATATTCATGAATGAGAAAAAAATCTGGATAATTGATATATAATTCTTCTTCTAGAACCCTGTTTAGAAATGATAACTTAACATCCATCTCAAAAACTTTTGAAACTTCTCTGCACTACTATAACCAAGAATAATATGATTGTAAATAGCCACACAAAAATGTTTCATCCACATCAATAACCTCTATATGGGAGTACAATTTTTACAATAATCATGATTTTTTTGAATTACCATGCTATCTTTATTCATATTATTGCGAAATACCCATTTTGTCCCAATGAAATTCTTATTTTCTAGTCTCAAAAAAATCTCCCATGTTTGATTCTCCTTAATTTGGTCAAGATATTAATTAATAGCCTGAAACCAATTATCATATCTAGCTTCATCATCAAAACATTTATGATTAAACTGATATAGGAAGGATTCCTACTATAATAAATTCATTCTTCATGTTGGAACTGGTGCTTCCTGATCACCAATGATGTTCTGTCTATCAATTTTAGCTTGACTATTTGGTTTTTGTGAAGATATAGATTTGATGCCCTCTTACTCACCATAAATATATTCTTCTGAATTAGCATTTTCCACTTCAAATCCTCCTAATTTTCTTACCTCATCTTCACTTTCATTAGGGAACTGTTCACCGTGCTGTTGTAGATTCTATTCATTCTTTACTATAGTGACATCATTTTTTAAGTACCTTTCCAAGTATCTTGTTGAAACATTTATATGCTTTTATTTTTCATAAATATCCAATAAGTAACCCCTCATCTCTTTGTGATTCAAATTTCCTGTGTTTCTACTTATTGATAATAAATAATTTACTTCCAAAGATTTGAAAGTATTTCAATGTTGGATTATTCTCATACCACATATCATATAAAGTATTTTCGTCTTTCTTACACAATATAAACCCGTTAGATATATATACCAATGTCCAAACTACTTCATTCCATAATTTCTCTCGTAGGTCCTTTTCAATAAGCATTGTTTTATCCATGTTTTTGGTGATACAATTTCTCCTCTAAAACACTCCATTTTGTTGAGTATTTATTACTACCGGAACTTGATGTCTTATCCCATGTTTCTTAAGATAATATTCCACCTGGATATTTGTGAATTACATACCATTATCATCATGAAACATTATAATATTCTATCTAAGCATCCTTTTAGATTCCATCTGATATTATTTTATGCAACTAAACACATCAGACTTCTAGGAAATGAAAAATACCAGTGCCATCCTACTAAATTCATCAATGAAAAAGAATGTAATAACTTTTCCCATCAATGGATATTAGTGAGATTGGTCCACATATATCTATATTCACTAATTCAAGCACTATAGTTGAATTTTGTTCTTTTTCACTGTATGTATTTCTAATAATATTCCCTTGTTGACAAGAATCCCACATATGAGTATGATCACATGATAGCTTAGGGAGATCTTGAGATACATAACATTTCACTAGATATCCTAGGGATGGTTGGAATAGATAGACAATTCTTTTATGCCACAACCTATTTTCTTCCTGTCTGGATAAAAATAACATATCTTCTTCTCCACTTACAAGGTTGAAATTCCCATTCATTCTTTTTCCTTGTAGAATAAATTCACCATCTCTTCCTTTAATGATAAACTTAATCTTAATAAATATTATAGTAGTCCCCAAGTCACATAGTTTATTGATACTAAGAAAGTTGTGACTAAGATCTTCAATAACTAAGACATCATCATGTCTCATTTATTGCCCCCAAATTTGGATTTTTGTGAGCCAATAATATTAAATCCTTCATCATTTCAAAATTCGACAACACCTTCCATGTCATATTTTATGCTCATAACAAGATCCTTATTACCTGTCATATGGGATTTGCATCCACTATCAAGGATCCATACACTATAATGATATGATGATTTAAGGGAAATCTCCACAACAACTGCTTGCTCAGCTCTTTTCTTATTGATACATGTTTTTGAATTCATACCTGGTATGGATTGATAATATAGATCTTCCTTGGAGTATGATAGTCCAAATTCTTCTTACAGATCTAAAAATAGATTTTTCATTTTCATATTATTTGATGATCCATTTACTTGTTGCTTATGACCACATCCAGTCTGTTTCAAAACATTCCTCTACATTATTGATGAGTAATATCTTTCCATGTGTCTGAATCCTATACACTAGAAATAGTGACCATCAAATGATGTCCTAGAATATTTAACTTTTTATGGATGCCTCTATTGGTATTGTTCCCTTTGGTACCTCTTGGATATGGAACAAATATTTTTTAAGTGTCCCATCTTTCCATAGTAATAACATCTAATGTGGAGTGCATTACTGTGTGTCACTATTGCACTACTAGTTTTACCTTGCGTTCTTAGAATATTTTGGTTCTAATTCTAACCCAAGTCAATATTCAATCTCAAAGTAGGTGATTATGGTCTAAATTCAACCATTAATTCTTTTTGTTTTCAATCAATCCCTATACTAGCTGTAACATTCAGATATATAATTTTCTTTTCCCAACATTCCTTTGTCTTTTTCACCGAAGATTTGAACTATACTTTTCCATTTTATATTTCCTTTGTGACCTACTTTTTTGGAGTCAACATTTTCTCATGATCTTTCACTTTAATTTGTATCCTGACAACTTCATCCTCAAGATTTTTGATGATTTTGTCTTGATATTTCAACTTATTATTCAATCCATTGATCACTCTTTTATGTTCTTTAACTTTGTGCTTGTAATCACTGATCGTATCAAAGTTTTCTATCATTGAAGACTTAAGATTTTAATTTCATCCATCAACTCAGACTTCTCTTCTTTATACTCCTGCATAAAGAGTTTGACATCATGAACCACCCTGTTAGATTTCTTTGTTTTGGATCTCCAAATGTATATCTATTTAAGTGAATATTATAATTCAATCTAAAGTTCAACCCTTCCTTTTAATTATCATTTGTTATTATTGTTTTATTCTCTTGTTTGGGAATTTTTGAAAACTTCCACTATAGAATTTACTTCACGATCCTTACAGTCCTCCAACACTTCTGCCTTAGATTCTTATGAACTGTCATCTTCTTTTGAAAGTATATTCTTATTTTTGAATAAATTTATCTTAAAATATTTCTTACCTTTCACATAGTCTAAAGACTCATTTATAGGAAATTTGACTTTATCCTTATCATTATCTTGAAACTTCTTAGGGAATCTCACTACAATATGTCCAAACTTTCCACATTGAAATCATGCAAGTGGGAGTTTTCCTTTGAAATTTCCTTTTCCTCTTTGTAAATTTGATGAACAAAATGACCTGAATTCATTCATCTCTTCTTCTTCTTGCCCATCTTCAATAGTTAGCTTCTTCATGGATTTTAATTCCACTTCTTTAGAATTAGATCTTTCCACAGAATCATTATCATCATTTATCATCTCGTATGCAACAATATTACCATGAAAAATACAAATGTCAGCTTCTTTGGATCTTTATCTTCCAATATAGAAACTTTCATATTGATCTGATGTGGAAGTATTCTCAAGATACACTTTAAAATCTTTACATCTTCAACAATTTCTTTGAGACCATGCATAGTTTCCAGAACAATATTCACTTGGTCAAATAATGCATCAACATACTTATTAGGGTGAATTTTGAGATCCTTATACTTGTTCTATATAACCCGCATCTTTTCTTCTATGACTTTTGAGTCACCCTCATAAATATTCTGCAACTTTTCCCACATAACATGTGATAAATTACATGACTTCACCTTAGTATATATTTCATTGGATATGGATCCCCCTAAATAATTGATTACTTTGGCATCAACATCCAATTCCCTTTGATCAGCTTTTGATAAATCACCACTATCCACACTAGTCAAAATATCATGCATAACTGATTTAAATCCATCAATTCCCAAATATTGAAAGTAGTACTACATCATACTCTTCCATAATTGAAATTTTTTTCCATAAAATATCGTAATCCCTTTATGATCGAAAACCTCTATTTAAACCCCTTAGAGAGAAACCCTAAAATTAACCTTTGGATCAGATGCCAATTATTAGCCCAACTAGGTTAAATACCCTGAGGGAGGGGGGGGGGGGTGAATCAGGGTATGATAGATTAAAACAAACACCCCTTTAGATCTTTTTTTGTTGTAAAAAAACTCCTCTCTTCCATTTTTGTATAAATATATGAATAGAAATTAAATCATGCATGAGACACAATGATTTTATTTGGTTTACCCTCACTAGGCTATGTTCAAGGAGCATTAAATGACAATGTACTGATGTACTCAATTTAATAAGGCTCACTGGAAATTCAATGTTTGGTCTATATCACTTATATGCACATGATAACCACCTTTAAAAAGTGTAGGGACATCTCACTACTTCCCAAGGGTCATCCCCTCAATCTCTCTTTATATGGATAACTACTGGTGGAAAGGATCACCTTATTCCTCTTCCTTTTCTCATTGCTCTGTAACTCCACAACATACCTTGGAAACCTTCTTATTTAACCAACACAATAAACTCAAAAACACTAATATGATACCTTGAGGGTTTTTTTACCAACATAAAAAGACCATAAAAACCCATAATAATGTAAGAGTCACTCCCAACTACCCACTACTAAGTCCGAGTTTGGGTCTAGGTATCATATATGATGATAGGGGTTCTGGTATATGGAGTGTAAATTGCAAGGTATATAGGAAAATACTATTTAATTTATAAGTGGAATCCCATTTAATGGTATGTATTTTCTTTTAGATATTTGAATTCTTCTGACTTCATAATCTTTATATGAATATACATATATATCATGATCTAGAACCAGTAGGTACAAAACCCACAACATGGTATAATTTTCCAATTAATGTGTCATCACCAATATATGTGAAAAAATACCATTTATATTGATGCATGAATTTTAATTAACACAATTATATTATTCATGGAATAAATGTTAGCACATTTCAGAATATAATAATCAAGGCACTAACTATATGCAGTAGGAAAATTCATGCATAAAGTAAAAGTGGCATGAAAAAATTCACCACATATTAGTCCTAATATGCCTATAATGATGAATGAGAGGATAATTAATTTCCTTACTAAGTAAAGTAATGAAGTATGTATCAATAACATCAATACTAATAGTATCACAAAGCATGTGCATCACCCAACAGTGAAATCGTATCAACTATAATAAGTGTAATTCAATAACAGCTATAACCCATCCTAGGTAATTTGGGTTTCCCATGTATGTGGGTAAGATACTCCTAGGAACAAGCTCATTACCAAATTATGTCACATTCTATTCTCTTTTCTAATACCCAAATAGTAAGACAAAAGAAAAGAAACACCTCTGATACCACTTTGTAACATCCTAACACAAGATCCACTTAACTAGTGCCTTGAGATGGTGGGTCACATGACCTCAAGCTCCCCCCTGTATGCTAAATGATGCCAAATAGAAGAGAGGGTACATGGTGGTATAGTGAGGAGACTATAACCTCAATCATAGTGGTAGAATGGATATAATAAATAAAAAAAAAATAATGAAAGCATAAAACAATAGATGGAACAATGAAAAAAAGTATAATTAATAACAAAAAAACCATATACAACCAAGAAATATGAATAAATACTAAACTCCATAGTCCGAGTCATATATAATTATTTCATGTCATGCTGATATACAAAAGAGGGAAAACATGGGACAAGCATGTACAACATGCTATACAAAAGTACAAAAAGTCCAAAAGACCACTCTACTAGCATAATGAGCATACACTTTGTCCTTTTCTACCATGATCCAAGCTATAAGTAAATAAGAACAAATATCTATACTAAGACGCTTTCCCTTATCCATACCTGCACACATAAGGTCTACTCGGGTAACAAAGGTGGCCCAAGTAGGGTGTGAGATAGAATCCCAGTAGGCTACCACCAATTGTGTCTAGAAGTAATCCAACTAGTGTATGTAGCATAATAGTGTGCATGTTTAATGAATAATGAACAATGCTGAATAATAAATACAAGCCAGATCTGGTTCTTACAGGACACCTAACTGGCTCTACCTACTTCGGTATAAGAAAAAACATTTCTGATCAAAATACTATATATATATATATAGTTATATACTATATACACATATATGAACTAATTATGTGAGGACATAAGTAGAAATATACATGGATATTATGTGCTAGCTAGACTCGGGGCGTAACTCAGGTTTCCATAACTAGTCTAATGAGCTATAGGCTCAAGAAAGGGTACAAGCCCTAAATATCATAATGAATGAAAGATATCTTTCCCATTATTCGAGATAGTGTGGTGAGATGTAATTCCCAACACTCGAAGAAAAGGAAATAAATAATCATGACCATCATCCAAATACAAGTATAATAGTGTGAGATGTCATGGCCAATACCCGATGTAAGGGTGTGTGAAACGTTCTTATGAAAAAGTCCCTTAACCATCATTCAAGGGTGCGCAATTTATACACTTCAATTTCATAATTATAAAACATGATACATGAAATTTCCACCAATTTCCATTCAATTTAAATAATCCATTTAATTTATTAAGGAAAAGAAATTAAATTCTATGGTCAATCCAAACACTTAAATGGTGATTTGGTCAATTAGACAATTATATAAAGAGGTAAATTCTATTTCCATGTCAAGACAAACACATAGGCGGCGTTTAGTCATTTAAAAAATTAAATATAAGGTTTTCATTTCATTTGTCACACCCAAAAGGGTGGTAAAATATGATGTCAACATCCTATAATCATATATAAAGGGTATATAGGAGTATAACAACATGATTTAATTGATTTAGAAAGTAATAAAACATTTTAAGGAAACAAACAACAATAGATGGCGTGCGACACAACGATGAAGCTAAAAAAACATCATGAATTCTATGGAAAATAACTAGACAACCTACCTCAGGGTTATAGACAACTCCTATACCAATATCTACTTTAGATTTTAATTAGAATGTAAGAAAATGGAGAAACATGACAACACTCAAAAAATAGGGAAAATTATCTTGCACCAAAATAGCACAAGATATAGGAAGGTAAACTAAGAGAGAAAGAAATAAGATTAAGGATCTTACCTCTAGCTATCCAATGCTTCCAATAGTATTTGATTCAGAGTACATATGAGGGAAACATCTTGATCCCTAGGTTAGTATTGAAGGAGCCTTCATGAGAGAATAAAGGATGGGTGGTCTGCTGAAAATGGGAAAGGAAAATAGAGGTTGTGGTTTTAAGTTTTATTAAGGTAAAAAATGATAAATTCACCCCTCAAGATAGGGTCGCATGGTTTGACCACATGGTTGGCCAAACCAAGCACCAAAAGTGAACCGGAATTTGCCTAAGGAGGGACCCCACATGGACTAAACACACGGTTTGTATAACCATGTGGAAGCTATGAGAAAAGAATCTATCCAAAACCTCTGCAATCCCACATGGGAATTAAAACAGGATCGCATGATTGCAGAAAAAACGTACAGCCTCTTCTGTACACAAGGTACCCCACATGTTCGAGTCACACAGTTATCCCAAACTATGTGCTAACGATGAGTCCCATTCTATTTCTCCATTCTCTGGAGTTTTGGGATCCTAACAACCCCTGAACACCCCCAAAACATTCCTTTGGTTGTAGTTCATGTTTACCAAGATAAATAAAAAGATTTAAATTCAAAAAAAAAAGATCTATACCTTCATGAAAATCCATTTCGTTAAAAAAATTATTAGTTAGAATAAATTTACAACTAAATAATAAGAAATTAAATAGGACAAGATCTTAGATACATCAAAATAATAAGGTAGAGATGGCCGATGCCCAAACATTACCAAAATAAAAAAAGAATAATCAAAACAACCCCTACTGCCCATTACTGTGTGAAAGTGAGATAACTCTACTCACTGCCTCTACTAGACCCAAACCAATAACCTTGGATTATCCACTACCTCTAGGTGGACCTACTAGGCTTCTAGTATGATAGGTTTGAGAACAAGGCCTAGTAGGCGTGACAAGATAAACCAAACCCCATGAATAGTATTAAACAAATAAAAATTAATTTTAAATTTAAAATGGATCCAAATTGGTAATATTAGAATATAATATGAGTTTTATTCCAATTTATCTAGTCCAATAAAAAAATTACCAGTTTAACTGATGTTTTCACCCTTTTATTTTTGTTTTAACTTGTGTAGCCCTTTTTAACAATTTATAGAGTATTAAAGTTTATACTCTTTAGGGATCAAGAAATTTACAACAAAATGAAACACATAACACAAATATATCATGTTTTATGTTATCAGACATATCTCATTTACATGGATTAATATAATATTTTTAGTAAATTTTAAATATTTAATAAAACATTATTCATTATAAAATATCATTAATGTCAATTCGGGTGCTATTCATTTAATTGAACATTAAAAATATATGTAAAAAATTTTAATTAAAATATAAACCTTTAACACAGCCCAAATATATTATAATTATATAATATATATTTTTAACAAAATAAAAAATATTCATATTATGTTACGTTTAATACCTTTAAAATCATTTATTTACTTTTCATTTAATTAAATAAATTTTTATTGGCATTGCGTAAGCATTTAAGGTAATTAAATAATTAAAAAAAATAAAATAAAAATTTAAATAATTATAATGATTTAATTATTATAAAAATAACCATTTTTATTCATTCACAACTTTATTTTTCCCTTTGTGAACATAAAAGATATATTTCAAAGAAAGAGTGTGACATTTGTTTTCTATACATAAAATTTTATATTGGTCATTTTCAGGGAAAAGTGTCTAATAAACAATTAAATATCAATAAAAATGGTATAAGGGTCTAAATATTCCTAAAAAATATAATTTGGATAATATTTTAGATAATTTTAACCCTTATATCTTTAGTTTAGGCCCCAATAAACATGTTTTGACCTTAACTGTGGTGATAGATATTTACTATTTTTACTACATAATATGACCAAAAAACAAGTGAAATTATTACCTAATATTAATAATTATTATTCCAATTGTTCAATATATTTTATCAAATTCAATTCATATAAGTTTTCAAATATAATTTAATGTCAAACTTGCAAATACGGTGAAAAGTGGTTTTCCATGAAAATGCATTTTTCCAAGAAATGATGATTTTACATTAATTCCTTGACTAGTAATGTTCATAATATAAATTTAAATTAATATTTATATATATAATCTATAGATATAATATAAATCATTCCTAATTATGTTTTATTTTAATTAACTAAAATGGAAATAAAATATGCACTTAAAATAGTTAAAAAAAATACATTTTCAAGCCTAAAAGAATATTTAAAACAAAATCAAGAAAATTGATAATTAAAATGAAATTAATTATATTATTATAAATATAAAAAATAATATATATGTTTAATAAAAAATCTAAAATTTAATCATACTTTAAATTAAATGATTTAATTAAAATAAATGGTAGTTTTTTAAAAATCGGTATATTTCATTATTCACTGAAAAATCAATATTTTTTAAAAAATCCTAATGATGAAACCTAAGTTAATTTTTACAAGTTTGTTTAAAAAATTATTTTTAAAAAAAATATTCTTAAAGTGACAGGTATTAATTTTAAAATAAGTGTAAAAAATGCAACATAACCTATTTTTTAGAATAATAGAGTTATTCACTCTAAAATTAGATTTATTCTTCCCATATTCCTAAAAAACATATTAGTTGAATTATAACACACTCAATTTAGTATTTATTGTATAAATTTAATTAAAATAATTCAACAATATTAATTTTTTAATTTATTACGATAAAAATGCATGGCACACATAAAAATAATTTTTTAGGAAAATTTTTTTTTACTTTCAAATTTTTTGTATTTTAGTTTATAATAAATTGAAAATAAATTTATTTATTTTATTTAAGTTTAAACTATATAATTTTCATAATTTATTTATTCCTCTTCATACCAACCAATTTAATGGCTATGTTATAACATTTGTGTTTAAATAAAAAAAATTATAGTGTATTGTGGTTCGTTAAAACATGGTGTTGTATGTAACTAAAGATATCAATGAAATTAAATTTACTTAAAAAAATATGGTATTACATCCCCCACCCATTAATATGTCCTTTCCTCATAATTTTAAATTGATATTGGTATTCAAGGGTTTAACATCTTAAAATACCTTAGTTGAAATCCCACATCATAAAAAGGTGTTAATAAATTTTAAACTTATAGAGGGAAAGGAAAATATGAAGGTCATATGGAATAACACATAATTTGGTATCCAAATAAGATAAATTTAGTGGTAATAGAATATATTGACAAGGATAAAAAATTTAATTTCTAGAAAAATTATGGTGAGCGATAGGGATCATTGAACATAAGAAAATAAATGATCAATAAAAAGTTAATAACCACAAAACCATAAACCGGTGTGGTGTGAAAAATATAATCAATTCACTAAAAGAGAAGGTAATATGATAAAGTTTTTGTTTTAATATCCTTTTCTTATATTTAAGGAATTAATTTACTAACTAGATGAAGAAAAAAAGTAAATATAATTACTTGAAAAAGTATAGTTTTATCCTTTAGTCAATCCCCACTATAATCGCATCTTTTTCTCTAAATGATGAGTATTCAAGATGAATTTTCCATTCCTGAAGCACTAAAATTAATCTCTAACAGATTATATAAAACAAAAAAAGGATAAAACTCTCATTTATCTATCATTAAACATTAATAATAACCAAAATGGTTATCATAAGGTAATTCTAAAAATAAACATACTATCATTTGAAGAAATACAACAATAACCTCCATACCCTCCATAATAACACCCAAAGTTCAACATAGATCAATAAATAAGTAATTAACCTTAAAATTTTGTAGAACATTCCAAACTAATACTGAAACCCAATTAATATAATGATTTTATCACATATTCTTACAAGATAAATTTAACATTTATCTCTAAATAAATCAATCACTATTAATGTCTTGTACAAAAAATGTATATGTCCTAATCTTATCATCTCTAAGATATTATAATCATTTCCATGAATAAACTTAATCACCAAAAAGACACATTAAAATTATATACTCTTATAAAATATAATTTAACCTTTATTCCTCAAATGAAATCTCGAAATGTTATATTTATCTTAATCATATATTTTTTCTAAAAATACTGAACTTCTTTCAAAATGTCATTAATCACCGAATCACTTTTCAATCACATGTTCATCTCTATAATAAAACATATTTTCCAAAAATAAACATAATCATTATCTGTAACATTATTTTTTTAAATGTTACACTATCCAGGACATAACATAGTGAATTCGTAGTCATTACACCCTTTTTCCCTTTAGTTCTAATTTCAAGACCCACAACCTTTCCAGATGTGGCTCATTGTTTTTTTCAAAAAACATTATAAATATAATTCATAAAATGTCCCAATAAATATATTTAACATACTTAAAAATAACATTTATCATCAAAGATCTTATAAACTATGAAAGTTAACACTACATGTAAACTTATGAAAAGTGAATCCTTCCTCAAATAACACATCATGTTGAACCTAAGGGTTACATATACTTTATCCCAATAAAATGTCTCCAAAAATTTCATTAATCACATTGTAATTACATCACATAAAACCTAAAATGGGTGTCTAATTTTTTCACTTATAATCAACCTTAAACTCATAATCCCATTATGGATTCCATAACTCTTTATGTTAATCACGCATGAAGGCATGTATGATTCCAAAATTAACACAACACTTAGATTCTTCATGATTCTTATAACCAAAATTTCATTTGTAAAAATAATTCTACAGCATAATTCATGAATACTAATAAATAAACACATCGACCCTTTCATCAATGAATCATATAATATAGGTCTTTCTTTAGTATAAGATTTTTCCTTTAAATTAAATCATTGACTTAGATAAACCTCAGGTACCTCATATTTAATGAAACAAACGATAAATGGATCTCTAGGATAGAATTTATTTATCTCTGTTGAACTCATTAATTTTACTCATATATCCATCTCTCTATTCCATTATTTTCTATGAATAAAAAATTGTCATTTTTTGTTAAGATATTCTCATGAGTGTCACTTTCCATATTTTTTACATAAAAGAAATGGAACCTTATTTCCTCTATGGTCTCTACCACCTTATCTTTTATCGTACACCATCCTTCTCTTCTTTTGGTGATTCAGAGAGTCGGTCAAGGAATAAGTTTTCAATCATGTATCATGATAGATGATTAGGAAAAATCACAATATCCTTCTCTATAGTTATCTTCCAATTTTTTTCTCATAATCACTACATTTTCTATCACATTTAGTTTTAACATGAATCATCATGGTTCCATACATTGAATAAATGATTTGAGGTGGTTATGATAATGTTCCCCCAGAAAATAGATGAAACCACCTTAAAAAAGATAATAAATAGACTTTTAAAGAATTAATGGGTGGTAATGATGATTATGGTGCTGTATTTTACATTTTTTATGTTTTGAATTGTATGGGCGCATGTCCACTGAAAATCGGGGTTGTTCGTTTTCCTTTCTTACGCACTAACAAAGCTCTATTTTATAAATTATCTTGCAGTTGAATGGATGTAACATGGTAACAGATTAATCATGTAAACTTGGTTGATTAAATATATTGCCAATGGATAATAACCCTTGTGTGATCAACTTGGTTAACTGAACAAAAATAAGGAACTTAATGATTGGTGTTGGCTAAATCTAAAAACAACTTTGCATTATTCTGGTAATATTTCTAGTTGTTCTATTTAATGTTTTTGGGGTGACATAGAGGGGAATAAAATCTATTGTTCAATGATTGTTGGTAACTGAATCTGAGACCATGTGGAGCTGACGGTAAATTTTTGGGACCCGGTACGTTGGGACTAGTTTTAGTTTTAGTACATTGATAGATCTCATAGATCCCAATTTGATGTTGTTATTTACAAGAGAACCTGGAGTGAATGATTAAACACACTCTTTTCTATTTTCTTTTAGTTTTTGTTTGGATTATGGTCATGACTATTACTTTCCTAGTAGTGAATAAATGTTTAAATGGAACTACTTAAATATGATAATGAGAACTTGTGTATTAGGAAGCTGTTTCTTTTTCCGAAAAAGGGTTGTGCTCCGGTTGTGGCAGTTTTATACCTGTGTGTGTAGGGATATCAGCAAGAGTGGTTGTGTACAGTCTTGTTGTTGGTTTCTGGGCCCTTGGGTTGGGATGAGTACTTTATTACCTATATTTATAAAATTTACTTCTTATATTTCTTATACACATCCCACCCATGTTGAGCACTCCATGTTGAACACCCCCATTTCATGGGGGAGGGTGTTTTTTCAATATTCCTATGAGTGGATGGTTATTAGATCATTTCTTGTCCCTCTCACTGGTTTCCCAAGACTCAAGAATGCTATGACGACCTGAGGTTTATAATTTCCTATGTCTTTTTGGGTAGGGCGTATGGTGGTGGGTTGTCCAACGTGTGTGCGGGAAGGTTTGTTTCCCAAGTGTCTTCGAGATGAGGCCTAAGTGTATTCGGGTGTGGTAGTGGTTTTTCTGGACTAAGATTCTTTGGGCGTGGTAGTGGTTGTTCTAGCCCAAGTTTCTTTGGGTGTGGTGGTGTTTGTTGTGGCCCAGGTGTCTGCAGGCATGGTTATGTGTGGTTATGGGGACCAGGTGTCTGCGGGTGGGATAAATTTTTGGTTGGAATAGCCCATGGGATTGTTGTTGGGGTAGCAGTGGGACTGCAGTGGGATTTGAGGGGTAGGTTTGATGCATATGATGTTCTAAATAACTAGTATGAAAGTGGTGCGGGTTACCCAAATGCAGATGTGTTATTACTATTATATTACATGACTTGACTTATTTGGGGAGTGTGCCTTGGTTAGGCCGAGGGATAGTTTTCCTTTCTAAGTGTTTTGGTTACATCAATTTTTCTCAAGTAGCATTAGAATGCCTCTCCAATTGTCCATGAGATCTTATGGTGTCCCTAATGAGTATACAAGTATACTCACCCTAAAAATATAAAACCTCTTTTAGGTTTCCAAGAGAACTATGAGGATCATGTCAGACCTTACTAGCTCGGGCATCTGGACAGTTGTCGTTGCTTCATTTCTTTTCTTTTGGTACTTACATCATATTTTTTCTAGTATTTATATGAATTTATTTTGGGAATGCATATGGGAATGGATTTTGGGTTTTAATTTTATTTATGTCTTTGAATTTGTTCGGGATTTACCGTCTTATCTCAGATCTTGTTCTATAAAAATGGTAATGCCTTCCATATTATGTGAGATTTTATACCCTTGGTGCTAGTCGCCACCTCAGGGCCTATTAAAGGTGGGAATATGGGGTCATTATCTCTCCTTCAACATGAATTAGCACGGGTTTGGAAGTTTTCTTTCCCTTCCCTCATATTGGGAAGGCGGTTTGTGACAATAGTGGAAGAGGTCCTATCACCTAGACAATTCATGTGTACTGTTGTTAACCACAATCTAGGGTGTGGATCAAAGCTATATATTTATTTATTTATTGCATGGTGACAGGTGATCACCAAGTGAAGGGGATTATGTCTTGGATTGATATGGAACCACTTGTTTTATCCACTGTGTCTTTCAATTTAGTCTGGCTCTATTTTTAACTTTTATTTCAGAAAACTAAATTTTACTTTGATAGTTTTTCTTGGATAGTAGTTATAACTATTTTTCCTTATTTGAGTTGTTTCAGAAGTTATATCAATATCTCATATTGTTATAACGGAGAATTAACCAATCTTATGAGAAATTATTTGAATAGTCAAGATTTTATAATTTTAGTACTTTGATCAACTAGCCTATTTTATTTCAATTGGGGAAATATTTTAAGTAAACTGTTTAACAGAAATTTTTATAGGAACTCAATTCACACCCCCACCTCTTGAGTGTTCTACTCCGACCAAGGAGCATATATGGTGATAACAAAAGTAAGTATCATTAATGATGACATATCAATTTAAAAGTAGATTATATTACATATTTTGGTTACTTGGAATGTTTTTTTTAGTTTTTACATATAATTCCTTCTATATGGCTGATTTAATGTGTTTTTAAATGTATATCGTTTACTTTAGGTAATATCTACCTATTTCATTTAATCCTAGGGGGCCACACACTAACAGTATCGAGGTTATAAATAAATTTTATTAAATTTATTTTTAAGAATAAAATTATTTTCTGATTTTAAAAATACTATTTATTCAATTAAAATTTGATCATAAAATCCAATCACAATATATTAAAGTTTACAATATGCGCATTGAATTTTAACTCCTATTTATTTACACAGCAAGTAAAAAATATAATATTTATTAATTCATGAGTTTAGAAAATAATGTAAAATATATTTTTATTCAAGTTACATTAATATTCAAAATAAATATTTATTCACACTTTTGGGGAATATAATATTTATTTTATTTTCTCAATCAAATATATTTTATTATTTGAGTTTTAATAAATTCTATGGGAAAATATGGAACAAGTTTAATGATCAATTAAAAATTATATATTTTATTTAATATCATTTAAATAAATATTTTTTTTAAAATAATTAATAAATTATATTGGATAAAACACTTATCATAAAAATAATAATATATATTGTTATTATTATATGCGACGTGGGGTGTGACTTATATTTAATAAAAGGATAATAGAATATATAAAATTATATTTATTTAACCCAAAGTATATATTTTGACGTTTGTTATTAATCCATGTTTGGGACATTTTTATTGTTAATAAAAATATTTTTTATCCTTAATAATTCTCTCATTATCCACTCTTAAGAACCGAGAGACAAAAACAAGATATCCATGTCATGATTGATGGAGAATGATTTATATAACTTGTTTATTCTAAACTGGATCCTAGAACAACATGGTCATCATTCTAATATTTGTAGATCCAGTGTGGATACATCTAAATGGATCTTTATTTCGATTATTAGCCATAATGAAAACAAAACAAGAGTGATGATAGAAAATTAATCAAGTAGAATATTGTAGTTGAGTTAATTCTATATTCAAATTAATTATAAATTAAATATGCATGATATTATATATTGAATTTCATTATTAATTCTTAGAGTTATTTATATTTATCCATCTATTTTGATGAAAATCCAAGATACGGTTCACCAAAAATGTCTCTCTCATTCCCCAAATCATTCAAGTTGTATCACAATAGTCATATCTTAAATTAAAATTATTTATAAAATATTTAATTAGTTTTATTAATTTATTTTCTAGAATTCATGTTCATATTTTTGTTCTAAATATATTATTCTAAATGGTGCACTAATCTGACATCGTATGTGGAAGAATAATATAAAAATACATGAATAATTCTTGAAGAACCCACCTGAAGGTGCCAATATCACTGGCTACGTGAGAGGATTGTACGATTTGTAATGAAAAATGTACATGTTGTATGATGGGTTTCTCTCTACACATGGAACACAATGGATAGATCATGGTGTGCAATGTGGCTCAATATGTAGTGTCATTACACACCATGTATTGACTTCCATTATGGAATGTGTGTTAGTAGGAGATACACTACATATAAATACTATGTTCACATCAATTTCAGCACAAAAGTAACATGTTTTGTATTTTACAACGCATTGTGTGGATCAATTTGTGGAATCATTACATGTTATGTACTAATAGCTATCCTTACATGAAACTTCATGTGAACTAAATGTTGTGTGTTAAGAGTACATGATTTGTGTCATGTGTCACCCCACACAAGGTATATATCACGTAATTCTCAGTTTTTAATGTGGGTCACCATAAGAGCCTGTAAGGGGTGCCGACTTGGTAGTGTTTCCCCTATCTCCGTCGAGCTCTGCTTTATTTTGGATCACCTACCTATCCTTCTCGGTGGTCTCATGATGTTGGATTAATTTCCAGGGGTAGTTTTTTCATTTGCACGGTCAGCTTGGCCTTCTCATCATTTTCTCGCCTCTCCATTCTCTACCCCCTCTTCATCGGGTAGGGTTTCATTTGGAAGCATGGTGTAACTTGCGACTGGTGCTCCTGCTTCTCCTGACGTGGGTCGGCATGCGGTTATGTGTGTGCTGGGAGTGCACGTGGTGGTTCGAGGTGATTTCCAGGTGAGCATATGAAGGAGGCGACAGGATCTTTCCAGTTTGCGTCAAGGCCAATCGGATACCTTTGGGGTTTGGTTTTTTTCTCTTTGATTTCCCTTTTCCGATTTGCTATTGGGGTTTTTTCTTCAAATATTCTTCATTTATGGATCTGGTTATGCTGTTTGTGTTGGATCCGTGAAGCTCAAATGTGATTTTATTTCTTGATATCGTAATCGTGGAAACGTTTGAGGTTGTTCTGGTGTGGGTGTAGTGGAATCATCGGTATTGCGGCAGCAGAGTGTAAGATTTTCAATGGGAACTCCTCATGACATTAGTATTGTTTTTTGGTTTTTTGTGTTGCTGTTTCGTGGCTTGTGAGTTTGGTATGATTTGAAATTTTTGAAGGCTCAAATGAAGATTCAATGTATTCTGGACTGTGGAGATTCGGCTCTAATTTCTAATGACTTGGTGGAGGTTGGGTTGTTCTGTGTTGATGGGAACTGTGGAGGCTATGCAGTTTGAATTCTGGGAATATTTTGTGGCATTGTGTGACTGTGGATTAGGTCCATGAGACTCCTTATCCAGTTTTCTGGTAAGGGACTGCCCAGATGAAGTTCAGAGCAGGGACGTCCTCCATTTCATTGCTACTTGGAATTGGATGCTTTGAGAGGGTATGGCTTTTTTCATTTGTACCGGGCCCATTCATATTTGCATGGGACTGCTAGCCGTGTAGCGATGAGAATCTAGGTACTGGTCATATTTGTTTTCTAGGGTGGGTATTTTTCTTACTTTTGAATTGGATTGTCTTTTGTCTTGATGAACTTGGCCCATGAAGGCATGGTTGTGTATTAAGTCTTTCATGTCTCTCTGGTTTCTCACTTTTCCTCAAAAGTGTTTTTGAAATAAAAATTTAATTTTTGGTCAATGTGGGTCACCACATAGCTTCATTAAACACCACATATTGAATACCATAACTCAATGTATAACAA
Organism: Viscum album; assembly: GCA_963277665.1. Taxonomy (NCBI): domain Eukaryota; kingdom Viridiplantae; phylum Streptophyta; class Magnoliopsida; order Santalales; family Viscaceae; genus Viscum; species Viscum album. The sequence goes on along the minus strand of OY728138.1, from coordinate 1,226,286,011 downwards.
ATATACATGTATCATGTACTACACATGGGTTTCCTATGGCACACACTGTGAACATTTATATTATGTCTTGTGGTTATAACATCTATAAAGATTATATTGTATGACCATTCAAAAAAATACTATATATGTAGTTACACACCTTGTGGAGTTACATAACTTTCTTGAACTAAATACATCATGTATAACACATCATGTCTTCTGATAGTTTAATTCCTATAATCAATAAGTTTCTTGTATGTATATTTAATGTTACATAGGTATTATGTGTCATGTTTTCTCCAAATTACACTCCATGTACTCAATTATTTTCAACAAAATAAATAAATTTATTTGATAATAATTTATGGGATTCTTAATATGTCTAAAGAACCATAAGCTAGACAATATTTTTTGATAAAGAATTAATTTATGAATTTACTATTTTATTAATGAAATTAAATTTACTTTAAAGATAATTTTTTGAAAATGAATTCTATAAATATAAAATATGGTTAGAGTTTCAAGTTATGAATGATCATTATAGGTCGAAGAATGCAAAAATGGAAAGATGGAGTGAATTTATTTTTAAATACAAAACAACAAATAATCCTTAAAGATAAAAACCATTTTTTTATATTCAAATATTGAATAAAATAGTAATCTCTTTTTACGAAATATAAATATAATAGTTCTAATCATATAAAAGTCAATCATATTTCTAATAATTGTATCGAATAATAAGTGACTAAATATAACGACCCATACTTTACATACATTGTTAATACTTCAAAATTGAAGCAAACTTATTACAACATATAACAAAACCACGAAAGGACCGTATAGGTATAGTGTCTTTAGAAACTGGGAAACATAAACAACTGGTTCATAAAGCATCTACTTTGCCTCCCATTTATTTCATCATATCTATAGTCCGTTTTAGCATATCTTCCTTAATAACCTTCTTCCTGACCTGGGGAAAGAAAACATACAAAAGGGTGATCTCAAATGCTCAGTAAGAGTAAACAAAAGAAATATCAATCACATCATATACATAAGCACATAACTTTTGGAAATCTTAACCTTCAAAAGAGATCTTAATTTCATAACATGGGATAAATCATGGCAGTGAAATGTAATCACAATAATCATAACTTAAAACATGAAACTTTGTGGCATACACACATAATCATATAGAATCATTTCTTATTAGTCAAGACTCATTGCCAAGACTATCTTAGTGGAAAAAGTCCCTTTCTGAACCGAGTCACCCTCGTTTCAGTCCTGTTTCACTGAACCGGTATAACCTACCATTCCAGCCATGTCTATCTCATGAGATATAAAATCTTTACCCAATGAATTTGAGGGAGATATAGGTCCCACCCATCTCATAATGATACCATTCTTATGTGTGCCACAAAATCATAAATCATACATCATTGCATAACCCATGTAATACAAATGGGAATCTTAAACATCATGACATCATAAAACAATTCATATAAGATAAATGAAATCATAAAACTAATTCCATCACAACATGATAAAATCAATGTAATAATAGGGATAAAAACAAAACCCTTTATTATCTTAGATGGAAAATAATTTTGATAAAACACTTGAACTCCATTCTTGAGGAAAATATCCTTTCTGCTTCAAAAACACTTTTCCTTTCTTAACATGTCGTACAATTATAAACTAAAAGAAGTTGATTAAAAATAAACTTGAAAACTTGTAAAGGAAGCTTCTTGGAAATAATGTTTTAAAAATCCATTCATGCCGTATAATTTAAAAAAACATTCTTCTTGTACTTTTGTCGGAAAAGTCAAAAAGTACCTCGTACGAAAAACGACAAAATATTCCTTTCATATCTTTTACTAAAAACTCAACAAAGGGTAAAAATGGATTTAAATAATTGTAGGTGGATGGAAATAATATTACATATTGAGAAAAAATGGATGTGGATGATAAAATACACCCCAGTAAATACTAAAGTATAAACAATCTCAGATAAAAATGAGATTGTGATATTTCCCTTACCTTAGGTCCTATTTGCTTTGTACGTGTCCGAAGCTCCTGTATAATGGTTTAAATAATGTTATTGACTTATTCCAGAATCATACATATTGATATGATATCATATATGGTCATAATCTTAGCTTCTTATTAGTAATATTTCATTGTTACTTGTTACTCGGGTCTTTATTGCCTTTTGTTCTTATGCGTGTTTTGCCGAAGAAATTCTTATTCTTATTTTAAGGTTATAGATAACTTATATCCAGAATGGTATTAGTGTAACATATATCATATTTATTCATTCAATTCATTTATATAATTACTATGTAATGATGATCATGTAGAACGAGTCGCATCACATCGTGGAGACGGTATTCCGTACGTACGCACGAGTGATGATATTGTTCCTATGATCGTGGAATTGTATTGGAGTATATGAATACTATTTTAGTATCAATATCACTTTATAATAATCCTATATAGTTACTCATTACACCATTATACCCATCCTTGTAAGGTGATGGTGGAAAATAGATTACACCACGGCGTGGAGATGGTATTTCGTACGTACGCACGCGCGGTGATTTCATTTTTCCGTAGGATGGATAGAAGATGAATTAGGGTTGTTTCATATTTATAATAACATATTAGTATGTAAGTAATACTGATGTTATTACTTTATCATGAAACAACTAAAGAAGAAGAAGTTGAAGAAGAAAGAAATTGAAAAGATCGGTAATGGATATTACCTCTTCTTTGAAACGCCTCTTTGAATCCTCCACTTAGGGAACTAAGATTGGTCTTTGAAGAAGACCAGGACCTCTAGGATTATTCTAGGGAAGTGGAGAAGGGATTTTGGCAGGGTTTGGCCGATCTTGAGTGCTCAAATTGGTGTGAGGAGGAGGGGGAGGAGGTCCCCTTTTATAAGGGAGGAGAGGGGAACCTTAGGAATATCTCAAAATATTATTTTATATTAAAGTCAAAATCGGTTTATAATGGTTCTAAAGGGTCTTATTTCGAAGGTAAAGTGGGGATGGGTCGAAATCCTATCAACCAATATGATTTATACAAGTTTAGGTTATTATTTTAATCTTATCAATTAGATTTAACTCTAAGTTAAATAATTTAACTTTTACCGTGTCTTTTTGTTTTCTTACACTATATGGGTAATAAACTTACTATAACATGACAAAAGAACCCCAAGTTGTTTATTATTAATATATATATCATTATCTAAGTCATTTGGCCGAACCTTAGATTTTTAGGAATAAAATAACAATTAATAATATAATATTTGTTTTAAAAACTATTTTGTGTCAATTTTGTCACTATTTGATATATGATTTTTTTTGAAAGTCGTAACAGAATTATATGTTCGAAAAAAGTTGATTCAATCAACACTAATATATCATATTAACCTATAAAATTATTTTAATTCATAAAAAGTCTCAAATTACATTTATTTGGGAATTTATAACATCAATTATGTTAACATTTCCTTAAAAGGGTAATTACTGCATCATCGTTGTGTCATAAATAAATTAATTTATTTAAAGTCTAAAAATTATAAATAAAATATCATTATGTAGGAAATCTTTTTAGATTTCTAATGAATATTTATAATCGAATTTATCTTATGTATAAACCCATATTAAAAATGTTTTAGTTATTAAACTTCGATTTTAACTATTTTAACTATTAAATAAAATAATATTAAATGTCATAATCTAATCCAAGTGAACCTAAATGGTCATATTATATTCATAAGGTTGTTTTTGGTCGAATTACACTTACCCAATAGAATTAGGACGTGTGTTAGGGTAATAGTAATATCATATTTACCCTTAGTTACCCTATTTACTCTTAACCGCGGTAAAAAAAATAAAAAGTTACTATTTACCAAAAAATTATTTTTATCTCATTGAACCACATTTTACTTACTGATATCAACCGTGTCTGTCAGATTTTCGAAATTCCATTCACAGAAGCGGTGAAATTAAGTTTTATGCAAAATTCAGTTTTTAACCTACTACTTAGTGGTTTCACTATTCATCAAAAATTGAAAGTTTTCAGAAAAATACCAAAATTTCATCCTAGGCTAATTTCAGTATTCCGAATCCAAAAATGAATTCCATTTTGAAAAATAAAATTCACAAAATTTCAAAAAATGGATATTACTATTCATAACGGCTAGTTTTAATAATATTTTAATAGCATATCGTTGTTTAGTGAAACTCGGTATTGCGTACGACGCAAGCTATCGAGGAAGGTTGCGATTGCGTGTAAAGAAAGCCAAGCAAGTGTTGTGTAGAAAAAGATTCCTTTGATGATTTATATAACATAAAAGTCTCGGGTGTTACATTCTACCCCCCTTAAAAAGAATTTTGCCCTCGAAATTCATCACTTTGTAACAAACAGATGAGGATACTTCTCCCTCATCATATCCTCAAGCTCCCATGTAGCTTCTTCAAGTTGGTGGTTCCTCCATAAAACTTTCACCAATCAAGTGGTCTTGTTTCGTAGGACTTTTTCGCTACGATCCAGAATCTCTATCGGTTGTTCTTCATAAGAAAGATCTTGCTCCAGTGGTACAACTTTTGAGATGAGTACATGTGAAGGATCAGGTATGTACTTTCTCAGGAGAGATACATGGAACACATCGTGAACTTGAGAGAGATTCGGTGGAAGCGCCAATCAGTAAGCTACCTTTCCAACACGATTCAGTATTTCGAAAGGACCGATATATCTAGGGCTCAACTTCCCCTTCTTTCCAAATCTCATAACCCTCTTCCAGGGAGATATTCGTAAGAACACTTTATCACCCACTTCAAACTCTAGGTCTTTTCTTCAGTTGTCGGCATAACTTTTCTGTCGACTCTGAGCTGCTCTTATGTGTTGTTGAATAGATCTGGCATTTTCTGCCATTTCATCAACGAGATCAGGTCCTAATAGCTTTCTTTCCCCAACTTCATCCCAACAAGTTGGAGTCCTGCATTTCTTTCCATAGAGAGCTTCATAAGGATCCATCTGAATACTGGAGTGAAAGCTATTATTATAAGAAAATTCCACCAAAGGTAGGTGTTGATCCCAACCTCCTTTGAAATCCATAGAGCAAGCTCTCAACATATCTTCTAGGGTTTGAATTGTTCTTTCAGACTGACCGTCTGTCTGAGGATGATAAGCAGTGTTGAAACTCAACTCTGTATCCAGAGTATGCTGATGACTTCGCCAAAACTTTGAGGTAAATCTCGGATCCCGATCAGATACAATAGAAAGTGGTACTCCATGAAATCTTACCACTTCTTTTACATATATCCTGGAAATCTGATCTAGAGAGAAATCCTCTCTAATAGCAATGAAGTGTGCAGACTTTGTAAGATGATCAACTATGACCCAGATAGCATTATTTCCTTTGGATGTTTTAGGAAGACCTGTGACAAAGTCCATAGTGATGTTTTCCCATTTCCATTGGGGTATGTGTAATGGTTGTAACATCCCCTTAGACTTCTGTCTCTCAGCTTTAACTTGTTGACAAACCAAGCATCGAGAAACATATTCAGCAACATCTCTTTTCATGCCATCCCACCAGAAGTACTCTTTCAGGTCCCTATACATCTTCGTGCTTATAGGATGAATAGAGAATGAAGAACTATAAGCCTCATCCAGCAGCTCCTTCTTTAAATCGGGGATGGGAGGAACACAAACCCGATTCCTGAACTTTATTATCCCATCACAATCAAGGTTGAATTCAGGAACATTTCTCACCTTCTTTTGTAACTCGACATCTTCTTTCTGTGCCTCTTTAATCTTCACATGTATAGATGGTTGAACATTCATTTGAGAAAGATAAGATTTTTCCCCTTCCATTATAATTCCAAGATCCATCCTTTGTAAATCCATAAATATTGGATCTTTTGTGATCCTCATCATGGATAAACTAGCATGGTCTTGTCGACTTAATGCATCTGCCACCTTTTTTTCTTTCCCAGGGTGGTAATGGATTGAGTAGTCATAATCCTTAATCAGCTCCAACCATCATATTTGACGCATATTCAGCTCCTTTTGTGTGAAAATATACTTTAAACTTTTATGATCAGTATAAATATCACATCTTTCACCATAAAGGTAATGCCTCCAAATCTTTAATGAAAAGATTACCGCAGCTAACTCCAAATCATGTGTTGGGTAATTTTGCTCATGGATTTTCAACTGTCGTGAGGCATAAGATATCACCATATCATTTTGCATAAGAACACACCCCAATACCTTCTTGGATGCATCACTATAGATCACAAACCTTTCTCCACTACAAAGCAGTGTGAGCACAAGTGCACTGGATAACCTTCTTTTCAACTCCTTGAAATTCTCTTCACATTCCTCTGTCCAAACAAACTTAACTCCTTTCCCAGTCAACTTGGTGAGTGGATTATATAATCATGAAAAATCTTTCACAAAACGTCGATAATATCCAGCCAAACTAAGAAAACATCACATCTCAGTTACTGTTGTTGGTCTCGACCATCTTTCGATAACCTCTGGTTTTGCTGGATCCACAGATATCTCCTCTTTTCAGATTATGTGACCCAAAAATGAATCTTTTTGAAGCCAAAATTCACACTTGGTAAATTTGGCATAAAGCTTCTCCTTTCTCAGGGTCTTCAATATAATTCTCAAGTGATCTTCATGTTCTTCCTTGCTCTTTGAATAAACAAGAATATCGTCTATAAAGACTACCACAAATTGATCAAGATAGTCTCTAAAGACTCTATTCATTAGATCCATGAAGATATCAGGGGCATTAGTAAGACCAAATGGCATCACTATAAATTTATAGTGTCCATACCTTGTACGGAAAGCCGTCTTTGGTATATCCTCCCTTTTGACCCTTAATTGATGATACCCTGAACGAAGATCAATCTTGGAAAAGTATTGAGCTCCGCATAGTTGGTCAAATAAGTCATCAATGCATGGGAGAGGATATTTGTTCTTGATAGTGATCTTGTTAAGTTCTCGATAATCAATGTAGAGTCTCATTGATCCATCTTTCTTCTTAACAAATCGAACAGGTACTCCCCAAGGTGACGCACTAGGGCGTATGAATCCCTTATCAATATTCTCTTGGAGTTGCTTCTTCAATTCCTGCAACTCAATTGGGGCCATTCTATAAGGTGTCTTTGAAATAGGCAAAGCACCCAGTACGAGTTCTATTGAAAACACAACTTCACGATTTGGTGGAAGACCCGGTAATTCCTCCAGAAAGACATCATCAAACTCCCGTACAATGGGAATATTATTAATCGCGAGTTTCTCACAAACCATTTGAGATAAATAACCTTCATTTAGTGGAATCAATACCCATAAAATGGAAGAAATTTCCACTGGAAGGTTATGTTCATCCTTGCATTGATAGACGATCATAGATTGATCTGGAATATGAAATGTGACTTCACTTATTTGGAAATTGATATGAGCTCCATATAAAGAAATCCAATCCATGCCAAAAATCACATCGAATTCCACTATAGGAAGGATCACCGGATTTGCAGGAAGCACTTTCCCAAAAACTTAGATCGGAGAAGAATTATAAACTTTTGATGCGATTAATGTTCCATTAGGTGTTGCCACAGCTAACTCAACATCTAATTGTTGAGGTAATACGGTGATATCCTTAGAAAATTCTTCAGAAATAAAAGAGTGGGTGGATCCAGAATCAAATAAAACATTTTCTACTTTAGAGTGGATGATAAGTGTACCTTTCACCACTTCGTTATCGTACTCCACATCGCTGATAGAAATTGCATGTGACTTTCCTTTGTCTTTAGCCTTAAGAGTTTGTTGACGTTGACCATCATCATCAACCCTTGGATTTGGGCATTGATTGGCATAATGCCCCATCTCCTTGCACTTGAAACATTGAATTGCAGTAGGTTCATTCTGTGTATCCCTTCCTTTGTTTGCGTCATTAGACATCTTCTTCCCATTATCGCGGCATTCAAATGCCCGATGACCTTCCTTTCCACATTTGAAACATTTACTTGTCCCTTTAATACAACTCCCTCCATGTTTCTTTCCACACTTTGAGCATAAGGGAAAGCTCATCTTCTTTTCAGTGTGCTCTTTAGATTTTCCTTTGAATTCCATTTTCCTCTTCTTATCAAACCCATATGACTGATGGGTTACTCCAATCTCCATCTCGACTTTGAGAGCACATCGAACGATTTCCTCGTAGCTATTGAAGTCCCTTATGGCTAAAGCCCTTCGAAGACTTGGTTTTAATCCACTAAAGAATCGATCGATATTACTCTCAGGTTGGATAATAATACCAGAAGCGTACCTTGAAAGTCTTGTAAAATTTGATTCATAGGTACCAAAAGATTCATCATCCTTTTGCTTCAGTTCAAGAAACTCTTTCTCCATCTTTTTTCGGAGAATACGAGGGAAGTACTTATTGAAAAATAAGTTCTTGAACTCGTCCCATTCCATGGACTCAATTTCATCCCTTTGCCTCGTATTCTTAATAGGATTCCACCATTGATCAGCATCTCCTTCCAAACGATACACTGCTAGGATGACTTTATCATGTTCAGAACATTGAAGAACTGAAAATATCTTTTCAGTGGTACTAATCCATTGTGCAGCAACTAATGGATCAGTAGACCCGCTGAAAGAAGGTGGACGCTGCCTCATGAAGGATTCAACAGAATGTTGCTCCTTCCTTTGCTCGTTTGGAAGTCCTGCATGATTCATAGCTTGAGAAAGTTGTGTGAGCATGGCTACAAGATTTTTCATTCTAGCTCCCATATCGTTTGGTTGCTCAGGGGGACAATCATTGCATTTCCCATCACATTCTTCATTAACACGATTCCTTCGGGTTCCATCCATTGACTAAAACCAAGAAGAATAGTGTGAGCAACACTAATTATAATAGGAAAACCACATAATCAAGAATAAAATTTCACACTTAAGGTCTTATCCTAGGTTATTCATGGCCATTTCTAAAACACTAAGATTGTGTTCTATGCTTAGACTTATCCTTAGGGTTCTTACTAAGGCTTTCACATCCTAGTTTCCAAAGGTTGACTATACCTTTCCTTTGATACCAACTATAACGACCCATACTTTACATACATTGTTAATACTTCAAAATTGAAGCAAACTTATTACAACATATAACAAAACCACGAAAGAACCGTATAGGTATAGTGTATTTAGAAACTGGGAAACATAAACAACTGGTTCATAAAGAATCTACTTTTCCTCCCATTTATTTCATCATATCTATAGTCCGTTTTGGCATATCTTACTTAATAACCTTCTTCCGGACCTGGGGAAAGAAAACATACAAAAGGGTGAGCTCAAATGCTCAGTAAGGGTAAACAAAAGAAATATCAATCACATCATATACATAAGCACATAACTTTTGGAAATCTTAACCTGCAAAAGAGATCTTAATTTCATAACATGAGATAAATCATGGGAGTGAAATTTAATCACAATAATCATAACTTAAAACATGAAACTTTGTGGCATACGCACATAATCATAGAGAATCATTTCCTATTAGTCAAGACTCATTGCCAAGACTATCTTAGTGGACAAAGTCCCTTTCTGAACCGAGTCACCCTCGTTTCAGTCCTGTTTCGCTGAACCAGTATAACCTACCATTCCAGCCATGTCTATCTCATGAGATATAAAATATTTACCCAATGAATTGGAGGGAGATATAGGTCCCACCCATCTCATAATGATACCATTCTTATGTGTGCCACAAAATCATAAATCATACATCATTGCATAACCCATGTAATACAAATGGGAATCTTAAACATCATGACATCATAAAAAAATTCATATAAGATAAAGGAATTCATAAAACTAATTCCATCACAACATGATAAAATCAATGTAATAATAGGGATAAAAACAAAACCCTTTATTATCTTAGATGGAAAATAATTTTGATAAAACACTTGAACTCTATTCTTGAGGAAAATATCCTTTCTGCTTCAAAAACACTTTTCCTTTCTTAACATGTCGTACAATTATAAACTAAAAGAAGTTGATTAAAAATTAAATTGAAAACTTGTAAAGGAAGCTTCTTGGAAATAATGTTTTAAAAATCCATTCATGCCGTATATGAAAAAAAACATTCTTCTCGTACATTTGTTGGAAAAGTCAAAAAGTACCTCGTACGAAAAATGACAAAAGATTACTTTCATATCTTTTACTAAAAACACACCAAAGGGTAAAAATGGATTTAAATAATTGTAGGTGGATGGAAATAGTATTACATATTGAGGAAACATGGATGTGGATGATAAAATACACCCCAGTAAATACTAAAGTATAAACAATCTCAGATAAAAATGAGATTGTGATATTTCCCTTACCTTAGGTCCGATTTGCTTTGTACGTGTCCGAAGATCCTGTATAATGGTTTAAATAATGTTATTGACTTATTCCAGAATCATAAATATTGATATGATATCATATATGGTCATATTCTTAGCTTCTTATTAGTAATATTTCATTGTTACTTGTTACTCGGGTCTTTATTGCCTTTTGTTCTTATGCGTGTTTTGCCGAATAAATTCTTATTCTTATTTTAAGGTTATAGATACCTTATATCCAGAATGGTATTAGTGTAACATAAATCATATTTATTCATTCAATTCATTTATATAATTACTATGTAATGATGATCATGTAGAACGAGTTGCATCACATCGTGGAGACGGTATTCCGTACGTACGCACGAGTGATGATATCGTTCCTATGATCGTGGAATTGTATTGGAGTATATGAATACTATTTCAGTATCAATATCACTTTATAATAATCATATATAGTTACTCATTACACCATTATACCCATCCTTTTAAGGTGATGGTGGAAAATAGATTACACCACGGCGTGGAGACGGTATTCCGTAGGTACGCACGCGCGGTGATTTCATTTTTCCGTAGGATGGATAGAAGGTGAATTAGGGTTGTTTCATATTTATAATAACATATCATTATGTAAGTAATACTTATGTTATTACTTTATCATGAAACAACTAAAGAAGAAGAAGTTGAAGAAGAACGAAATTGAAAAGATCGGTAATGGATATTACCTCTTCTTTGAAACGCCTCTTTGAATCCTCCACTTAGGGAACTAAGATTGGTCTTTGAAGAAGACCAGGACCTCTAGGATTATTCTAGGGAAGTGGAGAAGGGATTTTGGCAGGGGTTGGACGAGCTTGAGTGCTCAAATTGGTGTGAGGAGGAGGGGGAGGAGGTCCCCTTTTATAAGGGAGGAGAGGGGCACCTTAGGAATATCTCAAAATATTATTTTATATTAAAGTCAAAATCGGTTTATAATGGTTCCAAAGGGTCTTATTTAGAAGGTAAAGTGGGGATGGGTCGAAATAATATCAACCAATAGGATTTAGACAAGTTTACGTTATTATTTTAATCTTATCAATTAGATTTAAGTCTAAGTTAAATAATTTAACTTTTACCGTGTCTTTTTGTTTTCTTACACTATATGGTTAATACACTTACTATAACATGCCAAACGAACCCCAAGTTGTTTATTATTAATATATATATCTATATATACGTCATTTGGCTGAACCTTAGATTTTTAGGAATTAAAATAACAATTAATAATATAATATTTGATTTAAAAACTATTTTGTGTCAATTTTGTCACTATTTGATATATGATTTTTGTGAAAGTCATAACAGAATTATATGTTCGAAAAAAGTTGATTAAATCAAAACTAATATATCATATTAACCTAGAAAATTATTGGAATTCATAAAAAGTCTCAAATTACATTTATTTGGGCATTTATAACATCAATTATGTTAACATTTCCTTAAAAGGGTAATTACTGCATCATCGTTGTGTCATAAATAAATTAATTAATTTAAAGTCTAAAAATTATAAATAAAATATAATTATGTAGGAAATATTTTTATCTTTCTAATGAATATTTATAATCGAATTTATATTATGTATAAACCCATATTAAAAATGTTTTAGTTATTAAACTTTGATTTGAACTATTTTAACTATTAAATAAAATAATATTAAATGTCATAATCTAATCCAAGTGGACCTAAATGGTCATATTATATTCATAATGTTTTTTTTGTCGAATTACACTTATCCAATAGAATTAGGACATGTGTTATGGTAATAGTAATATCATATTTACCCTTAGTTACCCTATTTACTATTAACCACGGTAAAAAAAATAAAAAGTTACTATTCACAAAAAAATTATTTTTATCTCATTGAACCACATTTTACTTACTGATATCAACCGTGTCTGTCGGATTTTCGAAATTCCATTCACAGAAGCGGTAAAATTAAGTTTTATGCAAAATTCAGTTTTTAACCTACCACTTAGTGGTTTCACTATTCATCAAAAATTGAAAGTTTTCAGAAAAATACCAAAATTTCACCCTAGGCTAATTTCGGTATTCCGAATCCAAAAATGAATTCCATTTTGAAAAATAAAATTCACAAAAATTCAAAAAGTGGTTATTACTATTCATAACGGCTAGTTTTAATAATATTTTAATAGCATATCGTTGTTTAGTGAAACTCGGTATTGCGTATGACGCAAGCTATCGAGGAAGGTTGAGATTGTGTGTAAAGCAAGCCAAGAAAGTGTTGTGTAGAAAAAGATTCCTTTGATGATTTATATAACATAAAAGTCTCGGGTGTTACACTAAACATAGTTAAAATTAATCAAATAAGCAAGTAAAGCATAAAATAAATAAGGAACACATTTTTAAAAAGGAGCTCGGCTAAATATATGTAACGATCTCTAATGTATCCTACCCAAATTTATCTAGGGTTTATTGTACTAGTCTTTGGATTTAAAAATAGTGAAAATAACAAAAATACCATTATTTTTAATTGGTTGTATCAAGAAACCAATAATACAATTGACCCTTGATTTTAAACGTTTGTAAATCGAAAACTCAAAGGCCAATAAAACACTTTTCTATTAGTGGTTTTGGAAATAAACCAAAAATATCACATTTTAAATGTTTTATGGATTAAAATAGAATTAATAAAAAATAGATATAATTTTTTTTGTAAAAATTATAACACCCTATGATTTTATGAAATATTTTTTTCAAATAAATTTAATTTCATTGATATATTTTTTTATACGCAATGGTGGGTTTAAACAAACTGTAATCTACTATTGAAATATTATTATATCTTAGAAATTGGGTTAAAGGGTGTGAATAGTACTAAATAAGTTTTCAAAATTTATGGTTTTCACATGTATAAAATTTATTCCATGGATATCCATTAATTATAAATTAAAATAAAAAAATTGAAAATGAAGGAGTTGTTTTTATGAAAAATGGTATTCATTCCCGCATTGTGTGTGTATATTAAAAAAATTAAATTCATCATTATTAGTAAATTATTTTAACAAACTTTATATATTAAATTTTAATTAAATTTTTTTATCATTCATATAATATTTCTATATAGATTTTATATAATAATAAATAATGTTTTATCCTTAAATATGTTTTTTTTCTAAAAAGATCATTCGGTCACATTTTGAGCACTTATTTTGAAATTTATTTCATCCGCTTATAGAAATTGAATATTGAAAAATGAATTCAATATAATAAATCTGAACCTTCAATTTTTTTTAAATATTTCTATTTTATTTTTTATAAATGTGAATAGTAATTATAGTAAAATTTTGTCGCCTAGGTAAGGGTAAAATGGATAAAATAGGTTTAAAATAGTATGATAAGGCTTTAAAATTTACATAAATTTTTCCATTATCCTATTTTATGAGTATATTTCATTCATATATATCCAAATCCATAATATAGGGACACATTTTTTCATATTTATTTTAATATTACCTATATATTAATTTAAGAAAATAAAATTAGAAAATACCACTGTCTTACTTTTTTAACATCTCTTATGTTTTCACATATAGAAAAAATAATGTTTTGAATTAATTTTAAAGGTTATTTTAGGCCTTAAAAAATAATTTTCATGATTTTAATTTTTTTATAATTTTAAATAATTATATAATTACCTTAAATTATTACCCAAAGCTGACATAGTATTTTTTCAAAAAATAGTTTAAAATATAATATTTTTAAAATAATAAAAGTAATATAATTTGAGTTAGTTTTAGTGTTTCAGGAATTTTTTAGACAAATATAAAATATTCTTGATGTATGAAAATATTAGATTACAATTCCATATGTTTTGGTGTCTTTGAAGTTAAAATAAACAAATAGATCCACAATTCACATTAATGATATTTTATAATAAAAAATATTCTGTAATATGATTTAAAATTCATTAAAATATTAACTTCTGTCAAGTTAATGGAATATGGTTTAACATATAAACCACAGTCAATTTATGATTCATTATTCAATTTATTGTGACATGCTTAACCTTCAAGATTAAAATATTTATTATTGTAGCTAATGTAAAAAAGGATTAATGAAGGGGTTTATTAAAAATATAATGTTTAAAATAACACAAAAACCTATAGAATTTTATTAGTTGATGTTATTTCACCCCTTGAAACTTTTTCTTTAAATTAATGTCCATTTGGAATAATTTTTCTTGAGAATTTATTTGTTATATTTTATAGTTTTAATAAATTCTAATTGTTTCCTCTCCCCCTAATAAAAATACACCCCTTCTTTCTCTTATTTACACCACCTTGATCCTTCTAGATCAACCAAAACCTAGAAAATTGTATTATTAACTTCCCTATATACATTATAAAGGTTATAGTCTCTAAAAAAGAATAACCCTAGTGTACTTGAGAAGTTATCCAGAAGATATATTTCAATGAATATGAGGTTTAAACATGTATAAAAAATATGAGACTTGAGGTAAGGGATTTCATCTAAAAACTTAATTCTTTGGTACATATGTTTATGCTATATACCTATATTATTTTATGAGGAGTAGAGACGACCAATATTTAATGTTATATTAGGAATCATATTATTTTCATTATATTTAAATATTCATTTGAATTTATCCTTTGATAGGGATTATGAATCAAAATTTACCCAAGTGGTCAGAGATTTACATCTCAATCCTATTTTATTTAGGATTGTGTGTGCTTGAATTTCCATTGAACAAATTATATGATCTTTATATGGTAAATTCCTTTCATTTTTATTATCCCCATTTTATTTCATTATAATACATGTCCTCCTTTCATTTTTCTCATTTTAATTTTTCAAGATACTGAAAGAATGTTTTTTATGTAAAATAGACTATGCTTTACTATTAGGTTGAGAATATTTATCTTCCATGTCCATGTTTTCTAAAGGTTTTTAGAATATTTTTTTAATATTATCTGATTATTTTTTAAAGTCATTTTAACATATGTTTTACTTTTAAAAAATTGTTTAGAATAAATCTTATTATCTTTTTTTAATGAAGTAATTTTTAACTTTTTAAAAAATGTGAAAGGAGTGTGTTTAAAAAAACAGAACGAATGGATTTTCCCAACATCAGGATGGATCAATATTTTAAACCTTTCATTACAAGTTTCTAATTATTTTTCCATGAAAAAAATTTCCATGATATTTTGTAAATTTTTAGATTTCAAATAATTGATTTCAAAGAAAATGGTTATTTTTCTCAGTAAATATTCTATTGATTCTTTTAAATGAATTTTCATTAATGATAACAACCATTGGTGTTAATTATGATTTTCAGGGGACATGATCCAATGATACTATCCTTATTCTGTCTCTATATGGTTTGTTTTTATTATTATTAATATTATAATTATATGTTTATAAAACCCATTTTTCCGTTCGTTATGATATGTTGAATTGATGAAATGTTTACGAAACCTATTTTATTTCCCCATGTTATGATATGATGATATTCTGATTGTTTAATATTATTATGACACACATATTTATTTATTTGATTATGTGAATGGTGGGATTGGAATTATATAACCCTATAATTCATTAGGTAATGTTTTATATCTCATGAGATAACTATAGGAAAATTTTCAATGAGATTGATCCAATGTAGGATACAAGTTGATATGCTTGATCCAATATGATATGAAAGTTGATATACTGACCTACTATGGGAAACATATGATGATTCATTCTCTGTTATGATATGAAAAATAATAGTTTATTCTAAATACGTTATGATTTTATAGTCTCGGTAGATAAACATGACATATAAAATGGTTTATATAATTATGTTGGAGCCATACCTTTATGAAATGCACTTATAGTTCATCATTTATTTATGATGAATTCTTAATCTTATAATCTATGTCTTTTTTAATGATAATTTTTAATTCCATCACTCATTCTTAAGATCTAATATATATTGGGTATGAACTTTTTAAGTTATTTTAATTATCTCAAACCCTTGTATTTATCTTATGATTTTATATGATAGTCTATTAATATCTTACATTTTTACCCTTATTGAGCATATAATCTCACTCTTTATTATGTTTTTTCCCTAGGATATAAATAAAGGTTTAAGTAGGTTATTTCTAAGAAGATATTTATGTGGGAAGATCATTATGGGATATGTCTAAGACCATTCATGAAATAAAAACATTGTATATCTTGTCTCCAAAGACACTAAACATTTATGGTTTGAAGGCATATATTTGTGAAATATAGTGAATATTTATCTAAAAATTGGTAATATTTATATATTAAAATCATAGTTTTCTTTAGATGGTATCAAAGGACATGTTTAGTAAATATTTAGAGATTAGGGTTAGAAACATTTGTTGAAAAACCATGGGAAAATTCTAAGTATAGGATAGCATCATAATGTTTTGTCTTAGAAGATAATATGAGTTTTTCCTAAAAATACATATTTGTATGCATACTATAAGTGAATTTGGTTATGGAACATAGTCATCTTAGGGTTACAACCCTGAAATAGTTGGTCGATTATATCTCAACCATAATTCTAGTTCACGATGTGTGTTCCCTTACTATGCATTTGGTTTGACACACCTAGAGGATATGCTTTAGTTAATTCAAATTTTCTTTATAAACCATTATGAAGGATTTGAATAAATTATTACCATGGATTAATTAACTTAAAACTAAGGTATCATAGGATGAAAAAAATGTTTCTTGATTTAGAACACCCTTCAATTTTTCAAGATTATTTGGTTTCCCACTATGATTATGGTTTCTCATGATTTTCTTCATGGGTTTGGTCAATGGATGGAACTAGAATACATCATGAAAACAAAAAATGTGATGGAAATGTAATTATTATCCACTTGAGAAACAAAATTCTATATGAGTAGGAATTAATAATATCATTTCTATGCTCAAATTACTTTCTCAATCTATGAATCATGTTCAGATTCCAATTGATCAAAGGATGGAAAATGTAATTATGAGTCTTTCATGATGTAACATCCAACTTAATTTAGTATTTATTTTGATTCACTAGTGGTTTAGTGATGGATCAGTACCACTTAGAAGATATTTTCTATTCTAAAGTGCTCAAACCTTTAAAATTATTCCCTATACATTTATCATTTGGAATTCTAAAAAAAATAAATGGTGGAACCTTATTAAGAATAAGATATAAGAGGAATAAATTGAGTCTATGGAATAGAATAAATTTAGGAGGATATTTTCTTGTAATTACATCTCCCATATTCTAAATAAAAATATATATAAGTAATTATTTTATCTTAACAAAAAGGATGATGAATCCATTAATACATACAAGGAAAATTTTATAAAAATTTCAAATTATGCTTCTGGTTTAATCATTAGTCTCGAAATCTAAATTTATTAATTCTTTAGAAGGTTAAAAAAATCCTCTAAAGGGTGTTTGTTATAAGTGAAATTTGTAGATAAAAATAAATCATTGGATGGGAACTCAAGGAAAAAATATAAATTGGATATTCCCACCATTACAATAGTTTTGATAAGAAAAGGAAGATTGACTCTCATGAATATTCGAATAAATCACATGATAGAAACAAATTACAACCATTTAGATGCTAGAAATGTGGGAATAAACATCATGTAAGTTACCTAAATGGAACCGGGAGGTTCATTAAATGTAGATAGGTGGAACATAAATCTCATGAATTTTGAAAGACAATAAATGGTCTTGTTAATGTAATAGAGTAGAAAAAATACTAACTAATACACTACCCTAAATACAAAGATTTAAATAAAAAAGTATGGTCATTCTTCTAACTAGTGAATTAATCCAGATGTTTATAAGGATAATCGGGGTTACCAACCTCTTAAGATCAATGGAAAAAGGAAATATCATCAGATCAGGACAATCTGAGGGGGTTATGATAATAAAGTGGTGAAAGGTATAGTTATCATGTACTCAATAATGGATAATGTCCTATTTGATTCAAGATATACCAACTCTTTTTTATCTATATAAATTTAAAGGTTTATAAAATTAATATATTGATGATTATAAGTTGAATTAGTGTTGGAAGCTAATAATAGTATGATATTTTCATCTCAAGTCTATAGTTCCTATTTGACTGAAGTTTATGGTAAAGTGATTCCAACAAATATTTTAATTATCCATTTAGTTGAATTTATATAATTATTTTAATGGATTAGATTTATTTATATGGATCACATATCAATTTCTAAGGAAGCAGATCCACGTTTCATATTCTAAATAAACCTATGATTGTTTATTGGTGTGAAGATGAATGCATCCTTCCAATGGAAATTACTTTCTTTTTGTGGGTCTTAATTCCTATCAATGAAATATATTCGTCTCAATTGGTTGGATAGAAACTCAACATCAAATATATACCAGTTTTTGGTAGTTTTTTATTCCTTTACAAAATAATTTTTGGGTATTCCACTTAGTCATGAAGTTGAGTTTTCAATAGAACTCGTACCTAGTACTACACCTATTTTAAAAACTCCTTATATAATGGGCCCAATTGAGTTACTGAAATTGAAGAAGAAACTCTAGGTGAATATTGATAAGGTATTTATTGGAATATGTTCAATACCTTGGGGTGAACTAGATTTTTTATGAAGAAAGTTGGATCAATGAGACTCTACATTGATTATTAATAAATTAACAATATTAATGTCAAGAACAAGCATCATCTACCATGCATCGATGATTTGTTTGAATAATTATCAGAAGCTCAATACTTTTCCGAGATTTAACTTTGATCTGGGAAATATTAGTTAAGGGTAAAATGTTAATACATTCAAAATATATCCTTCATATATTAGCTATGGACATTATAAATTTATACTGTTTCCATTTGGTTTATCTAATTCCCCTTTTACCTTCATGGATTTAATGAATAGAGTCTTTATAGATTACCATCATTAGTTTGTGTAAGTATTTATAGATGATCATTTTATATTAAAATAGAAATAAATGGAATTAATATCATTTGAGAATTGTATTAAATTCCTTGAGGAAGGATAAGTTGAGAGAAAAATTTACAAAATGTAAATTTTGGATTTGGAAATTTTCAGTCTTGGGTCATATAATCTCATTTGAGGGTATTTTCATGGATTCTTATAAGATAAAAATTATTGTGAAATGGTGTCGATTAACCATGGTTACTTTTTTCTATAGTTTAGAATCCTAATATATTCATACATGAGTATTGATTTTTTTATGAATAGTTAATTCATTTCAAAATTACACAATTTAGGACCATAAAGGTTTCTTGTATTTTGAGACTAGATAATAAATCATCTTATTTCATGAATGATATTCAACAAACACCAAAAATATCTCCCCAATTAGTACCATTCAAAGACATGCCCTACTTAAAACAATTCTTCATAACCTGTGGGAATTAAATATAATAAAGGGTGAGATTTGATACTCGATAAGTGTAAACATGAGAGATATCATCCAATGATCATATTAAAGAATAAGATAATAATAAGGATATGAAATCAAGACCATAACTTAAAAACATTATACCCAATATATCAAAGATCATAAATTAAATTCATGGCATAAATATTTATCATTTAAAAAGGGAATAAATCATAATAGTGAAAAATAATCATAAATCAATCACATCCCATAAGTTCATGTCATAAAGGTGTGCCTCCATCACAATTATAGAAACCATTTCATATGTCATGTTTATCTAATGGGACCATAAAATCATTATAGATTTGGAATCCCTATCCATTTACCACATAATTAAGAATCAAGAATCACTATATAGAAAATATATTGGATCAAAAACATTGATTTTTTTCTTATAGTGGATCAGGCACATTGACTTGTCTCTCAAAGTGGATCAGGCACATCAACTTGCTTCCCGTAGAGGGCCAAGCTAACTCACTAGTTTCCCATAGTTATCTCATGAGATATAATACTTTACCAAATTCATTAGAGGGATATATAATCCTTATTCAACTCATCACAAAATTAAAACCATACATATGTTTTCCACAATATCATAAAAAAAATCATCATATCATAACCTATGAAAAGGGAATGGGTTTCCAAACAAATTCAGCATTGTATAACCTGTAGAAAAGAAACAGGGTGCATGAACATTTTATCATCATAATAATAAACCATATAGAGAAATAATATGGATGGTATCATTGGATCATATACCCAGTTAAACATAATTAATATAAAAGGATGTTATCATAGAAAAAATTTCCTTTAAAATTTTTACTAGAATATTTCTATAGGAAAATAAACTTTTCTATTTGGTATTAATTATTTAAAATATAAAAACTTACCAAATATTTATGAAATCGTTTTTTTTAATTAACTTGAAATTTTTTAAATTTATCTTCAAATCATTTAGTTTTAATGATGGTGGTAAATTACATTCATTTCTTTAAAATTTTAAATAAAACATTTTTTAATACATTAATAAAAATTCAAAAAAGTACCTTTCTGGGAAAATGATTGGAAGATTCATTTTAATCCATTTTTTAAAACGTTTATCTTGGGTAAAAATCACTAGAAACATTCATAATATAATATTAGAAAAATTGATGAAATAACTTTAAAATAACATGGATACTGAAGAAAAGTATTTTTAATCAAAGAGATAAATAAAGTTGATTTTTCTTAAAAACATTGCTTTTGTCTATTTAGTTATTAATTAGATTAAAATGAAATGAAAAACTTTATTGTACCAAAATAACTAGAGTATAATAAAATTATTTATATTATTTAGAGCTACATCAATAAATTTCACCGTGAGAAGAATAATAAAAAAATCATGATAAATAATGATATTATAACATAAATCCCTTACCACTTTGGTGACTTTTGAATCATAATCCCCATGAAATAAAGCGAATTATATGGATCTATAAATCTCTATAATTTTAATAATAATCATCCAAATATATATTCATGTAAATTATATACCTAACATAAAAGAAACAAGTAGTCAATATGGAATATGCCTCACAGAAATTAAAGTGAGACAAAACTTCATTACCTCGAGTCCCAATTTCTTCAAAATCACTCTAACCTCATGTATAATATATTTAAATTTATTTAAATTAATTATAATTATCATTTATATACTTATAATATCATATATAATCCTTTTAAAACATTTTCAAATCCATTTATTAAAAATTTCTTGTTAAAATCATCATTTTGAGGTGTTAACAGATTCGTTCTTCGTGAGAATTCTAGTTCATAAGTTATAATCCTTGTAAATTTATCATAGTTCTATAATCTATGAAATTTTATTCCTAAAATAAATAAAATATATATTCATTATATATATATATATGTATATATACATCTATAAATTATACATATAGAAAAATAAATTTCATTGTTCATGGAAACGGTAAGCTATACGTACTCTTGAATGATGTTTTCACTTTTTGATGGATGGAATGAAAGAAAGATAAATATTAATTAAACATTAAAGAATCATTATTATATGATATATATCATATATAATAATTAAATATATCATCATTACTATCAATTAAAAGAATAAAGGAAAAACAAATCACATCGTCTCATGGAGGTGGTAGTCCACAAATACACATGAGCAACTTTATCATTTTCCAACACATTGGAAGTTAAGAAAATATATGTGATATTATAATTACATAATTATAATTATTTCATAAATTTAATATATATATATATATATATATATTAAATATATCATTATATCCATTCATCAAAAGCTGGGATGGAAAACTAATTCCATCAGTTCGTATGGCGATACTCCACCATACAAATGATAGCCTGTTTCATTTCCAATTTATAGAAGAGCATATGTATATAAGATATGACATAAAAATAATAAAATATAAGTATATTTAATATAAATTTGTTATTATTTCATCATATTTTGATAATATTTTAAATAGGTATAGGATGAAATTAAAAAACTCATGGTTAAGAACTATACCTATTCTTGATAAAACCTATTTTGGTTTGAACCAGAAGCCTTCTTTGGAGAATTTTATAATAAAAAATGGACACTATATAAATATAATGGATTTAAGGAAGGTATTTGGTATTTTATTTTTCAAACCAAAATTATTTATATGTTGGAATAAAAGAGTATATTATTTTCACTTTTATAAGTGAGGGGAGGGGAACTCTTGAAATTTATTAAAGTATTAAACAAATATAAATTAATTTTAAATTTAAAATGGATCCAAATTGGTAATATTAGAATATAATATGAGTTTTATTCCAATTTATCTAGTCCAATAAAAAAATTACCAGTTTAACTGATGTTTTCACCCTTTTATTTTTGTTTTAACTCGTGTATCCCTTTTTAACAATTTATACAGTATTAAAGTTTATACTCTTTAGGGATCAAGAAATTTACAACAAAATGAATCAAATAACACAAATATATCATGTTTTATGTTATCAGACATATATCATTTACATGGATTAATATAATATTTTTAGTAAATTTTAAATATTTAATAAAACATTATTCATTATAAAATATCATTAATGTCAATTCTGGTGCTATTTATTTAATTGAACATTAAAAATATATGTAAAAATATTTAATTAAAATATAAACCTTTAACACAACCCAAATATAATATAATTATATAATATATATTTTTAACAAAAAAATTTATTCATATTATGTTACGTTTAATACTTTTAAAATCATTTATTTACTTTTCATTTAATTAAATAAATTTTTATCGGCATTGCATAAGAATTTAAGGTAATTAAATAATTACAAAAAATAAAAAAAATAAATTTAAATAATTATAATGATCTAATTATTATAAAAATAACCATTTTTATTCATTCACAACTTTATTTTTTCCCTTTGTGAACATAAAAGATATATTTGAAAGAAAGAGTGACATTTTTTTTCTATACATAAAATTTTATATTGGTCATTTTCAGGGAAAAGTGTCTAATAAACAATTAAATATAAATAAAAATGTTATAAGGGTCTAAATATTCCTAAAACATATAATTTGTATAATATTTTAGATAATTTTAACCCTTATCTCTTTAGTTTAGGCCCCAATAAACATGTTTTGACCTTAACTGTGGTGATAGATATTTACTATTTTTACTACATAATATGACCAAAAAACAAGTGAAATTATTACCTAATATTAATAATTATTAGTCCAATTGTTCAATATATTTTATCAAATTCAATTCATATAAGTTTTCAAATATAATTTAATGTCAAACCTGCAAATACGGTGAAAAGTGGTTTTCCATGAAAATGCATTTTTCCAAGAAATGAGGATTTTACATTAATTCCTTGACTAGTAATGTTCATAATATGAATTTAAATTAATATTTATATATATAATCTTTAGATATAATATAAATCATTCCTAATTATTTTTTATTTTAATTAACTAAAATGGAAATAAAATATGCACTTTAAAATAGTTAAAAAAATACATTTTCAAGTCTAAAAGAATATTTAAAACAAAATCAAGAAAATTGATAATTAAAATGAAATTAATTATATTATTATAAATATAAAAAATAATATATATCTTTAATACAAAATCCAAAATATAATCATACTTTAAATTAAATGATTTAATTAAAATAAATGGTAGTTTTTCAAAAATCGGTATATTTCATTATTCACTGAAAAATCAATATTTTTAAAAAAATCCTAATGATGAAACCTAAGTTAATTTTTACAAGTTTGTTTAAAAAATTATTTTAAAAAAAAATCTTAAAGTGACAGAGATTAATTTTCAAATAAGTGTGAAAAATGTAACAGAACATATTTTTTAGAATAATAGAGTTATTCACTCTAAAATTAGATTTATTCTTCTACTATTCCTAAAAAACATATTAGATGAATTATAACACATTCAATTTAGTACTTATTGTATAAGTTTAATTAAAATAATTCAACAATATTAATTTTTTAATTTATTACGATAAAAATGCATGGCACACATAAAAATAATTTTTTTAGATTTTTTTTTTAATTTCAAATTTTTTGTATTTTAATTTATAATAAATTGAAAATAAATAAATTTATTTTATTTAAGTTTAAACTATATACTTTTCACAATTTATTTATTCCTCTTCATACCAACCAATTTAATGGCTATGTTATAACATTTGTGTTTAAATAAAAAAAATTTATAGTGTATTGTGGTTCGTTAAAACATGGTGTTGCATGTAACTCAAGATATCAATGAAATTAAATTTACTTAAAAAAATATGGTATTACATCCCCCACCATTTAATATGTTCTTTCCTCATAATTTTAAATTGATATTGGTATTCAAGGGTTTAACATCTTAAAAAACCTTAGTTGAAATCCCACATCATAAAAAGGTGTTAATAAATTTTCAACTTAAAGAGGGAAAGGAACATATGAAGGTTATATGGAATAACACATAATTTGGTATCCAAATAGGATAAAGTTAGTGGTAATAAAATATATTGACATGGATAAAAAATTTAATTTCTAGAAAAATTATGGTGAGCGATAGGGATCATTGAACATAAGAAAATAAATGATAAATAAAAAGTTAATGACCACATAACCATAAACCGGTGTGGTGTGAAAAATATAATCAATTCACTAAAAGAGAAGGTAATATGATAAATTTTTTGTTTTTATATCCTTTTCTTAGATTTAAGGAATTAATTTACTAACTAGATAAAGAAAAAAAGTAAATATAATTACTTGAAAAAGTAAAGTTTTATCCTTCAGTCAATCCCCACTATAATCGCATCTTTTTCTCAAAATGATGAGTATTCAAGATGAATTTTCCATTCCTGAAGCACTAAAATTAATCTCTAATAGATTATATAAAACAAAAAAAGGAAAAAACTCTCATTTATCTATAATTAAACATTAATAATAACCAAAATGGTTATCATAAGGTAATTCTAAAAATAAACATACTATCATTTGAAGAAATACAACAATAACCTCCATACCCTCCACAATAACACCCAAAGTTCAACATAGACCAATCAATAAGTAATTAACCTTAAATTTTGCATAACATTACAAAATAATACTGAAACCCAATTATTATAATGATTTTATCACATATTCTTACAAGATAAATTTAACATTTGTCTCTAAATAAAATCAATCACTATTAATGTCTTGTACAAAAAATGTATATGTCTTAATCATATCATCTCTAAGATATTATAATCATTTCCATGAATAAACTTAATCACCAAAAAGACACATTAAAATTATATACTCTTATAAAATATAATTTAACGTTTATTCCTCAAATAAAATCTCAAAATGTTATATTTATCTTAATCATATATTTTTTCTAAAAATACTGAACTTCTTTCAAAATGTCATTAATCACCGAATCACTTTTCAATCACATGGTCATCTCTATAATTAAACATATTTTCGAAAAATAAACATAATCATTATCTATAACATTATTTTTTTAAATGTTACACTAACCAAGACATAACATAGTGAATTGGTAGTCATTACACCCTTTTTCCCTTCAGTTCTAATTTCAATACCCCCAACCTTTCCAGATGTGACTCATTGTTTTTTTCAAAAAACATTATAAATATAATTCATAAAATGTCCCAACAAATATATTTAACATACTTAAAAATAACATTTATCATCAAAGATCGTATAAACTCTGAAAGTTAACACTACTTGTAAACTTATGAAAAGTTAATCCTTCCTCAAATAACACATCATGTTGAACCTAAGGGTTACATATACTTTATCCCAATAAAATGTCTCCAAAAATTTCATTAATCAGATTGTAATTCCATCACATAAAACCTAAAATGGGTGTCTAATTTTTTTCACTTATAATCAACCTTAAACTCATAATCCCATTATGGATTCCATAACTCTTTATGTTAATCTTTCATGAAGGCATGTATGATTCCAAAATTAACACAACCCTTAGATGCTTCATGATTCTTATAACCAAAATTTCATTTGTAAAAATAATTCTATAGCATAATTCATGAATACTAATAAATAAACACATCAACCCTTTTATCAATGAATCATATAATATAGGTCTTTCCTTAGTCTAGGATTTTTCCTTTAAATTAAATCATTGACTTAGATAAACCTCAGGTACCCCATATTTAATGAAACAAACGATAAATGGATCTCTAGGATAGAATTTATTTATCTCTATTGAACTCATTAATTTTACTCATATATCCATCTCTCTGTTCCATTATTTTCTATGAATAAAAAATTGTCATTTTTTGTTAAGATATTCTCATGAGTGTCACTTTCCATATTTTTTACATAAAGTAAATGGAACCTTATTTCCTCTATGGTCTCTACCACCTTATCTTTTATCGTACACCATCCTTCTCTTCTTTTGGTGATTCAGAGAGTCGGACAAGGAATAAGTTGTTAATCATGTATCATGATAGATGATTAGGAAAAATCACAATATTCTTCTCTCTAGTTATCTTCCAATTTTTTTCTCATAATCACTACATTGTCTATCATATTCAGTTTTAACATGAATCATCAGGGTTCCATACATTGAATAAAATAACAAAACATGGTATGATAGACAATAATCATAGTGGGAAAACACATAATAATTTATAGGATGTCTAAATTTGGACACCTTATTTTAAATTTAGTACACATTATATTTGAACTAGACTATTCATTTTCCTCATCTATTCAAATCCTTTGTAATGGTTCGTAAATAAAATGTGAATTAACCCAATCATATTCCCTTGGAGTTTAAAAACATGTTCATATTAGGAGAACACTCACTGTGTAATATCATGATGGTTAAGATATACTTGACCAACACTTATCAGGATTTTAACCCCTATATTAATTTATACCAAAACTATGTATTCTTATATTATCTAAATAGGGATGTATTTCTAGGAAAACCACATAATATCTTCCTCAAAAAAATTATGATTTTATCCTATACATAAACTTATTCCCATGGTTTTAACTAATTTCTCTAATACTAATAACCAAAGGTAGACTAAACCTATCCTTTGATATGAAATCTAGTGACACAAAATTTTCATAAATAAATATTACTTATTTTGATGAAGATTCAATAAATTTCACAGATACACTCTCTATGACCTTAAAGTTTTATTTTATTTGGATATTAGAAACTAAATATTTATATTTCATGAAATATATCTAAAAAATCCAAAAAATATCTTCACATTGAGTAAAATTTATAGAAATTCCGTAATTAAAACATTTCTTCATATCCTAGGGAAAGGAAACATAAGAAAATGTGAGGTCAGATTTTTAGTAAGGGTTAACATGGAAGATGTCTATAGATGATCGTATAAAATAAAAAGATAAGAATAAGGGTATGAGATCTTGATCATAATTTAAAATTTTCATACCCAATAAATCAAATACCATAAATATGAGTCACATAAAATAGGTTTATCATTTCTAAAGGGAATAAATCATAAGACTAATAAATCATCATAAATAAATCATGAACCACAAGTTGATGTCATAAAATTGTGGCACCATCACAAGTATAGAAATCATTTCATATATCTAGGTTAACTACGGAGACCATAAAATCATAGTAGATTGAGAATCCCTATGTGATTCCCATATAATAATGAATCAAGAATCACCACTATCATGGATCTCAGAACACCCTGAGAGGGGAGTGGTGAATCAGGGTGTCAAGTTTCCCCTTTTTTAGTTGTGGATCTTATTCACACATTGGTTGGAACTAGTTAAATTGGTCAATCAATTGAAAGAAAGGAGATTTCACCCTACTTTTACTTAGTTCACCACAAAGGGCTATGTCCAAGGAGCATATGCCGAAAGTTTGTCAATCATACCTAAATCCACTAATCTTTACCAGTTGTGGATTACAAGAGTTTGGTCATAGTCACTCTATGATAGGAACTATACCCTTACAAAAGTTCAAGGATGGATCACTGCTTCCCTCGAATCACTTTTAACCCCCCCAGCTCACTACTATGAGAGAGGTCTAACTCAGTTTATCAACTTGAAAGTCACTTAAATAGATTGGCATTGAATTGTTTGTCTTTGTCCAGCATGAGACACTACTTGCATCAATGACCTGAGTATATTCTCCCTGAAATCCCTGAACACTCAACCCTAAAACTCAAAACAACCCTTCTCCAATATCAACCCTTTGTAGAGATCTCTGTCTTGCATAGCACAACCCTTAGCGGAGCTCACTACCTCACATAAAAACACCCTTCCAAGAGCTCACTATCTCATAGAGAAACCTACTTCGCAAAGCTCACTGAGCCAAAACAGAACACCTATATTCACTAATCCGTCATTACGTAGAATCATTGGCATTATTCAAGACTTTAAAAGTCTTTTCATGAAGCTCAAGCTCACACATAATAATTTGCTTTGCGGATCACCCTTTCATCACAAAGACAATGAGATACCATATTCTCTCTATTAAAATCATGTGGAATGAAGAGTGTTGGCCTCTTATTTATAGGCATGGTAGAATGCGGATCTCCACTTGTTTAGGTAGGAAATATGGATCAGCAGAAAATTTCATCAATGTGAATCTCACTCTTTGCAATAATCATCATAACTGAAGAGATCTCTATCAAAACCCATCTCATCCCTGCAAAGGACCACTTTCAAAGAAGTTATGGTAATCGTAGATCACACCATTACAATCTACATGTCTTCTTGAAACACACTTCATGAAGACCATCTCTATGAAACATCATGAATTTTACACAATCTTTGAGCACACCATTACAAACCATGCTCCTTTTTCAGAAAATAACATCCTTGTATCAAACAATATACCCCTTTGGGTTTATTGTCAATCTCCAAATAAATTCAATAGAGCACCAACCACTATCAACACCTGTTACACAAGAATAAACTCAACTAACAATCTAAGTCTATGTGAGTAATGCTCATTGTATAAAACAAGATAGAATACATGAACTGTGTTCTCGTGTGTTCGAATGAAACCAATGATTGTTTTCTCCTAACATCGGATTCTTCTAAAAAAACCTGCGACCAGAGAAAAAAACATAGCATCCTCAATTTTTCCTCATTGAATTTAGTCACTTCACCCTCATTGGAAATAAGCCCAAATACCGGTATTTAAACATTGTACAGCTCATAACATACTCCCCCTAGATCTTATCTCCCCCATAAACCTGCAACACATCCACAAATAGATTAACATAGTTAAAATAATTGGGGAGAGGGTATTTTTGAAACCTCTTATGCACTGGGATATGGTTGAACACCAAGGTTCAACTGATGATTCTCAAACACAGCCATTGATATTTTCTTGGTCATAATGTCTTCCACTTGCTCATCGTTTTCAACATTGTTTATTTTGATCATTCCCTGTTCAACTTTTTCCTTGATGAAGTGATATCTGATTTCAGTATTTTTTTTATGAGAATTATGAAAAGGATTCTACGTAAGATCAATTGCGCTCTTGTTGTAATAGTAAATAACCATTGGTAGTTTCAGCTCATCACCTATGTCAGTCAGTTGCTACTTCATCCAAAGTAATTGAGTGCATACCTTGGTAGCAAAGATATATTGATATTCTACATCACTAAGTGATGTACTTTCCTATTTCTTGCTCAACCAGCCCATACATTTCTTCCCAATATAGAGTGATCCAACACTGGTGGACTTTCTATCCAATACATCTCTAGTCCATTCAGTATCAGAAAATTTTGATATTTCACTGTCTCTTCCTACAATGAAGTATAACCCATAACTATGAGTTCCTTGAATATACCTCATTATTCGTTCACTACCGCCATATGTTCCTCCTTTGGATTACTCTGAATGCAGGTCACTAAGCATGTTGCAAATACAATATTTGGTCATGTCACTGTAACGTACAATAGGCTTCCTATGATTATCATATACATTGTGGGATCCACATATGTCCCATCTTCTTGTTTTTGAGTTTTTTTTTCAATCGCAATCGGAGTCACAATTTGTATGGAATCTTGTATATTGAATTTATTCAGAACCTCTCCTGCATAATTTCCGGGGGAAATGAAAGTTTAATCCTTCTTATGAATCAAATATACCCTAAAAAGTATGTCATTTCACCAATTATAGACATTTCAAATTCTGATTTCATGTGATTGGAGAATTCATCCACTGATCCCTTCCTGCTTCCACCGAAACAAATATCATCCACATATACCAATACCTTGAACTAATTCTTTTGATAACTCTTCACGTAGATATTTTTATCGACCCCTCTTCTTTTAATCTCATTCTTTCTCATTTAATATTCCAAA
The DNA here is from genome assembly GCA_963277665.1 of Viscum album. Taxonomy (NCBI): domain Eukaryota; kingdom Viridiplantae; phylum Streptophyta; class Magnoliopsida; order Santalales; family Viscaceae; genus Viscum; species Viscum album. Next base: position 1,226,255,243 of record OY728138.1, on the reverse strand, counting down.
TGAGAGTACCATACACACGGTGCCTGTTTCAGTCGATAGAGATATTTCTTTAATTTCTTAACCTTAAGATCATCATTTCCTAGAAAGAATCCCATGGGTTGTTTGATGTAGACTTATTCTTTGAAAACTCAATTTAAGAATGTTGTCTTGACATCCATTAGATAAACATTATAACCTCTCTAGATTTCCATGCTAAGATATAACCTGATTAACTCCAGTCTTTCTACTGGAGAAAATATATCCTCAACAAAAATGATTTAAATTTATGAGTATCCATTATAAAACACGTGTGCCTTGTTTTTTACTAGATTTCCTTGCTCGTCAACCTCATTCTTGAAGATCCACTTCATATCAATCACATTTTCACCTTCGGGTATCTTGAATAGGTCCCATTTTTTATTCTTGTTAATCTGATATAAATCTTCATTCATGGATTTCACCCATGATTCATCCTTTGCAGCTTCCCCAATCAAGGATGGTTCTACAATTGATAAAAATGTTTATTGTGTATAATTCTTCATTCTCTTCATCTTTTTGGGTGCAGTCCAATCCCTAATAATGTTGGATTGATCAATTTCTTCTCTTTGATTCCACCTTTGATATTAAACTAAATTCTCTCCAGCCATGGTTTCCTCTTAAGATTCTTCTTATGAGTCAATATTATGATATTAATCCTAAGTGTTTTGTACACCTTCCCCTACTTCTATATTTTCATTTTCTCCATGTTTACCTTCTTCTACATCTTCTAACACATCATCATATGAATTCCAAAAATCACTTGAGGTTTTATCTTCAATGATCTTAACATAATTTCTTTCCACAATCCCACCGAAGAGATTATTGAAACACTTGTATGATTCTATATTTATTAATTATCCTTGGAAAATCCCTTCATCTATATTCTCACCATAATTCATTTGATTTCATTATTTTTTTATTAAACATTTACTTCTAAAAACATGAAAGTATTTCAAAGAGGGATTCCTTATATACCACAATTCATATGGTGTCTTTGTCTCACCCCTATACACCCCTGTTCAATATTTAATATACCTATAGCTTGAACGGCCTATTTCCAGTAATGGATAGGAATGCTACTCACAATCAACATAGTTCTAGCCTTGTTGCTTACTTGTCAATTCCTGCACTCAACAACTATATTTTTCTATAGATTTCTCAAAGCTTCCACCTTATTTTATATCCTTTTCTTCTCTAGGTAATTTTAAAATTCAATGGATGTGTATTCCCCTCCATTTTTAGACTGCATGACTTTCAACTTCCATCCAGTATCATTCTTGGCGATTCGAGGATAGGTTTTCATGAAATCAATCATTGGTTTCTTCATATTTATAACGATCATACATGACATTCTACTATAAACAAATATAAAAAGAACAAAGTTCCTTTCTCCAAGTGTTCCGACAACATTTATCAAGACACATACATTTTTATGGATGAGGTCTAGTAGATTTGATGCCCTTTTCTTCTTTGGCTGGTAGGAACTGGAGACTAGTTTCCCTCACATGAAATTATCACAGGTCTTTTCTCATTCATGATTTAGATTAGAGATATCCATGACTATTTTTAGCTTAGATATCATTTCCATGTCTTGCTGATTGATGTTCCCCAATCTTCAATGCCACATGTTATTTTATTCCTTAAAAGTCATGTAGAATGTTTTTTCTTTACTATCAACCTGATACATGTTTCCTTCTATTCTGCATCCTTTCCTGAGTGAATTTTTTTTATTTCCATTGATAGTGAATCCTTTCTAATTAAAAGTAATTATAAGTCCTATGTCATAGAATTTACTCATAATGAGGATATTATGATGTAGGTCATCTACATAAAGGACTTAAATTTTATTTATCTCTCCATTAGCTAGTTCAGTACTTCCACTTCCTTTTATTTTCATAGCTCCATCATTACCAAACTATATTATTCCATCAACCATCCTATTAGAATTCTTTAATAAGTATGCATTACCTAACATATGATACTAACAACCGCTATCAATAATCCAGGTGTTGTTTATTTTTGTAGCTTTTAGGTCTACCTCTACAAGATTGGACTTTTCAATTTTCTTCTTTTATTTCCATGAGTCATTGGATTGACTGTAGGAAACCGATGGAATTTTAATTATCTCTTCCATTTACATGGGAAATTCATAGTCAAGATATTTTTATAGATGAGAAAACATATTTGAAAGAGAAAAACTATCTTACTGACAAGATTTGACTTATCTCCGACTTCGGTATGAGGTTTCTATGTTACTCCTCTGCCTGCAAGAAATGGCTTTATGTCCAAAGTTAGAACAATGAAAACAATATCCATAGAAATTATTTCTTCTATAAGTAGTAGGAAATTAATTTTTTCTCCTCTGTTTAACTCCTAGCTCTCCCCCATTTAGATAGCCATTTTACTCTTTGCAATATGAAATTGTATGACCCAAATATCCACAGAATTGACACTTCATGGAAGAAATGTCCACTCGCTTTTATTTATCCTCATTCCTTCTTCCTAGGGAAAATGGTTTGACTGTCTTTTATTCCTGGATGCCTGAGGATAGTCTTATGTTCTCATTTCAGTTTGATTTAGGGGTCTCTATTTATCACATTTGGTGATTTTACTACATTATCATCTTTCATCATGACTTTATTAGTTTCCACTTTATTTGTAACATTTTATGTTTTGACATAACAAATGATTTTAAATTTTCTCATGCATGCGAATATTTGATCACTAAAAATATTTTCAATTCCATCAGACCCTTGTTTTTCTCTTTCTAGTAGATCAGTATCTAAGAACCTACCAAATTTTATTTTATTATTTGCTTATTTTGAACATGATTCACTTTTGAGGATACCCCTATGAGTAACAAATTTTTCTTCAAGTCCCCTAACATTTTTGGACTTATCCTCCAGTTTCGAGGTACGTTCATTGATACAATTTTCCTATTCAATGACTCTTAGATTTAGTTCCACTATATCATTTATCCATTCAAGGATTCGTGACTTTACATTCACCAATTCTTCCTGTCGTTCAATTTCAGCTTCAATATGATCAATATATTCTGATGATTCTTCCACCATTTCTTTCCAATTATTGCATCTTTTACACTTATTCTCAACCTTTACAAAGGATTCCTTAATTAGTAACTTGGGGGTAGAATTATTTTTCAAACTAGTTATATTTAGCTTTATATATTGATGGTTTGAACTTTTCAATGGTATCCATCATGGAATCATGGTTTCTAGTTTTAAATTCGGGTTCTTCTTCTTCATGGAATTCATTATCATCATCTTCCTCTTCAAAACAATCTTCTAATGTACTTTTTTTCTAGATTTGAAGTCTTCCTTTTCGAAAAACCTTCTCTATGTCTTCTCAATGTGTTTACTTTTTCATTATTTATCTTCAAACATTCTTGACCACTGAGAGGTAATGTGCCCAACTTTTCCACAATGAAAGTAAGCCAAAGGTTACTTCCCTTTAAATATTCCTTTTCCCTTATAGAATTTCATGGCGATGAGAGAAATAATTTATTTTCCTCATAATCTTAACCACTACAATATTTTTAAATTTTCAATTTTTCCATGGATTTGAATGACATTTCCTTGCTCACTAGAGTTGTAGCATCTTATGGCTTGACCCTCATTTCATATGCCACCAGGCTACTCAACAAATCATCTGGACAAAGTTTTGAGAGATCTATTTCCTCAAGGTTTTACACCTTTTAATTGTACATGGGTGAAAGTATTCTCAATATTTTATTTACAAAATCAACGTCTTTGATTTATTTTCCTCTACCTCGAATTTCTCCAACCACTTTAGTAATTCGATTGAAGAAGGAGTACGCATTCTCATCGAGATGCATCTTCAAATCTTCAAACCTATTGTAAAGAACTTGTAGTTTTTCCTCATTCACTTTTCCATCTTCTTTATAAATACTTTCACGTTTATCCCACATGGAATTTTATAATGTGAAACTCATCACCTTTAGATATGTCATGAACCGTCCCCTAGGGCCCATATCGTGACTACCCCAAACCCGCCTTATATAGGCCAGGGGATGGAGACTAGCACCAAAGGCATAAATCCCTAAACTGGGAAGGCATTGACTTTATAAACTGAAACACACACAACAGAGTACACTATTAGAAGTAAAACACTATGTAAAACTGTATACAAAAGAGAGTGTTGGAATTAAAGGGGTCCATAAATACAATCCCAACAGTAAAGTACAAGGAAACAGAAATGTACAAGTACAACTGAAAGAAGAAAAGAAAAACAGGCATTGGGTCGTCCTCCGGCGTTCTTATCTGAAGGGTATGTATAGATTTCCTCCTCATGACTCCACGTCCGTACGTCCGCTCCTTGTACCATCACGCCGAGTGGTCCACCTCCGGGTACCATCCATTCATGTTACTCTCTGCCTCAATCAGTGTTGTCCTTTGTCTGTAACCAACACAATGAGGTGTGGGCATATCCCGGGCAGGGGTGGGTATAACGATACTCAGTAGGGACCCCGAGACCCTCAAGGTCTCACAAAATCTAACAAGGATAAACCAAAAGGTATGAAATAAATGAATAACCATTACTTAGGTATATGCCCAAACACATACCTAAGTTATCTTGTAACACATATCAATCATTAGAAAAACACTAACATCATTGACTAATCTCAAAACAAGTATTTTATTCAAGGGGCGGTAACATGTAACACTCCCAGTCAAACTATCGAAACCTTGGCTGCTGTTGTACTCCTCCTCTGTTGAGTACTGTGGGCATGTCGCGTCACACATAGGTTCCTCCCACTATCCTGAATGGTTGTGGTACAACTCATGTCAAGTATCGTGGGTCTGCTGCGTCACACAGAGGCGCTCCCCACTGTGGGTCTGCCACATCACACAAGGGTGCTCTTCCTCGTAGTCTGCTGAGGCACTCCTCCTATCGAGTATCGTGGGTCTGCCGCGTCACACAGAGATACTCCCCACTGTGGGTCTGCCGCGTAACATAGAGGCGCTTCCCACTAGGCTAGTTGAAACACTCTGAGTTGAAAGTCCAGCAGTCATCAGGTATCAACTAGCTACTAGGTCTTCGTACTCTGCTCACTTGTCTCCGGGAGGATCCGTTCCTCGAGCTACTAGTCGATAATCCAACTGTCATGATGTCCCATGAAGAAGTATCTCAAAGTTTCGCCTCGTCATAGGGGTCTCAACGCAACAGACGGTGCGTCAATCGGATGCCCGGTCTATGAGTTATTGGCATTTCTGTTCCAGGGGCCTGATTGTTTTTTAGGTCCAAACCATCCCGACCGTACCCCAAAGTGGGTCCGGGTCCCATCCGACCCGGCCCGTGGGGGCTTCCCGGCCCGAGGGCGCGGTCCGGTCCAAGGGTGCATCTATCCCTAAGGGGCCCCTCCCGAGAACGGCCTAGTGGGCAAGCGGCCCGCGTGGACCGGCCGGCCGGTGGCCCGCGTGGCCCGGCCGGCCGGTGGCCCACGTGGCCCAGCTGGTGGGTGGCCCACGTGCCCCGGCTGGTGGCAGCCAGCGAGGCTCGACTGGCTGGCGGCCTGCATGGCCTGGCTAGCCATGCGTGGGGGGGGGGGGGGAGGTGTGCCGTGCCCAATACCGACCTAACAGTACTGGTGCTAGGTGCCAGTTCAGTAACCCGCGGGGCCCGGGGGGTCCTTCCTTGTCGGGCTGGCCGAGCGGCCAGCCGGTTTCTCACCATCGGCATGGCGCGACAGCATCGCAACCCTCCGTTGTGGCCCTCCCTGGCTGCGGGTCTCCTATTCTGCCCGGTGCGACGGTGTCGGGCTCTTCCGACGACCCAGTAGACTTGCGCCACCAGTTTTCTTCACGATCGGCCCATCATCGACCGTCATTGCTCCGTTGCGGTTCACTCTTCGGGTGGTTCCATTACGCCACCGCTGTCGTCAAAAAGTGAGGAAAATTAAGGGGGAGGGTCAGGAAGTGCTCATTCGGTCCGATCCCTCCAAGTTATAGTGTTATCAATTGGCCTCAAAGAATCAAACTACGAAGAACAGAGGGTAAAACTCAACCATAAACAACCCCTACCTCGTTTTTTGATGTTCGTTGATGAATTCACGGGAAGGCGACATTGATTCGTCAATGTAGGAAGAGGAAGGGGGTATCTGTCATTAGCGGATAACCATCAATATTATTTTCATAATGAGGGAATGCATAATGCTAGAAAATTTGAAACATTTTTTCAAGGCCTCGGCCAAGACGACTATAAATAATTAAGGCCTCGGCCAAAACTATATATAAAATTGGGAAAGGACTCATCCAATTTGAAGTCTATTTGTCTCATGATACCTACCCATTCCTAGAGAAGATATAGCGGGTTCTTCCCATCACTTACTAAGTCCAATACATTCCTCATATGAAAAGGTTTAATTATAACATAAACATTCGTATTAAAACTAGCATACAAAATGTCAATACTTTAACGATAAACCATGAATGGTATCAAAATAACACATCCATAGTCAAACATATCACAAAACCATAAATACAATATGAAAGACTTGTATCATAATGAATCGACTTCAAACAAGTATAAAACCCATCAAAGGATTTTGACCTAGATAAAATAAAAACAATTTGAGAGAAATATATCATTATTATTTTTTTGAAATAATTTAAAGTTACATAGTTATAAAAGAGAAAATTTATTTTGAAAATAATATTATAAGCTTTTATGTGAATCTTAAATGATGTTATAACATAGGAGAATAACCTCACCCACCGTATAAGTAAAAAAATACATTCTTACCTTAATTTGTTCAAAAAGGTTGTAGAGTACCTTTTTTGGAAAACGACTGAAAGATTCTTTTCAAAATATATAAGTTCAAATAAGGGTATAAATTACTTTAACCCATTGTCTAGTAAATAATAAAAATGTTTTGAAATACATTTTTAAGAAACATGGATGTGGATGATAAAGAGGTCCTAGTAGATACTTACGTAAAAACTACCTCGGATAATAAAGAGATTGTAGAATTAACCGTTACCCTGTAATTTTCCTTGGTTGAGGGTAGGATAACCTCCTGTATAATGGTGAAATAATTGTTATTAAATTATTCAAGAACCATATACATTAATATTATATCATATATGATCTTCTAATATTACTTTGGTAAGAATATTTTAGTATTATCATCGTTTCAGGTGTTAATTGATTCGTTTTCCATTATATGATTTGTTATGTAAGTAATGTTAGTTATGGATTGGATGTATCTTATTTATATTTAGAATTATATTAAGTCTTTAAACATTATTTTTAATCATCAAATGAAAATTTTTCTTGAATGGATATGATGGGGAATGAATCTCATCGTGTTTGTGGAGACGGTAATCCGTACGTACGCACGAGCGAAAATATCATTCTTTTGATATTAAAATAATATATAATTGGATGGTATATAATATATACATAATAATTATCATATTATATTTATTATTTAAATCAATTATACATCATTATTATACCCATCCAAATAATAATGTATTGAATAACAACTACACCACGACGTAGAGACAGTAAGCCATACGTAAGCACGTACGGTGACATGTCATTCAAAGGATGGATAGAATAATGAATATGGTTATAAAATATTTATAATAACATCACATTATATATAAGATAATGGAGTTATTATTTTATAATGTAAACAATAAGGAAAGAATAAGTGGAAGAAGAAAAGAACATGGAAGAGGTGATGAAATATTCACCTCTTCTTTAGGTTCTTCCTTTTGATTTGATCAAAAGGTCTCATTAGGTTGGCTTTATAACTAAAGGAAGGCCTCTAGGATTAAGTTAGTATAGTTGATAGGATATTTGGGTAGGGTTTTGCCAAGCCAAATGGATTTTAAGGTGTGAATATTAGTGAAGGGGAAGTGTCATTTTTATAAGAGGGGTAAGGGGCACCTTAGGGAAATACTGAAATATTATTTTATAATAAACTCATTTCTGATTTCTAATGGCTAAAAAATTATTTATTTCAAGGATAAGGTTGGTATGGGTTGAAAAATACTCAACCAATAGGTTTTAGACAGTTTTGGGTCACTAGATTAACCTTATATATTAGATTTAACTTTTTGTTAATTAGTTTGACATTCACCATGTCTCTTTGTATTTTTATATTATATGGTTAATAAACTTACTATAAACTTCCAAGATAATCTCAAGTGGTTCAATAATGACATATATATTATCATTTAAGACCTTTTTCCGAACCTTAGATTTTTTGGAATAGAATATCAATTAATAATATAATATTTGTTTTAAAAAATCTTTTATGTCAATTTAGACACTATTTTCTATTTGGTTTTTTTAATTCATAAAAGCATTATTCCTTAGAAAAAAATTCATTTAATCAACCCTAACATGTCATATTGACCTATAAAATTAGTTTAATTCATAAAAAGTCTCAAATTACATTTATTTGGGTATTTATAATATCAATTATTTTCATATTTCATTAATAAGATAATTATTTCATCATCATTATGTCATAAATAAGATAAATTAATTAATGTATAAAAATTATAAATAAAATACTATTATGTATAAAATATTGTTATATTTCTGATGAATATATATAGTGGAAATTATCTTTTGTATAACCCTATATTAAAAATGATTTAGTTATTAAACTTTGATTTTATCACTTTTAACTCTTCTTTGAATAAAATAATAATAAATGCCTTAATCTAATCCAAGTGGACCTAAAGGATCATATTTTATTCCTAACTTTTTTTGGTCGAATTACACTTATCCAATAGAATTATAACATGTGTTAGGGTAATAATAATATCATTTTTACCTTTATTTACCCAATTTACTTTCAACCGTGGTAAATAAAAGTCAAAAGTGACTATTCACCAAAAAATATTTTCATCTCACTGAACAACATTTTACTTACTGATATCAACTATATCTCTCATATTTTTGAAATTCAATTCACAGAAGCAGTAAAATTATGTTTTATGCAAATTTTCGAATGCTCCTAGGAGGTTGGTAAAAGACGGTAAAAAGTTCAACAAATTTTTTTACATATCTAAAATTATTATAAACTGACTCCAATGAATTAAATTGAACATATATAGGTATTATGTATCTATTTTTACCTAAAATAAATTAAAAAAAAATAAATAATTATTTAAATAAAAAATTGATTTTAAACTATAACTCTGTGTTTTTTACTATTCATCAAAAATTGAAAGTTTTCAGAAAAATTCCAAAAATTCATTCTAAGCTATTTTCAATATTCCGAATCTAAAAATGAAGTCCATTTTGAAAAATAAAATTTAAAAAATCTTAAAAAGTGGGTATTACTATTCATAACAGCTTGTTTGATTGGTTGCGGCATGTTAGAATATCAAAGTTGCGTACAATGCAATCTATCGCATTACTCAAAGGGAAACCTACCGTAGAAGCTTGGGGTTCTACATATGTGTTCCATAATATCATAAAAAAATAACCATAACATAACCATTGAAAATAAAATGTGTTTCATTGACATTTCATGATATCATAAACCATGTAAATGATATGGGTTTCATAAATATTTCATCATTTCATTTAAGGTTAACCAAGGGAAAATAAACACGTTTCATAAACATATTGTTATCATAATCATTAAAAATATAGAGAAATAATAATGATATTATCATTGGATTAAATACCCAGTAAAACCTAAATAATGTTCAATGATGTTATCATAGATGAAAATTCCCTTAAAAGATTCACATGAGTGTTTTTGGATAAAAATACCCTTTTCACATTGTACCACTTATTTAAAATCTAGAAAATTGCTAAATATTATTGATAACATTTTCTTTGAAATTAACCTTGAAATTTTTTAAATAAATCCTCAAATAATTCAGCAGTCATTATAGAGGTAAATTTCAGTCATACCTTATAAGTTGAAAGAAAAAATTTCTGTCACGCTTTTGTAAAAAGTCAAAAAGTACCTTAGTCAGAAAAAAACGAGAAGATTCATTTTAAACTATTTTTAAAAGAAATATTTTGGTTAAAAATGACTTGGAACATTCATAATATAATATTAAAAATATTCTTGAAAAACTTTTTAGAAAACATGGATAGGAAATAAAAATAATTCTCAATCGAAGATAGAAATAAAGTCGATTTTCATTAAAAATATTCTTTTTGTCTATTTAGTTCTTAAAATGGTGAAAATGAGTGTAAATAATATATTATATAGAAATATCTATAGGTTAATAAAATTATTGATATTATTGAGAGTTATATTAATTAATTTCATCAATGTAATCATAATAAAAAATAATCCCGATAAACAATGAGATTGTAACATGAATCCATTACCACTTTGGTAACTTTTGAAACATAAACCCCATGAAAGAAACAACCTTATATGGATATTTCAATCCCCATAATTTTCATAATAATAATAATAAAATTTATTCTTGTGCATAATATATTCCACATAAAAGAAATAAGTGATGAATATGACATGTGTCTCACATAAATAAAAGTGAGACGAAAATCGTATACCTCGAGTTAAACTTTCTTCAAAAATACTCTGACCTCCAATATAAAAAATCTAAATTTATTATAATTATATAATAAATAATTTACTTACTTATGATATCATATATGATCTCTTTAAAACATTTCCACACCCATTAATTAATAATTCCTTGTTATATATCCATTTTTAGGCCTTAAAGGTTTCATTCTTCATGAGAATTACAGTTCAGAAGTTCTGATCCCTATATATTGATCTCGGTTCCATAATACACATGTTTTTAATTATGATATAAATATTATATATATTAATTATATATATACATATATATTTACATTTATCGATAAAGTGTAGAGATTGAAAAATGAATTGCACTATTCATGGAGATGGTAAGTCATGCCTACGCATGAACTCTATTTTTAATTTTTGATGGATGGAACAGAAGAAAGATAAATTTTAATTCAACTTTAAAGAATAATTATAAAATAAAATATATCATAAAAATTAATTATATTTATTCTTATTACCATCCATGTAAATCAGATATAAAAAATGAATGGTAATGCTTTTTGGGGTTGGTAGTCCACACATACACAAGAGCGACGTTATTGTCTTCCAATTAATTAGAAGGTAAGAAGAGGGATGTGATATTATAATTATATAAGTAAAATAAATTCATAAATATCATATATGTATATATATATATATTAAATCAATTATTATATTAATTTTTGAGATGTCGTAATGGAAAACGAATTACATCAGTTCGCGACATGGTAGTCCCCCGTACAGACAAACAATATTTAAATTCCCAATTTTATGGAAGAGGTTGTCATAAACAATGCTATAATTTCATCCAAATAACATATGACCCAGTCTAAGACATATCCTGAAAGGAATTCCCGATCCACATGTGCTGGAAACTAGTATCGGACATCAAATAAATCACTACGGGAACAATATTTTCCCGATAAACCCGGATCAAATAAAAAATGAGTACGCAACAACAATCCAACAACAACTGAATCCAAATAGATATAAAACTAATATAAATAAAAATGATGAAAAAAATTGAATATAATAATTATACGGAACTATACTGACATGATCTCCATGTGACATCTTGGTCACCACCTTCCACAAGACCAACTTTCTCCAAAGAAAAGAACACAAACCAAAAACCTGAGCCTACAAAACAGATCGGGTATACAGACACAAAATGGTACAGTTAGGGTGTGAGACTAGAAATATCATTAGGTAACCACCAATGAGAAAATCCATACTTTTAATTTCTTAAAACATTACACAAACACTAGTTTTAAATACATTTAGATAATATACTTTTAATCACTTTGATAAACCAAACCATTTTTTCTAGAAGTTTCTTTTTAAATAATCACACATGGATATCATTTTCAAAATAGTTTTTCTTTCTAAAACATGGAAAATCATAACCAAAATCCAACTAAAAATAAAATATATGAAATAATAAAAGTCCTTTCTATAAAATAAAGGAACAAAACTTAAGAAAGTGTAAACCAGTGGGTCTAAAAACCAATATGCGGCTAAAGTAAAATAGAATAAGTTGTAGAAAAACAAAAACATTTCCTCAAAAAATTTTAAGAAAAATAAAAAAACATTTCCCAAGTAATCACTTTCAAGGAAAACCAATTTTCAATAAACTATCTTCAAAATGAAATATACACAAGGTCCATCATATATAGATGGATAGCACCACATCAAATAAGTATCGTGTCATAAGAGAGCACCAAGGGAAAACTCTTATGGGTAACTAGCACAAGTGAGTCACTAAGAACCTCATACCTTGGTGATCAATATCCTCCAACTCAACTACCAATATCATTTTCATGCATGATCCACTATGATTGATCATCCCAAGGGCCTAGTGGTCTCCATATAATGAGCAAATACCAATATTCATCTCATGCACGACCTGCTAAGATAGATCATCCCATGGTCATAGTGGTCTCTAATCATATATCATGTTTAATTAGTGTTCCAATTGTAAATACTAATAAGTGAATCTTGGATTTTCCACTTCTTAGTCAACTAGAATCAAACCACTAGACGAATTTGGGATTTCCACTTCTGAGTTACTAGTTTACTACTTCTGGTTTTCCTACCTAGATACATGGGATTCCCTTTGTGCTCAAATTTTATTTTCACATAACCATCACACTCATAAACACATTCCATGCCACGTATTCACATAAGGATATCACCTCTTTCACAAAATATTATATGGAAACCACAATGTTTAATAAATAAAACCACATTCCATTTTACACACTCTAAAACCATTTCAAAACACCCTTTCCACCACTTTCATAATTCATAAAATACGTTTTTTGATACAATAAGAACATAACATATAAAAAGTGACCACATTCCCAACATCACAAAGTTACTATCAATATTTCTTATCACATACGTTGTAAAGAATTTTCCAACCCATTATATAATACCAACTGGGCCTTTTGTCTTATCACCACAAAACAAATTCTCTTAAAATAACACAAAACACCCACCAGACCTTTTTCATTTAAAATCCATTTACCTTTCCAATGAAATTTCAAAAATGAGATAACATTATTAAAAAAATGAATATGTATTCCAAATGGTCCTTTATCTCATTTCATAAAACAATCAACATCATAAACATTCAAATGAGACTATTTCAAGGATCACATTTAAAACCCCCTTTAAATATGCATAGAAAACCCAAGAACAATTTTAAGGAAACACCATTTGGTTTACCACTAAAAACTACCAATCTATATACAAGAACCAAGCCATAAGACTACTATAATCCACAAAAAACAATCAAATCCCAATTTAACCATCATTACAAAACTTAACCAAGGGTAAACACACACTTAAAATACCTAAATTCATTTAAAAAGGTCTATTAGCATTTAGTCAAACACTTTTAATGCCTTCACATAATGCTTAATTAATTGAATCATTTTTAAACCCATTTCTCAACAATTTTCTATCATGAAAGAACAAAAATAAATCATGATAACACACCACAAGAAATATAAACACATTTTTAAACTATTTATGAAATCTCAAGCATTAAATGTAATGTGACGGAAATGAAATGGATGGAAAACCCTACCTCAATGATGTGTGAATGTAACAAAACTTTAAGAGAAGGAAGAACCAAGAATGAGAGATATACAAAACACCTTTATATCCAAGAAAATAACCCACAAAACTTCTTCTACCTATAGGGTTATTCCAATAGAGAACTCTCACCAAGAAACACCAATAAACCAAGAGATGAATAATGGTAGGGGAAATCAACCGAAAATCACAAGAACTCACCTTAGAAATCATCAAGAAGCATACATGGATGTTTGGGGGAAAGAGAGGAGGGTTTTATATAGTCCCTTGGTGATCCTAGGTCAAGAAAGGGAGGATAAACCTGAAATAGTGTTAAAATATCAGAGGAGAAAACATGGAATTTTACATTTTTAAGAATTTGGGCAGCTCGCATAGTTTGGCGGAACAATTATTCAAACCATGAACAAAACATGTGGTCTCCACTATCCAAAAGGACAGAAAATCCTGAATAGTTTACGCATGTTTTCTAAAACTGTGTAAAACCCATATGCCTAACCCCTAGACCCCAAAATAAGCCTTGCGGTTACTTGAGTGAGGCTGCAAAGTTTCCCTTAATCGTGCACTATGTGTGATCCCCTTTATGAAAATCCCAAAAACATCAATTTTACAATAAAAACTCAAAAATTCAAATCATAACTCAACTGGAACCTCAACCGAAGGATACAATATCAAGAAAATAATAAAATAATGGAACTTATAAGGTGAGTGTGTGATAATTATCCCCAACAAAATCACTTTCTTCCCACAGAAATTAACTATACCGAAAGATCAACAAAACTTGATCCCAAATTCAGAATAAACCGCACAAAACTATGAACCTTGAGGTAATATTTCACCTCACAAGAAACACCCAACCAAATATAAAGAAACCATAGCATAGAAAACAATGGGATAACACTGTAAGTTTCTCCCCACAACAAGGACTCAACTAACACTAAAACCACTAACAACACCACGTCGGGGTGACCAGCATAGGAAAACCCACCACCAAAGAATCTCGGAACTCCCAACACAATCCAAAAACCTCCCACACAAAAAACCCCCCCAAAACAATAAGGAATCCCACAAAAAGGAATTGGAACTAAATAGAGAACCCAAATAGAATCCTTAATTACCTCTTCCCACCAGATCCATGTATGTTCAAAATGAGCACAAATTAAAATTTGGAACTAACCCATATAATGGATAATCATATACAAGAGTCAAAAATCAATTCAAGACCCACTTTCAGATAAGAATAACCACTCAGGTCACATAGAAACTAGTCCAACACACTTTTATAATCGAAATATGAATTTACAGAAACAGAAAAAAATAATGAAAATTAAAACATCTTCATCCCAACATGGGAGAAAAGAACTGGGTCAAGGTTCTCTACACCCCCAGAAATTCCATGACTACATGTTAGATTCACTCTATAGCCTATGTATGGATCCCGGATGTATGAATCATATAATTCCCCATATTTAGGATCTGACTTTCTCTGATCATGACTCTTATTTGGGTAATGCTTCTTATAAAACATCTCTATATGATCCAAATGGTCACAATAACAACGAGTATTTAGAGGATTGTGAAAATATGGTTTTGAATGCCCAAACTGACTACACAGAAAATATATGAGTGAACGGTTCAAATAAAAAGATGATGAAACCAATGAAGGAAACTTTTCAAGAAAATTTTTCTATATAATACACCTCCCTCCATATAGGGAACCTTTAATGGTTCCAAGAAAAAAATGGTTCACCAATCGCCACCAGCTGCACCGCGAAAACTAACTCTACTGAAAATGATTCGTCTATCAACTTACCTCAATAAAATTCATTATATAAGATAACTCACTACTTAATATATGAATTAAAACCCCAAATATAGGGTGTAACCTTCAATAGATCCTATGAGGTTATCTCTCAAGATAAAGAAACAAGCTCCTTGAAATGATCATCAAATGCCTTCACTGGCCTTGCTAAAAAACTCAAGATCTCTTTCAATTTTTTTTCATCACCTCTTAAAGTAAAAATAATCTGAAAAAATAGGCCTTAAACACTACTCACATCATCCAAACTTGCCTAAATTATAGATAAATAACCTTCTGTTGATCCAAATATGGACCCTCAAACAACCCCAGAACATCATGAAATTTAACTCCTTTGAGATTAACCAATGATATGAAGACACTCTTAACTTACTTTATCCATTCTACTGCCTTTGACAGACCTCAATCACCACAACAGATAGCCAATAACTAAGAAGAATCAGAAATAGGGAAAAAATCACTAGAAATCATGGGGACCTTTCTGGGAGAAATATTCTAAATAATAAAAATATTATAAAACTAGGTTTGACATTAACTTGAATCTCAATGAAAAAGAAAATCATGAGTCAAAAAAACAGTCCCATAAACCAAACACATAGAAGCACAACAACAAAAATCTCCTTTCAAAAATCATTATTTCATTTAAATTCTGAACCGCCTTCTTCCAAGGCAACTTTTCAAAAAACCAAAATCTATAAAAACAAAACAAGAACCCACTTTTTCATGAAAACCCAATCTCAATATCATTTTCCACTCAAAAAACATATTGTAAAAACCATGACTAACCTTTAATTTCCAACACTCACCCATGGAATCCTTTAAACCTTAACATTTGTGTAAGTCCACTTTCAATTACATCATCTATACATGCATGCCATCAAGAACTTTACATACACACCCACACATATGTGAACATTCATAAGGGGTACCAAGGGTCACACATACCATCCTATCATCAAATCCAAGAATTAACCAAATTTTCAATTCACCATTTATTCCATATTACCCCAAAAATTTCAAATTACAATTCAAAAAAAACATAAAATTATTATTTCACAAAAAAAAATGTCAAAAATAATTTTCCCTTTTAAAGACTATCTTTCCAAAAATGAAGTTCCTCTTAAGAATCCACTCACACAAACTACATAAAAATACAAATGAACAACTCATATCAAACACCCAAAAGGATGAACTAGTGTCCATGCATAACCCTGTGACATGGTTAGTGGACTATACCCCTAGAAAGAATCAAAAAATAATAGGATATTGAACTGAACACTCGGACACCACATTAGTCACTACTCTATGTGAGATAATGACATGAAACCACCTCTTACATTTTTCGTTACTCATCCTCACATCCAATGAAATATCAAAATACCAAAATACCAGACTACCCCTAGTGACTCAATGGTCAAAACGATAAAGGGTTCATGAATTCCTTCTCATACCTTCCTATCGAGTCCCGACAGTCATAATATTTGATTTACCTAACA
This sequence comes from Viscum album, assembly GCA_963277665.1. Classification (NCBI taxonomy): domain Eukaryota; kingdom Viridiplantae; phylum Streptophyta; class Magnoliopsida; order Santalales; family Viscaceae; genus Viscum; species Viscum album. Next base: position 1,226,238,241 of record OY728138.1, on the reverse strand, counting down.
CCCCTAATTGATAGTTCTAGATCTAATACCATTTTATTATGAACCAATCAATAATTTCATCAAACCCAATGTTTGACCCAATCCGAGACATAGACCAAAGGGAATTCCTAATCCCCATGTGTTGGAAACTAGTTTAGAACATAAAAAATCATTATGGGAATGATTTTTTCCTAAAAACTAGGATTAAATAAAAACTGAGAATGAAACAAAAATAAAAAAACGAACCCTAATAAATATAAAACAGATCGAAATATAATTCATGAAGAAAAAAATTGAATAGAATAATAAGACCAAATCACACTGACATGATCTCTATGTGACCTCTTGGTCACTACCAACCACAAGACCAACTTGCTCTAAATAAAAACACACAAAACAAAAACTAGAACAAAAAAATCTTCTTAGGTCTACGGAATCTAAATGGTATAAGTAGGGTGTGAACCTAAATAGCTCAATAAGAAACCACCATAGAGATAATCCATACATTTCCTTTCCTGAAACAGTCCAAAAACAATATTTTGAAACAAATTTAGAAAATATAATTTTAATCACTTTGATAAAAACAAAGCCAGTTTTCCAAAATTTTACTTTTAAATCAACACACACAGATTTCCTTTACAAAATGGTTACACTTTCTAAAACATGTCAACTCATAACCACAGTCCAACTAAAAAACCAATATAAAGAATAAAAAAAGTTTTTTCTTAAAAATAAATGAAAACAATTCAATCAAGCATAAATTAGAATGGATAATAACCAATATACAGTGGAAGTAAAACACAATATTCTAATGGAAAAACATAAACATTTCATAAACATATTTTAATAAAACATGGAAAAAATTTCCAAATGAATCACTTTCAAGGAAACCCATTTCTCAACAAAATTTCTTAAAAATGAAATATACACAAGGTCCACTGTATACCGAAGAATGTCACCAAATCACATAAGCATCATGTCATATGAAGGCACCGAGGGTATATGATTATGGGTAACTAGCACAAGTGAGTCACTTAAAACCTCATAACTTGGTGATAAATATCCTCCAACTCAACTACCAATAATGTATTCTTGAAAAATCCACTAGGAGGGATCATTCCAAAGGCCTAATTGTCTCAAAATAATGATCCAATACCAATAGTGTTCTCTTGTATGAGACGCTATGATGGATCATACCAAGGGATTAGTGGTCTCAGATCATATCACATGTTTAGTAAGTGTTACAAGTGTAAATCCTGCTATGTGAATCCGAAATTTCAAACTTCCAAGACAACTATCTTCAAAACACTAGAAGAATCTGATATTTCCACTTCTGAATCACTAGTGTTCTGGTTCTATTTTTCCCGCCTAGACACTCTAGATTACCTTTTTGATCAAATTTCATTGTCACATAACCATGAATTTCACAAACACAAGACACTACACATATACACATAAGTAAATCACTAATTTCTTAAACATTTACATGGAAACCACCATGTTCCATAAATAAAACCACTTCCCATTTTACACACACCAAAACCATTTCAAAATACCCTTTCAACCACTTTCATAATTCCTAAAATCAATTTAAAGATAAAATAATAAGAGAACATATGAAACACGACCAAATTCCCAATATAACAATGTGTCCATTATTTTTTCTCATAACATACATTGAAAATAATTTTCAAACCCATTATCAAATACAAACCATGCCTTTTGTCTTTTCAAAACAAATTTTTTTTTCTCAAAATAAGAAAAAAATGTACACACATACTTTTTCATTTCAAATACTTTTCTCTTTACAATTCATTTAAAAACTAATATAAAATTCGCACAAAATTCAAAAATATAGAATCGGTCCTTTATCTTGTTTCATAAAACAGGCCACATCAAAACAATCCAAACAGTCCATGTTCAAGGATGACATATAAAATCCCCTTTAAATTTTCATAAAAAACCCAAGAACCATTTGAAGGAAACACCATCTAGTTTACCACCAAACACAATAATTCATACACAATCACCAATCTATAAGATTACCATAATCCACACACAACACTCAAATCACAATTTTACCATTATTTCAAAACATAAACAAGGAAAAACACTTAAAATAACCAAATTCATTTAAAAGGGTCCATTGGAATTTTATCAAAAACCTTTCATTCATTCAAATAATGATTAAATTAGAAAAACCCTTTTCAAAACCCTTTTGCGCTAATTTTCTATCATGAAATCACCAAAAAAACCATATTAACACACCACAATCAAGTGAAACACATTTTTCAACCATTTAGGAAAGATTAAAAATCAAATAGAATTTGGAGGAAATGAGATGGATAGAAAAACCCACCTCAATGATGTGAGAATGCAACCAAACTTAGGGATAAGGAAGACTAAAGATCGAGAGACAAACTGAACACCCTAAAATCTATGAAAAATTCCTACACATCATCACTTTCTACTATGGTTCGTCCAAGAGTGAACCCTCACCATGAAACATCAAGAAACAAAGATAGGAGTAAAGTAAGGGGAAATCAACCAAATATCTTAATAACTCACCCTAAGAACCCTCAAGAAGCATCCATGGTGGTTTGGGGGAAAGGGGGGATGGTTTCCTAGAGTCCCCTAGTGCGCCTAGGTCAAAAAAAGGAGGAGAAACCTGAAATAGTGTTAACAGGTTGAAGAGGAAAACTTGGAATTTCAACTTTTTATGAATCTAAAATGCTTATATAGTTTTCCCACATAGTTTTCCAAATCATTGACAAATTTTGATGTCACCACTATCTAAATGGACATAACCTCATGTATAATTTCTGCACATTTTACTAACTTGTGTGCAAACTGTGTGCCTTACCCCTAGACCCCAAAACAAGTCACACAGTTTCCTGGGTGAGGTTGTATGGTTTTCCTTAACCATGCTATAACCATGATCCCCTTACTACCAAGACCAAAAACATCAATTTTTTAAAAAAACTCAAAAATTCAAACCGGGACTCAACTCGAACATCAACTAAAGGATCCAAGATCAAGAAAATAATAAAATAAGGAAATTTTTAAGGTCAATGTGTGAGAGAGGATTTAGATATAGGATATTACACTAACATAGTAACATATAAATATATGAAATATACTAGAGTTATTATTTCATCGTATTTGGATAATATTGTAAGGAGGTAGAGGAATAAATAAAATGAAAATGCATGGTTAAGAACTTTATCCCTTCTTTAGAAAACAACTTCATCTTTTGACAAAATACATCCTTGGAGGGTTATATTATCAAAAAAATATTATAGGTAATTATTTGGGTTATAAAGAAGGTTTTTGGACATGTATGGGCTTAAAAATATTTTTTAGTGTGATGAAAAGAGGAGATGAGATTCTATTTTATAATTAAGGGGAGAGACACTCTTGGAATTTCTTAAGGTATTAAATTAATATAAATTAATTTCCATGTACAAATGGAACCAAATTGATAAAATTAAAATATAGGATGTGGGTGAGTCTAAATAATATAATAAAATAAATATTGGGCATGTTTATGTTATTTTTTCACCCTTATCTTTTGTTAACCCATGTTGATACTTTTTTATAATTATCATGGCATAAAAGTTTTCCCTCGTTAGGGGTAAAGAAAGTTACTATAAAATGAAAAACTGCCTATAAATGGAGAATGGTTGATATTATAATCTAAATATCATTTAATTTTATAATGAAAATATTTTTAGGAATTTTAAATCATTTAATAAAACACTGTATATTATTAAATATCATTAATATCAATTCTCACACTAATCATTAATTAAACACCAAATACTTCAAGACAAATATTAAATTTAAATATTATACTTTCAAATACCTAAGATATGTAATAATTATATAAAAATTTATAAATAGTATAATTCATTCAAATTATATTAATTCTAATATTTTTAAATTCATTTATTTTTTCCCTTTTAACTAAATAAATATTGTGTCACCATTGCTTAATAATTTAAGGTAATTATATAATTAATAAAAATATATAAATAAATTATCACAATTAAAATAATTTAATTATTGTCTAAATAAATAATAAAATTCATTCACAACTTTATTTTTTTCCTAAATGAACACATAATAGATATTTAAAAGCAAGAGGGTGGAATTTTTGTCTTTTTGTTTACTTAAATTATTATATAGGCTATTTTCAAGGAAAAGTGTATAATAAAAAATTTAATATTAAGAATAGGGTGATAAGAGTCTAAATAAATTCATAAAATAAAATTTATATCTATTTTTAGGTCATTTTAACCCTTATATCCTTAGTTTAACCCCATGACAAATCTATTTTAATATTAACTCTGGAAACATATTTTTATATTTTTACTATTAGTTATGACCAAATATTATGTTGACCTCATTACCTAAAATTAATTATTTTTATTCAAAATATATAATAAATTTTACCAAATTCAATTTATTTAATTTCAAGTATTTGATTTAAAATTAAACCCATAAATGCGATGAAAAGCAGTTTTTTAGGAAAATGATTTTTTCAAAGAAATAGATGACTATACAAATATTAGATAAATGATTATAATTTTATTTGAATATATAAAACATAAATTTCATTAAAATAATTAAAAACAAGTGATTAATTTTATTTATTAAGATAAAAAAACATTTCTCGTATAAAAATGAAATTTCAAAAAAAAATAATTTTACTTTTAAAGGATTTTTATTTTAATTTCTAATCAATTGATAATCAATTAATTTATTTCATACATGTGTAAACCATATAATATTCATAATTTATCTATCCCTATTTATACCATTCAATTTAGTGATTGTTTTATAATGTTCATTTATTAAGAATAATATTTTTATAGTGTATTGGAGTTCATTAAAACTCAGTGTTATGTATAACACAAGATATCAAAGAAATTAAATTTATCAGAAAAATATATATTGCTTCGAAGAAATTGGGTGTTATTGTCACAAATCGGGTACTTATAGAATAATTTTTTTCATTATAGAATTAAATAGTTAAATTCAGTATAAATGTATAATGAAATAAGTAGTGTTTATATAAATTAAGTAATCTATACTAATAGAATAGTAACTTGATTTTTGGAACATTAATTTGACAGTTTGGAATAGTAATTTGAACAATAGAATATTAACTCCACGTATTAAATTATATATATAATTTAGGTATCTCATAATTGAAAATATGATATATATATATATATCTTATAAGAAGTAAATAAATGTTTTAAAACCCATAAATTAAGTGTTAGAGTTTTTGTGAAACAAAAATGTTTACTAACAATTTTAAAATTAACATAATTATTTAAAAAGAAATTTATTTTCATAAAATAGATTCAAAACTTAATATTTTTCTATTATAATTATAATATAATTTTATGATTACTTAATTAATTTTTCAAAGTTTCATAAAATTGGTTATAATATTAAAATCTATATTTTTTTTAATAAATTATGATTTTAATTAAAAATTAAATTCATCATATTTAGAAAATTATTTTCATAAAATGGAGTCCATTTTTGAAATCTAGAAACCAAAAAATTGTTTGGGTAATTTTTTTTATTTTTCTGAAATAGGTGAATTTTTTGAGAATAGTGAAACAAAATATTTTTTGGTATTTAACATTATAATTAAATAAATGAATTATTGAGTCATTGGTTATGTATGGGTGAGTTAATCACTCATTACTTTGAACTCACAGGCTCTAATTGCAGTACTTAGTCACATTAATCAATATTATTGTAAAAATTGAGACAAAATAATAAATAAATTAATAAAATATTAACAAACACCCCTCTCATCTCCCTATAAATACCACCCCTTTCCACCCATTCTCTTCACAACTCGAAATTCTTGTATCTTGCCTAAATTATGATCAATTACTTTCCCAAGAATCTTCCCATTTTCTAAGACCTACTAGTCTCACCTAAAGACCAAGGACATGTGTTGTAAGGAGGTTCTCAAGGAGACGATATTCAATAAGACATTAAGTAAAGTGCATAACGCATTGAGACATAAGGTTAGGGAATTATTAATTTAATTTCTATCCTTTGGGTTAACCTTATACTTCAATAATTATGTCATGATAATATTACTTTTTAAATTACATATGATTATATTATATTTTATTATGTGGATTTATAGTGAATATTCATATTCCTTTCATTTGATTAATTCCCACTTCAATGATATGATTTTTAAAAGTGACTTTCCTTTAAAATCTTATTTATTGTATCCTTTTTATAAAATTCAAAAACAATAATTTTTTACTTATTAGACAAGAGTGGATTTCCCCACTTTCATTACTTCTTAATTATTTTTTGTATCCTTCATATGTTTACAATTTTATTTTCAAATAAAATGTTTTCATTTATGAGTGTGTTTCTTTGTAAAAATAAAAAAAATTCAAAATGAAAAAAAATATTTTCCTCAAGAATGTTTCTTTTCTTCAAGGTTTATATTTTGTTCTTATGTTTTATTTCATGGACATTATTTATGACGATTGGTGGATCCATGATAAACCAAGGGCAGTTGATCCCATTATAGCTCTCTAATGGATTGGGTAAAGAGACAAAGTTAACCATTTAGGTTTCTCCTAAGAGAATATCGAAAAATACTATAATGGTTATTCCAAGCGTAACTAGGATGGTTACTCTATATATAGTTAAAAAAGCTTCATTATATGTAATAGTGATATGAAAATGATGAAAAAAGTTACCTTTATGGTTTATTGTTTCTATTTTTTTACATGAAACTTATGATTTTTAAGGTAAGTTAAAGAGATTATATTTTATGTGTAAATGTTATAACTTTATTTGAATATTTTCATTTTTGGATTGATAGTTTCATTCTTTATTTTTATGTACCTTATTGAGATTTTTTTTCATATACAGTGTTTTAAAATGTTATTAATAGGGTTTTTTATGGGTAAAGGAATATAAGATTAATGTTAAATGTTGTAATGTTTTTTTATGGAAATAAATCAGGTTTTGATTTAAAAGTTTCATATTGTGAAAAAAAGGATATTGAGTAGAAATATATAAAACATAATATATGGCCTTATATTTATGACTTTATGACCTAATTATATAAGAATCATACATAAATGTTATTTGGGAATGTACAAAGGTGAATTCTAGTTCAATTAACTACATTCTGTAATGTTCAAGGCCAAGTCCTTATAGTTGGTATCAGAGAGATTTTTAAATAACTTTATGGCTTAGGATAATATTAATAGAACACCCATAAATGATTTTTTTACTTTATGTTAATTTGAAATGATATAGTATTTTAATATTACCATGTTGTTTCTTCTAATAAATTTTTGTTCAGAATAGTTTTCTAGAGAAAAAATGGGGAAGATAAAGTAAGAAGGCGCCAGGAGAATTATATCCTTTAGAATATGCAACCTGGAATGGTGGGAATTTGAAACAAGTGGTTTTTTATAGTAATGGATCAGTTTAAGCAGGATATGAATGGTTTAAGTATCTATAAATGAGATCATCTAGACCAACCTCATAGTAATATGTTAGTGGTGGAACATTTTATAAGGCAAACTCGTCCTGTATTTAGTGGATCTTCTGACCTAGTAGAATTTGAACGGTGGATTAAATCCCTAGAAAATATTTTCAATGTTATGGGTGTTCATATCATAAAATTTTTATTCTTTATATTTAATATTTTGTAAGTGAATTCGACCAGTGGTGGTTAATGGTCAAAAATATCAAGGATAATAAGGAGACTGATTCTTTGGAATGGGATGAATTCAAAAATATTTTCCTTGAGAAATATTTTCCAAAGAATATTTGACTTAATATGGGAAGAATTATTGCAATTGAGATAAGAGGGGGATTTAGTGGCTATGTACAAAGAAAAATTCAATCGAATGGCATGGTACACGCCAAAATTTATCTAGGATATGGATATTAAAATCAATCATTTTTTACTCAGGATTGATGCAAAAAAAATCGAAGTGCATTGGATTCTCATTAATTTAAAAGTTATAAAAAAGTTCAATGTATGGAGAATTTGGAAACAAATATTTTTGATGATCATGGGTTTTTTAAAAACCAGTATAAAAATATATTGTGGTGTGAGGAAAAAGGAAATAATGCATCCAAGAAGTTTGATGGGAAAAATTTAGTTTTTATTTTGTGAGAATTGTGGAAAAATCACACATTGGGTAGTGCCTTTGGAATTTTGTTAAGGGTTTCTCATGTGGTAAGTTTGGGTATATGACCTGTAATTCCAAAGCAAATGATCATGGTAGTGGTAAGAAAAATTTTAATATATAGAAAATGAATTTAATTAAATGTAATGATAAGGGTCATTATGAAAATGAGTATCCGAAGAGGAATCTGGTTTATGGGAAGCATCCAGACTAAAAGAAAAAAAGTGTGGTGAAATATTTTACAACTACATTAGTTGATGTTGGGAAATCAAATGAAGTTGTATAATATAAATTTTTTGTTTCCTTAGATTTTTCTAATGCCTTGTTTGATACGGGGTCTAAAAATTCTTTCATTTCTGATAAATTTTCTAGTAAATTAGAAATTACACCTTAAGAAATTAACCTATAACTTTTGGTAAAAACAAGTATGGGGAATATTTAGGTAAAAATAAATTTTAATAATATTATCATTGATTTCTGTAGAAATAATTTACTTTAAAACCTTATTATATTTCCCCTAATAGAATTTTATTTTATTCTGGGTATGGATTAGATTTTTGTTTACTATGATAAAATTGAATGTAAGGATAAACAAGCTATACTTCATAAAGAGATTCAGTTTTTATACAATAATGATTCAATAAAATTGATTAAAAATCAATAATATAAGAAACTATTAAACTATGGAAATGATATTTATCTTACACGTATTTTTGAGAATAAGGGAACTGTTTTGATTAATGATTTTCTAGTGGTAAATGAGTATCTGGATGTTTTTTCTGATGAGTTTCCTAGTATTAAACCTAATTGATAGGTTGATTTTAATATTTGTTTGGTCTCTAATGCTAAACCTATTTCAAAACACCCTTATCTAATGGCTCAAATAGAACTTTTAAAATTGTAAAAGTATTTATAGGAGTTTCTAGATAAAGCTTTTATTCAACCCTACAATCCACCTTGAAGTTTTCATCTATAGTTATGATTTTTTAAAGGGCCTTAGTTACATTCTAATGCATAATGGTTTAGTAATTTATCACAATTTAGGGAAACTAAAACCTAATGAGTTAAATTTTCCCACACATTATTTATAATTAGAATCTTTTGTTGTTGCTTTAAAAATTTATAGATATCATCTATATAGAGGAAACTGTGAAATATAAACTAATCACAATTGTTTAAAGTATATATTTTTTCAAAGGGGGTTGAATATAAGTTAGATAATATGGATTAAACTGATAAAGGATTAGTATTTCATGATTCATTACCATCCTAGAAAAGAAAATAATGAGTACGATTCTTTGAGTCAAAAAAATAATGCTACATTAAATATATTAAGTTGGGAACATAACTCTTTGGTTAATGATTTGATAAACTTTGGCTTGGATGTTTTTAGTGCAGGAAATTACTCTATTTTGTTTCAAGCGTCAGTACACTTATATCTATCATAAATAATTAATCAATCACAAAATGAAGACCATGAGTTAGAGAAAAAGTTATAATTGTTTTAAAAGGATACTTTTACAGAATTTTAAAATGATAAAGATTCTATTTTAATATTTAATAATAGATTATGTGTGTATTGTGATTCACAATTGTAAAAAGATTTATTAAGTGAATCTCATAGTTCTCTGTTGTTAGTTTATCTTGAAATCACTAAGATAAATAGAGATCTTCAGGATTATTTTTGGTGGGATGGAATAAAAATAAATATTACTAAATTTACCATGATAGGTTTAACATGTCAACAAGTAAAAGAATAATAAAAATTAATGATGATAATGATTCTACCTTTTTCAGTGCCATAGTTGAAATGGGGAAATATATCCATGGACCTTTTAGTGTGATTATCAAAAACATCTTGAGGTAATAATTTTATTTGGTTTATTAGGGATCAGCTAACTAAATATTCACATTTTCTTCATATTTGATACACTCCATCTATAAATAAACTTTATGTGTTACATCCTAAATAAATTGTTAAGTTATATCCAATTTATCTCTCTATTATATCTAATTGTGATCCTAGGTTTACTTCTAACTTTGGGAAAGTCCTTTATAAGTCATTGGGAACTAAATTAAATTTCAACACAACTTTTCATCCACAATCTAATGGACAGACCAATCGAACAATTCAGACTTTGGAGGATTTGCTTCAATCTTGTTTAATGGATTACCAGGGAAGTTGGGATCAACATATCTATTTAGTTGAGTTTTATTATAAGAAAACTTTTCAATCCGGTATACATATAGTACCTTCTAAAGCATTATGTCGAAAGTAGTGTCAAACTCAAGCATTTTTTGGTTGAAGTAGGTGAAAGAAAGTTGATGGGACCAGAATTGGTATAAGAAACAATATAGAATGTTCAATTGATTCAATGACACTTGAAGCACACTCAGATTATGAAGAAAATTTATGGGGATAACTGGAGGAAGGATCTTTTTTTCAAGGTAGGTGATAATGTCTTTATCAAAGTTTATCTATGGAAAAGTGTGATGTGATTTGTTAAGAATAATAAAATGAGTTTATAATTCATTGGAACCTATTAAATCTTTTAAAAGTTGGATCATTTTTTTTAGTGTCTTTGCCTATGAGTTTTTTCAATATACAATTTTTTTCATGTTTTTATGAGAAGAAATTTTATATTGGATTCATCACATGTTTTGAGCCATGAAGTAGTTCAGTTAGAAGAGAAAATTTCTTATGATGAAAATCATATTCATATTATTGATCATAGAGAGAAAGTATTGTGGGATAAGTTAATTCACCTAGTTAAGGTTTTGTAGAGAAACCACATGATTGAAGTAAAAATAATGGAATCTAAAAATGTTGTGAGGGAAATGTATCTGCACTTGTTTAATAAATGATTTAAATTGTGAGATTCAATTTCCTGAAGGGGGGAGAATGTAACAACATAAGTACTTATATAATAATTTTTTCAATTCTGGAATTAAATATTTAAATTAATTATAAATGTATAATGAAATAAGTAGTATTTATAGAATTTAAGGAATCTATACTAATGGAATAGTAACCAGATCAATGGAATTGTAATGTGACACTATAGGAAAATAGATGTTTGGCGGCAATTTTTTTTGGGTGTGGCGGCGGTTTAAACTGCTATCATATGCTTCTACGGTAGTTTCGAAAAATCACCGCAAAATTGTGCATCGGCAAACTTTCCACGGTAGGTTCATTGATTGCATGGCGGTTTATGGTAATCACCATAGTGGACGTATTTCCCGACGATTTTCCATGGTTCTAGTGGAAGTTTATCTCGGTTGGGCATATTTTTTTAGCGGTGGTTTAAACCACTGTTAAAAACTAATTATTTTTTGCCCAAGAAAACTGCTGCTAAAAACAAAATAATCGACGTGATATGGAAATGAAAGATGAAAAATTTGTGGCGACTGTTAAAACCGCCGCTAAATTACTTTCTAGAGTGGTGGTTTTAACCTCCGAGACTAGAAAAAGAGAGATATTTCCCAGAATTTTTAACCACTGCGAAATAAAGTGCACTATATTTCGCAGCGGTTAAAACCGCGGCGAAAGAAAAATTTATAAAAAAGAGAATTAGATTGTGCAGCCCCTGTACCAGTTCCTGGAAAAAAATAGCAGATTCTACAGAAGAAATTTCATTTTCATCATTTAAAACTCATTCTCTAGATGAGTAGGAAACTAACACAACCATTCCAAAAAAAAAAACCCATCCATCCCACATCAACCTAAATAAAAAAACCAAATGGTGTTCCCTCTCAATAAACCAAGAATTTCACTATCACCACCTCATAATAATAACCACACAATTACATCCTCATGAAATTTATTATACATTATCCTTCATCACAACCCTTATTAACTCACAAAAGCCTCAGTATTATCACATTATACTTTTAATCTGATCACCCTCATTAGTTTTAAATTCCACATAAGATACCACACAAATAAATCAAGATAATAAAATAATCCAATCATCATATATCAACATATATCAGTTTCCATAATTACAAAAATTTCAATTTTATTGATGTCAAAATAACAAATATTTTTAACATGGGAATTATCAATAAATTTATTATTTCCTTGGGAAACAGGTTCATTGACTAAATTTCAGTTAAATTAATTTTTCAAGAATGGTTATCTCAATCACACAATCCAAACAACAGGCTTAAAAATCAGAAAATTAAAACTGAGAAAAGGTTCCCAAAAACATCACTTTTTAGAAACAATAATAATAAATACCATAATATGTAATTTCATGAAAATATTAAAAACCTAATATTTCCCCCTATTTTAAAAATGATCCAGTAAAACCAATTATTTATCTTATTTTGAAAACCCATACTATTTGTAAAATGCATAATAAAATGATGATGTTACAATATATTCACATTAAAAGAAATGAAATATGATCCCCTATCTCAAACAAATAATTCCAATTTGTTGTATGAGGATGAGGCAAGTGGAAAACCACCTCTAAGAACTATAATGCATGGATTCATATCGATAAACCAATAAAATAGTGACCCTATCAAAATATATCTATAAAATTAACCAAACCATCGATATCATTAGCCACAACCCCCCTACAATGAATAACCAGGAAAAAAACCATAGGAGATAAAAGTAAAATCACTTAAAATCAGTGATGTTATAAATATATATATATACAGATGTTGAGGATCAATAAACAAAATAATTGGACTGAAATACCTCTTAAAATAGAATATAGGTCACCCATGTATTGTGAGAGAATTTTTATAAATAAATTATTCAAACAAGGTTATGAAATTTATAGGTAGGATCAGAATTAAAATGTCATGGTGATACACCCTATAACAAAATGCAATGGTGATGAAACATGAAAAACCATGGAATTATGAATAGATCTACATTACAATGGGGTTATTAAAAACTATATCCAAAAAACATAGTGTGGTCCACCTTATAGATTCTGTAATCTTGGAGAAGGCCCATGACACATAAGAAACTCCATGTCACATGTAGATCATCTTTATAAAGCAAACCACACTATGATTTAACTCCACAACAGAACAACCCCAAAATCAATAGAACTATAAAACCAAACACTCCATAATTTTACACAAAAATCAGTAAGTGACACCAAATCCATGATAAAATGGGTATAAACTCTATAATATCAATTCCCAGGAGTCCTTGTTGTATCCAACCTCTTGATTCCTTCATACTAACCTCAACAAAATACATAAAAGGAAACATGAGAAATCAAGAAAATATAAGGTTATGAAAAAATATTGTGCTAACCATGTGCCACACAAGATACATATACAAACCTAATATTACCATATTTTTTCAACATATCAACAATAAAACTAATTACATTATGATGATGAACACAGTTCGTCACCCTCTCCACCCCCATCTCTACTTCATGCTACCACCTGTAATAACATTATATAGAAAACTTAATATCTTTGTATATTTATATTTAAACTTAAAACCAATAAATGTTTACAAACTAAGTGATTTTGAATTTTTATGATTTACCTTCTCACCACCAGTCGATGAAATACCATAGAGGGCAGATCCGAACATCTTATGATATAAATCTATCAACGCTTTCTGAAAAGAGAATATATGAGCCCCCTGGTCTTGAACTGTGTTTCATAGAGAAGCAATCTCTATCTGAGAATCTCCAAGTATGGTCTGACTACAACCAGGAGTATATGCAACTGCAGTCCCCTGTGGCCTTCCAAAGTCCTCTGATGGTATGAGTACCAAACCCATCCTGCTCACTCTACCTGGATGCTCCTTCCCAAGGACTTTAACAATCGGGTCATCCTGAGAGATTGAGTAGGACTGCGAGGGATTGGCATCCCATAGTTCTTCAATTTTTACCTATAAATCAAATATCATCCATATTAGAAGTAATATATATTAACATATTAATAACTGATAATAAGTTATTATAATGAAAAAATGAGTTTATACCCCCAACTTCTTTGGAAGTCTCATTAACAAAACTTCCATTAGATTTTTTATGAACATCCAACCATACATCAGTTTGGGATACTTCGTGCCCAAAACTTTATGACTGCATTAAACAAAGATAAATCAACAATTTAATACATTAAAAAGATAATATTTTTTTATAAATATTTAAACCAATGAAAAGATTACTAGAGTCGATCGGCTTCTTGAAAATATTTTTGATCCCGCAGTGTGAGGGATGACTTGCTTAGCCCGACTTAATGCATTCTTTTTTGAAAGATCCTGAAATAAATAAAATGCAATTTTATAGTAGTGTATTAAATGTCATATCCTCTTCATATACATTTATAAATGTAAAATTTAGTTAATATAATAATATATATTTAAATACCATCTCCTTCTCATCACGATGTCTATCAACAAAAACTCTCCATTTCTCTTTAGGTACTCCATCAGGTAGCTTGTCATACATCTGTTGGATGGTCAAAGAAGTATCATTGATATTATTCCACAATCTTCATTTAAAGTCTTTTCGTTTCTTACCAAGATTTTTCAATGTCCACTTATGTGCTATCACATCAGCAACCGTAAAGTGGAAAAACATCTGTATACAGAAATTCATTTTGAAAATATTAATAACATGAAATTTAATTACACCATAATGTATTAAAATTACCTTTATTTGTGAATTAAAAGCTTCATTTTCCAACTTGGAGGCATATATCTCCAATCATTAGACGAAATAATAAGGGAAATGGGCTCTGTAGATAACTGGACTAGAATTTGGCCAAGTAATCTCACGACATCATCCATGGGGACCCCATATGAAACAAATGGGACAACGATCTTCTCTCCAGTCATATTCCATACATCAGAACGTTTTATATTTTTTTTCCACTCTTATATTTTTTTCATCTTTAATGAAAAATCATTTAGTATAAAAAAGTGCAATAAATATTTTCATATTAAAATTTGTACGTACAACCATCACCCTCTAGTATACTCATGAAGAACTAGAAGTGGTGTGCCCCTTCCCCCACACTGCTGAGGTTCCTGAAGGGGGAGTCGACTACTAAGCTTCTAAAGGGATTCTCACAGAGGGTGTGAGAGATGGTGTAGGAGGAGATGGTGTAAGGGGGAGAGTGGATGGTGGCGCAGATTCCATAGGGAGGGAGACAGATGGATCTTCATCTGTCGCAGTGGTCAATGAAACAATATATCACTTCCTCCTTGGCATTCCTGACATTTAATAAAATAAAATTCAGTTTAGAACATATATTTTAAAAAAAATATGCATAAAAAATTAAAAATTATAATATATGCACAATACTAACAAACTAAATATACATAACAATGATAATTAATGATTTCACAAATGAAATAAGTGAATGCAAAAATAAATGTGTAACTATACATACAATCATTTTCCCCTTAAATCATTTCATTTTCCTAATTTGTTACTTCATCCAATTCATTCATCCTTGATAGACTAATATTTTCAATATCATGATGGAAAAAAAATCTTCTTATTGTTTGTGAGATTCAAGTTCAGAGGTCTAATCTTCCACTTCATCACCCATATCATACAAATATCTTTGTATTATATGATCAACTACACTCCACCCTTAATCCACAACATCACTCACATAATATACAATTTTTTCTTGCAATGATAAAATATATGGATCATGCGGTTCACGATCACTAACATACATCATGTTAGAGAAGTTCACAAAATTAAATTTCTGGGAATATCTTTTAACACCTCTAATAATATCGACTCAATTGCATTTGAATAAAACAATTGAAAAATTCCCATGGTAGTTTAACTCAGTAATATTAATAAGTTTTCCATAGTATGACACCTCATAAAATGTAAATATACCACTATTCTGTGTTCTCAAACCCTCTTCTCGATCGACTATATGAAATCTAAATCTATTCACAATGTAAGCGTTGAACTTTCTAACTTGTTTTAGATGACCTAGAGAAAGAAACTTCAAATATTCAGAAAACTCAATTAGAGATTCAGTATTCATGATCTAAAAAAAGAAATATACTATATTATATTTACAAAATTAAATGTATCAACCTAATATTAATATTTATTTCAATATTTATGAACTTACACATCGTGTGAACCATTCTAAAATATCTTTATTAAACACTTTCATTATATATTTCTCATTTCGTGTTTAGCCTCTCATTCACCACTTTGTTTGTATCCTCAACTCTTCCATAAATGGGTTTGAAATTTCACTATTTAGTATCACATCTCTATGTGCCGGCAATAATTCCATTTCGGTTAGTGTCACATTTGAGGTCCTCCCAACTGATCATCCAATAGTAGAAAATATATTTGACTTCTCATGTATTTTAGATTGAGTCGATGTGTCGTCAACATGTCCCACTTGATTAAATCTTGTCTCAATATCTTCCATGTATATAGAAAAAAAGGTAAGACACTCCTCTTCTAAATATCCTTCAGCAATAGAGCCTTCGAGTTGAGCTTTATTTCTCACGTATGATTTCAAATGCCCAAGATATCTAGGAAATAAAATAAAAAAACATAATTATGCATTTAATTAAGTGAAAAAAATTCTTTACTTAATTGAGAAACATATAAATAAAGTACCTCTGAATTGGATACATCCATCGATAATGAACGGGGCCTCTTAATTTAGCTTCCTCAACCAAATGCAGAGTTAAATGCATCATGATATTAAAAAAAGACAGAGGAAAGATCATCTCCATTTCAAAAAGTGTGAATACAAACTTCTCCTAAAGGTTGTCATGCTAAAATGGATATAGAGATTTCTCACATATTTTTCTGAAAATGTTCTGAATTAGAGTACAACAACAGTAACTTTTTCAGGTAATAATGTACACAATGCCAATGGTAGTAACTATTGTAACAAAATATGTGAATCGTGACTTTTCAATCCATGTAAATTATGATTCTTCAAGTCAACATACCTTGAGATGTTACTTGAATACCCATCAGATACCTTAACATGCTTCAAAATTGAAAGGAATTTATCTTTATCCTTATTTTTCATTGCAAAAATTGCTGGATAATACTTTTCATTCGCATCTTTCCATAGATCACGTTTTATGTTTATTACTTGTAAGTCTTTCTAAGCATTGAGATGATCCTTCAACATTCGATGATAATTAAGTAATGTGAAAATCAAATTTTCATAGACATTCTTCTAAATATGCATCACATCAAGATTATGCCGCAACAAATTAAATTCCCAATACGGAAGTTTTAAGAATGTACTTTTTTTCTTCCATTGTTGTGTTCCGATATCTCATGATGATTCACTTCGAACCCGTTTCCTGCTATCATTCAAATGAAGAACCTTCCCAAATTTTGTTTCAAAATTCCAAGTTGTGTTAATATTTAAAAATAGTTAACAACTTTGGAGGTGGTCTATGATCAATGAAACCATTAATTTTTGATATGTTCAGCCGAAATCTATGCCATACATCGAGAAATATTTGATGGCACAGGAAGTGCCATTTTTTACTATGAGGCAGCCTTTTGGGCTCAAATTCAAAGTTAAAAATAGGACAATCCATTTGGGCTCAAAATCATAACGTTGATATCACTAAGGTAGGGGCTTAATAAATCGTACAATAATTTAATAGATGTTAGGAATATGAAATGGAAACAAACTATTACCTTAAACATGACTCACTAATTTAGAAAATACATGGGTAACCAAGATGTAGAACATGCGAGGAATCATTAAGTGAAAGGATTCATGGTTTGGGTAGATGAATATGAGTCTTATAAGTAAGGTATTTTTTTTTCAGAATCAAAGGAAACATGAAATTCCAAAGATAAATGAAATCATGTATATTAAATTTCCTAAAATAGATCCTGAAATAACATTGAAAGGTATTGATGACAATATACCTTTTCAATTTCTATTTAATTTTTTTTCAATTATAGAAATTTAGAAAAACCTATTAAATTCATAGTCTTATATAATTAATATAAAATATTCAATCCCCAAAAAATATACAATATGCGTAGTATTAAATATTATGTATATTAATAATTTTTTCTTACTTTGTATGTTATTGGTGGCCTCGAATTAGGATTCAAAGAGTTTGGTATAGTCCGGGGTTTATAATTTTAGAACAAGTGGGGTATCATTGTGAAGTGTTGTGGGTAGCAACATATTGTGACCCTCTATGTGATTAAGTTTTTCAGATCTGGGGTGGATCATAGAACATCATTGGTGATCCACTATAGTCTATAAGGGGGTCCACTTTCTCCAACCACCACTTTCATACATATGCATTTTTTATATTTTACTTTGGATTTTTAAAAATACATTTCCTTTTCAACTTAGATGACTAGTAAATAATAGAGGTGATTCATTTTCTCATGTTTCTTTTCACCCATTATTTATATTTCTAAAATCTTGTTCAATGTCATATTGATGATTCATTAATTTATTTGGACTCCTAGATGTTAGTCTAACCCCATTAAAACCTCAATCATTATTATCTTTTTTTTAATGTAATATCACTCCAAATCTCTAACTTTGGTATTTTGATAGGTTTTGAAATATCTATTGATTGAGTATAAATAAAATGAAAATATTTTACGAGTTAACTTATAATGATAATAAGTAGGTGATAGTTAAAATTGTTTTCTCCATTCATTATTTGTTTTCAGTTTTTTGTGGTATATAAATGTTGGTAGTTGAGTTAGGAGACCTAAATGTGGACTAAAAGGGTTTTTAATTGTGTGATAAATTATATAGAGACTATTATGATGGAAATATACATTCCATACTAGGTGGGATTATTTTAAGATCATTATACGATCACATTTCCTTGTGAATTATATTCTAGTTTGTGTGGTGGACTCTAAATGGGTGTATGATCATGAGATAAAATGTGAGGGACATTGGATGGTAAATTTTATTTTTGTTAAAAAATTACTCGGTTTATAATAAATGAGTTATTATTTTATGGTCGGCTCACCTTGTTGGTTGAGAGTGAAAGAGTAGATAATACTTAGACCTTTAAAAATGGTTTTACCTTAAAAGTGATTTGTAATATTGGCTTGAGGTAAATTATGTGATGCCTCTTGAGGCACAACAAAACCAAGAAAAGTGAACTAATGGGTTTACAACTTATAAATGGTTCACTTAATGAGATTATGGTGTATAAATAATATGAATAAGTCTTAAGGGATATGAAATAACCTTATAGGTGTGTGAATATATGGTAATATATTAGGTGTGGTCCTTTGTGATCCGATAAGATGAGCTATATAGGGTAAGGTGATTAGTTAACCATTTAGAATTAGCATACTTGAGAGTTGGTATGTGAAATGATGTGCTATGAAAAAGGACTTGGAAACATTTTAGAGGTGATTATTATGGATAGTTAATTGGGTCTTGGATGATAAAGATTTTAGAAACATATATTGATATACATTAGATTCATGGGACATTCTATATGATAGTTAAGTTGGGTGGAGTGATGTTATGTGATTATTTATTGTTTATCCTGATAATGATGTGATATAATGTGTATTTATGATTATTATCCCCAAGGGATGATAAAAAAATATGGGGAGGGGGACATATGTAATGACACCCAATGACATTGACTCGTCCCAATTATTCATATGCTAAGAATGAAAATATCGTCAAAGGCCTTATATGATTTATATTATTCCCGATGATTATTCAGATACTATAAAGATATCATGTGTTCTATGATTTCCCATGGTGAGGTTCATTATTGAGGGAATCACTATGTTACCCCCAACTATAATTCAAATTCTCTCCTCATAGGAACTTGATTTGTCTTTCCCCACCCATGAATCAACAAAACCTTTTGTTTTATTCTGATTTCAAGGGGCTACTATGTGTGTTGTGAGACCAATTTTTGTGTATTATGTCACAATCTACCCCTATTGGAACCCCTCCTAGATTGAGAGTAAAGGAATGTGTTAGTCCTGATGCCCACTTCTAATAGGGAACAAGGTAGAAACAATAATCAAGGGTGTAAACCACACCTATGGTAGGTATTAACATAATATATCCTAGGAGTATAAGATAAGAAACCAAAAATATTCTCCATATAATATAAATAAATCAATTTCATGATGTTTTTTATTCCATACATAAATGAACATCAATAAATGAAATACCATGAAACAGCTTCTATGAAAATGACTCTTCAAACACCAACAAGATCCATGTCCTGTTCTAATAACACCCAACCCAATCACTAACACCCTGTTCCAAACCTATAAAAATAGGATATATATATATATAGTAGGTAATGATACAGGTAGATTCATTAGGATCCTACCCAAAACCTCACATGAAAAATGATGAATAATCAAAATAATATCTTAGAAAATAAACAAAGAAAAAAACACAATACCAATAGGGGAGGTGATAAGCACTGAAGGGTGGTGAGGTGCGCTGAGGGGCAGCGAGCATGGGTCAAGACCGGCGAGGCACGCTGAGGGGCGCTGAGGTGCACTGAGGGTTGGCGAGGTGCACTAAGGGGCGGTGATCACAAGTCAAGACCGGAGAGGCGTGATTGTTGAGTCAAAAGTCTTCTTTTGACTTTTATATCTTGTTCTGAAAATCACAAATGTTGTTTACCATGTTGATCGTACTAACCATGCATATCGTACTAACCATGTTGGTCGTACTGATCATGCTGATCGTACTGATCATACTAATTGTACTGACCATGCTGATCGTACTGACCATGCTGATCGTACTGACCATGCTGATCGTACTGATCATGCTGATCATACTGACCATACTGATCGTATAGACTATAATATTCATACTGACTCTATCAATAGTATCACACTAACTCTGTCAATTGTGCTCACTTTTGTGTATCTTACTTTGTATCATATCAATACATTACATTTAATAATACTTATAATACTCATACATTCATTACTTGCTTGTTTGGGTACTTAGTCAAAAACAACTATTTCATATAAATCGTACTCTTGTTTATCATCTTCATATATCTTCTATTTTAACCAATATGATGTTGTTGTGTTAGTTACAAACTAAACAAAATGATGTTGTGCTTTCTGTTTCAATATGACCGTTATAATGCTAGGTGTCTAAGTCCCTCTGAGTTTTTTGTAGAACTATGACCGTTAGAGGAAATGTGACCGTTGGAACCTGAGGCCTATAAATAGGAGGTCATTTGAAGCCGAGAAAGAATAAATTTGATACATTTCTTCTATCAAGTTCTAGAGAGAGATTTTGTGACTTATCTCATGCCTTGTGCTTTGTGCGACCAGTCCTTGTATTGAGGGCTTTCAAGTGAATGAAAGATAGAGGTGCCGATTACCTAAAAAATTGAGGGCTTCCAGGGATAGGCAGACAGATGAACCGATCATCGTATCAAGGGCTGATGATCATAGGCCGACAGATGAACCGATCATCGTATCGAGGGCTATCGGGGATAGATAGACAGACGTTCTGATCATCATATCGAGGGCTTACCAAGGTGGTGGTAAGACAGCTCTCTTATCCTAGGTGAAAGGATAACCCTTCTATTTTGGTCAAAAGAATTGTAACACTTTTACATTTCCACTGATTTTTGTATTAGAAAGGAATTTGTATTATTTTCTTTCTTCATTACACTTTCAATTGAAATTGTTTCAATTACAATTATTCTATTACATTTTTTATTAATATATTCTATATTCTTTATGGTATAATCCCTCACTTTTGTTACTCTGATTATTGTATTCATCTTGAATACAATTACTTTACTTTTCTAATAGTATTACATTACATCATACCTTTATATTCAATACAATTGTGGTTGTTTGAATTTAATTAGTTTGAGATTTTTTAAAATAATCTCCAACTGTTTAAACACAATGTTTTTAAACCTAAAATTCACCCCCCTCTTGTATTGTTCCATCTAATATACATCTACATCTATATATTCGATCCAACAATTGGTATAAGAGGTGGTTTCCACTAATTTGTATTACTTGCTCTATTTCTTTCAAACTTTCATTTAAATTATTTACTACACTAACGTGTGGAGTGGAAAAGATTTTGTTTCATTAGATGGCAGGAATGAATATTGGGTCGATTGAAAATCTAAATCCTTCTAGACCAACAATATTTGATGGGAATGATTATGAGTATTGGAGAGATCGTATGAATAAATTCGTGATCAATACTGGTGTAGACAATTTTATTATTCTTACCAGAGGTTACAAAATTTCTGACAAAGAAGTCAGTACTTTCACTAACCAAGAGAAGCAAGAATATCAACTGAATTACAAGGTACACAATACTTTATTATGTTTTATGACCAGGAATATATATAGACAGATATCTTCTTGTGAAGGAGCCAACTGTATTTAGAAGAAATTAGAAGTCACACATTTTGGTACATCCAAGGTTATAGAAACAAGAAGAGCAATGCTTCGAGTAGAGTATCATGGATTAATTTTTCCTTATAGAGAGCCAGTAAGTAAAGTGCAACAAAGATTTATGACAATTGTCAATAGTTTACAATCTGTGGGAGAAAAATTTCTTGATGATGAATCTCTTGTTGATAAGATTATTGATATAATTCCAAATAAATGGGAGTCAAAAAGGACAACTATTGATGAAAATAGAAAAGTTTCCCAGATTACTCTTCATGAACTATTTGGAACTCTTTTACAGCATGAGAAAAGAATGAATAGAGATGCTGATTTCAATAAGAATAAAAATGGGAATGGAAGTGTAGCCTTTACATCTAAAGCTAAAACACCTGAAAGGATAACTAGATCCAATGCCAAGAAAGTTGTTATATCAGAATCAAGTGATAGTAATCATTCAAATAATGATTTATCCAATATTTCTCGAAGAATGAACAAGATTGTGGGAAATAAAGACTTCCAATATAGATTCAAAAAGAAATATAGGAATGATAAGAAAGATTCAGAGGTAACATGTTATGAATGTAAGAAAGTGGGACACATAAGGCCTGATTTTCCATTACTGAAGAGAAAAGACAGAAAGGAGAAACATTCTGAAAGAAATAAGAAAAAGTATTATAAGACAAATAATGTCTTGAAGGAAAATGATACTTGGAGTGCAAGTGGTAGCGATTTTTCAGATAATTCTTCACAATATGAGTCCTCAGGACAGAGAAATATTGGACTTATAGCCATATTACCAATTGAAGATCATTGTCTTATGGCTAAGGTATAAAATTCTGAAGATATTACAAATTTCTCTTTAAATGAAAATTATACTGATAATAAATATTATGAATCTTCAAATGATGATTCTTCATCATCAGAAGATGATACTTTACCTTCTTTTGAAGAAGTGTCTAGATTTGCTAAATTACTTGAAAATGAAAACTCCAAACTTAAGAAAAATCTTGATAAAGAAAATTCTAGAATTTTAGTGTTAACTAAAGAAGTATCATATCTTTCTAATGATCTTGATATGAAAACATCCGATTTTGAAAGTATTTTAAAAAACCTTGAGAAATTCAAATCTGATAAGGATAAACATTCTAAGGATCTAGAAAACATAATTTCTAAGAATTGTGTTTTAGAGCCTAACTCTAGTTCAAAATCAAATGTTTTGGAGAATAAAAATTTAGTTTTAAAACTAAAGTCAGAAATCTCTTCTTTGATTTTTTTTATCAAACTTTACTTATGTAAAGGAGAACTTTGACAAAATGTATTCCCAAATCCGTCCTTTGAGAAATCAATCTGGACTTGGTTATACTAATTCCAAACTGGTTTTCAGTAATAACTATTTTGTTCCACAAAATGCCCCTTTTTGTTCTAAGTGTCAATGTGGAGGACACTGGAAAAGAGATTGTTCTCTTAATAGAACATAGTCTTTAGGTTTTCATAAAGCTCATTTTTCAAAACAAATGTGGATTCATAAAATTCTGTTATCTAACCATTCTGGATCCAACCAAGTTTAGATTCCAAAAGGCTAATTGTTTCTTTTTCAGGAAAATGAGAAGTGTACCAACAAGAATATTTGGTACATGGATAGTGGTTTTTCTTGACACATGACCGGAAACAAAGATTTATTTGAAAATATCATCAAAACAAAAGGAGGAAAGGTTACCTTTGGAGATAATGCTCAAGGAAAGATTGTTGTTATAGGTAATATTGTTTTTCTTTGAAAAGTTATTATCTCAAATGTTTTGTTTGTTAAAGGTCTTAGGCACCATCTCATCAGTATAAGTCAATTATGTGATGAAGGTTACCTTGTGAATTTTAGAAATAACAAATGTTTAGTTCACAATTCCAAGGATGAGTTCATTCTATCTACCCATAGGAAATAGAATGTATACACTATTAACTTAGAAGGCCTTAGGAGCCAAAATTTACCCTTCTTAAGTGCAATATAATACCAATCATGGGTATGGAATAGAAGACTAGGACACTACAACCCAAGAAACCTTTGTAAACTCTCAAAGAAAAGACTTGTAAAGGGACTAACGGTTCTTAGATATGATTCTTCAAAAGTATTTGATCCTTGTCAATTTGGCAAGCAACATAAAACTAGCTTTAAGTCAATTAATTAAGTTTCAACATCTAATGAATTACATCTAGTGCATATTGATCTTTTTGGTCCTTCACAAACTGGAAGCATTGGAGGAAAATACTATGTATTTGTTTTAGTTGATGAATTTACTAGATTCACATGGGTCTATTTTTTAACAAAGAAATCCGATGCCTTTTCCTATTTCAAAACTTTTAGAGCCTGAGTTAAAAATGATAAAAACCTACCATTGATAACTATTCATAGTGATCATGGTGGAGAATTTCAAAATTCTGAATTTGAAACTTTTTGTAGTAAGAAATGTATTACTCACAATCTCTCATCTCTAAGAACTCCTTAGAAAAATGGTGTTGTTGGAAGAAGAAATATTATTCTTCAGGAAATGACAAGAACCATGTTGAGTGAATACTCAATTGCTAAGAATTTTTGGGCTGAAGCCGTTAGTACTGCTTGCTATACTATAAATTGTGTTTTAACCATATATTTTATTAATAAAACACCTTATGAGTTATGGACTGGCCAAAAGCCTAAAGTTTCATACTTCAAAATTTTTGGATGTAAAGTATTCATTCTAAATACTAAAGATAATCTTCACAAATTCGCACCAAAATCTAATGATAGAATATTTCTAGGATACTCTACAACTTCTAAGGCTTGTAGAGTTTTCAATAAAAACACTTGCACTGTTGAGGAAATAGTACATGTAAAATTTGATGAAACTGATCCTTTTGGTTTTAAATTATCCCAACCTACATCCTTGGATGCGTTTTCAAAAACTAATTATCAACCTTTGTTAGAAGATCTTTCTGATAAGGAAAATGTTCAAGAAGATACTTCTGAAACTTTTACCCCAGAATATTTTCTTCCATATGTTGATGAACAGGTTTTACAAAACCCAAATCAATTTTTTCTTAGGAATTATCCCATTGATAACATCATTAGTGATGTAAATCAACCTGTAAAGACCAGAAATTCCTTAAGAAATGAAATAGAACATCTTTATTTTCTTTCTCAATCAGAATCTAAAAGTCCTAGTGAGGCCTTAGGTGATAATGATTGGATTAAAGCAATGCAAGATGAACTAATTGAATTTGAAAGGAATCAAGTTTGGACTTTAGTTGAAATACCTAAAGAAACAACTGTAATTGGAGTAAAATGGGTTTTCAGAAACAAATGTGATGAAAATGGAATCATTGTACGAAATAAAGCAAGACTTGTTGCTAAGGGATATAATCAACAAGAGGGAATAGACTATGAAGAAACATATTCTCTGGTAGCTATACTTGAATCTATTCGTATTCTATTAGCCTTTGTAGCATACTTTAATTTCAAATTATTTCAAATGGATGTTAAATGTGCTTTTCTAAATGGTTTTGTTCAAGAAGAAGTTTTTATTGAACAACCTCCTAGTTTTCTAGACCCAAAACATCCTAATCATATTTTTAAACTTACCAAAGCCCTATATGGTCTTAAACAAGCCCCTAGAGCATGGTATGATAGACTTACAAGATTTCTTTTACAAAAAAATTATGCAAAAGGTACAGCGGATCCAACCCTTTTTATAAAAATGGAAAATAAAAATGTTTTGATTGATCAAATTTATGTTGATGACATCGTATTTGGATCAACTCAGCAATCTTTAACTGATTCTTTTGCTAATTTAATGAAATCTGACTTTGAAATGAGTATGATGGGTGAATTAAAATTATTTTTAGGTTTTCAAATTTCTCAAAAACTAGAAGGAAGATATATATCTCAACATAAGTATATTAATGATTTGCTCAAAAAGTATGGATACGATAATACTAAAAGTCTTAGTACTCCAATTGGTACCTCAAATAAACTTGATCTTGATGAAACTGGGAAACCAATAGATCAAACAATATTTAGAGGTATGATAGGGAGTTTTGTATACTTGACAGCTAGTCGACCAGACTTAATGTTTCATGTATGCGTATGTGCAAGATACCAATCTAATCCAAAAGAGTCACATTTAAAAGTTGTAAAGAGAATATTTCGGTATCTAAAAGGAACTATGGATTTAGGACTTTTTTATTTTTCTGGAAATGATTTTGTTCTAAAAAGTTTTTAAAATGCTGACTTTGGTGGTTGTAGAATGGATAGAAAAAGTACATCTAGAACATGTCACTGCTTAAGAGATTCTCTGGTTTCTTGGTCCTGCAAGAAACAAAACTCGGTAGCACTTTCCACTGCTGAAGCTCAATATGTAGCAGCTGGAAGTTGTTGTGCTTAAGTGTTGTGGATGCAACACACACTCACTAACAATGGATTGAGTTTTTCCAAAACCCAACTTCTATGTGATAATACTAGTTCCATAGCTCTTAGTAAAAACCTAGCACATCACTCTCGTGCAAAACACATAGATATTAGGCACCACTTTCTTAGGGATCACACACACAAAGGAGATATTATTTTACAATTCATCGGAATGCAAGAACAACTTGATGATATTTTTAAAAAACCATTACATTCCGATATATTTGAGTTTATAAAACAGAATCTATGAATGATTACATTAAAATAATCATTCATATCTATTTCATGTTTTACATTTCCCCTTATATTAAACAACTCCTCTTAGAAAGGGGGAGAACATTTCTTACTGTGTTTCTTTTTATCTTATCATTTTTAATTATTGTTTTCTCCTGGTATATGTTTTTGTATTAATTGTTTTATCATATTATTTATCTATCTGTTTATCGTATTGACAGTTTTATCACATTATTTATCTATCTATTTATCTTATTGAAAGTTTTATCATATAATTTACCTATCTGCTTATCGTATCATCTGATCATGGTAAAGAATTTATTTTCCATCAGCTCGACCGATCATGGTAATGAATTTATTTTCCATCGGCTCATCCAATCATGGTAATGAATTTATTTTCCATCGGCTCATCCGATCATGGTAATGAATTTCTTTTCCATCGGATCGTCCGATCATGGTAATGAATTTCTTTTTCATCGGTATGATCGTTCATGGTAACAAGTTTGTTTCCCATCGGCATTTTAGTTCATGGTAATGACTTTGTTTTCCATCAGCATGATGATTAATGCTATTCTTTTTCTTCGTATTCTTGTGTTTTTTCATTCACTATTAATACTATCTAAACCAACAATTACCTTACGATCTCTGGCAGGTACATACATTTCATTTTTTTTAAAAAAAATATTCTTTTTAATCTTAACCGTTGATTTCTTTTCTTCTAATATCAACCGTAGAAGACCAACAGTCACCCTTTTTCCACCTATAAATAGACTCCCCCCTCCCCCAATCCCATGCCGATTTTTTAAGATTTTTGGCGAAGCTCTGCTCCACCGATTTAAGTCATCGTATGATATTTCATCAAGTTTCAACTATATGTCTCAGTCCTCTGCTAATACTCCCACCGAAATTTCTTCAAAGATCTTTTCAGAGAAAGATTTTTTCAGAGAAAAGTTAGTTTATCGGGACTTTTTAGATTCATATGATTCTTCAATCAAAAGAATCATTTTGTTTCAAGGCTGGGAGCATTTGTGTGTTGAAAAATCAGTATCCCAAGATCCAGTTCTTATTGATGAAGTCAGTCATTTTTACAAAACTGTATCGTTTGATAAGAACATGACTATCAAATTTACTATGTACGATAGAAAGATTTCTATGTATGTGAACCAAGCAGCTCATTTTCTAAATGTTCAGATAGAAGGTGATTCTTTCTATCCATATCATAAACTACCGGAGGAAGTTGGTATGTTTAATAAAGAAAGTGCCGATAATTCCTTGTTTATTATAAATGAATAAAAGAGGAAAGTAGCTCACCTTTCTCCGGAAAATAGATTTGTGGCACTTTGGATGCAAGGTTTTCTTATCCCAAGGAAAAGGGATAGAGTGACTTTGAAGGTTTCTGATATCTTTATGTTGATATATCTTGTCAATATGAGAAAAGTAAATCTTATGGGATATATCTTTAAAACAATTAAGAATGTCAAGTCAGGAGCAATCAAATCTCATATGATTATGTATCCAGCTATCCTTAAAAACTTTATTCTCAAGAGTATGAAGTTTTGTAATATTCCTTTGAAAGGAAATCTGATATATTTGAATCCATCCTGGATTAGTAAGAGTACATTGAAGAAGTTGAATGTTTGTTTTGACCCAAATTCAAAAAAAAATTGTAAAATATTTGGAAGATGAATCGGCTCAGAATCAATCGACACCTATGCCAGTCAAAGACAATCCTTCTTTTGGTACTCCTCAAAAGTAATATCTGCCAACCAGTTCAAAGCCAAAGAAGAAACCAAAGTACAGTAAGGAGGTTGTGTCCAAATGGAGAAAAGATAAGGAACAAAGAAAGGAAGGTGATCCAAAGTTTGTACTTGACCCAGCTGAATCCTTTGCTGAGAGAATAAGGGTAGAGGAAACCCTTCAAGCTTAAATGAAAAAGAAGACTGTTTTGAAAAGAAAGGCTCAAGACTTTGATATCTCTAAAGTATTGAAAATGGTTGAGGATGCTAGTGCTCAACTAACGGAAGAAATACATTAAGAACCTATCGTACAAAGTCTTCCAGAAAAAGAAAAAGGGAAACAGTTTTTGGAAGAGATAGAAGAAGTTGAAGAATAGGAAGGATATTTTCTTTTAGAATTCCTTCAAAGTTCGAAAAAGAGTAGAGAAGAATCTTACCAAAATCAGAGTGAAGGTATTCAATAAGTTCCTCATGGAGATCAAACACCGGTTGAATCTTTTGGAACTCTGGATAAAATAACTTCTCAAGAAAAGCAAGGTGGTCAATCTTCTCATACGGAAAAAGTTATTGTTATCAGTGGTAAAGTGTTGGAAGAAAGAAAAGAGAAAGAAAAAGGAAAAGGAAAACAACCAATTATAGACTCAAGCCGATCAAATGAACTGCATTCATACGAGGAAGATACTGAATCAGAACAAACAATATCTCTCAAGAGTAGTGATTAAATTGTTCATTTTTTAAGGAGGGTTGAAAAGACCATCCCTTACTTTCCCAGGCTTGAGGGAAAAATTGATTTAATCACTGACAATCAGAAAAAGAAATTTGGTTCTGTAAGAGAATTAAGAAAGAAATTTTTGTCAGTTGAAGTTGATTTAAAAGTTCTATCTGAAACTTCAGCTGCTCATAAGAAGGATTTCAACAGTATGGCCAAGTGGTCATATAAAATAGAAAGCTCAGTGAATGACCCTGAGAAAGAAATTGAAGATATAAGGAGGTTGTGAAATGATCTTGTGGTTGCTTTCAATAAAATTGACAAAGAAACTATTGAAAGACTGAATCAGGTAACTCATGGAGCCAATATTCCTTCATTGAAAGAGTTTCAAGAAAGAATTATTTCCTTTCAGTCTGAATTCTCGAAGGTTTCATCTTTCAAAGATGAAATAGTTTTGTTGAAGAAACAAAATTCTGTGTTGTCCAAAGACAACAAGAATTTGAAAAACAGAATTGATACTCTTGAATAATTAATCAGAGTCCAGGAGGAGACCATTAAGAATCAAGATCATCTTTTTTCCGACCAACCGGAGCTACTCAGATCTCAGGGTGATTCAATTTCTGAAGACAAGAAAGATATCAAAAAGATGAAATTTGTTCTTCATGAGCTGATAAAGAAGGAAAAGGAAAGAGAAAACAAAAGACTATTGTATTTGTTTTTCTTTTCTTATGAACCTATCTTTGTTTTGTAATGAAATTTATGATACTATTTCTTTTGTCCTACAATTATTTTATCTAACGCTTTCAGGAAACTCAAGGTTACCCCATTCTTTTTGTAAATCACAAAGGGGGAGAATGTTTTATAAAGGGGGAGAGTTTTTTACAAAGGGAGAATGTTTTAATCAAATACTTTGAAACCAAAGAAAATCTATCAATACAATCCTTAGGAAAGTATATACCTAAGGGAGAGTTATTTTATTCAAATTCATATTCAGAAGAGCTTCCAATAACTCAGGGGGAGATAAGTTTTTCTTAGTGTATTTACTTTGTGTTTTGTGCTTTGCAAAAAGGGGGAGATTGTTGAGTCAAAAGTCTTCTTTTGACTTTTATATCTTGTTTTGGAAATCACAAATGTCTTTTACCATGATGATCGTACTAACCATGTAGATCGTACTGACCATGCTGGTCGTACTGATCATGCTAGTCGTACTAATCATAATGATCGTACTGACCATGCTGATTGTACTGACCATGCTGATCGTACTGATCATGTTGATCGTACTGACCATACCGATCGTACGGACTATAATTTTCGTACTGACTCTGTGAATCGTATCGTACTAACGCTGTCAATTGTACTCAATTTTTTGTATCTTACATTGTATCATATCAATACATTACATTTAGTAATACTTATAATACTCATACTTTCATTACTTGCTTGTTTTGGTACTTAGTCAAAAACACCCGTTTCATATTAATCGTACTCTTGTTTATCATCTTCATATATCTTTTGTTTTAAACAATATGATGTCATTGAGTTAGTAATAAACTAAAAAAACGATGTCGTGCTTTCTGTTTCAATATGACCGTTATAATGCTAGGTGTCCAAGTCCCTCCGAGTTTTTCAGAGAAATATGACTGTTAAAGGAAATGTGACCATTGGAACCTGAGGCCTATAAATAGGAGGTCATTTTAAGCTGAGAAAGAATAAATGTGATACTTTTCTTCTATCAAGTTCTAGAGAGAGACGTTGTGACTTCTCTCATGACTTGTGCTTTGTGCGACCAATCCTTGTATCGAGGGATTTCAAGTGATTGAAATACAAAGGTGTCGATTACCTACAAAATCGAGGGATGTCGGGGATAGGCAGACAGACGAACCGATCATCGTATCGAGGGCTGCTGGGGATAGGAAGATAGACGAACAGATCATCGTATTGAGGGCTGTCGGGGATAGTAAGACAGACATTCTGGTCATCGTATCGAGGGATTACCAATGTGGTGTTAAGACATACCTCTTATCCTAGGTGAAAGGATAACCCTTCTCTTTGGGTCAAAAGAATTATAACACTTTTACATTTCTGCTGCTGTTTGTATTAGAAAAGAATTTGTTTTGTTTCCTTTCTTCATTAGACTTTCAATTGTAATTGTTTCAATTACAATTATTCTATTACATTTTGTATTAATAGATTCTATACGCTTTATGGTAGAATCCCTCACTTGTATTTATCTGATTATTGTATTCATCTTGAATACAATTACTTTAATTTTCTAATAGTATTACATTACTTCATACCTTTATATTCAATAAAATTGTGGTTGTTTGAATTGAATTAGTTTAAGATCTTTTAAACTAATCTCTATGTTTTTAAACACAAAGTTTTTAAACCTACAATTCACCCCCCCCTCTTGTATTGTTCCATCTAATATACATCTACGTCTACATATTTGATCCAATAGCGCTGAGGGGTGGCGAGGTGCGCTGAGGGGTGGCGGGTACGAGTCAAGACCGGCGAGCTAGGTCTTCGGGGGTCGCAGGGGTTGGGGGGAGAAGGTGTGTCTTGCAGAGTTCGGGGGGGGGGGGGCAGTGTCAGCACTGTAAGAAAAACACAGTTTAGCAATATTTTATTAAAAACTTCTGCTAAACCCTTCTTAAAAAAATTAGTGGTGGTTTAGTAAACCACCGCTAAGGCCTATTTTTGTTTTAGTGTGGCTATTTGGAATAGTAATATGACCATTAGAATATTCACCTCACCTATGAAAGTATAAATAAAATTTGGGTATATCATAATTGAAAATATGATATATTTATATTATGGAATAATAAAATAAATGTTTTAAAAAATATAAAATAATTGTTGGTGTTTTTATAAAACATAAATGTCTATTTACAATTTTATAATTAATATAATGATTTAAATGTAATTTCTTTTCATATAATAGATTCATAAATTAATATTTTTTATCATAATTATAATATAATTTAATGATACCATAATTAATTTTTTAAAGTGTCATAAAATCAATTATCATATTAAAATCATTATTTTTTCGAATAAATGATGATTTTAATTTAAAATTAAATTTCTCATATTTATAAAAATATTTTCTTAAAAAGGAGACCATTTTCTAAATATACACATCAAAAAATGGTTAGGGTGGTTTTTTTATTTTTCTAAAATGATTGATTTTTTGTGAATACTGAAATACATTAATTTATGATTTTAAGCATTCTAATTAAATAAATGAATTATTATGTCATGTATGATGTTTTGATTAGGTAAGTAATCATTAGTTAGAACACATATAATCTATTTACTATACTTTTTCACAAGAGTCAACACTATTGATAGTCTTGATCCAAAATAATAAATAAATGAATAGAATAATCAACAAATATCCCTCTACTCTACCTATAAATACCACCCCTTCTCCTCACACCTCCAAAGCCTTGTTGTTGGTCTAAATTCTACCTAATTCATTTCCCAAGCCTCTTCCCAATGTCTAATACCTATTGGTCTCAACAAAATCCCAAATCCAAGTGCTTTAAAGAGGTTCTCAAGGAGGTTCTCAAGGAGATGATATTCAATTGTACATTAAGTACAACTATAAAATGCTTTCAGACATAAAGTATGGTAATTCTTAACCCAATTTCCCTTAGTTAGGATAACTATATACTTTAATTTTTATGTCATGCTAATATTATTTGTGAAATTACTTATGATTAAATTATGTATTATTATGTGGATTTACATTGAATATACATATTACATTCATTTAATTAATTCTCACTTCAATGATATGATATTTAAAAAGAAACTTTCTTTACAATAATCTTTAATGTTTCATTTTTACCAAATTCAAAAATAATGTTTTTTTAACTTATAAGGCGTGAGATAATTTTCCCAATTTCATGAATCCTTTTTTATTTGATATATCCTTTACAGGTTAACAATTTTATTTTCAAATAAAAAATTTTCATTTATGAGTATGCGACATTGTAAAAATGAAAAGTGATTTCAAAATTTAATAAAATTATTTTCTTTAAGAGTGTTTATTTTGTGAAATATTTATATGTTATGCTTATTTTATGTTTCTTCAGCATTTTTTGAGGATGGGGGTTTTCCTGATAAATTGAGGGCAGGTGAGCCCATTATATCTCTTCAGTGCATTGGGTAAAAGAATATAGTTAACTAGTTAGTTTTCTCCTAAGAGATTATGGGAATATACTATGATGGTTATTCCAAGTGTAACCAAGATGTTTAATCCCTATATAATCAAGAGATATACATTATATGTAAGACGGATATGAAAATGATTCCATAACTTACCTTTATGATTTAGGATTTCAATGGTTTTTAATGAAACTTATGATTTCATAAGTTAAGATAAATAGCATATAATTTATGTATAAAAGTTATACTTTATGGAAATTTTTTCATTTATGTATTATTGTTTTCTTTTTTCCTTTTTATGCACATTACTTAGATTTTTTTAATCGTCCCAAATTTTTAAATTCTCTTCATAGGGTTTTTAGATTGGTAAAGGGAGATAAGAATTGAATTTTAAAGTTGTTAAGTTTTGTTATGGAAGGAAATCATTTTTTTTAAGTTTCATATTATAAAAAATGGATGTCAAGTAGAAGTGTCTAATTTTTAATATATGATGTTTTATGTATGAGATTATGACCTAGTTATCTATAACTTTAAACCTAAAAGATATTTTGGAGTGTAAAAAAGTGTATTCTAGTTTATTTTACTATATTATTTAATGTTTAAGGTTGGTTCATTATAGTTAAACATTTTTTCTTAGTTTGGATGGATATTATTGATGCACTGTGGATAATTACTCATGGTTTTCTAATCCACTCACCAAGTTGACTTGTAAGGGTGTCAAGTTCTTATGAATATAATAATGTTAAATAAATTTAAGGAACTCAAGAGAAGATTTTTCAATTCACCAATGCTCACACTTTCCTATAGTGGAGAAGGGATTTTGATCTATAGTGATGTATCAAAGAATAAACTGGGATGTATCCTCATGTAGAATGATATGGTGATAGCATCTGCCTCATTAAAATTGAAAACACAAGAGAAAAATTATTTGAATCGAGATTTGAAGTTAACTATGGTAAATGTTTGCATTAAACATTTGGAGGTATTATCTTAATAGAGAAAGATGTGATATATATTATGATCATAAAAGTTTAGAGTATGTGTTCACTTAAAAAGAGATAAATATGCCTCATATAAGATGGTTGTAGATGATTAAATATTATGACTGATCAATACATTACCACACTATGAATGATGACATAGTGGCAGATGCTGAGAGTCAAAATGGATTATTCTACATTATCTATGATGGGGACCAAAAAAGATCCAATATTTTAGTATTTTCAATGATTTTATCTAGAAATATTCAAGTAAGTGGGGAAATACTATCTTTCTCAAATGATTTCACAATAAACTATCAATGTAAGGATTAAATAGACATATAAGGGTGACGTCGAGATGTAAAAGAAGGTGAGAAATATCCCAGAGTTAAACTTTGATTATTATGGAATGATAAGGTTTAGTAACCATGTATGTGTCCCTTACATACCATATTTGAAGAAGGATTTATTTGATAAATATCATAGTTTGTCATTCTCTATTCATCCTGATATTACTAAGATGTATAGAGATCTGAAAGAGTATTTCTGGTGAGATAGTATGAAAAGATATATAGTAGAATATGTATCTCATTGCTTGGTATTTCAATAATATAAGGATGTAAGAAAACATTATAAAGTTTTTTTACAACCATTACCCCTAACATCATGGAAATCAGAAAATGTCATCATGGATTTTGTCCTCAGAATCCCAAAAACATATAAGGAATATAATTATATTTTGGTTGTAGTCGATCAACATAAAATGTCAGCAAACTTTATTTATATCAAAGAATAAATTTCTCTTGATGAGCTTTATATAATACAATTTTAGGAAGTGTTAATGTTTCATAGAGTTCCATATTCTATAATATTTTATCATCATTTGGGTTTTACCTCAATGTTCTAGCAAACACTTCAACATGCTTTAGATACAGATTTACATTTTATCACTACTTATTATCCTCAAATTGATGGTTAGTCTGAGAGAACCATTTAAACCCCAAAGGATATATTGAGAAATTTTTCTTTGGAAATCAAATTTGGTTAGGTTCAATCCCTTCCTCTAATCATGTTTTCAAAAAACAATAGCTTTTCTTCAAGCATTCAGATGGATTCTTATGAGGACCTCAATCATATGAAATGAAAAACATATTTTTTTTGTATGAAGTTGGAGAAAGAAAACTGTTGTGACTAGAAATATTTGAGGAAATGGTAGAGAAAGTCAGATCCATTTAACAGGACAAAATAGAAGCTCATAGTCGATAAAAAAGTAATGTAGATAGTCATCGGTGAGATTTGGAGTTCAAATTTGGTGAAAAGGTATTTCTATGAGTTTCTCCATGAAAGAATTTTATGATATTTGGAAAGAAGGAAAATCTAAACCTAATAAATATTGTCCACTTTGATATTCTTTACTGGGTAGTAGTAGTATCATATCATTTGAAACTTCCACCAAACCTCTCTCAAGTTCACCAGGTTTTCCATATATATCTCTTAAATAATTTCATATGTAATCCGTCACACATTCTTAACTCAAAAGATATACCATTAGAGAATTATATTTATTTTAAAGAAAAACCAGTATAAATATTATATCTTTGAGATAAATTTTTATATAAAAATATTACTCACCATATTAAAATTATCTAGAGAAATCATAAATTTGAAGAAGTTACTTGGGAACTTGAAAATGTAATGATATAAATATATCCTCATTTTTTATAACATAATAATGTAATTTATATGGAAAATTTATTTTTAAGGGGGTAGAATGTAACAACATAAAATTTGATGAAATATTTTGTTTCAAATAAATTTAATTTCATTAATAACTTGTGTTAGACACAATAAAGAGTTTAAATAAAGAATGATATATATATAAGTATCACATAGAAATTGAATTATTGGGTATTAATATGACTAAAAAACTTATGAAAACTTATGTTTTTCACATGTATAAAATTTAATCATTTGTTATCAATTAAATAGAAATGAAAATAATAAATCAATTTAAAATTAAGGAAATTTTTTTCTGAAAAAACTATTTTATGGATGCATTGTGTTTTTATCTTTATAAATTAATTTTATCACTACTACTAAATGATGTTAATGAAATATATATATATATATATATATATATATATATATATTAATTAAAATATTTTAACTTTCATCTTGTATTTTTTCTAGCTGTGAGATAAGAATAAATCCACTGTTATTCTTAAAAAAATTCTAAAAAGAGGTTTTTTTCTTTTTCTGCAATTACCTTAAAGATTATTTCTTGAACTTATAGAAATTGAATCCCAAAAAATGGAATCCATATTTATAATTAGTAGGATCAAATTTAGTAAATAGTTCCCTTTTTTCAATATGAATAGTAATCATAATATATTTTTATTACCTCGGTAAGGGTAAAATATGGTTAAAACATGTGTATAATGCATAAGAATATATCTAACACATTCCTTTATCATAATGGATGATTATATTTTGACCATTTCCATCCTATACTCGAATATGGGGCCAATTGGTTCTATATTTATTTTAAAATTCCCATTATGTTAATTAAGAAAAGAAAACTACAAAATTTCACTCTCTTATATTTAAATATATCATATTTATTCACATAGAGAAAAATACAATTTGTGAATGAATATTAGTGGTTATTTTGTACCTAAAGAATTTATTTTCATATTGGTAATTTATTTATAATTTTTAATAATTGTATAATTACCATAAATGATTATGCAAATATGAAACTATATTTCTTCAATTAGTAGAAAAATAAAATAAATGTTTTTTAAAATATTAAAAGTAATATAATTTAGCCAAATATAGTGTCACATGATTTTTTATGATAAATATTACATATTATGGATTTTTTAAATGATTATATTCAAATTAAAACTTTTTCTTGGTGACTTTTAATTCAAATTAAATGAATGTTTTCAAAATTAACATTAATGGTATTCCATAATAAATAATATTTTATTAAATGATTTAAAAATCTTAAATATCTTATCTTTATCGAAGTTAATTGAATATGGTTGAAAATATCAGCCAAGTTCCTTTTATGAGACATTTTTTCATTTATAGTAACATTCTTAACCATTTAATATTCAAATAGTCATTTCCACGATTGAGGTAAAAAATGATTCACGAAGGGGTTAACCAAAACGTTGAGGTTTAAAATAACACCAAAACTAGTAAATTTTATTAGATGGTGTTATATTGACCCTATAATATTTGTATTCAAATTGAAATCCATTTTTAAGCATTTTTAAATAATATTACTTTATTATATTTTAATATTTTATGAAATTCAAAGTGTGTCCTCTCCCACCCTTATAAAAGGACACCTGTCCTTTATATTCTTTCTAATACCATGATCCATCTAAATCAACCCAACCCCATAAAATTCCCTTCTAATCTTACCTAGAGACATTATAGACATGATGGTATCCCAAAAATACCAACCCTAGGGTCCTTAAGAGGATGTCTAATGGTGTTACTTCAAAGAAGACGTGGTTTGAACACATAGGAAGAAAGAAGAGACTTTAGGTAAGGAATTTCATCTCAAATTTCACTTCTTTGGGACAAATGATTATATTGTGAATATATATTATTTTATGAGGAGTATTGATTATCCCTTTAAAATATTATATCATAAAACTTCTTCTGTTCATGATATTTAAAGACTCGTAAAGTTTTTCTTTCATGGTGATTAGGATTCAAATGTTACCAAAGTGGTAATGGATTTTTGCCTCAATCCCATTTTATTTGAGATTTAACTTCTTTATTTTCCATTGAACAAATTATATATTCATTATATGATAAATACCTTTCATTTTTATTCACATTTGGTTTTTTTCTTTAGAATACAAGTTTTCCTTTCATTTTCATCACTTTAAGTACTCAAGAGAAAGAAAGAATATTTTTTAGGAAAATAGACTATTTTATTATTCTGTAAGATCCCAATTTTTCAATAATTTCTCTATCATAGTTTTTCAATAACTCTTCTTTCAGTTTCCTTTTCATCATGGATTTATGTCAATTGAATAAACGCGGACTTGGTTAGTGATGAAACATAAGTAAAGTGGATAGGATCCAAATGGGAAGCCTTTATTTAGGGAAATGACTTAAAGATTAGGGATGTACGATTTTTTTAATTAATGGAGTTTGGGTATAAATATGATAAGTTTTTCGTAGTTTCATAGTAAGTTTAGATTATTTAAAGGTGTTTTGGGGTTTTTTTAAGGAAAAATGGGATGAAACCCCATCAATAGAACATTTGCATGCCATGTAAATGGATTAAACGTCATGTAGTTGTTTGAGTGTTTTAATAAAAAAATCAGATACGATGGGTTTTTCTACATATCCAATTAAAAATATTTATAAGATGTTTAACTACATTAAACATCATCTGATTCCCTAACCTTCTATATTAAAGTATGTTGTGTGGTTTAATTTCAATTTATTCCACTACATCTTTATCATCTCAACCCTAGGTTATCCTCCAAAAATGGGAGTGAAAACCTCCCTTATGGATGTCTTGATAATACCTTTGATCCATGGTAAGCGGTTTTGGTCCTCTTTTTCCTTCTCTCCATTTTTTTACAACCTTTGCTGTGAAATCCAAATACCTTATGCATTTTTTGTTTTGATCTTGTTTATTTTTAATCTAGGTTTCTCTTAATGATCATCCACACCTACCTTTTGAGTCATTTTTCATTGTAAGCATTATTGGATGGTCAGTTAAAGGTAGGGGGTCTAAATCTTTATCCTATGGTTTGATAATTTCCAATTTTATGAAATATTGTGATTTTTCCAATATAGAAAGCACCCAAATCAATTGATAATGAATGGTATTATTCATTTAATTTATTTAGTTTCAATTATCTTTAGACATGGATTTTGATTTCTCGTGGAGTGAGAGAACCATGAATATAATTGAATTAACTAATGGATTAAAGGGTGTTTTTATTAACATGAGACCTTAGGTGATTTTTTGATATATAATACCTAATTTGTGGCTTATATCTTATAGATATGATTATTAATCAATAGTGATTTAATTGAAAGTTTTATAAGAAATATTAATGGTAATTCTTATAATTAACCATTATGATTTATGATGTGATTTTGTGATATCCATGTTGTGTGATGGGACTTGTGTTCCAGTATGAAATGCTTATATATCTATCTCAACCGTGGAGTATGCACACTTATATGTTCTAATGCTAATATTGAGTGGGCTCGACCTAGTCACATTCTATATTGCCTATAGAGAGTGGGTTTTCCCAGTCCCATGATGTAATGCTTATAGGAATTTAACTTATACACTATAATGATTATAGTTCTTTAACCTAGTTTATTATGACTCTACCATGGTTATATGGTGGTGGTTGACATAGTTTTAAGACAGACTCAGAGATATTCTAGCATGGTGCTGAAGAAGGTTATTTTACCTTGGTTTTAAGGTTTTGTTTGGTATGGTTGTGATACTTTATTAGAGAAGTTAATAGGATAAAATTTTATGTTTTAATTTCCTTTTCCTAGAATTATTGAATTAAATTACTAACTAGATAAAGAACATAATTATATATACTTACTTAAAGAAGTATATTTTTATCCTAAAATCAGTTTCTACCATAATCTCATCTTTCTCTTCAAATGATGAGTATTTAAGATGAATTTTTCATTCCTAAAGCACTAAAATCAATCGATATTGGATTATATAATACAAAAAGGATAAAAATATCTTATAGAAAACTTTAATCATTAATAATATCCAAAATGGTTATCAGAAGATAATTCTCAAAATCAACATACCATCATTTGGAGAAATACAACAATAACCTCCAAAACCTCAACAATAACACCCAAAGATCAAATTAGATCAATCAATAAGTAACTAACCTTAAAAATTTTCATAACACTCCCAACTAAAATTGAAACTAAATGATTAGAATGATTTTATCACATATTCTTACAAGATAAATTTAACATTTGTCTCTAAATAAAATCAATCACTCTTAATGTATCATACATAAAATGTATATGACCTAATCATATAATCTCTAAGATATTATAATCATTTCCATGAATAAATTGAATCACCAAAAAGACACATTAAAATTATATATTCTTTTAAAATATAATTTAACCTTTATTCCTCAGATAAAATCTCATAATGTTATATTTTACTTAATCATATATTGTTCTCAAAATACTAAACTTCCTTCAAAATATCATTAATCACAAAATCACTTTTCAATCACAATGTTATATCTATGATAAAACATATTTTACAAAAATAAACATAATAATTATTTGTAATATTATTTTAAAAAAAATGTTACACTAACCAAGACATCACATAGTCAATTGGTAGTCATTACACCCTTTTTTCCCTTCAATTCTAATTTCAAGACCCACAACATTTCCAGATGTGACTGGTTGTCTTTTTTACCAAAAAAATTATTAATATAAATCATAAAATGTTCCCATAAATAAATTTAACAAACTTAAAAATAACATTAATAATCAATGATCATATAAACCCTGAATGTTAACACTACACGTAAACTTATTAAAAGTGATTTATTCCTCAAATAACACATCATGTTGAACCTAAGGGTTATATATACATTATCCCAATACAATGTCCCCAAAAATTTCATTAATCACATTAAAATACCTTCACATAAAACCTAAAATGGTTGTCTAATATTTTTCACTTATAATTAACCTTAAACTCATAATCCCATTATGGTATCCAAAACTCTTAAGTTAATCTTACATGAATGCATATATTCTTCTAAAATTAACACAATCCTTAGATGTCTCATGATTCTTATAACCAAAATTTCATTGTTAAATATAATTCTGCATCATAATTATTGAATACCAATAAATAAATGCTTCGACCCTTTCACTATTGATTGTTATAACATAGTTCCTTCCTTAGCCTAGTATTTTTCCTTTAAATTAGGTCATTGACTCAGATAATCATCAGGTTCCCCATATTTAATGTAATAAACAATAAATGGATCTCTAGGATAAAATTTATTTATCTCTATTGAACTCATAAAGTTTACTCATATATTCATTTCTTTGTTTTATTATTTTCCATGAATAGAAAATTTTCATTTTTCATTAAGATATTCTCATGGGTGTCAATTTCCACATTTTTTACATAAAGTAAATTAATCCTTATTACCTCTATGGTCTCTACCACCTGATATTTTATCGTACACAATCCTTCTCTTCTTTTGGTGATTCATAGATTGGGTCAAGATATAATTTGTTAATCATATATCATGATAGTTGATTAGGAAAAATCACAATATCCTTCTCTCTAGTTATCTTCCAATTTGGTTGCTCATAATCACTGCATTGTCCATCACATTAAGTTTTAACATGAATCATCTGGGTTCCATCCATTGACTAAAATAAAAAAAACGTAGTATGAGAAACAATAATCATAGTTGGAAACCACATAATAAAATATAAGATGTCTAAATTCGGACACCTTCTTTTCAATTTAGTACACATTATGTTTGAACTATTCTATTCATTGTCACCATCTGTTCAATTACTTCATAATGGTTCATAAATAAAATTTGAATTAACCCAATCATATTCCCATGGAGTTTCAAAACATGTTCATAGTAAGGGCACACTCACTGTGTAACGACATGATGGTTAAGATATACTTGACCAACTTTAATCGGGGTTGTAACTCAAATATTCATCTATACCTAAACCTTGTATTATTATAGTATCTGTATAGGGATGTATTATTAGGAAAACCGCATAATCTATTCCTTAAAAAAATTATGATTTTATCATATTCTTAAACTTATCCCCAAGGTTTTAAACTAAGTTCTATAATACTAATAACCAAATGTTGACTAAACCTATCCTCTGATACCAAATTTAGTGACACAAGATTTTCATAAATAAATATTACTTATTTTGATAAAGATTCAATAAATTTCAAAGATACACTCCCAATGACCTTAAAGGTTTAGTTTATTTGGATATTAGATACTCAATATTTAAATTTCTTGAAAGATATTTAACATCTTCTATAAATATCTTCATATTTAGTACTCTTTATAGACATTCCCTAATTAAAACATTTCTTCATAACCTAGGGAAAGTAAACATAAGAAAGGGTGAGGTTATATTCTTAGTAAGGGTAAACATGGAAGATGTCAATAGATGATCGTATAAAATAATAAGATAAGAATATGGGTATGAGATCTTGATCGTAATTTAAAATTTTCATACCCAGTCAATCAAATACCATAAATATGAGTCACTTAAAAT
Source organism: Viscum album (assembly GCA_963277665.1). Classification (NCBI taxonomy): domain Eukaryota; kingdom Viridiplantae; phylum Streptophyta; class Magnoliopsida; order Santalales; family Viscaceae; genus Viscum; species Viscum album. Next base: position 1,226,195,064 of record OY728138.1, on the reverse strand, counting down.
AGGTTTATCATTTCAAAAGGGAATGAATCATAAGACTAAGAAATCATCATAAATAAATCATGAACCATAAGTTCATGTCATAAAATTATGGCACTACCAAAAGTATAGAAACCATTTCATATATATGGGTTAACTATAGAGACCATAAAATCATAGTGGATTGAGCATCCCTATATGATTCCCATATTATAATGAATCAAGAATCACCACCATCATAAAGGACCCAAGAACACCCTGAGAGGGGAGGGGTGAATTAGGGTGTCAACTTTTTCTTTTTAATGTTGTGGATCTTATTCCCACATTGGTAGGAACTTGTTAAATAAGTCAATCAATTGAAAGAAAGGTGATGAGACACAAATTATACTTGGTTCACCACCAAGGTTTATGTCTAAGGAGAATATGCCGATAGTGTGTCAGCCATACCTAAATCCACCAATCTTCACCAGTTGTGAAGTACAAGAGTTTCGTCATAGTCACTCTGTGATAGGAACACTTCCCTTACAAAAGTCCAAGGATGGATCAATGCTTACATCAAAACACTTTTTTAAAATCCTAATAGCTCAATACTATGAGAGAGGTATAGCTCATCTTATCAACTTGAAAGTCACTTCAATAGATTGGCATTGAAGTGTTTGTCTCTATCCAGAATGAGACACTGCTTGCATCAAAGACCTGAGTAGATGCTCACAGAAATCCCTGACCACTCAACACTGAAACTCAAAACAACCCTTTGAAAAGATCAACCCTTTGTAGATCTCTCTGTCTTGTATATCACAACCCTTCACGGAGCTCACTACCTCACAGAGAAACACCCTTCACGGAGATCACTTCCCCACTGAGAAAACTACTTCGTGAAGCTCACTGAGCCAACACGGATCACCCCATATTCACAAATCACTCATTACATAGAACCATTGGAATTATTCAATACTTTAAAAGTCTTTTCATGAAGCTCAATCTCACCCATAACAATCTTCTTTGTGGAGCATCACTTGCATCGTGAAGAAAAAGTGATCCCAGATTTTATCTATTCAAACTGTGTGGAATGAAGAGGGTGGCCTCTTATTTATAGGCATGGTTGAATGCAGAGCTCCACTTATTTAGGCACAAAATAAAGATCGGCTTAAATATTCATCACGATGCATCTATCTCTTTACAATTCTCATCGTAACAGTAGAGATCTCCATCAAAATCCTTCACATGGCTGAAAATCACCACCACAAAGAACCACTCGTAAAGAATGTCTCGTAATCATTGGGCACACCATTAAAATATTCGTGTCTTCATGAAACACACTTCATAAAGCCCATCTCTGTGAAAATTCATGCATTTTCCATATTTTCATGAGACCTTCAAGAAAAACCATTTTTCACAATGCTTTTCATTCCCCAAATCTTGGACCCCAAAAATTTGGCACACTGGGAACCAACATCACTTTCAAAACTATTTATGGTTTGAATAGTATAATCTATCTCCTTGAAATATCCATTATCATCCATGAGAGGATTGAAAAAAAACACAAACCATGCTCCTTTTCAAAAATGAACATCCTTAGTTCCAAAAATCTACCCCTTTGGGTTTGTTGGAAATCTCCTGATAAATTCAACAGAGCACCAGCCACTATCAACACCTATTACTCAAGAATCAACTCAGCCAACCCTCTAAGTCTACATGAGTAATGATCATTTTAGAAAACAATATAGAATACATGAACTCTGTTCTCATGTGTTCGAGTGAAATATCTAATTGTTTTTTCTTAACATCAAATTATCCTACAACAAACAATGGGACCATAGAAAAAACATTGCATCCTCCATATTTCCTCATGGAATTTAGTCATTTATCCCCCATTTGAAATAAACCCAAAGACTAGTATTTAAATATTATAGAGCACAGAACATACTCCCCCTAGATCATATCTCCCCTATAAACCTACAACACTTCTAAAAATAGATTAAAACAGTTAAAATAATTGGGGAGATGGGAATTTTGTAACCCCCTTATGCATTGGGAGGTGGTTGAACATTGAGGTTCAACTGATGTTTCTCAAACAAAGCCGCTGATAGTGGCTTGGTTATAATTTCAACCACTTGCTCATCAGTTTCCACATGGTCCATTTTTATCATGACATGTTCAACTTTTTCCTTGATAAATTGATATATGATTTCAGTATGTTTCATACGAGAATTATGAACAGGATTCTTCATAAGATCAATTACACTCTAGTTATCACAGTAAATAACCATTGGTTGTTTCTCCTCATCACTTATGTTAGTCAGTTTCTTCTCCATCCAAAGTAACTGAGTGCCTGCCTTGGTAACATAGATATATTCAGCTTCAATAATACTATGTGATGTAGTTTCCTATTTCTTTCTCAACCAGCCCACGCATTTCTTCCCAATATAGAATGATCCACCATTGGTGGACTCTCTATCCACTACATCTCCAGCCCAGTAAACATCATAAAAAGATGATATTTAATTATCTACTCCTAGATCAAAGTATAACCCATAAGTATGAGTACCTTGAATGTACCTCATGATTCTTTTCACTGCTGCCATATGTTCCTCCTTTGGATTACTCTGAATGCGTATTGATAATCATGTCACAAAGACAATATCTAGTTGTGTCACTATCAAGTACAATAGGCTTCCTATGATTATAATATACATTGTGGGATCAAAATATGTCACATCTTCATTATTTCTGAGTTTTGTTCTATCTGTAATCGGAGTCGCAATTGGTTTGGAATCCTGAATATTGAATTTATTTAACAACTCTCTTGCATTTGTTTTCAAATAAATGATAGAGTAAACCTTGTTTAAAATCACCTAAAATCCTAAAAAGTATTTGAGTTCACCAATCATGGAAATTTAAAATTATGATTTCATGTGATTTGAAAATTCATCCACTGATCCCTGCATGTTTCCACCAAATATAATATCATCCACATATACCAATACCATGAAATGATCCTTTTGATAAATCTTCATATATATATTTTTGATCCACTCCTCCTCTTTTAAACTCAATATTTCTCAAATAAGATTCCAACTAAGAGTACCACACATGTGGTTCATGTTTTAGTCCATAGATAGATTTCTTTAATTTGAAAACCTTAAGTTCATCATTTCCAAGAAATAATCACATGGGTTGTTTGATGTAGACTTATTCTACCAAAAATCCATTTAATAATGTTGTCTTGACATCCATTTGATAAACATTATAACCTTTTTGGATTTCCATGGCAAGAAATAACCTAATTAACTCCAGTCTTTCTACTGGAGAAAATGTCCCTTCCACATTAATGCTTTTAATTTGTGAGTATAAATTACAATCCAAGCGTACTTGGTTTTTTTACCACATTTCCCTGCTTGTGAACCTTGTTCTTGAAAATACACTTCATACCAATCACATTTTGACCTTCGGTTCAGTTGAATTGGTCCCATTTTTTATTCTTGTAAATCTGATCTAACTCTTAATTCATGGCTTTCACCCCTGATTCACCTTTTGCAGCTTCTCCAAATGAGGAGGGTTCCACAACTGATAAAAAATCGGACTGTGTATTATTCCTCATTCTCCTCATTTGTGTGTGTGTGCAGTCAAATCCCCAAAAATATTGGATTGATCAATTTATTCTCTTCGATTCCTCCTTTGATATTCAACAGAATTCCCTATAGCCATGGTTTCCTCTTTAGATTCTTCTTCTAAGTCAATATCAAGATGTGACTTCTGATTGTTTTTTACACATTTCCCTATTTGTGTATTTTCGTTTTCTCCATGTTCACCTTATTCCACATCTTCTATCATGTTATCATATGTATTCTTCAAGGCACTTGAGATTTTATCGCCAATGATCTTAACATCATTGCTTTCCAAAATCCTTCCCAAGATCTTGTTGAAACACTTATAGGATTTTCTATTCTTTGAGTATCCAATAAACATTACGTCATCTATATTTTCACTATACTTCCCTTGACTTCCTTCTTTTTTATGAAGAAACATTTATTTCCAAAAACTCAAAAGTATTTTGAATAGTGATTCCTTCCACACCACATTTCATATGGTGTCTTTGTCTCTCCCCTATAAACCCCTGTTCGATTTTGAATATACCTGGCAGCTTGAATAGCCTATTTACAGTAATGTCTAGGAACATGACTCTCAATCTACATAGTTCTAGCCAGGTTGTTTACTTGTCAATTCATGCACTCAACAACTCCATTTTTATATGGAGTTATCATAGCTTCCACCACATGTTGTATTACACGCTTCTCTAGGTAATTTTCATATTCAATGGACATGTATTCCCCTCCATTTTTAGACTGTAGGACTTTGATCTTCCATCCAGTGTCATTCTCAGTGATTTGTGGATAGGTCTTCCTGAAATCAAGCACTTGTTGCTTCCTATGTATAACAATCAATGGGAAATTACTTCCAATGACCAAAATTGGATTAAATTATAAAAACTTATTCTAGTTACACTTTAAAACAAATTAAAAAGGTAATCTAACTATATAAAAACATTAGAAGAAAATGCATCTTGGAAATAAAATGTAGTATTTTTCATTGTTCATTAAAATATGAATTTTATTAGAAAAATACCAAAAACTCAACATAACTAAATTTATATGTACCTCTTCCAAATAATAAGTTAATTTTGTAAAATATAATATATAAATATGTTAAAAACTAGATTTAAAATGGGTGTTCCATCAAAGGGCAGTAAAATTTCATTTTTTGAAAAACAGTTCTTTTATCTGAAAAAAATGAAATTGTTGTTATATCATGTCTAGATAATACATAAGATGAATTATAATGTTATATAAAATTAAAAATGTTGTTAATAATATTCATGATGGATAGTTTATATCCCATTAAATAATAATACTTTTATAATATATTGTTCTTTAGTGAAACTTTGTATGGCATACAACGCAAGATATCGAGGAAGGTCACTCTTGCATGTAATCCAATCCAAGAATAGTGTTATGTATACTACAAGATAATAAGGTGTTGTATATAGTTAAAGCTAATATTGGTGTAGCATACAACACAATACATCATAGAAAATAATAAGAATTTATCCCATAAACTCGCTGGGTGTTACATTCTGCCACCCTTAGAATGAATTTCGCCCCAGAAATTCGTTGGGGTTATAAATGGAATGCTACATGAAATTTTATTTCATTAAAACATATATCATAAAAAGGAATAAAAACATTTTTTTAAAAATGAAATTTAGAAACATAACGGATACCCAAATTAACTCATCACCGGGATTCCACATAAGAGAACATAGGTGGGAAGTGAAAACATGGATATGGAAGAGAAATCTAACCATAAATTTATTATGGATAGTGATAGAGAATAAGTTTTGGATAAAGTTAACTATAATAAATCCATAAATATGTGATTATTTAAATGACTATATGGTTCATCAGATAAGAAGGTACTATGAAAACATTTTTGGTTTCAAGATCTTTTTCCTAAAGTTGATTAATTTTTACATGAGGAAAAATACTTACAAGATTTCAGTATAATATCACTTTTGGTAATTCCTTGGATAATTTTAAATCCATCACTTATTTAAAGAAATGAAGGTTAATTTTTCATTCATAAAGTGTTATCAAATCATGCGATAGAATAATAGGTCATTCTATTTAACTTTAAAAAAATGTTAGAATAGGTTATCAAAAATGCATAAGTCTAACTATAGTGAGATAATGAATTAATCTAACAAACTTCAACTATAATATAACTTATACTTTTAATAAATAGATAATATTACAATCCTTTCAAAAACTGAAAATATAAAACTTTAGAAGGAGGTAAACTAAATCAACTTAATATTTGTCTCCCATATCTCATTTGGCAGTTCTTGGTTGTCACATTCCAATCATGTGAATACCTTAAACATGTATTCTCTTTAAACACGATAATAACATGAATTACCATAGAACCTTAGTGAAAGCATAAATTCTATCAAAATTATCGCTTTCTACGCACCAAAAATACCAAAAATTCTATATACTCAAACCATGATATAAATTTTTCCTTAAATTATTCATAAGCTAATTAATACTGTCAAACATCTCATTATCTCTTTATCATATCATTGTGCACATATAATATACATTCCAAAAATGTTTCAATCACTTTTCATAGTTACTGGTACCATATAATTATTGAAAACCACAATAAACCAATACAAAGATATTATAATATTCCATAATACTATAAATGAGATTCCACAACACTATTTTGTAATCCCATTAAATAAACACTCAATAATTCCACCACATCGTTTTCATACTCAACATCACCAATAGTGATCACATGTGGTTTTCTTTTATCTTTGGTTTTAATAGGTTGTTGATGTCAATCATCATCATTAACCCTTGTATTTGAGAATTGGTTGGCATAATTATTTATTTCCTTGCACTTGTAGCATTAAAGTTTTGGTGGTGTGTTCTATGTATTCTTTTCTCTATTCACATCATTAACAACATTTTTTCTATTACTTAAACACTCAACTTCTCAATAACCTTATTTTCCACACTTGAAACATTTTCTAGTCACTTTAAGACAATCTCCACCATACTTATTTCTGAACCTGGAGCATAAAGAAACATTCATCTTCTTTTCACCATAGTTTTGATATTTTCCATTAAACTCCATATTTTATTTCTTGTCAAAACCATGAGATGGATATGTAACACCAAATTCAAATTATAACTTGATAGCACAATGAATAATCTCTTCATAGCTACTAAATTCTCTTATAGTTAATTACCTTCAAAGACTTGGTTTTAATCCACTGAAGAATCGATCAACATTACTTTCTGGTTGGATGATAAAGCCAGAATCATACCTTGAAAGTATTTTAAAATTCTACTCGTATTTACCAATAGATTCATCTTTTTTTTCTTAATCTCAAGGAACTCATTTTTCATATTTTTTTAATAATATGATGGAATTACTTATTGAAAAATAAGTTCTTGAACTATTCTCATTCCATGGATTCAATTTTATCTTTCTTCCTTCTATTCTTAGTTATATTCCACCACTAGTCTGCTTCAACATCTAATCAATAGACAACCAAAATGACTATTTCATGTTCTGAATAGCAAAGGATAGAAAATATCTTTTCAATGGTACCGATCCATTGTTTAGCAACAAGTGGATCAAAAGACCCACTGAAAGAAGGTGGATGTTTCTTAATGAAGGACTCAATAGAATGTTATTCCCTTCTCTACTCATTTGGGAGTCCATAATGATTTATAGCTATTGTAAGTATAGCAATAAGATTTTTCACTCCATATACTGTAAAATTTAGTTATTCGGGAGGAAAATCATTACATTTCCCAGTACATTGATCATTAACATGGTTTCTTCGGGTTCTAGAAATTGTCTAAAACCCAAAAAGAATAGTTTGAGGGGAAAAATCAAACAAAGAAGACAACAAAATTATGAGGGAGTACTTTAAATATCTAACATCATAGGTTTAATCCTAGTTTATTGATGATCCTTACCATAATTCTATGATATTAACCAATAGTTATACTTTACCTTAGGGACATCCCTATACATACCTTAGAAATATATCTAGGGATCTCACTAAAGTTTTCTCATTCTTATTTCCAAAGGTTGACTAAACCATCACTCTAATACCAACTCTAACGACCGAAGATTAATGTAAATGGAAATTACATTTATTTTTTAGAATACATAATACATTACCCAAATATATTCCCAAAGGTCATATAATTTTAGTGTCTTTGGAAACTCTGAAAATAATCTTCTAACTTAGTAAAAGATATTCAACATCTCCCATAAACATCTTCCCCTTTTTTCCAACCTAAAACCTTTCTTTATATCCTAGGGAAAAGAAAACATAAAAATGGTGATCTTAAATGATCAGTATGGTTAAACATGGGGAGCATAAAACAAACCATAAATATTTGAACATAAAAACATAAACACAAAATTTAAACATCAAAATTAGAGTCATGACATAAATCTTGGCAGTATGTAAGGAATAGATCATAAAAAAACATTAACCATGATAGAATATCATTGGAGAAAAACATGTAATTGTGGTAAACTAATAATCACATAATATTATTCCTATAGTATCCAAGTAATTGTTGTCTAGATCATCATGGTGGACAAAATCCATTATTGAACCGAGTTTACTTGTCGTTTCATCCATGTATTACTGAACTGAATTTTCTTATTGTTCTGGTCACGTATATCTAATAAGATATAAATCTTTAATAAATTAATTAGAGGGAGATATATGTCCCACCCATCTCATAATAAAATCTTTCTTACATATTCCACAAAAACATAAATCATTCATCATAGCATAACCTGAGAAATAAAATAGGTTTCTTAAACATCATTCCATCAAAATACATAAAAAATAAATGGATTTAATAAAAATAAATCTATCATAAAAACAATAAAATAAAAGTAAAAATAGAGATAGAAACATAACACTATGTCTTCTTATATGGAAAATAATTTTGATAAAACACTTAAGCTTACTTCTTGAGGAAAATATCATTTCTTTTTCAAAAAATATTTTTTTTCTCAAAATTTCATGTAATTTTAAAAGAAAACAATTTATTTGAAAATAAAACTGTAAACATATTAATGAGTTTTAATGTAAATAAGGCATTATGAATATGTAAAAACTAATTCATGTCATATAAGTTAAAAAACATTCTCCTCATACTTTTTCCAGAAAAGTCAAAAAGTACCACGTATGGTAAAAAAAGAAAGATTTCTTCCATAGCAAGTAGTAAAAGTTAAAAAGGGGTAAAAATGAATTGAAATATACATATAATAATATTAAAAAAATTATGAAAATATTTTTAGAAAACATGGAAATTGATGATAAAATATATCACAAGTAAATACCTATGAATAAACAAACTCGGATAAAAATGAGATTGCCAAAGTTATCCCATAACTTTGGTCTGATATGCTTTGTATGTATCTGAAACTCATGTAAGATGATTTAAATAATGTTACTGACTAATTCCATAATCATAATAATTTTTATGATAACATTTATGATCATATTTTCATTCGTTTTTTAGTAATATTTCATTGTTACTAGTTATTCGGGTATTAACTACTTTATTTTCTTATGCATGTTTTTTCAGATAAGTTTATATACCAATTTTAGGTTAAAGTTGTATAATTTAAATCATGTTATAAGTATAATATATATCATATTTATTCATTTAATTCATTTATATAATCATTCCCTAATGAATATTATATAGAACGAATCATGTCACACCATGGAGACGGTAAGCCGTACATACGCACGAGCGATTATATCATTCCCATAATTGATGAATGGTATTGAAGTGGATGGTTTATAATATCTCATAATTAGTATCATGTTATAAAAATATTATATGGTTATTATTTTCATCATTATACCCATCCAAGTAAGGTGGTGGTGAAAAATAGATTACTCCCCAGAGTGGAGACGATAAGTCGTACGTACACATGCACGGTGATTTTGTTTTTCATGGGATGGATAGAAGGTTAAATAGAGTTTTCTCATATTTATAATAAAATATCATTATATTATTGATACTTATGTTATTACTTTATAATGAAAAAACAAATGAATAGGAAGTAGAAGAAGAAATAAATTTGAAAGAATCAGTAGAAGAGATTACCTCTTCCTCGACGTGCCTCTGTTAAATTTCTTCTCAAGGCACTAGAGTTGGTCTTTTGAGAAGACCAGAACCTCTAAAATGAAACTAGGAAAGTTTATAAGTTAAATGTGTAGTGTTTGAATGAGCTTGAAGTCTAATAATAGAGTGAATAGGAGAGGGATGAGGTTCCCTTTTATAAGAGAGGAGAGGGGCACTTTAAGAAACTCTCAAAATATTAATTTATTATAAATTCAATTTCAACTAAAAATGATCCAAAACTCATTTAATTAAAACATAGGATGATTTTGGTTAAAATACCCATCATACAATAATTTTTAGACAATTTTTTTATATATTTTTTATCCTTATATTTTTGGTTGAAACCTTATTTTACCCTTTTTAATCTTACAATGATATCATATTATTTACATATTGTGGGTTAATATAATTTCCATATCATGTCAAAAGACCCAAAAAAAGTCATTTATGAAATATTTTGACTTTTATTAACCATTTGGATAAATCTTATATTTTTATCAATTTAATATTATTTAATAACCTATTTTGTGTTTTATGTTATGAATTATATCAATTTTGGACAATATTCATACTTTACTATATTACAAATTTAAAACAACCTGATTCCTTCGAACCGAATGCATTATCTAAAAGCTAATAAGTTAGTATAATCCATAAAAGTTTTGTATTGAATAAAAAAATAAAATTACATTTATTTTAATATTTATAATATCCTTTATTTAAATACATTATTAATGAAGCAACCACAGAGTCATCATTGTGTCATGATTAAATTTATTTATTTAATTTCTAAAAATTATAAATAAAATATCATGATATAGAAAATATTTTTAGCTTTATAATTACTATTTAAAGTCTAATATAACCTTTATATAACCCCATATAAAAAAATTTAGTTAAAGATATACGTTTGTGTTATATTTCTCTCGACTTTAAATTAATTCTTATAAAATGTTATTTACCAGATTTACCCTTTAACCAAGGTAAATAAAATAATTACAGAATTTACTATTAATAATGTTTAAAAATAAAAGGTACATATTTACACAATTTGGAACTCTTGATACCAAACATGGAATCCATTTTTCAAAATTCAAAACACAGAAGTTGCAATACTTAATTTAAAATTAATTCCCATTGTCAAAACCAAAAAATGGGTTTTTTAGAACTAATAATTATCAAAATATTGAGATGTATTTATATCCAATTTCAATGGGAAATAACATCCAATTACCAACATTGGATTAAATTGAAAAAAAATCCAATTACACATTAAAACAAATTAAAAATATAATTCACCTATATAAATAAATTAGATGAAAATGGAGTTTTGAATTAAAATGCAGTATTTTTCAATATTCATTAAAATATGAATTTTATCAGAAAGAAATACCAAAAAATAAACATAAGTAAATTTTTATGTCCCCCTTTCAAATAAGACGTTTATTTTGTCAAATATAATATAAAAAATGTTAAAAACTATATTTAAAATGGGTGTGCCATTAAAAGGAGGAAAACTAATTTTTTTTAAAAATACTTCTTTTATCTTAAAAAAATGAACATGTTCTTATATCACGTCTATAAAATATATAAGATGAATTTTAATGTTATATAAAATTCAAAATGTGGTTAATAATATTCATAATGGCAGGTTTATATCCAATTAAAAAAATATTTTAAAAAATATATCATTGTTTAGTGAAACTCGGTATGGAAAACAACGTAAGCTATCGAGTAAGTTTGATCGTGCATGTAATACAAGCCAAGAATAGTGTCACGTATACTTTAAGATAATACGGTGTTGTGTATAGTGAAAGATATTATTGGTGTAGCATTAAGAAAAATACATCAATGAAAATAAAAAGAATCTATCCCAAAAAATATCTGGGTGTTATATTGGCGGAGCTCACTGCCTCATAGAGCAACACCCTCTGTGGATCTCACTACCTCACAGAGAAACCTACATTGTAAATCTCATTGAGCCAAAGTGAAACATCCCATATTCATATATCTCTCATTAATTAGAATCATTGGTATCATTCAATACTTTAAAAGTCTCTTCGTGCAGCTCAAACTCACACAGAACAATCTGCTTCCTGGAGCACCCCTTGCTTCACCAAGTCAAAGAGATCTCCAATTTTATATCTTCAAATCTTGTAGAGTGAATAGGGGTAGCCTCTTATTTATTGGTACGGTCGAGCTTAGAGCTCTTCTTCTTCAGGCGTGAAATCTGTAGCAGCTAAAAATGTCTTTACAACGCATCTCTCTCTTCGCAATTCTCGTCGTAACCACAAAGCTCTCCGTCAAAACCCATCGCACCGCCGCAAAGCACCACTCACAAAGAAATTCTCGTAATCATATAGAACACCCTTAAAATATTTATGACTTTGCGAAACACACTTCATGAATTCCATATCTATGAAACTTCAATCATTTTCCATATTTTCATTATACCTTCAAGAAAAACATTATTTTTCAATGCTTTACATTCCCCAAATATTTGACCCCAAAAATTTGGTAAACATTGGGAAAGGACGCTGCCTTGAAAAATGATTAAATCTTGAACTGTATGATCCCTTTCCTTGAAATATACTTTATCATCCATGATAATATTGAAAACAAACACAAACCATGCTCTTTTTTTAGCAAAGAAGATCCTTCTTTCCAATATATCATCCCATAGTGGATGAATCACATTAACTTGTTTCCCATTTTTTATCAAGAATATTGACTTGATTTCCATATGGGATCAAGAACATCAACTTCTTTCTCATATTTATCTCATGATATATAATACTTTACCCAATACATTGGAGGGATATACAATTTTGTGCCCACCCATCACATAAAGAAAAACAAACATATGTGTTCCATAAGATCATAAAATAGTCACAAAAATATAAACTAGGAAAATAAAATGTGTTTCATAGACATTTCATCATATTATAAACTATGGAAATTAAATGTGTTTTATAAACATTTCATCATTTCATTTTAGGTTAACCCGGGGAAAATAAACAGGTTTAATAAACATATTGTCATCATAATCATAAACCATATTGATAAATAATAATGATTTAATCATTGGATCAAATACCCAATAAAAGATAATTAATGTCCAATGATGTTATCATAGATGAAAAGTCCCTTAAAAGATTCACTTGAGTGTTTCTGGAGAAAAATACCCTTTTCATTTTGGACCAATTATTTAAAATCTAAAAAATTATTAAATATTATTGAAAACGTTTTCATTGAAAATAACCTTGAAAACTATTAAATAAATCCTCAAATAATTTTGTGGTCTTGACAGTGGTAAATTTCATTCATGTCGTATAAGTTAAAAGAAAACATTTCTTTCACACATTTGTAAAATGTCAAAAAGTGCCTCAATCGGAGAATGACAAGAATATTTATTTTAAACTATTTTCAAAAGAAAAATTATGGATAAAAATAACTTCAAAAATTAATAATATAATATTAAAAACATTCTTGAAAACATTTTTAGAAAACATGGATATGAAAAATAATAATTTTCTATTGAAGAGATAAATATAGTTGATTTTCATTAAAAATATTCTCTTGGTCTATTTAGTTCTTAAAGTGATAAAAATGAGTGGAAATCATCTATTATATAGAAATAACTATATTAGAATAAAATTACTGATATTATTGAGAGTTATATCAATTAATTTAATCAATGGAATCATAATAAAAAATAATTCCGATAAACAATGAGATTGTAACATGAATCCATTACCAATTTGGTAACTTTTGAAACATAAACACCATGCAATAAAGAAAATTATATGGATTTTTCAATCCCTATGATTTTTATAATAAGAATAATAAAATGTATTCTTGTTCATAAAATACATTGCATGAAAGAAATAAGTGGTGAATATAGCATGTGTCTCAAATAAATAAAAGTGAGATGAAAATCTTATACCTCGAGTTATACTTTCTTTGAAAACACTATGACCTCTTATATAAAAAAAATTAAATTTATTATAACTATATAAAAAATAATTTACATACTTATAATATCATATATGATCCCTTTATAACATTTCCACACCCATTTATTATTAATTCATAATTAAATATATATTTTTAGTTGTTAATAGTTTCATTCTTTATGAGAATTATAGTTCGGATGTTCTGATCCCTATACTTGGATCATTTTCCCATCATATACTGGTTTTTAATAATGATATAAATATTTTATATATTAATTATATATATATATATTTATTTATTTATATGTATCGATAATGTATAGAGATTAAAAAATGAATTACACTGTTCATGGATATGGTAAATAATTTGTTTGCATGAACGCTATTTTCAATTTTTAATGGATGGAATAGAAGAAAGATAAATTTTAATTCACCTTTAAAGAATAATTATCATTTAATATATATCATATAAATTCATTATATTTATCCCTATAACCATCTATGTAAATTGGATATAAAAAATGAATCACAATGCTTTGTGGGGTTGGTAGTCCACACATACACACGAGCGACGTAATCATCTTCTAATGGATTAGAATGTAAAAATAGAGACGTGATATTATAATTACAGAACTAAAATTATGTCATAAATAAAATATATGTATATATATTAAATCAATCAGTATAACCAGCTGTGAGAGGTAGTGATGGAAAATGAATTACATCAGTTCATGAGATGGTAGTCCCTCGTATAGATAATCAATAGTTTCATTTCCAATTTGATGGAAGAGGATGTCACAAACCATGATATAATTTCATCCAACCAGACATCTGACCCAGTATAATACATGGTCTAAAAGGCATTCCAGATCCCCATCGGTTGAAAACTAGTATCGTCCATCAAATAAATCACTATAGGAACAATTTTCTCCTGATAAACAAGGATCAAATAAAAAATTGAGTACGCTAAAAAAATCCAACAAAAACTGAATCCCAATAAATATAAAACTAATATAAATACAAATGATGAACAAAAAAACTGAATACAATACTTATACCAAACTATACTAACATGATCTCCATGTGACATCTTGGTCACCACCAACAACAAGACCAACTTCCTCCAAAGATGATCACACAAACCAAAAAACTGAACCTGCAAAATAGCTTAGGTATACTGACACTAAAAGGTACAAGTAGGGTGTGATCCTAAAAATATTACTAGTTAACCAACAAATATAGAATCCATACATTTCATTTCCTAAAATATTACACAAACACTATTTTTAAATACATTTAGAAAATGTATTTTTAATCACTTTAATAAACCAAAACCAGTTTTCTAGAAGTTTCTTTTTAAATCAACACACATGGATATCATTTAAAAAACAGTTTCACTTTTTAAAACATGAAAACTCATAACCAAAATCCAACTACAAAAAAATCTTTGAAATAATAAAATTTTGTTCTATAAAATAAATGAAAACAACTTAAGCAAGTGTAAACTAGTGGGGCTAATAACCAATTTACAGCTAAAGTAAAATAGAATAAGCTGACAGACAAATAAAAACATTTCCTGAAAATATTTTAAGAAAAATAAGGAAAACATTTATCAACAAATCACTTTCAAATAAAATCAATTTTAGAAAAACTTTCTTTAAAATGAAATATAAATTATGGTCCAACGTATAGAGATGGATATCACCACATCACAACAGCATCGTGCCATAATAGAACACCAAGGGAAAACACCTTTGGGTAACTAGAACAAGTGAGTCACTAAGAAAATCGTACCTTGGTGATAAATATCCTCTAACTCAACTACCAATAGCATCCTCATGCATGATCCAATCAGAGGTATCATCCCAAGACCTAGTGGTCTCCAAATAAGCAAAAAATACTGATAGCATTCTCATGCATGATCCACTAAAAGGGATCATCCCATGTTCCTAGTGGTCTTTGATCATATATGTTTAATTAGTGTTCCAAATGTAAAACACACTAAGTGAATCCATGATTTTCCACTTTTTAGTCAACTAGAATCAAACCAATAGAAGAATCTGGGGTTTCCACTTCTGAATCACTATTATACTAGTTCTAGTTTTCCCCCCTATACCTGGGATTCCCATGGGGCTCAATTTTCATTATCACATAACCATCACAATCATAAACACATTCCATGCCACATATTCACATTATGAAATCAGCTCTTTCACAAACAATTATATGGAAACTACAATGTTCAATAAATAAAACCCCTTTCCATTTTACACACACCAGAACCATTTCAAAACACCCTTTCCACCACTTTCATAATTTATTAAATACATTTTTTGATGTAACAAGAACATCACTTATGAAACGTGATCACATTGCCAACCTCATAGAGTTTTCATCGAGATTTATTATCACATACATTGTAAATAATTTTCCAACCAATTATATAATACCAACTGGTCCTTTTGTCTCATCACAACAAATTCAATTTTCTTAAAATAACACAAAACACCCAATGAGCCTTTTTTATTTCAAATCCATTTATCTTTCCAATGAAATTCCAAAAATGGGAAAAAATTCTCAAAAAATGCACAAGGATTCCAAATGGGCCTTTATCTCATTTCATCAAACAAGCAACATCACAAACTCTCAAATGATACTAGTTTAAGGATCACATTTAAGAGCCCCTTTAAATCTAAATATAAAACCCAAGAACCATTTAAATGATACGCCACTTGGTTTACCACTAAAAACAACAATCCATACACACACACCAAGACATAAGACTACTATAATCCTTACACAACACTCAAATCACAATTTACCCATAATTACAAAACTTAACCAAGGTAAAACACACACTTAAAATACCCAAATTCATTTAAAAGGGTCCATTAACATTTAGTCAAACACTTTTCATGCCTTCACAAAATGCTCAATTAAACAAATCCTTTTTAAAACCATTTCCCACCAATTTTATATCATGAAAGAACTAAAACCAATCTTGATAACACACCACAAGAAATAGAAACACATTTTTAAACCATTTAAGAAAGCTAAAGCAACAAATGGAATGTGACTAAAATGAAATAGATAGAAACACATACCTCAATGATGTGTGAATGAAACAAAATTTTAGGAGAAGGAAGAACCAAGAATGAGAGATAGGCCACACACCTTTAAATCTAAGAAAACAATCCACACATCATCTTCTACCTCTAGGGTTCATCCAAGAGATAACTCTCACTAAGAAACACCAATAAACCAAGAGAGGAAAAAGGTTAGGGGAAATAAACCAAAAATCACAAGAACTCTCCTTAAGAACCTTCAAGAAGCATCCATGGATGTTTAGGAGAAAGGGAGGAGGGTTTTCTATTGTCCATTGGGGCCCATAAGTTAATAAAGGTAGGATAAACCTGAAATAGGGTTAAAATATTAGAGGGTAAAACATGGAATTTTACATTTTTAAAAATTTGGGCAGCTCGCATAGTTTGGCCGAATGGTTTTTCAAACCCTGAACAAAACATGTGGTCTTCATTGTCCAAAAGGACAGAACCGCATGTATGTTTTACACATGTTTTCTCAAACTGTGTGCAACCAATACACCTTACTCATATACCCCAAAACAATCCACATGGTAACTTAGGAAAGGCCGCATAGTTTCCCTTAATCATGCGCTATGTTTTCTTCCCTTTATGAAAATCCCAAAACACCCATTTTTTTATAAAAACTAAAATATTCAAATCAATACTCAACTGGAACCCCAAACCAATAATACTAGATCAAGAAAAGAATAAAATAAAGGAACTTACAAGGCCGTTGTATGATAATTCTCCCCAACACGATCACTTTCTTCCCACAGAAATAAACCATACCGAAAGATCATCAAAACTCGATACCGAATTCGGAATAAACTGCAAAAAACTATGAACATACAGGTAATATTTCACCTCACAAGTAACACCTGACCAAATATAAAGAAAACATAGAATGATAAATAATGGGATAACACTATAGGGTTCTCCCCACCGCAAGGACTCAACTAACACTAAAACCACCAAAAACACCACTTCGGGGTGACAATTATAGGAAAACCCACCACCAAAGAAACTGGGAACTCCCAACACAAACCAAAAACCTCTCACACATTATAAAACCCCCAAAACAATGGGGAATCCCACAAAAAGAACTTGATCTAAATAGATAACCCAAAAAAAATCTTTAATTACCTCTTCCCACCAGATCCATGTAAGTTCAAAATAAGAACAAACTAACATTTGGAACTAACCCATATAAGTGATAATCATATAAAAGAATCAAAAATCAATTCAATACCCACATTTAGATAAGAATAAAAACTCAGGTCACAAAGGAACAAGTCCAACACACATTTATAATAAAAATATGAAATTACAGAAACTGAAAAAAATAATGAAACTTCAAACATCTCGATCCTCACATGGGAGATAAGAACTGGGATGAGGTTCCCTACACCCCTGGAAATTCCCTTAATATGTGTGAGATTCACTTTAGGGACTATGTATAGAGCCCTGATGTCTAAATCATATAATGCCTCACTATTAGGATCTTACTTTATCTGATCAAGACTCTTCTTGGACAATGCTTCTTACAAAACACCTCTAGATGATCCAAATGGTGACAAAAAAGATTATTATTTGGAGGATTGAAAAAATATGGCTTCGAATGCCCAAACTAACTAAAATGAAAATATATGATTCAATGGTCCAAATAATAAGAGGATGGAACCAAGGAAAGATAATTTTCATGAAAAGGTTCCTCTGGAATACACCTCCATCCAGATAGAGAGCCTTTATGGGTTCCAAGAAAAACTGGTTCACCAACCTCCACCAGCTGCAACCCGAGTACTAAATCTACTAAAAATGTGGCATCTATCAACTTCCCAAACTGAACTTCACTGTATAAGTGAAATCACTCTTTAATATCATAATGAAGATCATAAATAAAGGGTGTAACCTTCAACAGATCCTATGAGGTTATCTCTCCAGATAAAGAAACTAGCTCCTTGAAATGACCATCAAATGCCTTCAATGGCCTTACTAAAATTCTCAAGATCTCTTCCACTTTATTTTTCTTCACCTCTTCAAGTAAAAAACATCTGAAAAAAGTAGAATTAAACACTTCCCACATCATATCAACTTACATCAATGATAGATAAATAACCTTCCAATGATCCAAAGATGGACCCTCAAATGGCCCTAGAATCTCATGGACTCTAACAGCTTTGAGATTTTCCAATGATCTGAAGACACTCTAAACTTCCTTTATCCATTCTATGCCTATGATGGACCTCAATCACCATGATAGACCACCGATAACTGAGAAGAATCAGAAACTACTAAAAACTCACCAGAAATTATGGGGACCTTTTTGGGAGGAATATTATAAAGAATGAAAATATTATAAAACCAGGTTCTGCATCGTCCTGAAACTCAACCAAAAAGAAAATATTGTGTCAAAAAATAGTCCTAGAAACAAAACACACACAAGAACAAAAAAAAAATTATCTTTTCAAAAACAAACATTTCATTTCAATTCCCAACCACCTTCTTCCAAGGCCACTATTCAAAAAACCAAAATCTATTTTAACAAAACAAAAACCCAATTTTTTAATAAAAACCAATCCTGATATCATCTTACACTCGAAAAACATTTTGAAAAAACCATTCCAAAACTATAATTTCAAAAAATCAATGATGGAAACCTTTAAACAGTCACATTTGTGTCTGTCCACTTTCACATAAATAATCCATATGTACATACCATCAAGAACTTTCCATACACACCCACACATATATGAACATTCATTAGGGGTACCAAGGGTCACACATACCATCCCATCATCAAATCCATGAATTAACCAAATTTTTAATTCATCATTTCTTCTATATTCTCCCAAACATTTAAAATTCCAACTCAACTAAAACATCAAATTATTATTTCACAACAAAAACCATGTCAAAAATAATTTTCACTTTTGAAAACTCTCTTTCCAAAAATGTGTTCCTCTTAAGAATCCACTCACACAAACTAATAACAAATCCAAATGAACAACTCACGTAAAACACCCAGAAGGATGAACTAGTGGTCATGCATAAACTAGTGACATTGTAAGTGGACCATTCCCCTAGAAAGAATCAACAATTAATAGGTTCTTGAAAAGTTCACTCGGACTCCACATGGGTCTCTACTCTCTGTGAGATAATGACATGAAACCACCTCCTACATTTTTCATTACTCATCTTCACATCCAAAGAAAGATAAAAAGACCAAAATCTCTGACTACACTAGGTGAATCTAGGGTCAAAACGAGAAAAGGTTCATGAAATCCATCTCATACCTACCTCTCGAGTCCCGACAGTCATAATCTTCGATTTACCTAACACCCCTATTTGAATGGTCTAGATCTAATACGATTTTGTTATTAACCAAGCTATAATTTCATCTGACCCAACATCTGACCCAATCCAATACATGGACCAAATGGAGTTCCTAATCCCCATGGGTTGGAAACCTGTGTCGAACATTAAATAAATCATTATAGGGATGATTTTTTCCTAATAAACCACAATCAAATAAAAAACTGAGCACACTACAAAAATCCAACAAAAATTGAATCCCAATAAATATAAAACTTATCTAAATATAATTTCTGATGAAAAAAAATTTAATACAATAATGAGACCAAAGCGCACTGAAATGATCTCTATGTGACCTCTAGGTCACTACCAACCACAAGACCAACTTGCTCTAAAGACTAGCACACGAACCAAAAACTTGAACTAACAAAATATCTTAGGTTTACATAAACTTAAAAGTACAAGTAGGGTGTGACCCTAAACATCTCAATAAGAAACCACAAACAAGATAATACATACATTTAATTTCCTCAAATAGTCCAAAAACACTAGTTTGAAACAAATTTATAAAATATAATTTTAATCACTTTGATAAACAAAACCCAGTTTTCCAAAAATTTTATTTTAAATCAACACACACAGATTTCCTTTAAAAAATGGTTTCAATATCTAAACCATGTAAACTCATAACCACATTCCAATAAAAAACAATATGTGGAATAAAAAAAGTGTGTTCTTAAAAATAAATTAAAACAACTCAAGGAAGCATAAACTAGTAGGACTAATAACCAATATGCAGCGGAAGTAAAACAGAATAAGATAATTTTTAAACAAAAACATTTCATAAACATATTTTAAGAAAAACAAAGAAAAAATTTACCAAGGAATCACTTTCAAGGAAAACCATTTCACAAAAAATTTTCTTAAAAATGAATTCTACCCAAGGTCCACCGTATACCAACGAATGTCACTAAATAACTTAAGAATCATGTCATATGAGAGCACCAAGGGTGTATGCTTATGTGTAACTAGCACAGGTGAGTCACATAGAACCTCATACCTTGGTGATCAATATACTCCTACTCAAATACCAACAACTTCTTCATAAACAAGACACTAGGAGGGATCATTCCAACAGACTAATGATCTATAAATAATAATCCAATACCAATAGTGTTCTTAGGCACGAGA
Source organism: Viscum album (assembly GCA_963277665.1). Lineage (NCBI taxonomy): Eukaryota > Viridiplantae > Streptophyta > Magnoliopsida > Santalales > Viscaceae > Viscum > Viscum album. The sequence continues at coordinate 1,226,173,800 of OY728138.1, read as the reverse complement.
CACTATAACGGATCATCCCGAGGGATTAGTGGTATCTGATCATATCACATTTTTAGTTAGTGATGCACGCATAAATATTTCTAAGTGATTTCGGAATTTCCCACTTCCAAATTAACTAGCTTCAAAATAGTATAAGAATCTTGGATTTCCACTTCTGAATAACTAGATTTTTAGTTCTAGTTTTCCCACCTAGATACTCAGGATTACCTTTGTGCTCAAATTTCATTATCACATGACCATGACTTTCAAAAACACATTCCACACCACATATGCACATAATGAAATCACTAATTTCAGAAAAAAAAAATATATGGAAACCACCATGTTCCGTATATAAAACCACTTTCCATTTTACACACACCAAAACCATTTCAAAATACCCTTTCCACCACTTGTATAATTCATCAAATCCATTTAAAGATAAAATAAGAAAATAATATATAAAACATGACCACATTCCGAACATAACAAATTTTCCATTAGGGTTTCTCATAAAATACATTGTAAATAATTTTCCAACCCATTAACAAATACTAACAATTCCTTTTGTCTTTTCACAACAAAAAGAATTTTATCAAAAAAACAAAAAATGCACATTGGTAATTTTTCATTTCAAATAATTTTCTATTTCCAATTCCATTTCAAAACTAATATAAAATTCACACAATATTCAAAAAGATGTAAAAAGGTCCTTTGTCTCGTTTCATAAAACAAGCCACATCAAAAAGTTTCAAATAGTCCATGTTCAAGGATGACATTTAAAACCCACATTAAATTTGAATAGAAAACCCAAGAACCATTTGAAGGAAACACCACTTAGTTTACTATCAAACAAAATAAGTCATACACAATCACCAAGACATAAGATTACCATAATCTACACACAATACTCAAATCACAATTTTACCATTATTCTAAATGATAACAAAGTAAAAACACTTAAAATACCCAAATTCATTTAAAAGGGACCACTGAAATTTAGATAAAATCATTTCATTCATTAAAATAAGGATTAATTAAACAAAAACTTTTTAAAACCCTTTTGAAACAATTTTTCATCATGAAATCACCAAAACAAATCATATTAACACACCACAAGTAAGAGAAACACATTTTTAAACCGTTGAGGAAAGGTTGAACATAAACTAGAATATAGAGGAAAGTAAATGCATATAAAACCCTAAATAAATGAGGTGAGAATGAAAAAAGAACTTATAGATAAGGAAGAATAAATACCGAGAGACAAACTGAGCACCCTAATATCCATGAAAACAACCCACATATCATCACATTGCTCTACGGTTTGTCCAAGAGTGAAAACTCACCAAGAAACATCATGAAACCAATATAGGAGTAAGTTATGAGGGAAATAAACCAAAAATCCAAAGAAATCACCTTAAGATCCCTTAAGAAGTGTACATGGTGGTTTGGCAGAAAGGAGTGGGGGTTTTTTGGAGTCCCTCGGTGCGCTATGTCAAAAAAGGGAGGAGAAACCTGAAATAAGGTTAACAGATTGGAGGGAAAAACAAGAAATTTTACATTTTCTGGGAAGATTTTATATTTTAGATTCATGTTTTTTCAAATCATTCACAAACTGTGAGTTCACCACTATCTTAATGGACATAACCTCTTACACAATTGCCGCACATTTTCCCAACTCGTGTGAAACCCATGCTCCTTACCCCTATACCCCAAAACAAGTCACACGATTACCGGGGTGAGGCTATATGGTTTACCTTAACCATTTTCTAACCATTTTCCCCTTAATTCCATGCCCAAAAATATCCATTTTTAGTAAAACTTAAAAAATAAAATCGAGACTCAACTCGAACCTCAACTGAAGGATCTAGGATCAAGAAAATAATAAAAAAAATCCAAGTATAGAGTGTGACAGAGGATATGGATATAGGTCATTCCATTAACATAGTAACATATCATTATATGGAATATACTAGAGTTATTATTTCATCATATTTGGATAATATCTTAATGAGGTATAGGAATAAATAATATAAAAATGCATGGTTCAGAACTATACCTCTTTTTTAGAAAAACAACTTTAGGTTTATGACGAAATTCTTCCTTGGAGGGTTTTATTATCAAAACAAGGACTCTAGATAATTATGTGGGATATAAATAAGGTATTTGTACATTTTTATACTTTAAAAAATATATTTAAGTGTGAAGAAAAGAGAAGATGATGTTCCCTTTTATAATTAAGGGGAGAGGCACTCTTGGAATCTCTTAATGTATTAAATTAATATAAATTAATTTCCATATATAAATGGCACAAAATTGATAAGATTAAAATATAGTATGTGTTTGAGCCTAAATATTCTAATATAATAAATATTAGGAATGTTTAGATTATTTTTTCACCCTTATCATTTGTTAACCCATGTTAACACTTTTTGATAATTACCATGGTATTAAAGTTTTCACTCATTAGGGGTTAAAAAAGTTACTATAAAAGGAAAAACTACCAATAAATAGAGAATGGATGACATTATCATCTATATATCATTTACTTTCTAAATGACATATTTTTAGGAATTTTAAATCGTTTAATAGAACATTATATATTAAAAAAATATTATAAATTACAATTCTCACACTAATCAATTAATTTAACACTAAAAACAAAAAGCCAAATATTATATTTTGATAACATAATTTCACATACCTAAGATATGTAATAATTTTATAATAAATTTATGATCACAATAATTCATTCAAATTATATAAATTTTAATATTTTTAAATTCATTTATTTTTTACCTTTTAATTAAATAAATATTGTGTCAGTGTTGCTTAAGAATTTAATGTAATTATATAATTAATAAAAATTATAAATAAATTACCATAATTAAAATAATTTAATAATGATATAAATAAACAATAAAATTCATTCACGTGTTTCGTTTTTCTATTTGTGAAAACATAGGTTATATTTGAAAGCAAGAGGGTGACATTTTTGTCTTTTTCTTTACTTAAAATATTATATATGGTATTTTCAGGGGAAAGTGTATAAAAAACAATTTAATATTAAGAATAGGGTGATAAAAGTATAAATAAAGTTATAAAATAAAATTTATATATTTTTTTAGGTCATTTTAACCCTTATCTAATTAGTTTATCCCAATGATAAATCTATTTTAATCTTAACTATGGAAACAAATTTATATATTTTTACTATTAATTATGACCAAATATTATGTTGACCTCATTACCTAAAATTAATTATTTTTATTCCAAATATATAATAAATTTTATCAATTTAAATTTATATAATTTCAATGATTATATTTAAAATTAGACCTATAAATGCGATGAAAAGCTGTTTTTTAGGAAAATGCTTTTTTCAAGGAAAACATGATTTTACATTAACTCTATGACTAATTATATTTATAAAGTTAATTCAAATTAACATATATAGATATATAATATATAAATTTCAGGTAAATAATTCCCTATTAGGTGTTTTTTTATTAATTAAAATGTCAAAACATTATTCCCCTAAAATGAGTTTTCAGAAGAAAAAAATGTGTTTTCAATCATAAAAATAAACCAAAATCATAAATATTGATAATTAAAATGAAATTAATTATATTTTTATAAATAAAATATATTATATTTACCTTTAATAACAAAAAAAAATGTAACATGACTTTAATTTCCCGAATTACTGAATAGAAATGACATTTTTACAAAAAAATGATATTTTTGCACTGTTCACTGAAAAATTAACATTTAAAAAAAAATAAAAAACAATCTACCATAAGTTAATTATGAAATGATAATTTTAAATTTTAATATATTTTTTAAAATAAAAAATCAAAAATTTGATAAAATTAATATTAAAATAAGTGTCCAAAACACAAGGAAACCATTTTTTAGAAAAATATATCTTTTAAGCATAAAATTGGATTTATTCTTATTAGATGACTAGAAAAAATATTAGATAAATGATTATAATTTTATCTAAATATTTAAAATATATATTTCATTAAAATCATTAAAAACTAGCGATTAATTTCATTTATTTAGATAAAAAAACATTACTTTCATAAAAATGATATTTCAGACAAAAAAATATTTTTCTTTTAAATGATTTTTATTTTAATTTCCAATAAATTTATAATCAATTAATTTATTTCATAAATGTGTAAACCATATAATTTTCATAATTCATCTATTCCAATTTATACCATTCAATTTAACGGTTGGTTTATAATTTTCATTTTTAAATAATAATATTTTTATTGTGTATTTGAGTTCGTTAAAACTCGATGTTATGTATAACACAAGATATCAAAGAAATTAAATTTATTTGAAAAATATATATTACTTCAACAAAAATTAGGGTGTTACTGTAACAACTCAGGTACATATAGAATAATTTTTTTCATTCTGGAATTAAATAGTTAAATTCAGTATAAATGTATAATGAAATAAGTGGTGTTTATAAGAATTAAGTAATCTATACAAATAGAATAGTAACCTGATTATTGGAACATTAAATTGACTATTATGAATAGTAATATGGACAGTAGAATAATAACCACACCTATTAAATTATATATAAAATTTAGGTATCTCATAAGTGAAAATATGATATATTTATATCTCATAATGAGTAAATAAATGTTTTAAAAATGATAAATTACATGTTAGAGTTTTGTGAAACATAAATGTTTATTAACAATTTTAAAATTAACATAATGATTTAAAAGGAAATTTATTTTCATAAAATATATTCAAAACTTAATATTTTTCTATTAAAATTATAAAATAGTTTTTTGAGAACTTAATTAATTTTTCAAAGTGTCACAAAATCGGTTATAACATTAAAATCTATATTTTGTAATAAATGATGATTTTAATTAAAAATTAAATTTATCATATTTATAAAATTATTTTCATAAAAGGGATTCCATTTTTGAAATCTACAATCTAAAAAATGGTTTGGATGAATTTTTTGGATTTTTCTAAAATAGTTGAATTTTTGGAGAATAATGAAATACAATAATTTTTGGAATTTAACTTTATAATTAAATAAATTAATTATTGCGTAATGGATGATGTATGTGTTATTTAATCACTCATTACTTTGAACTCAAAGGCTCTAGATACTGTACTTAGTCATAGTAATAAAAAATATTGAAAGACTTGAGAAAAAATAATAAATAAATGAAAAAATAATCATAAACACCCATCACCTCTATTAATAAATACCGCCCCTCAACACCCCATCTATTCGCAGCTACATAGTCTTATAGCTTGTCTAAACTCTGATCAATCCCTTTCTCAAGCATCTTCCCCTTTTCCAACACCTACTAGTATCACCAAAAGACTAAAGCCAAGTGTCATAAGAAGGTTATCTAGGATATGACACTCAAGAGGACATTAAGTACAAGCGTAACTAGTATGGATACTCCTAAGAGACAAAGTTAAGCATTTAGGTTTCTCCTAATAGATTATTGAAAAATACTATAATGGTTTTTCCAAGTGTAACTAAGATGGTTACTCCCTATATATCTCAAAGATCTACATTATATGTAATAGTGATATGAAAATTATGCCACAATTTACCTTTATGGTTTATTCTTTTTATTTTTTACAAGAAAAATATGATTTCATATGGTAAGCTAAAGATATTAGGTTTTATGTGTAAATGTTATAACTTTATTGGGATGTTTTCATTTATTGATTAACATTTTCTTTTCTTCATTTTTATGTCCCTTAGTGAGAGTTTTTTTTCATATCCCATGTTTTAAAATTTTATTTATGGGATTTTTTATGGTAAAAGAAGATAATATTAAAGTTAACAGTTGTGAAGTTTTTTTATGGAAAGAATTTAGGTTTTGTTTTAAAAGTTTCATATTGGGAAAAAAATTATTGAGTAGAAATATATAATACATAGTACATGAGTTTCTATTTATGATTTTATGACCTAATTCTATAAAAATTTAAAACTAAATGTTCTTTGGGAATGTACAAAACTGAATTCTAGTTGAATTAACTAGATTCTTAAATGTTTAAGGCCAAGTCCTTATAGTTGGTATTAGAGAAATTTTTAGATAACTTTATGGGTTCATATAATATTAATAGAATGCCCATAAAGAATTTTTTACTTTATGTTAATTTGAAATGATATAGAATTATAATATTACCATGTTGTTTCTTCTATGAAATGTATGTTCCTAATGGTTTTCTAGAGAAAAAATTGGGAAGCTGAAGTAAGAAGGCCCCAGGAGAAATATATCCTTCTGAATCTGTAACCTGGAATATTTTCCTAAGTATATTTGACTTAATATGGGAAAAATTATTAGAATTGATATTAGAGGAGGATTTAGTGGTTGCGTTCAAAGAAAAATTCAATCAACTGGCATGGTACACCCAAAAATTTATCTAGGATCTTGATAGTAAAATTAATCATTTTTTCTCAAGATTAAAGAAAAAAATATTGAAGTGCATTGGATTCTCATTAATTCAAAAGTTATAAAAAAATTCAATGTATGGAGAAGGAGGAAACAAAGCTTTTTGATGATTAGGGGTTCTTTTAAAACTAGTAGAAAAAATAGTTCGTGGTGTAAGTAAAAGGAAATAATGAATCCAAGAATTTTGATGGGAAGAAAATTAAGTTTTTAGTTTGTGAGAATTTTAGAAAAAACACACATTCGGCAGTGCCTTTTGAATTTTGGCAAGGGTTTCTCATTTTGTATGTTTGGGCATATGACTTTTAATTCCAATGAAAATGATCATGGTAGTGGTATAAAAAATAGATTTATAGAAAATGAAATTTTTTAAATGTAATGAGAAGGTTCATTATGAAACTGAGTATATAAAGAGGAACCAGGTTGATGGGAAGTATACAGACTAAAAGTAGAAAAGTGTGGTGAAATATTTTTCAACTACTTAAGAGATTTTGGGCTATCTAATGAAGTGGTATCATGTAAATTTTTTTTAGTCGGATTTTTCTAATGTCTTGTTTGATATGGGTTCTGAACATTCTTTCATTTCTGATGAATTTTCTAGTAAATTGGAAATTACACCTTAATAAATGAACCTATAACATATGGTAAAAACATATATGGGGAATATTAAGGTGAAAATAAATTGTAATAATATTCTAATTGATTTCTTTATAAATAATTAACTTGAAAACCTTGTTTTCTTTCCCCTAATATAATTTTATGTTATTTTGGTTATGGATTAGATTTCTGTTTACTATGCTAAAATAGAATGTAGAGATAAACAAGTTGTATTTCATAAAGAGATTCAGTTTTTATATAATAATTATCCCATAAAATTGATTACAAATCATGAATCTAATAAAATGTTAAAATATGGAAATGAATGTTATCTTTCACCTGTTTTTGAAAACAATCGAACTGTTTAGATTAATGATTTTCTACTAGTAAGTGAGTATCTGGATGTTTTTTCTGATGAGTTTCCTAGTATTAAACCTGATCGATATGTTGAGTTTAATATTTATTTTTTCTCTAATTTTAAACCTATTTCAAAACCCCTTAATCTGATGGCTCAAGTATAACTTTTAAAATTGAAAACGTAGTTATAGGAGTTTCTAGATAAAGGTTTTATTCAACCCATCATTTCACCTTGGGGTGCTCATATTCTTTTATTAAAATGAAAGATGGTTCAATATGTATTTTCATCTATTATTGAGAATTTAATAACTTTACTTTAGAGAATAAGTATCAATTACCTCATATCATTTATTTTTTGACCATCTGAAATGATTTTAGTACTTTTAAAAGATTAATCTTAGGTTGGGGTACCATCAGATGCAGATGAAGAATGATGAAATTCCAAAAAAAATATTCTGGACTAAATATGGGAATTATGAGTATTAAGTTATTCCATTTGGTTTGAAAAAGCCTCCTATTTTATTTATGGATTATATAAATTTTATATTCCATGAATATTTGGAAAAAAGTTTTGTTGTATTTATTGATGATATTTTATTTTATTCAAAAATTTTGAGGATCATAAAAAACATCTAGGGATTATTCTACAAACCCTTAAAGAAAATAAGTTATATGATAAATTTAGAAAATGAGATTTCTGGTTAAAATATATATCTTTTTATGGGAACATTTTAAATAAGCATGTAATGGCTATTGATCCCACCAAAAAAGTGGTTGATGAATGTCCAAGACCTATAAATGTTACAAATATTCTTTGTTTTCTTGGATTATTAAACTATTACCGATAGTTTGTTAAAAACGATACGTGGTTTTCTATCCCATAACCTAATTTAACATGAAAATGGTGTTAAATTTATTTGGATAGAATAATGTGATGTTTTTTAGGAACTGAAAAGGAGATTAACGAATGCTCCATTTTTGGCCCTGCCATCCAAAAATGTTGAGTTTTTCATCTATAGTGATTTTTATTTAAAGGGACTTGGTTACATTATAATGCAGAATTATTTAGTAATTTATCACACTTCATGGAACCTAAAACCTCATGAATTAAATTATCCCACACATTATTTAGAATTAGAAGATTTGGTTTTTGCTTTAACAATTTAGAGATATCATCTATATAGAGGAAACTATGAAATATATAATAATCATAAATGTTCAAAGTATATATTCACTTAAAATGAATTGAACCTGAGGTTGATAATATAGATTAAACTAAAAAGAATTATGATTTCATGGATCATTTCCATCCTATAAAATAAAATAATGTGGTTGATTCTTTGAGTCAAAAAAATAATGATATAATAACCATGTTTTGTTTCGAACATGAACATTTGGTTAATGATTTGATGAATTTTGGATTTGAAGTTTTTAGTGTAGGAAATTACTTTATTTTTTTTCAAGTGTCAGTGCAATTGTATCTATCAAATAGAATTAATCAAGAACAAAAGGAAGAAGGTGAGTTAAAAAAAAGGTATAATTGGTTAAAAAGGGTAATTTTATAAAATTTTAAATTGATAAATATTTTGTTTTGAGATTTAATAAAAGATTATGTGTGTATTCTGATTCAAAATTTTAGAAAGATTTATTAAGTGAATCTCAAAGCTCTATTTTATTAGTTTATCTTGGAAGCAGTAAGATTAACAGATACCTTCAGGATTATTTTTGGTGGGATGGAATAAAAATAGATATTACTTAATTTACCATGAGATTTTTCAAATGTCAACTAGTAAAATAAAAACTATAATTATTTAAGGGGATGATTCTACCTTTTTCAGTGCCATAGTGGAAATGGAAAAATATATCCATGGATTTTTTAGTGTGATTACCAAAAAAATCTTAAGGTAATAAGTTTATTTGGGTTATTAGTGATCAACTAGCTAAATATGCACATTTTCTTCATATTTTATAAAATCTATCTCTAGATCAAATTTCTCATTTATATCCAAAATAAATTGTTAGTTTATATGAATTTTCTCACTCTATTATATCTGATTGTGATCCCAGGTTCACTTCTAAATTTTGAAAAGGCATTCATAAGTCAATAAGAACTGAATTAAATTTCGACACCACTTTTCATACACAATCTAATGGATAGACCAATCGAAAAATTCAGACTATGGAGGATATGCTTCAGTATTGTTTGATGGATTATGAGGGAAGTTCGGAGCAACATATTTCATTGGTTGAGTTTTCTTATAATAAAAATTTTCATTCTAGTATACAGATAGTACCTTTTGAATAATTATATTTAAAGTTGTGTCAAACTCAATAATTTTTTGATGAAGTAGTTGAAAGAAATTTGATGGGACCATATTTTGTATAGGAAACAATATATAATGTTTAGTTGATTCAATGACACTTGAAGCATGCCCGGAGTAAAAAAGAAAATATATACAGATAATTGGAGAAAGGATCTTTTTTTCAAGGTAGGTGGTCAAGTATTTCTCAATGTTTCTCTATGGGAATGTGTGATGTGTTTTGTTAATAATGGGAAACAAAGTCTATGGTTCACTAGACCCTATAAAATCCTTTATAAAGTTGGATCATTTTCTTTCTATTGTCTTTGCCGATGAGTTTTTTTCCATATACATAGTTTTTTATGTTTCGATGTTACGAAATTTTGTGTTGGATTCATCTCATGTTTTGATCCCTGAAGTAGTTCAGCTAGAAAAGAAAATTTCTTATGATGAAAAGAATATTCAGATTATTAATCATAGAGGGAAAGTATTATAGAATAACTCAATACAACTAGTTAAGGTTTTATAGAAAACTCTACATGGTTGAAGTAAAAATAATGGAATCTAAAAATGTTGTGAGGTAAAGGTATCAGAACTTGTTTAATAAGTGAAGAAAATTGTGAGGATGTAATTTTATGAAGGGGGGAGAATGTAACCACTCAGGTACATATAGAATAATATTTTCTACTATGTAATTAAATAGTTAAATTCATTAAAAATGTATAATGACATAGGTCGTATTTATAGAAATTAATGAATCTATACTGATGGAATAGTAACCAGATCATTGGAATAGTAATGTGACTATTAGGAATAGTAATAAGACCTTTAGAATATTAACCTCACCTATGAATGTATAAATAAAATTTAGTTATTTAAGAATTGAAAATATGACATATTTATGTCATGGAATAAGTAAATAAATGTTTTAAAAATGATAAAATAAGTGTTCGTGTTTTTATGAAATGTACATGTTTATTTACCATTTTATAATTAATATAATGGTTTAAAGGTATTTTTTTTCATAAAATAGATTCATAAATTAATATTTTTTTATAATTATAAGATATTTTAATGATACCATAATTAATTTTCCAAAGTGTTATAAAATCAGTTATAATATTAAAATCATTATTTTTTGAATAAATGATGATTTTAATTAAAATTAAATTTCTTATATTTATAAAATTATTTTATTTAAATGATTTCATTTTTTAAATCTACACATCAAAAAATGGACAGGGTAATTTTTTTAATTTTCTAAAATAGTTGAATTTTATGAATAGTGAAATACATTAATTTATGGTATTTAACATTATAAATAAATAAATAAATTATTGTGTCATGTATGATGTATTGATTATGTACTTAATCATTAGTTAGAACTCTCGTTATCTATTTATTATACTTAGTCATAAGAATGAAAAATATTGATAGTCTTGAGCCAAATAAATAACCAAATGAATAAAATAATAAACAAACACCCCTCTCCTCTACCTATAAATACCATCCCTTCTCCTCACACCTCGAAAGCCTTATAGCTTGTCTAAATTATACCCAATTCCTTTCCCAAAAATATTACCAATGTCTAATACCTATTGGTCTCACCAAAAGACCAAATCCAAGTGCCTTATAGAGGTTCTCAAGGAGATGATATTCAATTGGAAATTAAGTACAAGTGAAAAACGCTTTCAGAAATAAGGTAAAGGAATTCATAACCCAATTTCCATCAGATAGGTTAACCTTTTACTTTAATTATCATGTCATTATAATATTATTTGTTAAATTACTTATGATTAAATTATGTTTCTTTATGTGGATTTATAGAAAATATACATTTTCCTTTCATTTTATTAATTCTCACTTTAATGATAAGATATTTAAAGTGGAATTTCTTTTAAAATCATCTTTAATGTTTCCTTTTTAAAAAATTCATAAAGAATGTTTTTTTAACTTATAATGCATGAGATAATTTTCCAAATTTAAGGAATCCTTATTGATTTTACGTACCCTTTAAAAGTTTACAATTTTATTTTCAAATAAAATGTTTTCATTTATGAGTGTGAGACTTTGTAAAAATGAAAATGGATTTCAATATTGAATAAAATTATTTTCTTCAAGAAGGTTTATTTTGTTAAATCTCTATATCTTATGCTTATGGAATGGTTCTTCAGCATTTTTTTGTAGGATGGTTGTTTTCATGATAAATCAATGTCATGTGATCCCATTATAGCTCTCCAGTTCATCGGGTAAAGGAATAGAGTTAACTAGTTAGGAAGATAAGAATTAAATTTTAAATTTGTGAAGTTTTGTTATGGAAAGAAATAACTTTTTTAAGTTTCATATTATAAAAAATGGATGTCAAGTAGAAATGTCTACTTTTTAATATATGAGTTTCTATGTATGATCTTATGACCAAATTCACTATAACTCTAAACATAAAAAGATATTTGGGAGTGTAAAAAGGATTATTCTAGTTTAATTAACTAGATTTTGTAATGTTTATGGTTTCTTCTTTATAGTTACACATGGTTTTCCTAGTTTGGATGGATATTATTGAGGAATTGTTGATAATTACTCAAGTTTTTCTAATCAACTCACAAAGTTGACTTGTAAGGGGTTCAATAGACCATTTTTCAATTTACCAATACTCACACTGCCCTATAGTATAGAATGGATTTTGATCTATAGTGATGTATCAAATAATGAACTGGGATGTATCCTCATGTAGAATGATATGGTGATATCATTTTCCCTATTAAAATTCAAAACACATGAGAAAAAATATTTGAATCATGATTTGGAGTTAATTATGGTAAATTTTTGCATTAAAAATTTGGTGGTATTGTCTTAATGGTGAAATATGTGATATATATTATGATCACAAAAGTTTAAAGTATGTATTATCTTAAAAAGAGATAAATATGCATCATATATGGTGGTTGGAGATGATTAAATATTATGACTACTCAGTACATTACCATATAGGGAATGAAAACATAGTGGTAGTGCTCAGAGTCAAAAAAATCATTATACCTTATCTATGATGGGGACCAAAAAAGATCAAATATTTTAGGATTTTCAAAGATTTTATTTCAAAATCTTGAAGCGGAGAAATACTATCTTTCTCAAATGATTTCTCAACAAACTATCAATATAAGGATTAAAGAGACATATAAGGGTGTCGTAGAGATGTAAAATAAGGTGAGAAATGTCCCTAAGTTAAACCTTGATTATGATGGAATGATAAGGTTTAGGAACCATGTATGTTTCCCTTTCATACCATATTTGAAGAATGATTTATTGGATAATGTTCACAGTTCATTATTCTTTATTCATCTTGGAATTACTAACATGTATAGATATCAGAAAGAGTATTTATGGTGAGATAATATGAAAAAAGATATTATATAATATGTATCTCATATCTTGGTATGTCAATAAGATAATTTTGTAAAAAATTATAATGGGTTTTTACAACCAATACCACTACCAACATGGAAATAAGAATATGTCATCATGTATTTTTTCCTCAGAATACCAAAATGTCTAAGGAATATAATTATATTTGGGTCGTTGTTGATCAACATAAAAAGTTAGCACAATTTATTTATATCAAAGAATATTTTTCACTTGATGAGAATTATATAATAAACATTTAGGAAGTGGTAAGGTTACAGGGAGTACCGCATTCTATTATATTTGATCATCATTTTAGGTTTACCTCAAATTTCTGGTGAACTCTTCAATAGGCTCTGGATACGAAGTTGTGTTTCATCACTACTTATTATACTCAAATTTATGTTTTGTCTGAGAGAACCATTTAAATCCCAAAGGATATATTGAGATATTTTTCTTTGAAATTAAAATGTGGTCAGTTTCAATGCCTTCATCTAATCAAGTTTTCATACAACAATAGCTTTTACTCAAGCATTCAGATGGATCCTTATGAGGACCTCAATGGTAGGAAGTGAAAAAAATATTATTTTTAGGGATGAAGATGGAGAAATAAAACTATTGTGACTAGAGATATTTGAGGAAATGTCAGAGAAATTTAGAGCCATTTTACTGGAAAAAAGAGAAGCTCATTGTCGATATAAAAGTAATGTAGATAATCGTCAGTGAGATTTAGAGTTCAAATTTGGTGAAAAAATATTTCTATGGGTTTCTCAATGAAAAAATGTTATCATATTTGGAAATAAATAAAATCTAAACCTAATTAATATTTTTCCCTTTGATATTCTTTACTAGGTAGGGGTAGTATCATATCATTTGGCACTTTCACCCAACCTCTCTCAAGTTCAAAATGTGTTCCATATATATCTCTTAAAGAAGTTCATATGTAATCCATAACACATTCTCAACTCAAAGGTTGTAACATTAGATAATTATCTTTTTTGTAAATAAAAACCTGTATAAATCTTTGATCTTTGAGATAAATTGTTATATAACAATATTACTCACCTTATTAAAACTCTCTAGAGGAATCATAAATTTGAATAAGTTACTTGGGAACCTAAAGATATAATGACATAAATATATCCTCATTTTTTTTATAAAAAAATAATGTAATTTATATAGAAAATTTATTTTTAATGGGGTATAATGTAACAACATAATATTTTATAAAATATTTTTTTTAAAATAAATTTAATTTCTTTATTAACTTGTGTTAGACACAACAAAAAGTTCTAATAAATAATTATATATATTATTATCACCTAGACATTGTATTAGTGGGTATGAATATGACTAAATAATTTATGAAAATTTGTGGTTTTCACATGTATAAAATTAAATCATTTTTTATCAATTAATTATAAATTAAAATAAAAAAATCAATTTAAAATTAACGGTATGTTTTCTAAAAAAAACTATTTTATTCATGCAATGTGTGTCTATCATTATAAAATAATATGATCACTATTAGTGAATTATTTTAAAGAAATTTATTTATTTATATTAATTAAAATATTTTAACTTTCATATTGTATTTTTTATAGGTGTGAGATAAGAATATATCTAGTATTATGTTTAAAAAAATTCTAAAAAAGATGTTTTTGTCATGTTTTCTACACCTACCATAAAGTTTATTACTTTAATATATAAAAATTTAATCCCAAAAAATTGATTCCATATTTAGAATTAGTAGGATCAAATTTAGTAAATATATCCTTTCTTTAAATATGAATAGTAATCATATTATATTTTTATTACCACGATTGGGTAAATTGGGTAAAATGTGGTTAAAACATAGGGAAAATGCATTAGAATCTATCTAACACATTCCTTTATCATAATGAATGAGTATATTTTGACCATTTCCATCCTAAACTTGAATATATGGCCAATTGGTTTTATATTACTTTTAAAATTCCATTTATGTTAATTTAAGAAAATAAAAATACACACTGTCACTCTGTTATATTTAAAAATATATTTTCTATTCACATAGGTAAAAATGGAATTTTTGAATGAATAATAATGGTTAATTTGAGCCTAAAAAAATTAATTTCATAATGTTAATTTATTTATAATTTTTAATAATTATATGATTACGAATAATTATTATGAAAAGATGAAATTGTATTTCATTAATTAGAATAAAAATAAAATAAATGTTTTTTAAAATATTAAAAGTAATATAATTTGAGAAAAATATATTGTCACGTGAATTTCAATGATAAATATGACATATTATAGATTTTTTAAAAGATTATATTTGAATTAAAACTTTTTCTTGGTGTCTTTAAATTCAAATTAAATGAATATTTCCAAAATTGACATTAATTGTATTTCAAAAAAAATAATATTTTATTAAATGATTTAAAATTCTTAAAAATCTTATCTTTATCAAAGTAAATATAATAAGGTTGAAAATTTCAACCAAGTTCCTTTTATGAGTCATTTTTTCATTTATGGTAACATTATTAACCATTTAATATTGTAATAGTTGTTACGGAGGTCGAGGTAATAAATGATTAATGAAGGGGTTAACTAAAAATATGAGGTTTAAAAAGCACCAAAACTAGTAAAATTTCATTGGGTGGTGTTATTTTGACCCTATAATATTTTTATTCAAATTCACATCCATTTTTAAGAATTTTGAAAGATTATTACTTTATTATATTTTAATATATTATGAAATTTTATGTGTCCTCTCCTTACCTTATAAAACGACACCCATCCTTTATATTATTTATAATACCTTGATCCTTCTAACTCAACCCAACCCCATGAAATTCTCTTCTTGACTTCCCTAGCAATATTATAGACGTGATGGTATCCAAAAATTACCAACCTTGTGGTCTTTAAGAGGATGTCTAAAGGAGTTATTTCAAAGAAGATGAGGTTTGAGCACATAGAAAGAAAAAAGAGACTTGAGGTAAGGAATTTCATCTCAAATTTCACTTCTTTGGGACATATATTTATCCTATGAACCTATATTATTTTATGAGGAGTATAGATTATCCCTTTGACATGTTATATCATGAAACTTCTTATGTTCATGATATTAAAAGACTCATGAATTTATTCTTTCATGGATCTTAGGATTCAAATGTTACCTAAGTGGTAAAGGATTTTTTCCTAAATCCCATTATATTTGAGATTGTTATTATTCATTTTCCATTGAAGAAATAATATGTTAATTATATGATAAATCCCATTTGTTTTTATTCACCTCTGGTTTTTTCTTGAGAATACAATTTTCCTTTCATTTTCATCACATCAAGTACTCAAGAGAATGAAAGAATATTTTTAAAGAAATAGACTGTTTTACTATTCTGTAAGATCCCATTATTTTCAAGCATTTGTCTCTCATAGTTTTTCAATAACTCTTCTTTCAGTTTTCTTTTCATCTTTTATTTTTTTCAATTGAATAAACAAGGTCCTAGGTTGTGAGGAATCATAAGAAAACTAGAGAGGATCCTTATGGGCCCTTTTATTGAGGGAAATAACTTAAAGATTAGTGATTTATGATTTTTTGAATTAATGGAGTTAGGGTATAATTGGGTTAAGTGTTTCACGGTTTCTTAGTATATTAAAAACATTTAAATGGGTTTTGGGTCATTTAAAAATAAACTAGTCTGAAAAACCATCCAAAAAACATTTACACTCCATGTAAATGGATTACACATCATATAATTGTTTGAGTGTTTTAATAAATAAAATCAGATATGATGGGTTTTTCCGCATATCCCATTAAAAAGTTTTACATGATGTTTAACTATATTACACATCATGTGACTTCCTAACCTTCTATTTTAAAGTATGTTGTGTGGTTTAATTTTATTTTATTCCACTCCAACCTTCTCATCTCAACCCTAGGGTATCCTCTAAAAAAATTTGGAGTGAAAACATCCCTCATGGACGTCTTAATAATGCCTCTAATCCCTAGTAAGTGGTTTTGGCCCTGTTTTTTCTTCTATATGTTCTTCTTACAACTATTGTGGTGAAATCCATGGACCTTATAATTTTTTTTTTGATCTTGATCAGTTTTAATCTACGTTTCTCTTAATGATCATCCACACCTTTATTTTGAGTTTTTTTCATTGTAAGCATTGTTAGATGGTTATTTGAAGGTAGGGGGTCTAAATCTTTACCCTATGGTTTGATAATTTTCACGTTTATGAAATATTGTGATTTTTTCAATATAGAATACACCCGAATCAATTTATAATGAATGGTATTATTCTTTTAATTCTTTTGGATTCAATTATCTTCATACCTCGCTTATGGTTTCTCGTGCAGTGATAAAACCATGAATATAAATGAATTAACTAATTCTTTAAAGTGTGTTTTTATTAACCTGATACCAAAGGTGATTTTTTGATATATAATCCCTAATTTGTGGCTTATTTATTATAGATATGAATATTAATCAATGGTGATTTAATTGAACGTTGTATATGAAATATTAATGGTAATTCTTATAATTATCCATTGTGATTTATAATGTGATTTTTTGATATCCAGGTTTTGTGATAGGACTTGTATTCCATGTTTAAGTGCTTATATATAAATCTCAACCCTGTATTATGCACACTTATATGTTTTAATGATAATATTTAGTAGGAGAGACCTAGTCCCATTATATAATCCTTATAGAGAGTGGATTTTCCCAGTCCCATGATGTAATGCTTATAGGTATTTGACCTATACACTATAATGATTATAGGGATCTGACCTAGTTTTTTGTGACTATACCATGGTTATATGGTGGTAGTTCACATAGTTTTAAGACATGCTCTGAGATATTCTGGCATGGTTCTGAAGAAGGTTATTTTACCTTATATATATGGTTGTGGTTGGCAAGGTTATATACTTTCTTAGAGAAAGTAATAGGATAAAAAATTTTGTTTTAATATCCTTTTCTGAGATTTAAGGAATTATTTTATTAACTGGATGAAGAACATAAGTAAAAATACTTACTTGAAAAATATATTTTTATCGTTTAATCAATTTTCACTATAATATCATTTTTTTCTTCAAATGATGAGTATTTAATATGAATTTTTCATTCATGAAGCACTGAAATCAAATTCAAATGGATTATATAATTCAAAAAAGGATAAAAAAATCTTCCAGATATATTTAATCATTAATAATAACCATTATTGTTATCACAAGATAATACTAAAAATCAACATACCATCATTTGAAGAAATACAACAATAACTTCCAAAACCTAAACAATAACACCCAAAGTTCAACATAGATCAATCAATAAGTAACTAACCTTAAACTTATGCATAAAATTCCAAAAAAAATATTGGAACCCTATGATTAGAATTATTTTATCACATATTCTTGCAAGATAAATTTAAAATTTGTTTCTAAATAAAATCAATCACTCTTAATGTCTCATACAAAAAATGTATATGTCTTAATCATATAATCTCTAAGATATTATAATCATTTCCATATATAAACTGATTCACCAAACACACACATTAAAATTATATATTCTCCTAAAATATAATTTAACCTTTATTCCACAGATAAAATCTCATAATGTTATATTTAACTT
The DNA here is from genome assembly GCA_963277665.1 of Viscum album. Classification (NCBI taxonomy): domain Eukaryota; kingdom Viridiplantae; phylum Streptophyta; class Magnoliopsida; order Santalales; family Viscaceae; genus Viscum; species Viscum album. The sequence continues at coordinate 1,226,155,078 of OY728138.1, read as the reverse complement.
AATCATATATTATTCTAAAAATATTGAAATTCTTTCAAAATATCATTAATCACCAAATAAATTTTCAATCACATGGTTATCTCTATGATAAAAAATATTTTCCCACAATAAAATTAATCATTACCTATGACATTATTTTTTTTTAAAAAGTACACAAACGATGACATCACAAACTCTAGTGGTAGTCATTACACCCTTTTTTCCTTTTGGTTCTAATTTCAAGACCCACATCCTTTCCAAATGTGAATGGTTGTCTTTTTTACAAAAGCATTATAAATATAACTCATAAAATGTCCTAATAAATATATTAAACATATTTAAAAATAACATTAATCATCAAAGATAGTATAAACCATAAAGGTTAACACTACATATAAACTTATAAAAAGTGCATTCTTCCTCAAATAACACATTATGTTGAACCTAAGGGTTAGATATACATTATACGAATAAAAGTTCCCCCAAAATTTCATTAATCATAGTAAAATACAATAACATAAAACCTGAAATGGCTATCTAATATTTTCACTCATAAACAACATTAAACTCATAATACCATTATGGTATCTATAAATTTTAAGTTAATATTACATGAAAGCATATATGCTTCCAAAATTAACACAATTCAGAGATGTTTCTTGATTCTTATAACCAAAATATCATTGGTCAAAATAATTCTACAACATAATTCTTGAATACCAACAAATAAATACTTTGACCCTTTAATCAATGATTGGTATAACATAGTTCCTTCCTTATTCTAGTATTTTTACTTTAAATTAGGTCATTGACTCATATAATCCTCAGGTTCCCCATATTTAATGCAAAAAATAATAAATGGATCTCTAGGATAAAATTTATTTATCTCTCTTGAACTCCTAAATTTTACTCATGTATTCATTTCTCTATTCCATTATTTTCTATGAAAAAAAATTCATTTTTCCTTAAGATATTATCATGGGTGTCACTTTCAACATTTTTTACATGAAGGAAATTGAACCTTATTTCCTCTATGGTCTCTACCACCTGATCTTTTATCATACACCATCCTTCTCTTCTTTTGGTTATTCGGAGAGTTGGTCAAGGTATAGGTTTTTAGTTATATATCATGGTAAATATTTAGGAAAAATTACAATATCCTTCTTTTTAGTTATATTCTATGTTGGTTTCTCATAATCACTATATTTTCCATTACATTCAGTTTTAACATGAATCAACCAGGTTCCATCCATTGACTAAAAAACATAGTATAAGAAATAATAATCATAGTGGGAAACCATATAATAATTTATAGGATGTCTAAATTTGAACACTTTATTTTCAATTTAGTACACATTATGTTTGAACTAGTCTATTCATTATCATCATCTATAAAAATCCTTCATAATTTTTCATGAATAAAATGTGAATTAACCCAATCATGTTCCCTTGGAGTTTCAAAACATGTTCATATTAAGGGAACACTCACCGTGTAATAGCATGATGGTTAAGATATACTAGACCTACTCTTATCAGGGTTGTAACCCCTATATTAATCAATACCAAAACCATGTATTCTTATAGTATCTCTATTGGGATGTATTACTTGGAAAACCACATAATATCTTCCTCAAAAATAATTATGATTTTATCTTATGATTAATCTTATCCCCATGGTTTTAAACTAAGTTTTATAATACTAATATCCAAAGGTTGACTAAACCTATCCACTGGTACCAAATTTAGCAACACAAGATTTTCAGAAATAAATATAACTTATTTTGATAAATATTCAATAAATTTCACAAATACACTCCCTATGACCTTAATGGTTTAGTTTATTTGGATATTAGATACTCAATCATTCTATTTCATGAAAGATATATAAAAACTCCCACAAATATATCCACATTTAGTGCTCTTAATAGACATTCCCTACTTAAAATTTTTCTTCATAACCTAGGGAAAGGAAACATAAGAAAGGGTGAGGATATATTCTTAGTAAGGGTAAACATGAAATATGTTAATAGATGATCGTATAATATAATTAGATAAGAATAAGGGTACAAGTTATTGATCATAATTTAAAATTTTCATACCCAATCAATCAAATACCATAAATAGGAGTCACATAAAACAACTTTATCATTTCAAAAGGGAATCGTATGACTAAGAAATAATCATAAATAAATCATGAACCATAAGTTCATCTCAAAAAATTATGGCACCATCACAAGTATATAAACCATTTCATATATCTGGGTTAGCTATTGAGACCATCAAATTATAGTGGATTGACAATCCCTATATGATTCCCATATAATAATGAGTCAAGAATCACCACTACCATGAAGTACCCCAGAATACCTTGAGAGGGGAGGGGTGAATAAGGGTGTCAATTTTTTTTTTAAAGTTGTGGATCTTATTCCCATATTGTTAGGATCTTTTTAAATCAGTCAATCAATTAAAAGTAATAATATGACACACCAATTTTACTAGGTTCACTTCAATGGGATATGTCCAAGGAACTTATGATGATAGTGTATCAGTCATACCTAAATCCACTAATCTTCACTATTTGTGGAGTACAAGAGTTTGGTCATAGTCACTCTATGCTAGGAACAATTCCCTTACAAAATTTCAGGGATGGATCACCACTTCCCTTGAAACACTTTTGTAAAATCCCCCTAGATCCCTGCTATGAGGGAGGTATAACTCAATTTATCGACTTGAAAGTCACTTCAATAGATTGTCATTGAAGTGTTTGTCTCTTTCCAGCATGAGACATTGTTTGCATCAAATACCTTAGTAAATGCTCTCTGAGATCCCTGACCAATCAACACTGAAACTAAAAACAACCCTTCACAAAGATCAACCCTTTGTAGATCTATCTATTTTTCATTGAACAACCCTTCACAGATCTCACTACCTCATATAGAAACACCCTTTGCAGAGCTCACTACCTCAAAGAGAAACCCACTTCGTGAAGCTCACTAAGACCACATAGAACACCCCATATTCATAAAACACTCATTACATAGAATCATTGTTAATATTAAATAATTTAAAAGTATTTTCACAGAGCTTCAGATCACCCCTGACAATCTACTTCTTGGAGCACCCCTTGCATCGCGAAGACAAAGTGATCCCATAATTTCTCTATTCAAATCGTGTGGAATGAAGAGGGGTGGACTCTTATCTTTAGGCATGGTTGAATGCGGAGCTCCACTTCTTCAGACACAAAAAATGGATCAGCCGAAACTATCTCAACAGCACATCTCTCTCTTTTCAATGCTCATCGTAACCACAGAGATCTCCTTCAAAGACCTTCGCACAGACACAAATCACCACCACAATGCACCACTCGCAAAGAAAGTCTCGTAATCATAGAGAACATTGTTACAATCTTCATATCTACTTGAAAGAAACTTCATGAAGCCCATCTCTATGAAACTTCATGCATTTTTTCATATTTTATTGAGACTTTCAAGAAAAAACGTGTTTCACAATGCTTACCATTCCCCAAATCTTGGACCCCACAAATTTGGAAAACACTAGGAAACGACGTCACCTTCAAAACTACTTATAGATTGAACAGTATGATCCCTCTACTTGAAATCTAATTTATCATCTATAAAGGGATTTAAAACAAACACAAACCATGCTCCTTTTTCAGAAAATAACATCCTTGATAATAATAATCTACCCCTTTGGGTTTGTTGGAAATCTCCAGATAAATTCAAAAGAGCACCAGCCACTATCAAAAAATGTTATGCAATAATCAACTCATCCAACACTCTGAGTCTACGTGAGTAATATTCATTGTAGAAAACAAGATGGAAGACATGAATTGTGTTCTCGTGTGTTTGAATAAAAGCTCTAATTGTTTCTTCTTAACATTTTATTCTTCTACAACAAACCTACAACTAGAGAAAAAAAATTGCATCCTCCATATTTCCTCATTGAATTTAGTCATTTATCCCCCATTGTAAATAAACCCAAAGACTGGTATTTAAAAATTGTAGAGATTAGAACATACTCCCCCTATATTTTATCTCCCCCATAAACTTGAAAAACTTTAACAAAAAGATTAACCCAATTAAAATAATTGGGGAGTGGGTAATTTTGTAACCTCCTTATGCACTGAGAGATGGTGGAACACCAAGGTTCAACCGGTGTTTCTCAAACACAGCCACTGATAGTGGCTTGGTCATAATGTCAACCACTTGATCATCAGTTTTCACATGGTCCATTTTGATCATGCCTTGTTCAAAAAATTTCTTGATGAATTCATATCTGATTTTAGTATGTTTTGTATGAAAATTCTCAACATGATTCATCGTAAGATCAATTGTTCTCTTGTTATCACAGTAAATAATCATTGGTTGTTTCACCTCATTGCCTAAGTTAGTCAGTTGCTACTTTATCCAAAGTAACTGAGTGCATGCCTTGGTAGCAGAGATATATTCAGCTTCAGCAGTACTAAGTGATGAACTTTCCTATTTCTTTCTCAATCAGACCAAGCATTTGTTCCCAATATATAATTCTCCAACACTGGTGGACTTTCTTTCCCCTACATCTCCATCCCATTTGGCATCAGAAAATGATGATATTTCATTGTCTCTTCCTATAGTAAAGTATAACCCAGAAATATGAGTACCTTGAATATACCCCATGATTCTTTTCACTTCCGCCATATGTTCATACTTTAGATTACTCTGAATGCGGGTCATAATCATGTTATAAAGACAATATATGGTCATGTCACTATCAGGTATAGTTGGATTCCTAAGATTCTCATATACATTGTGGGATCCACATATGTCCCATCTTCATGCTTTCTGAGTTTTGTTCCAACTGCAATCGGAGTCACAATAGGTTTGGAATATTGCATATTGAATTTATTCAGAAATTCTCTGGCATAATTTTCCTGAGAAATGAAAGTGTAATCATTCTTCTAAATCAATTACAACCCTAAAAAGTACGTGAGTTCAAAAATAATAGACATTTAAAATTCTGATTTCATGTGATTGGAAAATTCATCCACTAATCCCTACCTTCTTCCACTAAAAATAATATCATCCATGTATACCAATACCATGAACTGATCCTTTTGATAACTCTTCACATAGAGATTTTGATCCACTCCTCCTATTTTAAACTCAATCTTTCTGAGATAATATTCCAACTAAGAGTACCACACCTTTGGTGCCTGTTTCAGGCCATTGAGAGCTTTCATAAAATTTCAAACCTAAAGTTCATCATTTCCAATAAAGAATCATATGGGTTGTTAGATGTAGACTTATTCTTCAAAAACTCCATTTAAGAATGTCATCTTGACATCCATTTGATAAGCTTTATAACCTCTCTGAATTTCCATGACAAGAAATAACCTGATTAACTCCATTCTTTCTACTAGAGAAAATGTCTCTTCACCATCAATGCTTTCAATTTTTGTGTATCCATTACAAACCAAGTGTGCCATTTTTTTCCACATATCCTTGCTCATAAACCTTATTATTGAATATCTACTTCGTACCAATCACATTTTTACCTTTGAGTCTCTTGACATGGTCCCATTTTGTATTCTTTTCAAATTTATCTAACTCTTCATTCATGTATTTCACCCATGATTCATCCTTTATAGCTTCTCCAAATGAGGATAGTTCCACAACTGATAAATATAATGATTGTGTATTATTTCTCATTCTCTTTATCTATGTGGGTGTATCCCAATCCCTAATAATGTTGGATTGATCAATTTCTTCACTTCAATTCCTCCTTTGATATTCAACAGAATTATCTCCTACCATAGTTTCTTCTTTAGATTCTTCTTCTGATTCAATATCATGATGTGACTCCTGAGTGTTTTATACACCTTCCCCTATTTCTGTATTTTCATTTTCTCTATGTTCACCTTCTTCCACATCTTATATCACATCAGTATATGAATTCCTCGATGCACTTAAGGTATTAATTCCAATGATTTTAACATCATTGTTTTCCACAATCCTTCCAAAGCACTTATTGAAACACTTATAGGCTTTTATATTCATTGGGTATCCAAGGAAAATTCCTTCCTCTACATTTTCACCACACTTCCCTTGATTTCCTTCTTTTTTTCTGATCAAACATTTACTTACAAAAACAAGAAAGTATTTCAAATAGGGATTCCTTCCATAACACAATTCATAGGGTGTCTTTTCCTCACCCCTATAAACCCTTCTTCGATTTTGAATATACCCGACATCTTGAACAGCCTATTTCCAGTAATTTTAAAGAAGACGACTCTCAATCAACATATTTCTATCCATATTGTTTACTTGTTAAGTCATGCACTCAACAAATCCATTTTGCTATGGAGTTCTCGGAGCTTTCACCTCATGTTGTATCCCATGATTCTCTAGTTTATTTTCAAATTCAATGGATGTGTATTCCCCTCCATTTTTAGACCACAAGACATTGATCTTTCATCCAGTATCATTATTAGCGATTTGTCGATAGGTTTCCATGAAATCAAGCCCTTGTTGCTTCTAATGTATAATGATCACACATGCCATTCTACTATAATCATCTATGAAAATAATAAAGTACCATTCTACATGTGTTCCAACAACATTTATTGGGCTACATACATCTGTATGGATGAGGTCAAGTAGATTTGATTCCCTTTCCTTCATTGGCAGGTAGGAACTGCAGACCAGTTTCCCTTGCATGCAAGCATCACAGGTCTTTTCTCATTCATGATTCAGATTAGGTATATCCATGACTATTTTCATATTAGATATATTTTCAATGTCTTTTTGAATTATGTTCCCAAATATCGGATACCGCAAGTTTTTTTCTTCTTCGAAAGTCATGTAGAAAATGTTTCCTTTACTATAAACCCAATAAAGTTTCCTTCTATTCTATATCCTTTCATAGGTGAATTTCTTGTTTTTTTATAGTGAATCCTTTCTGATTAAAAGTAACTATAAGTCCTGAGTCACAGAATTGACTCATGATGAGGATATTGTGACGTAGGCCATCTATATAAAGGACTTTAGTTTTCTTTATCTCTCCACTAACTAGTTCAGTACTTCCACTTCCTTTGATTTTCAGAGCTCCACCATTACTAAACCGTATTGTTCCATCAACCCTCCTCTTGAAATTCTTTAACAAGTATGCATTACCTATTATATGAGACTAACAACCACTATCAAGAATCTAGGTGATGTATCTTTTGTATCTTTGAGGTATAACTATGTAATATTAGACTTCTCAATTTTCTTCTTTTATTTCCATGAGATATTGGATTGAGTATAGGACATGATGGCCTTTCAATTATCTATTCTTTGTACATGGGTTCTTTATAGTCAAGATCTTCTTCCAGGTGAGAAAACATATTTGAAAGATCAAAACTATCTTGTTAACAAGCTTTGAATTGTCTCTAAATTCGGTATGACGTGTCCATGTAACTCCTTCACCTGTAAGAAATTGATTTATGGACAAAGTTAGAACAACAAAAATAATATCCATAGAAATTGTTTCTTATATAAGTAGTAGGATATGAATCATCTCTCCTATGTTGAACTCCTAGATCTCCCCCATTTAGATATCTCTTTGCACCTTCACAATATGAAATTGTATGACCTAGATATCCACAAAACTAACACTTCATGAGAGGAAATGTCTTCTCACTTTTATTTGTCCTCATTCCTTTTTCCTTGGGAATATTGTTTGAAGTCATGTTATTCCTATATGATCAAGGATAGTCTTATGATCTCATTTCATTTTTATTTAAGGGTATTTTTTTCATCAATTCTGGTGATTTTACAACATGATCAACCTTCATCTTTCCTTTATTTAAGTCCACTTTATTTGCAGCATTTGATGTTTCAGCATCACCACTAATTCCACAGTTTCCCATGCGTGTGGGTCTTTGATCACTAAAAATATTTTCAATTCCATCATACCCTCGTTTTTTTCTTTCCAAAATCTCGGAATTTGAGAACCTACCAAATTTTATTTTATTCTTTGCTTCTTTTGAACATGATTCTCTTTTGAGTATACTCTTAAGAGGAAATAATTTTTCTTCAAGTCCCCCAACAATTTTCGACTTCTCCTCTAGTCTCGAGGTAAGGTAATTGATGAACTTTAACTATTATTTGATTATTATATTTAGTTCTACTGCACCATCTATCCTTTCAAGGATTAATGATTTTAATTTCACAAATTCTTCTAGTCGTTCAATTTTAGCATTAATCTGATTAACATATTCTGATGATTCTTCCACAATTTCTTTCCACTTATTTCATCTCTTACACTTATTCCCAATCTTACCATAATATTCCTTAAGTTGTAACTTGGGGTCATTATTAGATGTCAACTGGTTATCTCTAGATTTATCTATTGATTGTTCTATCTTTTCAATGGTAGCTATCATGGAATCATGGTTTCTAGTTTTAAATTTTGGTTCTTATTCTTCACAAAATTCGTTATCATCATCTTCCTCTTCATGGAAAAAACTCTTATTCTATACATTATTTGTAGATTTAAAGTCTCCCATTTTGAAAAAACATCTCTAAGGCTTCTTAATGTGTTCACTTTTTCTTTCTTCATCTTCTAACACTCTTGAGAACTGAGAGGTAATGTTCCCAACTTCTCCAGAATGAAAGAAAGACAAAGGTAACTTCCCTTTAAATTTCTCTTTTCCCTTATGTATATTCTTGGTAATGATATAGAGAATTTATTTTTCCTCATAATATTCACCACTACTATATTTTGAAATTTTAAATTTTTCCATGGCTCTGAATGCCATTTCCATGCTCACTCGAGTCATAGCATCTTGTGGCTTGATTCTCATTTCATATGCCACTAGTCTACTCAGCATATCATCTAGAAAAATTTTGGAAAGATCTTTTTCCTCAAGGGATGATACCTTTTCATTGTATAGGGGTGGAATTCTTCTAAATATTTTATTTAAAATATCAACGTCTTTGATTTCTTTTCCTAGACCTCAAATTTCTCCAACCACTTTAGTAATTCGATTGAAGGTGGAGTCTACATTCTCATCAGCATACATCTTAAAATCATCAATCCTATTGTGTAGAACTTGTAGTTTTCCTCCTTCAAGTTTCTATGTCGTTTAAAAATATTTTCAAGTTTATTCCACATGGAATTTTCTATGTTGAAACTCATAACCTTTAGATAGATCTTATTTGAAAGGGCTGTGGTGAGAGCATTCTACACTTTAGAATCTGCATCAAGAATTTTTCTATCTGTATCAATCATAGCCTGCCCTGTGGGATCAGAAACATGTATTACTTGTACAGTAGAAAATAAGACTTTTATTCCAAGAGATCATAGATGTGATATCATTCTATTCTTCCATATCTGAAAATTACTACCGTCAAAGAGGGGGTCTCCTCTGACATTGGTTTAATTCTTCCAGATGGTAAAACATAGACCAGCCACCATTAACCTCCCTCTGATACCACTTGAAGGACCTCGGAACACACTGAGAGGGGAGGGGTGAATTATGGTATCAACGTTTCCTTTTTAAAGTTATGGATATTATTCCCATGTTGGTAGGAACTTGTAGAATCAGTTAGTAAAATGAAAGTAAGGAGATGACATAACACTTTTACTTGGTTCACTACAAAGGGCTACGTCCAAGGAGCATACACTGACAATGTGTATGACATACCTAAATCCAATAATATTTACCATTTTTGAAGTACAAGAGTTCTATCATAGTCACATTGTACCAGGAACACTACCCTTACAAAACTTTAGGGATGGTTTACTACATCCCTCAAAACACTTTTGTAAACTCCCCCTAGATCATTGCTACGAGAGAGGTCTAATTGAGTTTATCGACTTGAAGGTCACTTCAATAGATTGGCATTGAAGTGTTTTTCTCTGTCCAACATTATAAATTGCTTGCATCAAATACCTGAGTAGATTCTCAACAAAACCTATAACCACTCAACATTGAAACTCAAAACAACCCTCTGTAAAGCTCAACCCATCATAGAGCACTCTGCCTTGCAGAGAACAACCCTATATAGAGCTCAATGCCTCATAGATCAACACCCTTTGATCTAATGACCCAATCTTGATGTGCATGGACATTAAATTTATTTTTATAAATACTTAATACACTACACAAATATATTCCCAAATACCGTATTAGTTTGGTGTCTTTCAAAAATTAGAACATAATCTTCTAACTTGGTGAAAAATCTTCAACATCTCCCATAAAGATCTTCCCCTTATATTTTCCTACCTAAAACCTTTATTTATATCCTAGGAAAAATAAAACATAAAAAGGGTGATCTCAAATTCTCAATAAGGGTAAACATGGATAACATAAAACAAACCATAATCATTTGAACGTAAAAACATGAATATAACGTTTAAACATCAAAATCTTGAGTCGTGACATAAATCATGGAAGTACGTAAGGCATAGATCATAAAGGAACATTAACCACGATAGAATAGCATTGAAATAACATGTAATATTGGAAAACTAATAATCACATAATATGATCTCCACCGTAGCCAAGACATTACTCTCAAGACCATCCTAGTGGAAAAATTCCATTACTGAATAGGGATAACTTGTTTTTTCAGCCATGTATTACTGAACAGAATTTACTTTTCATTACAGTCACATATATATAAAGAGATATAAATATTTAACCAATGAATTATAGGGATATATAGGTTCCATGCATCTCATAATGAAATCATTATTACATGATCTACAAAAACATAAATCATTCATCAAATCATAACCCATGAAATAAAACGGGTTTCTTAAATATCATTCAATAAAAATCTATATAAAATAAATGGATTTCATTAAAATAAATCCATCAAAAACACAATAAATTTAAATTAATAATTGGGATATAAACATAACCTAATTTCATCTTAGATGGAAAATAATTTTGTTAAAACACATGAACTTACATCTTGAGGAAAATATCCTTTCTTTTTCAAAAACTTTTCTTTTCTTAAAATGTTGTGAAATTTTAAAAGAAAATAATTTAGTTGAAAATAAACATGTAAACATGTTGAGTAAGCTTCATGTAAATAAGGAATTATGAATATATAAAAACTTGTTCATGCCGTATAATTTAAAAAAACATTCTCCTTGTACTTTTATTGGAAAAGTCAAAAAGTACCTCATATGGTAAATAAAAGAAAGATTCCTTCCATACCATGTAGTAAAAGTCAAAAAGAGAAAAAATAACTTTAAATATACATATGATAATATTAAAAAAATTATGAAAATAGTTTTAGAAAACATGAACTTGGATGATAAAATATATCCCTAGTAAATACTTAGGAATAAAGAATCTCGGATAAAAATGAGACTGTCAAAGTTATCCCTAACCTTAGGTCTGATATGATTTGTATGTATCCTAACCTAATATATGATTATATAAATAATGTTACTGATTTATTAAAGAATCATAATAATTTTTATGATAACATTTATTATCATATTTTCATCTTTTGTTTAGTAATATTTCATTGTTACTCGTTATTCGGGTATTAACTGCTTTATGTTCTTAAGCATGTCTTGTCGGATAATTTCTTATTACTATTTTTAGGTTAGAGTTATATCATTTAAATAATTGTATTAGTATAATAAATATCATATGTATTCATTTAATTCAATTATATAATCATTCTTTAATGAAGATTATGTATAACGAATCACATCTCACCGTAGAGATGGTAAGTTGTACGTACGCACGAGCGACGATATCATTCCAATAATTGATGAATGGTGTTGATGTGGATGGTTTATAATATATAAAAATTATTATAATGTTATAAAAATAATATATATTTTTTATTTCCACCATTTTACTAATCCATGTAAGGTGATGGTGAAAAACAGATTACACCATGACGTGGAGATGGTAAGTTGTACGTATGTGTGCACAGTGATTTCATTTTTCATAGGATAGATAGAAGGTGAAATAGGGTTATTAAATATTTATAATAACATGTAATTATATGATTGATACTGATGTTATTACTTTATAATTAAACAACTAATGATGAGGAAGTGGAAGAAGAAATAAATTTGAAAGAATCAATAGAAGAGATTATCTCTTTCTCGACGTGCCTCCTTTAAATTTTCTCTTAATACAATAGAGTTGGTCTTTTGAGAAGAACACAACCTCAAGAATTTAAATAGATAAGTTGATAAGAGAAATGGTAAGGGTTTATCTGATCTTTAAGGCTCAAAATGGATTGAAAAGAATAGGGAGGATGTTTCCTTTTATAAGAGAGGAGAGGGGTACTTTAGGAAAATCTGAAAATATTAATTTATTATAAATACAATTTCGATTACAGATGGTCCAAAACTCGTTGAATTAAAATATAGGATGATTTTGGTTCGAATAAACATCATCCGATAATTTTTATACAAGTTTTGATCATTTTTTATCCTTATCGTTTTTGTTTAACCCTTATTTTACCATTTTTAATCTTATAGTGATATCATGTTATTTACAAATTGTGGGTTAATGTAACTACCATATCATATAAAAAGACCCAAAAAAGTCATTTATGACATATTTGAACTTTTATTATTCATTTTTAAGAATATTATATTTTCAAAAATTTAATATCATTTAATAAACTATTTTATATTTTAAGTTATGAATTATGTCAATTGTGGACACAATTCATACTTAATGTTTTTACAAATTTATAACAACTTTATTCCTTAGAACCAAAGGAAATAAATCAAAGATAAATTTTTAATATAATACATAAAATTATTTAATGGAATAAAAAAATAAAATTACATTTATTTTAATATTTATAATATTCTTTATTTCAATCCATTATTAATGAAGCAATCACTGCATCATCATTATGTCATAATTAATATTTTTTATTTAATTTCTAAAAATTATAAATAAAACATTATGATATAAGAAATATTTTTATATTTATAATTGATGTTTATAGTGTAATATATCATTTTTATAACCCCATATAAAAATTATTTTAGTAAAAGATACATGTTTATGTTATATTTATATTTACTTTAAATTAATTCTTGCAAATTGTCATTTTCACATCCAAGTGGCACCATGGGGTCCCAAAATCAACCCAAGGATGACCATGGTTGGAAATATCTCATCCAATGTTATTAGGACATGTGTTAGGGTAGTTTAATAATATTATAATATTATTTGTTTTCCCATATTTACCAAATTTACCCTTTAACCAAGATAAATAAAATAATTACTGAAGTTACTATTCATAATGTCTAAAAATAAAAGGTATTTATTTACACAATTTAGAAATCTGGATTCACAACATGGAATCCATTTTTCTTAATTCAAAACATAGAAGTTTCAGTGCTGAATTTAAAATTAATTTCCGTTGTCAGAACCAAAAAGTGGGTTTTTAAGAAGTAATAATTATAAAAAGATTGAGATGTGTTTAGGTCCAATTTCAATAGGAAATTACTTCCAATGAAAAAAATTGGATTAAATGATAAAATATTATTCTAGTTACACATTAAAAAATTAAAAATACAATCTAACCATATAAATAAATTAGATGAAAAGGCAATTTTGAATGAAAATGCAATATTTTTCATTATTCATTAAAATGTAAATTTTATTATAAAAATATCAAAAATTCAACAAAAGTAAATTTTTATGTCCCTATTCCAAATAATATGTTTATTTTACCGTATATAATATATAAAAATGTAAAAAATAGATTTAAAATGGGTGCCCCATAAAAAGGCGACAAACAATCATTTTTTTTAAAAAATCTTTTATCCAAAAAAATGAACTTGTTGTTATATCATGTCTAGAAAATATATAAGATTAATTTTAATGTTATATAAAATTCAGAATTTGGTTAATAATATTCATAATGTCTAGTTTATATCCCATTAAAAAATAATATTTTAAGAATATATCGTTGTTTAGTGAAACTCGGTATGGCGTACAACACAAGCTATTGAGGAAGTTCCCTCTTGCATGTAATTCATGCTAAGAATAGTGTTGCATATATGAAAAGCTAATAAGATTTTTCATATAGTTCAAGCTAATATTGGTGTAGTCTACATCAAAAGTCATCATAGAAAATAAGAATAATATATCCCATAAACTCTCTAGGTGTTACATTCTACCCCTTTAGAATGGATTTCTCCCCAAAAATTTGTCATGGTTATAAATGTATTACTACATGAAATTATCTTTCATGGAAACCTACATCATAAAAAGGAATAAAAAACTTCATTTTAAAAATGAAAGTTAGAAACATAACATTTACCCAAATTAACTCATCACTAGGTTTCCACATAATAGAACATTGGTGGGAAGTGAAAACATTGATATGGAAGAGAAATATAACCATCCAGTTACGATGGAAAGTGATATAGAATAAAATTTGGAGAAAGTAAACTACTAGAAATACATAAATTTTTGATGATTTAAGGGACCATATAATTCATCAGATAAGAAGATACTAGTATAACATTTTTTGTTTGAATATATTTTACCTAAAGTTGATGAATTTTTAAATGAGGAGAAACATTTACATGACTTCAATAAAATCTCACTGCTGTTCATTCCCTAGATAATTTCTAAATCATCTCTTATTTAAATAAAAGGAGGTGAATTTTTCATTCTTGAAGTGTTAGCAGATCATGCGATAGAATGATAGGTCATTCCATTTGTCTTGACAAAAAGGTTAGAACAGGTTATCAAAAAATCATAAGTCCAACTATAGTGAGATAATACATTAATCTAACAAAATTCAACTAGAATATAACTTATACTATCTATAAATGGATAATATTAAAATACTTACAGAAACTGAAAATATAAAACTATAGAAGGTGGTGAACTAAATCGACTTAACATTTGTATCCCATATCTAATTTAGAAGTTCATGGTTCTCACATTACAAACATGTGAATATCTTAATCATGTATTCTCTTTAGACATGATAATTACATGAATTACCATAGAACCTGCGTGAAAACATGAATTCTATCAAAATCATTTCTTTATACACCCCAAAACACCAAAAATTCTATATACTCAAAACATGATATTATTGTGTCCTTATATCATTAATAAGCTAATTAGTACTATCAAACATCTCATTATATCCTTATACCTTCATTATGCACATATAATGTTCTCTCCAAGAATATTTCAGTCACGTTTCATGGTAATTGGTACTATATAATTATTGAAAACCATAATAAACCAATATATAGATATTCCAATATTCTATAACCAATAGTGATCGCATGTGATTTGCCTTTATCTTTTGTTTTAATAGGTTTTTGATGTCGATCATCATCATTAACCCTTGGATTTGGGAATTGGTTATCATAATGCCCCATTTCCTTGTACTTGTATCATTGAAGTGTCAGTGGTGCATTCTCTGTAGTCTTTTCTCTATTCACATCATTAGCAACATTTTTTCCATTACTTCAACACTCAACTCCTCGATGACCTTCTTTTCCACACCTGAAACATTTTCTAGTCACTTTAAGACAATCTATACCATGCTTCTTATCACAATTTGACCATAAGGAAACATTCATCTTCTTTTCACCATAGTTTTGATATTTTCCCTTAAACTCCATATTTCATTTCTTGTCAAAACCATGAGATGGATATGTAACAACAAATTACAATTCAAACTTGATAGAACAACACATAATCTCTTCATATCTACTAAATTATCTTATAGCTAATTCCATTTGAAGACTTGGTTTTAATCCACTGAAGAATTGATCAACTTTACTTCCAGGTTGGATGATAAATCCAGAAGCATACCTTGCAAGTCTTTTAAAATTCACCTTGTATGTACGAACAGATTAATCCTAATTTTTCTTAAGCACATGGAACTAATTTTCCATATTTTTTTTAATAATATGATGGAATTACTTATTGAAAAATTAGTTCTTTAAATCATCTCATTCCATGGATTCAATTTCATCTCGTTGCTTTGTATTCCTAATTAGATTCCACCACTGGTCTGCTTCACAAGGGAGTACTTTCAATCTCTAACATCATAGTTTTAATCCTAGGTTATTCATGATCATTACCATAATTCTCGGATTATAACCTATAGTTATACTTTACCTTAGGGACATTTCTAGACATACCTTAGAAATATATGTAGGGATCTCACTAAAGTTTTCGCATCCTAGTTTCCAAAGTATGATTAAACCTTCACTCTGATACCATCTCTAAAGACCCAATCCTGATGTAGATGGACGGTATATTTCTTTTTTTTAATACTTAATACATTACAAAAATATATACAAAAATACCATATTAGTTTAGTTTCTTTGGAAACTCTTAAAATAATCTTCTGACTTGGTGAATGATCTTCAACATCTCCCATAAAGATCTTCTCTTTTTTTCCAACCTAAAACATTTCTTTATATCCTGGGGAAAAGAAAACACAAAAAAGGTGAGCTCAAATTCTCATTAAGGGTAAACATGGAGAATATAAAACAAACCATAAACATTTTAACGTAAAAACATGAAGACAATGTTTAAACGTCAAAATCTTGAGTCATGACATAAATCTTGGTAGTACGTAAGGAATAGATCATAAAGAAACATTAACCATGATTTAATAGCATTAGAATAAAACATTTAATCGTGGTAAACTAATAATCACATAATATATTTCCATAGTAGCCACAGAATTACTATCAAGACCATCATAGTGGAAAAAATCTATTACTGAACCGGGTTTAATTGTCGTTCCACCCATGTATTACTGAACTGACTATACTTATTGATCCAATCACATATATCTAATGAGATATAAATCATTACAAAATTAATTGAAGATAAATATTTGTCCCACCCATCTCATAATTAAATCATTCTTACATGTTCCACAAAAACATAAATCATTCATCATAGAATAACCAATGAAATAAAATGGGTTTTTTAAAAATCATTCCATCAACATCCATACACTACTAGAAAAATACCCTATACCAACTATTTGGAACTATTGGTATAGGAATCTAAACCATTGGTATAGTTTATACTAACTATTTGGAGAACCGTTTCCAAGTAAGTCATGAGGATAGGTCTGTACCAACGGTTTTGGGAAAACCATTGATATTGACCTATACCAATGTTTTTAAAAACCGTTGGTATAAGTAATATGAAAATATATACCAATGGTTCTATTAACCATTGGTATATGTAATTCAAAAAATAATCATCTATTTAGTTTTGATCACATCACCTCCCGTTTCTGATTGAACGACCTAACCACTAACCTAACTTACTTTTGTGAAAATAATTTCATAAAAATATATATGTATTATCATAAATATTTTAAATTTTGATTTATTTAATGTCCACTATAAGAATATTCCATTAAAAAACATGTACATATACCAACAGCTCTCAAAACCGTTGGTATAGACTTATACAAACGGTTTTGAGAACTGTTGGTATAGGTTCATTGATTTTGGGACCCATACCAACAGTTTTGGACAAACCGTTGGTATAGAGGGGACCTATACCAACGGTTTGGCCTAACCATTGGTATAG
This sequence comes from Viscum album, assembly GCA_963277665.1. NCBI lineage: Eukaryota > Viridiplantae > Streptophyta > Magnoliopsida > Santalales > Viscaceae > Viscum > Viscum album. Next base: position 1,226,137,512 of record OY728138.1, on the reverse strand, counting down.
GTTCTCTATAATGGACCTATACCAACGGTTTTGGCCAAATTGTTGGTATAGGTCCAAATTAGTGAACCTATACCAATGGTTTCGGCCAAACAATTCGTATAGGCCCAAATTAGTGAACTATACCAACAGTTCTCCCAAAACTGTTCATATAGATCATATTTTTAGTAGTGATATAAAATAAATGGATTTAAAAAAAATAAATATATCATATATTCAATAAAATAAAATTAATAATAGGTATAGAAACATAACCCTACATCATCTTAGATAGAAAATAATTTTGATAAAACACTTGAACTTACATCTTGAGAAAAATATCATTTCTTTTTCAAAAACGATTTCTTTTTTCAAAATGTAGTGAAATTTTAAAAGAAAATAATTCAGTTTAAAATAAACCTGTAGACATATAGACAAAAAATAATGGAAATAAGGAATTATTAAATTGTAAAAACTCATTCATGATATATAAGTTAAAAAAATTCTCCACATACTTTTTCTGTAAAAGTTAAAAAGTACCATGTATGATAAACAAAAGAAATATTTCTTCCATACCATGTAGTAAAAGTAAAAAAGGGGTAAAAATGACTTTTAATATACATATAATAATATTAAAAAATTTATGAATTTTTTTTAGAAAACATGTACATGGATGAGAAAATATATCCCAAATAAATACTTATGAATATACCATCTTAGATAAAAATGAGATTGGAAAAGTTATCCCTTACCTTAGGTCCAATACGCTTTGTATGTATCCAAAACTACTATATGATGATTTAAATAATGTTACTGATTTATTCCATAATAATAATAATTTTTATTATAACATTTATGATCAAATTTTAATTCATTTGTTAGTAATATTTCATTGTTACTTGTTATTCGGGTATTAACTACTTTATGTTCTTATGCATGTTTTTTTGGATAAGTTCTTATTACAATTTTAGGTTAAAGTAGTATAATTTAAATAATTTTATTAGTAAAATATATATTATATTTATTCATTTAACTGATTATATAATCATGATTTAATGAAGATTATGTAGTATGAATCATATCACACCGTGGAGACGGTAAACCGTACGTACGCATGAGCGATGATGTCATTCACATAATTGATGAATGGTATTGAAGTGGATGGTTTATAATATATAATAATTAGTATCATGTTATAAAAATCATATATAGTTATTATTTTCACCATTATACCCATCCAAGTAAGGTGGTTTTGAAAAATAGATTACTCCACGGAGTGGAGACAATAAGTCGTACGTACGCACGCAGGGTGATTTTGTTTTTCATAGGATGGATAAAAGGTAAAATAGTATTATTTCATATTTATAATAAAATATAAGTATAATATTTATACTTATTTTATTTATTTATAAGTAAAAAACTAATTAAGATGAAGTAGAATAAGAAATAAATTTGAAAGAATCAGAAGAACAGATTACCTCTTCCTCAACATGACTCCATTAAATTTCCACTTAGGACACTAGAGTTTGTCTTTTGAGAAGTAAAGAAACTATAGAATGTATCTAGGGATATTTATAAGATAAATGGGCAGTGGTTGGCTGAGCTTTAAGGCTCAAAATGGAGTGAAGAGGAGAGGGAGGAGGTACCCTTTTATAAGGGAGGAGAGGGGCACTTTAGGAAACTCTCAAAATATTAATTTATTATAAATTAAATTTGGACTATAAATGGTCTGAAAATCATTAAACTAAAATATAAGATGATTTTGGTTCAAATAACCATCATCAAATAATTTTTGGACAATTTTATAATATTTTTTTATCCCTATCTTTTTTGTTTAACCCTTATTTTACCCTTTTTAAATCTTACAATGATATCATATTATTTACACATTGTGGGTTAATGTAATTACCATAACATGTCAAAAGACCCAAAAAAAAGTCATTTAAGAGATATTTGTACTTTTATTAACCATTTGGATGAATCTTATATTTTTAGGAACTTAAGATCATTTAATAAACTATTTTATGTTTTAAGTTATGAATTTTGTCAATTTTGGACACTATTCATACTTGAATTTTTTACAATTTTATAACAACCTGATTCCTTCAAACCAAAGGAATTAACTCAAATATAATATGTCAACATAATCCATAAAATTCATGTGTGGCATAAAAAAAATCAAATTACTTTTATTTTAATATTTATAATATATTTTATTTCTATCCATTATTAATGAAGCAATCATTATATCATCATTGTGTCATCCTTAAATTTATTTATTTAATGTCTAAAATTATAAAAAAAATATCATGATATAGGAAATATTTTTAATTTTCTAATGGCTATTTCTAGTCTAAGATATCCTTCATATATCCCAAAATTAAAAAAAAATAGTTCAAGATATATGTTTATGTTATATTTCTCTTTTCTTTAAATTAATTCTTATAAAATGTTATTTACTAGATTTACCCTTTAACCAAGGTAAATAAAATAATTACAGAAGTTACTATTCATAATGTTTAAAAATAAAAGGTATCTATTTACACAATTGGGACCTCCTGTTTCCAAATATGGAATCCATTTTTCAAAATTAAAAATACTTAAGTTATAGTACTTAATTTAAAATTAATTCCCATTATAAAAACCAAAAAGCGGGTTTTTAAGAAGTAATAACTATCAAAAGATTAAGATGTGTTTATTTATAATTTTAATGGGAAATTACTTCTAAAATAAAACATTGGATTAAATTAAAATACTTAATCCAATTACACTTTAATAAAAATTAAAAATCTAATATATCTATATAAATAAATTAGATGAAAAGGTAGTTTTGAATTAAAATGCATTATTTTTCACTATTCATTAAAATATGAATTTTATCATAAAAAATACCAAAAATAAACATAATTATATTTTTTTTGTCTCTCTTCTAAAGAAGAAGTTTATTTTGTCAACTATAATATATAAAAGTGTTAAAAACAAGATTTAACATGGGTGATCTATTAAAATGTGGCAAAACTACATTTTTTTAAAATACTTCTTTTATCTGAAAAAAATGAACTTATTCTTATATAATGTCTATAAAATTAATAATATGAATTTCAATGTTATATAAAATTCAAAATATGGTTAATACTATTCATAATGTAAAGCTTATATCCCATTAAATAAAAATAATTTAGAAAAATGTCATTGTTTACTGAAACATAGTATTTCTTACAACGCAAGTTATCGATGAAGGTCGCTCTTGCGTGTAATGAAAGCCAAGAATAGTTTTGTGTATACATCAACATAATAAAGTGTTACATATAGTGAAAAATTATATTGGTGTAGTGTTTAACATAATACATCGAAGAAAATAAAAATAATCTATCCCACAAAATCTTGGGGTGTTACATTGGCGGAGCTCACTGCCTCACAGAGCAACACCCTTGGCGGAGCTCACTACCTCACAGAGAATCCTACTTTTTGATTCTAACTAATCCAATGAGAAACACCCAATATTAACAAATATCACATTAATTACAAGCATTTGTATCATTGAAGACTTTAAAAGTCTCTTCACGAAGCTCAAACTCACCTAGAACAATCTGCCTCGCAGAGCACACCTTGCTTCTCCAAGTCAAAGAGATCTCAGATTTTATATCTTTAAATAATGTGGAATGAAGAGGGGTGGCCTCTTATTTATAGTCATGATCAAAATCAAAGCTCCGCTTATTCATGCGTGAAATCTGGATAAGCCAAAAATGTCTTCACAACGCATCTCTCTCTTTGAAATGTTCGTCGAAGTCGTAGAGCTCTCTGTCAAAACCCTTCGCACTGCCGCAAAGCACCATTCGAAAAACAAGTCTCGTAATCATAGATCACACCCTCACAATATTCATGTCTTCTTGTAACACACTTCATGAATTCCATCTCTGAGAAACATTAACCCTTTTTCATTTTTTCATGATACCTTCAAGAAAACCGATTTTTCTCAATGATTTCCATTCCCCAAATTTTGGACCCCAAAAATTTGGAAAACACTAGGAAATGACTTCACGTTGAAAAATACTTATGGATTAAACTATACGATCCCTTTCCTTGTAATCTCCTTTATCATCCATGAGAGGATTGACAACAAACACAAATCATGCTCCTTTTTTAGCAAATAAGATCCTTGGTTCCAACCTATCATCTCATAGTGGATCAATCACATTAACTTGTTTCTCATAGTTTATCAAGAATATTGACCTGATTTCCATAAGGGTTCAAGAACATAAACATTTTTTTCCATAGTTATCTCATGAGATATAATACTTTACCCAACACATTAGAGGGATAAACAATTCTGGGCCCACCCATCACATAATGAAAACCAAAAAAATGTGTTCCATAAGATTATAAAATAATTACCATAACATAAACCATGAAAATAAAATGTTTTTTATATAAATTTCATCATATCATAAACCATCTAAATGAAAAAAGTTTCATAAACATTTCATCATTTCATTTTAGGTTAACCTGAGGAAAATAAATAGGTTTCATAAACATATTTTCATCATAATCATAAACCATATGGAGAAATAATAACAATTTTATCCTTGGATCAAATACCCAATATAACATAATTACTTTCCAATGATGTTATCATAGATGAAAATTCACTAAAAATATTCCCTTCATTGTTTCTGAGGGAAAGTACCCTTTTTTAGTTTGAACCACTTATTTAAAATCTAAAAAAATACAAAATATTATTGAAAACATTTTCTTTGAAAATAACCCTGTAAAATTTTAAAAAAATCTTCAAATAATTAAGTGTTCATGATAGTGGTAAATTTCATTCATTCCGTATAAGTTAAAAGAAAACTTTTCTTTCACACTTTTGTAAAAAGTCAAAAAGTACCTCAGTCAGAAAACGACGAGAAGATTCATTTTAAATTATTTTCAAAGGAAAAATTATCATTAAAAATGACTTGAAACATTAGTAATATAATATTAAAAACATTCTTAATAACATTTTTATAAAACATGGATAGGAAATAAAAATAATTTTCAATAGAAGAGAGAAATAAAGTCGATTTTCATTAAAAATATTCTTTTGGTCTATTAAGTTCTTAAAGTGATGAAAGTGAGTGGAAATCATGTATTACATAGAAATGAAAATATTAGAATAAAATTCTTGATTTTATTGAGAGTTATATAAATTAATTTCTTCAATGGAATCATAATAAAAAAATAATCCATATAAACAATGAGATTGTAACATGAATCCATTACTACTTTGGTAACTTTTGAAACATAAACCCCATGAAAGAAAGAACCTTATAGGGATATGTAAATCCCCATAATTTTCATAATAAGAATAATAAAATGTATTCTTGTGCAAAATATACACCACATAAATTAAATATGTGGTGAATATGGCATATGTCTCACATAAATAAAAGTGATATGAAAATCCTATACCTCAAGTTATACTTGCTTCAAAAACACTCTGACCACCTATATAAAAATTTAAATTTATTATAATTATATAAAAAATAACTTACATACTTATAATATCATATATGATAACTTTAAAACATTTACACACCCATTTATTAATTATTCCTTGATAAATCTCCATTTTAGGTGTTAACGGTTTCATTATTCATGAGAATTACAATTTGAAAGTTCTAATCCCTATACATTGATCACGGTTCCATCATATAAAAGTTTTAAATCATGATATAAATATTATATATATTAATTATATGTATATATATAAATTTATGAATAAATTATAGAGATTGAGAAATTAATTACATAGTTCATAGAGATGGTAAGTCATGTGTATGCATGAACGCTATTTTTAATTTTTAATGAATAGAATGGAAGAAAGATAAATTTTAATTCACCGTTAAAAAATAATTATCATATAATATATATCATATAAATTCATTATATCTATCCATATTACCATCCACGTATGTCGGATATAAAAAACGAATCATAATGCTTTGTGGGGTGGTAGTCCACACGTATATACGAGCGACGTTATCGTCTTATAATGGATTAGAAGGTAAGAAGAGGGACATGATATTATAATCACAGAAGTAAAATTATGTCTTAAAAATCATATATGCATATGTATATATATATATATTAAATCAATCATTATATCCTATTGTGAGAAGTGGTTATGAAAAACGAATTACATCAGTTCACGAGATGGTAGTCCTCCATACAGTCAATCAATAGTTTCATTACCAATTTGATGGAAGAGTATGTCACAAACCATGTTATGATTTCATCCAACCTGACACCTGACCTAGTCTAAGACATGGCCTAAAAGGCATTCCCGATACCCATGGGCTGGAAACTAGTATCGGGCATCAAATAAATCACTATGGGAACAATTTTTTCTCAACAAACGAGGATCAAATAAAAACAATGAGTACGCAACAACTATCCAACAAAAACTGAATCCCAATAAATATAAAACTAATATAAATACAAATGATGAAAAAAAAATTGAATAAAATACTTAGACCAAACTATACTGACATGATCTCCATGTGAAATCTTGGTCACCATCAACCACAAGACCATCTTACTCCAAATATGAGCACACAAACCATAAACATAAACCTGAAAAACAGCTCGGGTATACCAACAACAAATGGTAAAAGTTGATGTGAGCCTATAAATATCAGTAGGTAACCACCAAAGATATAATCCATACATTTAATTTTGTAAAACATTACACAAACACTAGTTTTAAATACATTTAGAAAATGTACTTTTAATCACTTTGATAAACCAAACCATGTTTTCTAGAAGTTTCTTTTTAAATCAACACACATGGATATCATTTAAAAAACAGTTTCACTTTCTAAAACATTCCAACTCATAACCAAAATCCAACTACAAAAAAATATATGAAATAAGAAAATTATTTTCTATAAAATAAAGGAAAACAACTTAATAAAGTGTAAATCAGTGGGGATAATATTCAATATGTATCTAGAGTAAAATAGAATAAGATGATGGAAAAACAAAAATATTTCCTCAAAATATTTTAAAGAAAATAAGGAAAACATTTCTCAAGGAATCACTTTCAAATAAAACCATTTTTCAACAATATTTCTTCAAAATGAAATATAAAAAAGTCCCATCATATAAAGATGGATAACACCACAACACATAATCATCATGTCACAAGAGATCACCAAGGGAAAAACCCTATGAGTAACTAGCACAATTGAGTCACCAAGAACCTCATACCTTGGTGATCAATATACTCTAACTCAACTACCAATAGTGTCCACATGAATGATCCACTAGGAGTGATCATCCCAAGGTCCTAGTGGTCTCTAAATAATGAGTAAATACCAATATCACTCTCATGAATGAGCCACTAAGAGGGATCATCCCAAGGTCCTAGTGGTCTCTGATCATATCACATATTTAATTAGTGTTCCAAGTATAAAACCCACTAAGTGAATCCACGATTTTATACTTCTTAGTCAACTAGAATCAAACCACTAGAAGAATCTGGGCTTTCCACTTCCAAATCACTAGTGTACTGTTCTAGTTCTCCCACCTAGATGCATGGGATTCCCTTTGTGTTAAAATTTCATTATCACATAACCCTCACATTCATAAAAACATGCCATGAAACATATTCACATAAAGAAATCACCTCTTTCACAAAAAAATTATATAGAAACCAAAATTTTCAATAAATAAAACCACTTTCCATTTTACACACAACAAAACCAATTCAAAACACCCTTTCCACCACTTTCATAATTCATGAAAAACATTTTATAATACAACAAGAACATCACATATGAAATGTGACCACATTCCCAAAATCACAGAGTTTCCATCAAGCTTTCTTATCACATACACTGTAAATAATTTTCCAACCCATTATATAATACCAACTGGGTCTTTTGTCTCATCACAACAAAACCAATTTTCTTAAAATTACTCAAAACACTGACTGAACCATTTTAATTGAAAATCCATTTATCTTTCCAATGAAATTTTAAAAATGAGATAAAATTCTCAAAAATGTATAAGGATTCTAAATGGGCCTTTAACTCATTTCATAAAACAAGCAGCATCACAAACTGCCAAACGAGACTAGTTCAAGGATCGCATTTAAAACCCCCTATTAAATCTTCATAGAAAACCCAAGAACCATTTTAAGGAAACTCCACATGGTCTAACACCAAAAACCAATATCCATCCACAAGAACAAAGACATAAGACTACTATAATCCACTCACAACACTCAAATCACAATTTAACCATCATTCCAAAACTTAACCAAGGGAAAACACACACTTAAAATACCAAAATTCATTTAAAAGAGTCCATTGACATTTAGTCAAACACTTTTCATGCCTTTACATAATGCTTAATTAAACGAATACTTTTTAAAAATATTTCGCACCAAATTTCTATCATGAAATAACTAAAAAATCACAATAACACCCCACAAGAAATTGAAACACATTTTTAAACTATTTAAGAAAGATCAAGCATTAAGTGAATGTGATAGAAATAAAATGGAATGAAACACCTACCTCAATGATGTGTGAATGCAACAAAAATTTAGGAGAAGGAATAACCAAGAATTAGAGATAGACCACACACCTTTACATCCAAGAAAACAACTCACATATCATCTTCCTCCTCTAGGGTTCGTCCAAGAGAGAACTCCCACCATGAAACACCAAGAAACCAAGAGAGGAATAAGGGTAGGGGAAATCAACCAAAAATTACAAGAACTCTCCTTAAGAACCTTAAAGAAGTATCCATATAAGCTTGGGGGAAAGGAAGGAGGGTTTTTTATAGTCCCTTGGTTCTCCTAGGTCAATAATGGAAGGATAAACATGAAATAGGGTTAAAATATCATAGGGGAAAACATGAAATTTTACATTTTTATGAATTTGTGCGGCTCACATAGTTTGGATGAACGGTTTTTCAAACCATGAAAAAAACATGTGGTCTCCACTATCCAAAAGGACATAACCTCATGCACGGTTTACACATGTTTTCTCAAACTATGTGAAACCCATATTCCTTACCCCTAGAACACAAAATAATCCTCATAGTTACTTGGGAGAGGCTATACAGTTTCCCTTAATCAAGATTTGTGTGTTCTCTCCTTTATGACAATACCAAAAACATTTATTTTTCAATAAAAACTCAAAAAATCAAATCAAGACTCAACCAGAACCCCAACCGAAGGATCCAAGATCAGGAAAAGAAAAAAATAAAGGAACTTACAAGGTCCATGTGTGATAATTCCCCCCAACACAATCACTTTATTTACATAGAAATTAACCATACTGAAAGATCAAAAAAACTTTATCCCAAATTCGGAATAAACCGCCCAAAACAATGAACCTCGAGGTAATATTTAAACTCACAAGTAACACCAGAACAAATATAAAGAAACCATAGCATGAGAAACAATGGGATAACATTATAGAGTTCTCCCCACCACAAAGACTCAACTAACTCTACAACCACCAACAACACCCCTTCGGGGTGACTAGCATAGAAAACCCACCACCAAAGAAACTGGGAACTCCCAACATAAACCAAAAACCTCCCTCACAAGAAAAAACCCCCAACACAATTGGGAATCCCATAAAAATCTCAATCTAAATAGAGAACCCAAACAGAAGCTTTAATTACCTCTTCCCACCAGATCCATATATGTTCAAATTGAGCACAAACTAACATTTGGAATGGATCTATATAAGTGATAATAATATACAAGTGTAAAAAATAAATTAAAGACCCACTTCAAGATAAGAATAACAACTCAGGTCATGAATGAACAATTCTAACACACTTTTACAATGGAAATATGAACATACAGCAATTAAAAAACAATGAAACTTTAAATATATCCATCCCAACATGGGAGACAAGAATTTGGTTGAGGTTCTCTATACCCCTGGAAATTCCTTGACTACGTGCGAGATTCACTCTGGGGCCTATGTATGGAGCCCTGATGTCTGAACCATATTATTCCCCATAGTTAGGATCTGATTTTATCTGATCAAGAATCTTCTTTGGGAAATACTTCTTACAAAACATCTCTAGATGATCCAAATGGTTTCAATAATGACAAGTATTTAGAGGATTGAAAAAAGATAGCTTCAAATGCCCAAACTAACTTCACTAAAAATATATGAGTGAATAGAAAAAATAACAAGAGGATGGAACCAATGAAGGAGATATTTTTTGAAAAGGTTCCTCTGGAATACACCTCCCTTCAGATGGGGAACCTTCATGAGTTCCAAGAAAAAATGGTTCACCAACCGCCACCAGCTGCACCCTGAGAACTAACTCTACTGAAAATGCTTCATCTATCAACTTACCAAACTGAACTTCACTGTATTAGAGAACTCACTCCTTAATCTCTGAATTAAGATCACAAAGAAAGGGTTTAACCTTCAACAGATCTTATGAGGTTATATCTCAAGATAAAGAAAATAACTCCTTGAAATGATCATCAAATGCCTTCATTGGCCTTTCTAAAAAACTCAAGATCTCTTCCAATTTCATTTTATTCACCTCTTAAAGTACAAACTGTCTAAAAAATGTGGCCTTAAACACTTCCCACATCATCCCAACTTGCATCAATGATAGATAAATAACCTTCTACTGGTCCATATATGGACCCTCAAACAATCCCAGAACATCATGGACTCTAAAATCTTTGAAATTTTCCAACGATATGAAGACACTATAAACTTCATTGATTCATTCTATTGCCTTTGATAGACCTCAATCTCCAAGACAGATAGCCAATAATTGAAAATAATTAGAAACTAGAAAAAAATCACTGGAAATTATGGGGACTTTTCTGGGAGGAATATTATAAAAAATGAAAATATTATAAAACCATGTTCAGCATCAACCGGAAACTCAACAAAAAATAACAACTTGTATAAAAAAAAAGTCCCACAAACGAAACACACACAAGAACAAAAAAAATTATCTTTTCAAATATCACCATTTCATTTCAATTCTCAAATGCCTTCTTCCAAGGAGACTTTCCAAAAAACCAAAATCTATTTCAACAAAATAAGAACACACTTTTTTAAGAAAAAACCAATCTTGATATCATTTTCCACTCAAAAATTATTTGGAAAAACCATACCAAACCTTTAATTTGAAACACTCACCCATGGAATCCTTTGAACTGTCACATATATCTCCATCCACTTTCACTTAAATCATCCATACATGCATGCCATCATGAACTTTCCAAACACACCCACACATATGTGAACATTCATAAGGGGTACCAAGGGTCACACATAACATTCCATCATAAAATCCAAGAATTAACCAAATTTTCAATTCACCATTTCTTCAATATTCTCCCAAATATTTCAAATTTCAATTCAACTCGAACATTAAATTATTTTTTCATAACAAAATCCATGTCAAAAATTATTTTCCTTTTTAAAAACTCTCTTTACAAAAACGATGTTCCTATTAAGAATTCACTCACACAAACTAAAAATAAATCAAAATGAACAACTCACATTAAACACCCAGAAGGAGGAACTTGTGGTCATGTATAACTCAGTGACATGGTTAGTGGACCATGCCCTGTGAAAGAATCAACAATTAATAGGATCTTGAACTGTGTAGTTAGAATTCACATGGGTCACTACTCTATGTAAGATAACAACATGAAACCACCTCTTTCATTTTTCATTACTATTCTTGCTTCTTTTTATTATTTTTACACTTCAGCGGTGGCCTCTAGGCTCTCTCGGGTGATGGTATTCAGTTTTTCCTGTCATCTTGGTTCTGTTTATCTGTCTCACTGACAATATTGTTGATAGAAGCCCTCGATTATTCCTTCCCTACTATAGTCTCTTATTCTTATTCCCCCCTCCAAGGCAGATCGGGAGCGGTGGTAATGGCGAGACTTTGGGATGTGTGGTGTGGCGATCGTTGGCATGCCTCGCACGGCCCTTCATCAATGGTGTTTTTCCATATTTTCGGGGTTTTATTTCTATATATGTGATTCATGGTGATTTTAGTCTGGTTTGATTTATGTTTGTGTTTCTTATAACGTTGTATTGATAGCGACAATGACGAGACGATGTCGAGATGATTTTCACTAGCATTTCATCCTATCCTGGTTCATTAGTTTCTCTACTCTGGTTCCGAGACTCCCCCAATCTCTTCAATGTGGAGCAGTGAGGTGGTTGTCATGGTTCTTTGGGTCTTGTAATCGAGTGTCCAGTTCAGGGTAATTGACAGTGGTGGCATGTTTTGGCATCGAAGGTCCAGACGTCGTCGGTTGTGAAGTTGGGAGTCGTTGTTGCAGAGGCTGATGGTAACAAGGTGTGTAGGATGATGACATTGGCATTATTTTAATGCAATTATAGTGATGGGGGGTGGATGGAGATGTGATAGTGGTGGGGATCTTGTGGATTGATCCGGCTTGTTTTCAAGACAGAAACTATAACCTTCTCCGAGGAACTGGTGTGGTGTTTGGACTACGACAACGACAATAGAATTGGATCCGATCAGTGTGAATGACATCGAAGTTGACATCTCGAAGCTTCGTGAGATAGTAGTGAAAATGAAGATGACAATGATGAGGATCCCGGTGGCTCTCTCTGGCATGGTGATTATTGGGAGGCAAAGGGAAAGGATGTTCGATGCGATAGGTGCCGACTTGAGGCAGGCGCTTGACTCGAGATTCACGGGAATCGAGATGATGATTATGTTTTTTGAAAGTTTTAATTTGAATTGAATGCATTATTGTGTTTGGAATTTGTAATGTTTGGTCTCCTGCTTATCCTTAAAGTGGATTTTTGGAAGTGAAAAAAATCAATTTGGAGTACAACCGATCAAAATAAAATTCTTTAATAAAAAAACAAAACGGAATACAATAATGAGATCAAAGCATACTAACATGATCTATATGTAACCTCCTCGTCACTACAAAACACAAGAACAACTTGTCCCAAATACAAGCACAAGAACCAAAAACCTAAACCAACAAAACATCTTAGGTCTACTGAAACTAAATGGTACAAGTAGGTTGTGACCCTAAATAACTCAACAAGAAACCAAAAATTAGGGAATCCATATATTTTCTTTTCCTGAAACTGTGCAAAAACACTAGTTTGAAAAAAAATTACAAAATATAATTTTAATCACTTTGATAAACCAAACCTAATTTTCCAAAATTTTCCTTTTAAATCAATACACACGAATTTCCTTTACAAAATTGTTTCACTTTATAAAACTTGTAAACTCATAACCACATTCCAACTAAAAACCCAATATAAGGAATAAGAAAAGTTTGTGCTTAAAAATAAATGAAAACAACTCAATAAAGAATAAATTAGCAGGGCTAATAACCAATATGCAACGGAAGTAAAACAGAATAAGATAATGTCCAAACATAAACATTTCATAAAAATCGTTTTAAAAAAACAAGGAAAACATTTCCAAATGAATCACTTTCAAGGAAAACCATTTCTAAATAAAATTTATTAAAAATGAAACCTACACAGCGTCCACCATATACCGAATAATGTCACCAAATCACATAAGAATCATGTCATATGAGAGCACCAATGGTATATGCTTATAGGTAACTAGGACAAGTGAGTCATGTAGAACCTCATACCTTGGTGATCAATATCCTCCAACTCAACTACCAAAAGCGTCTTCGTGAACAAGCCACTGGGAGGGATCATTCCAACAGCCTAATAGTTTCTAAATAATGATCCAATACCAATATTGTTCTCATGCATGAGACACTATGACGGATCATACCAAGGGATTAGTAGTCTCTAATCATATCACATGTTTAGTTAGTGTTTCAAGCATAAATCATGCAAGTGAATCCAGAATTTACCACTTCTAAGTCAACTAGCTTCAAAACACTAGAAGAATCTCATCTCTCCACTTCTGAATCACTAGTGTTCTTATTCGAGTTTTCCCACCTATATACTCGGGATTACCATTGTGCTCAAATTTTGTTATCACATGACCATGAATTTCACAAACACATGCCACACCACAAATGTACATAAATATATCACTAATTTAATAAGAAATTGCATGGAAACTACCATGCTCCATAAATAAAACCACTTTCCCTTTTACACACACCAAAACCATTTCAAAATACCAATTCCACCACTTGTATAATTCATGAAATCCATTTAGAGATAAAATAAGAAGAGAACATATGAAACATAACCACATTCCAAACATAACAACGTGTCCATTAGGGTTTCTCATAATATACGTTGAAAATAATTTTCCAACCCATTATCAAATACCAATAATGATTTTTGTCTTTTCACAACAAAAACAATTTTCTCAAAATAACAAAAAATCCCCCCAGGCCTTTTTCATTTCAAATAATTTTCTCTTTACAATTCCATTCCAAAACTAATATAAAATTCACACAGCATTCAAAAATATGGAAAATGGTCATTTATCTCATTTCATAAAACAATCCACACCAAAAAGTTCCAAACTGTCCATGTTCAAGGATGACAATTAAAATCCCCTATAAATTTGCATAGAAAACCCAAGAACAATTTGAAGGAAACACCAATTGGTTTACCACTAAACAAAATAATGCATACACTATCACCATGACATAATATTACCATAATCCTCACACAACTCTCAAATCAAAATTTTACCATTATTTCAAAACATAACCAATGTGAAAACACATAAAATACACAAATTCATTTAAAAGGGACCATTTACATTCAGTCAAAAACCTTTAATTCGATCAAATAAATATTAATTAAACAAAACCTTTTTAATAACCTTTTGCAACAATTTTACATCATGAAATCACCAAAACAAATCATATTAACACACCATAAGAAAGTAAAACAAACTTATAACCATTTAGGAAAGATTAAACATCAAATTGAATGTGGAGGAAAGGAAATGGATAGAAAAACCTACCTCAATGATGTGGAAATGAAACCAAAATTATGGAGAAGGAAGAAGAAAGATCAAGAGACAAACTGCACACCCTATCATCCATGAAAACAACCCATACATCATCACTTTCCTCTATGGTTTGTCTAAGAGTGAAACCTCACCAGGAAACATCAAGAAACCAAGAGAGGAAAATTTTAAGAGTTAAATCAACAAAAAATATCAAGAACTCACCTTAGGAACCCTCAAGAATCATCCATGGTGGTTTGGGGGAAAGGGGGATGGTTTGCTGAAGTCCCCTAGTGTGCCTAGCTCAAAAAAGGGAGGGGAGACCTAAAATAGGGTTAAAATATCAGAGGGGGAAACATGGAATTTCACATTTTAATGAATCTAGGAAGCTTTTATAGTTTAGCCACATGGTTTTCAAAATCCTTCACAAACTTTGAGGTCACCACTATCTAAATGGAAATAACCTCATGCACAATTTCCGCAAATTTTCCAAACTCATGTGCAACCCGTGCACCTTACCCCTGGACCCCAAAACAAGTCACATGGTTATCTAGGTGAGGCTGTATGTCTTCCAATAACCATGTTCTAACTATGCACCCCTAAATTACAATCCAAAAAACATCCATTTTTTAATAAAACAAAAAAATTGAAACCGAGACTCAACTCGAACCTCAACTAAATCATCCAAGATTAAGAAAATAATAAAATAAAGAAATTTCCAAGGTCAGGGTGTGACAGAGAATATGGATATAGGTTATTCCATTAACATGGTAACATATCAATATATGGAATATACTAGAATTATTATTTCATCGTATTTGAATAATATTTTTATGAGGTAGAGGAATAAATTAAATGAAAATTCATGGTTAAGAACTATACCACTTCTTTAGAAAACAACTTTTCGTATATGAAAAAATACTTCCTTGGAGGGTTTTACTATCAAAAAAATGACTCTAGGTAATTATATTGGATATAAAAAAGGTATTTGGACATGTATTGGCTTAAAAAATCTTTTTAAGTGTGAAGAAAAGATAAGATGAAGTTTCCTTTTATAAGTAAGGGGAGAGGCACTCTTGTAATTTCTTAAGGTATTAAATTAATAAAATTTAATTTCCATATACAAATGACACCAAATTGATAAGATTAAAATATAGGATTTCAGTGAGTCTAAATCCAATAATAAAATAAATTTTGGGCATGTTTATGTTATTTTTTCACCCTTATCTTTTGTTAACCGATGCTAACACATTTTGATAATTATCACTATATTAAATTTTTCACTCCTCAAGGGTCAAGAAAGTTACTATAAAAGGAAAAACTGACCCTAAATGGAGAATGGTTGATATTATCATCTATATATTATTTAATTTTCTAATGAAAATATTTTTAGAAATTCTAAATTATTTAATAAAACAGTATATATTATAAAATATCATTAATGCCAATTCTCACACTTATCATTTAATTTAACACCAAAAACAACAAGTCAAATATTAAATTTGAATATTATACTTTCACATACCTAAGATATGTAATAATTAATTAAAAAATTTATGATCATAATAATTCATTCAAATTATATTATTTTAATATTTTAAAATTCATTTATTTTTTCCATTTAATTAAATAATTATTTTGTCAGTGTTTCTTAATAATTTAAGTTAATTATAAAATTAATAAAAATTATAAATAAATTATAATAATTAAAATATTTTAATTATGAGCTAAATAAAAAATAAAATTCATTTAGAACTTTATTTTTTCTTTTTATGAACAGATAGAAGATATTTAAAAGTAAGAGGGTGACATTTTTATATTTTAACCCTTTGATAAATCTATTTTAATCATAACTATGGAAACATGTTTTTATATTTTTACTATCAATTATGACCAAATATTATGTTGACCTCATTACCTAAAATTAATTATTTTTATTCCAAATATATAATAAAATTTTACCATATTCAATTTATATAATTTCAAGTATTTTATTTAAAATAAAACCTACAAATGCGATGAAAAGCAGTTTTTTAGAAAAATGTTTTTTCAAGGAAAAGATGATTTTGCATTAACTCTATGAATAGTTATATTCATTAAATAAATTTAAATTAATATATATATATATATAATATATAAATTTCATGTAAATAATTCCCCATTGGGGGTTATTTTTATTAATTAAAATGGAAAAACATTATGCCCCTAAAATGATTTTTCAAAAAAATGTGTTTTCAAGCATAAAAATAAATTTATACCAAAATCATCAAAATTGATAATTAAAATGAAATTAATTATATTTTTATAAATAAAATATATTATATATAACTTTAATAACGAAACCAAAATGTTACAAGACTTAAAATTTCTCGAATTAATGAATAGAAATAACATTTTTACAAAAAAATGATATTTTTCCATTGTTCGCTGAAAAATAAATATTTTTATAAAAAAAATCACCCTAAGTTAATTATGAAATAATAATTTATAAAATTAAGTTAAATTTTTATAATAAAAATTCAAAAATTTGATAAAATTAATATTAAAATAAGTGTCCAAAACACAATGAAACCACTTTTTAGAAAAATGCAGCATTTAAGCATAAAATTGGATTTATTCTTATTATATTACAAGAAAACATATTAGATAAATGATTATAATTTTAATTAAATATTTAAAATATAAATTTCATTAAAATCATTAAACACTATTGATTAATTTATTTTATTAAGATAAAAACACATTGCTCTGAAAAAATGATATTTCAGACAAAAAATTATTTTACTTTTAAATGATTTTTATTTGAATTTACAATCAATTGATAATCAATTATTTTATTTCATACATGTTTAAACTATATAATTTTGATAATTTATTTATTTCTATTTATACTATTCAATTTAATGGTAGGTTTATAATGATCAGTTTTAAATAATAATATTTTTATAGTGTATTATAGTTCAATAAAACTCGATGTTATGTATGACACAAGATATAAAAGAAATTAAATTTATTGAAAAAATATATATTGCTTCAAAAAGGTAGGGTGTAATCATAACAACTCAGGTAATTATAGAATAATTTTTTTTCATTCTGGAATTAAATAGTTAAATTCAATACAAATGTATAATGAAATAAGTGTTGTTTATAAAAATTAAGTAATCTATACTAATAGAATAGTAACTTGTTTATTGGAACATTAATTTGACTATTAGGAATAGTAATCTAGACAATAGAATAATAACCTTAGCTATTAAATTATATATTTAATTTAGGTATCTCATAAGTAAAAATATTATTTAATTATATCTCGAAAGAAGTAAATAAATGTTTTAAAAATGATAAATTAAGTGTTAAAGTTTTTTTGAAACATAAATGTTTAGTAATAATTTTAAAATTAACATAATGATTTAAAAGAAAATTTCTTTTCATAAAATAGATTCAAAACTTAATATGTTTTTTTATAATTTTAATATAATTTTATGAGAACTTAATTAATTTTTCAAAGTGTCATAAAATCAATTATAATATTAAAATATATATTTTTTAATAAATAATTATTTAAATTAAAATTAAAATTAATCTTATCTATAAAATTATTTTCATAAAATGGAGTCCATTTGTGAAATCTACGAACCGAAAAATGGTTAAGTTAATTTTTTGGATTTTTCTAAAATAGTTGATTTTTTAGAGAATAGTGAAATACAATAATTTTCGGTATTTAACATTATAATTAAATAAATGAATTATTGAGTCATGGATGATATATGGGTGAGTTAATCACTCATTACATTGAACTCACCAGCTCTAGGAACTGTAATTAGTCATAGTAATCAGAATTATTGAAAGACTTGAGATAAAATAATAAATAAATGTATAAAATAATCATAAACACACCTCTCCTATCCCTATAAATACCACCCCTCACCACCCCTTATCTTCACAACTCCAAAGTCTAGTATCTTTTCTAAATTCTGATCAATTCCCTTCCCAATAATCTTCCCCTTTTCCAAGACCTACTAGTCTCACCTAGAGACCAAGGCCAAGTGTCGTAAGGAGGTTCTCAAAGAGACGATATTCAAGAGGAAATTATGTACAAGTGCATAACCCTTTGAGATATGAGGTTAGGGAATTATTAATCCAATTTCCATACTTTGGGTTAACCTTATACATCAATGATTATTTCATGAAAATATTATTTTTTAAATTATGTATGGTTATATTATATTTTATTATGTGGATTTTCAGTGAATATTCATATTCCATTCATTTGATTAACTGTCACTTCAATGGTATGATATTTAAAATTGAGTTTCCTTTAAAATCCTTTTTATTATATCCTTTCTATAAAATTCAAAAGGAAATGATTTTTAACTTATAAGACATTAGTGGATTTACCCACTATCATTACTTCTTATTAATTTTATGTATCCTTTACAAGTTTACAATTTTATTTTCAAATAAAATGTTTTCATTTATGATTGGGTTTCTTTGTAAAATCAAAAACTATTTTCAAAATGGGAAAAAATATTTTCTTCAAGAATATTTTTTTCGGGTTTATATATTGTGATTATGTTATGGTTTATGGCCATTATTTATGAGGATGGTTGGATCTGTGACAAACCAAGGGCATTTGAGCCCATTATAGCTCTCCAATTCATTAGGTAAAGAGACAAAATTAACCATTTAGGTTTCTCCTAATAGATTATTATAAAATACTATTATGTTTATTCCAAGCGTAACTAGGATGGTTACTCCCTATATAGCTGAAAGAGCTAAATTATTTATAATAGTGATATTAAAATGATTCCACAAGTTACATTTTTGGTTTATTATTTTTATTTTTTTACAGGAAACTTATGAATTTATAAGGTAAGCTAAAGATTTAATGTTTTATGTGTAAATGTTATAACTTTATTAGAATGTTTTCATTTTTAGATTAATAGTTTCCTTCTTCATTAATATTTCCCTTATTTCGAGTTTTTTTCATTTCCCATGTTTTAAAATGTTCTTCATAGGGTTTTTTATGTGTAAAGGAAGATAAGATTAAAGTTAAAAGTTGTGAAGTATTTTTATGGAAAAAAATCAGGTTTTGTTTTAAAAGTATAATATTGTGAAAAAATGATATTGAGTAGAAATATATAATACATAATATATGAGTTTCTATTTATGAGTCTATGACTTAATTATATAAAAATTTAAACCTAAATGTTCTTTGGGAATGTACGAAAGTGAATTCTAGTTTAATTAACTAGATTCAGTAATATTTAAGGCCAAGTCCTTATAGTTGGTATCAGATAAAGTTTTAGATAACTTTATGGGTTATGATAATATTAATAAAATACCTATATATTATTTTTGCCTTTATGTTAATTTGAAATGATATAAAATTTTAGGATTACCATGTTGTTTCTTCTAAGAAATGTCTATTAAAAATGGTTTTCTAGAGAAAAATAGGGAAACTAAAGTAAGAAGGAACCAGGAGGATTATATCTTTCTGAATATGCAACCTGGAATGGTGGGAATTTGAACCAAGTAGTTCTTTATCTCAATGGCTCAGTTGAATAGGGGTATAAATTATGGAAGTATCTATGAACGAGATCATCTAGATCAACCTCAGAGGAATATTTCAATGGTGGAACATTTTATGAGGCAAACCCATCTTTTATTTAGTGGATCTTCTGACCTGGTTGAATTTGAAGGGTGGTTTAAATCCCTAGATAATATTTTCCATGTTATAGGGTGTTTATACCATAAAAATGTTAGTATTTATATTTAATTTGTTTTAGGTGAAGCCGACCAATGGTGGTAAATGGTAAAAAATATCAAGGATAATAAGGAGACTGATTCTATGGAATGGGATTAATTAAAAAATATTTTCCTTCATAAATATTTTCTGAAGTATATTTGACTTAATATAGAAAAAATTATAAGAATTGGGATAGGAGGAGGATTTAGTGGCTGCATGCAAAGAAAATTTCAATCTACTGGCATAGTACACCAAAAAATTTATCTAATACATTGATAGTAAAATCAATCATTTTTACTTAGGATTGAAGAAAAAAATTTCAAAGTTCATTGGATTCTCATTAATTCAAAAGTTATAAAAAAACTTTTTCAATGTATGGAGAATGTGGAAACAAAGTTTATTTATGATCATGGGTTCTTTGAAAACTATAATAAAAATGGGTTGTGGTGTAAGGAAAAAGGAAATAATGCATCCAATAGGTTTGATGGGAAGAAAATTAAGTTTTTAGTTTGTGGGAATTGTGGAAAAAACACACATTGGGGAGTGCCTTTTGAATTTTTGTAAGGGTTTATCATGTGGTAAGTTTGGGCATATGACTTTTAATTCAAATATAAATGATCACGGTAGTGGTAAGAAAAAATTTCATATATAGATAATGAAATGTTTTAAATGTAATGAGATGGTTCAGTATGAAAATGAGTATCCAAAGAGGAACCCGGTTGATGGGAAGCATCCAGAATACAAGCATAAAAGTGAGGTGAAATATTTTTCAACTAATTTAGCATATGTAGGTCCATAAAATGAAGTGGTATCATGTAAATTCTTGGTTTATTCATATTTTTCTAATATCTTTTTTGGTAAGCGGTCTAAACATTTTTTCATTTCTGAAAAAATTTCAAATAAATTGAAAATTACAACTTAAAAAATGAACCTATAACTTATCGTAAAAACACATATTGGGAATATTAAGGTAAAAATAATTTGCGAGAATTTTATCATTCATTTCTGTAGAAATAATTTACTTTAAAACCTTGTTCTTTTTCCTCTAATATAATTTTATGTTATTCTGGGTATGGATTAGATTTCTATTTACTATACTAAAATTGAATGTAGATCTAAACAAGTTTTATTTCATAAAGATATTTAGTTTTTATACAATAATGATCCTATAAAACTGATTAGAAATCAAGAATCTAAGAAACTGTTAAAATATGGAAATGAAATTTATCTTGAACATATTTTTTAGAATAAAGGAATTGTTTAAAGTAATGATTTTCTAGTGGAAAATGAGTATCTGGTTGTTTTTTCGGATGAAATTCCTAGTATTAAACCAGATCAATTGGTTGATTTTAATATTGATTCTGTATCTGATGTTAAACCTATTTAAAAACCCCCCATTTATAATGTATAATATTGAAATTATAAAATTGTAAAGGTAGTTATATGAGTCTCAAGATAAATGTTTTATTAAACCCAACACTTCACCTTAGGATGCTTCTGTTTTTTTTATTAAAATGAAAGATGGTACAATAGGGATTTTCATCTATTATAGATCATTGAATAAATTTACATTAAAGAATAAGTATTCATTACCTCATATCAATTATTTTTTGACCATATATAAGGATTTTAGTTCTTTTCAAAGATTGATCTCAGGTTAGGGTACCATCAGATGAAGGTGAAGAAGGATAAAATTCCAAAAACACTATTCTGAACTAAATATGTGAATTATGAGTTTAGAGTTATTCCCTTTAGTTTGAAAAATTCTCCTATTGTATTTATGAATCATATCAATAGGATATTCCATGAATACTTGGATAATTTTTTTTATTGAATTTATTTATGGTATTTTGGTTTATTAAAAAAGTTTTGAGGATCATAAAAAACATCTAAGGATTTTTCTACAAACCCTTAAAGAAAAGAATTTATACAAGAAATTTATAAAGTGATATTTTTTGTTAAATCAGACTTCTTTTCATGGGAACATTTTAAATAAGGATGTAATATCTACTGATCCCACTAAAAAAGTGGTTGATGGTTGTCCAAGACTTATAAATGATACTATGATTCTTAGTTATCATAGATTATTAAAATATTACTGATAGTTTGTTAAAAACTATACTCAGTTTTCTATCCCACTAACTAAGTTAATATGAATATGGGGTTAAATTTATTTGGATAGAATAATGTGATTTTTTTTAGAAACTAAAAAGGATATTAACGAATGGTCCATTTTTTCCCTGCCAACCAAAAATGTTGAGTTTTTCATCTATTGTGATGTTTTTTAAAGTGACTTGGTTACATTCTAATGTAGAATGATTTAGTAATTTCTCACACTTCCTGGAAACTAAAACCTCTTGAGTTAAATTATCCCACACATTATTTAGAAATATAATCTTTGGCTTTTTCTTTAAAAAAATAGAGATATCATCTATATAGAGGAAAATATGAAATATATACTAATCATAAATGCTTAAAGTATATATTCTCTCAAAATAAATTGAACATGAGGTACATAATATGGATTAAAAGGATAAAGGATAATGATTTTATGATTCATTATCATACTAAAAAAGAAAATAATGTGGTTGATTCTTTAAGTTAGAAAAATAATGCTACATTAACTATGTTATGTTTAGAACATGACCCTTTGGATAATGATTTGATGAATTTTTTCTTGGAAGTTTTTAGTGTAGGAAATTACTCTATTTTTTTCCAAGTGTTAGTGGAATTTTCATTATCATATAGAATTAATCAATCATAATAGGAAGACTGTGAGTTAGAGAAAAAGGTATAATTGGTTACAAAGGTTAATTTTACAGAATTTTAAATTGATAAGCATTATGTTTTGAGATTTCAGAATAGATTATGTGTGTCTTGTGATTCATAATTGTAGAAATATTTATTAAATGAATCTCATAGTTCACCATTCTTATATTATCTTGGAAGCACTAAGATGAACAGATACTTTCAGGATTATTTTTGGTGGGATGGAATAAAAATAGATATTACTAAATTTACCATTAGATGTTTGACATGTCAACATGTAAAAGAACCGTGCAAATTACTGAATGGGATGCTTCTACCTTTTCCAGTGAAGTAGCTAAAATGGGAAAATATATCCATGGATTTTTTAGTGTGATTACCAAAAACAACTTGAGGAAATATGTTGATTTGTGTTATTTGTGATCGAATAACTAAATATACCCATTTTCTTCATATTTGATAAACTCCATCTCTAGATCAACTTTCTCGGTTATATCCAAAATAAATTGTTATTTTATAGGAATTTTATCTCTCTATTATATCTTATTGTGATCCCAGGTTCACTTCTAACTTTTGTAAAGGCCCTAAAAAGTCATTGGGAACAAAATTAAAATTCAAAACTACTTTTCATCCACAATATAATTGACAAACCAATCAAAAAATTCAGACTTTGGAGGATATGCTTAAATTTTGTTTAATGGATTACCAAGGAAGTTGGGATCAACATATCTCTTTGGTTGAGTTTTTGTACAATAAAAAATTTCATCCCAGTATACAGATAGTACCTTTTGATGCTTTATATTGAAATTAGTGTCAAACTCAAGAATTTCTGTATGAAGTAGGTAAAATAAATTTGATGGGAACAGAATTGGTATAAAAAAATATAGAATTTTCAGTTGATTCAATGACACTTGAAGCACGCCTGGAGTAGGAAGAAAATTTATGCAGATAACTTGAGGAAGGATCTTTTTTTAAAGGTAGGTGATCATGTCTTTCTCAAAGTTTCTCTATGAGAAAGGGTGATGTGTTCTATTAAGAATGGGAAACTGAGTCTATGGTTTATTGGACCCTATTAAATCTTTTATAAAGTTGGATCATTTTCCTTTTAATTTTCTTTTCCTATTAGTTTTTTCTATATACAATTTTTTTTCATGTTTTGATGTTAATAAATTTTATATTGGATTCATCTCATGTTTTGATCCCTAAAGTAGTTTAGCTAGAAGTGAAAATTTATTATGATGTAAATAATATTCATATTATTGATCATTGAGATCAAGTATTGTGGAATAAGTTAATTCACCTAGTTAAGGTTTTTTAGAGAAACCACATGGTTGAAGTAAAAATAATGGAATCTAAAAATGTTGTGAGGAAAGGTTTCCGCACTTGTTTAATAAGTGAATAAAATTGTGAGGATACAACTTCATGAAGGGGGAGAATGTAACAAATTAGGTAATTATAGAATAATTTTGTTAATTATGGAATTTAATAGTTAAATTCATTAAAAATTTATAATAAAATAAGTTGTATTTATAGAAATTAAGGAATCTATACTAATGGAATAGTAACCATATCATTGGAATAGTAATTTGACTATTAGGAATAGTCATATGACCATTAGAATATTAACCTAACCTATGAATGTATAAATTAAATTTAGGTATGTCTCAATTGAAAATATGATATATTTATGTCATGGAATAAGTAAACAAATTTTTTAAAAAAGATAAAATAAGTGTTGGTGTTTTTATGAAATGTAAATGTTTATTTACAATATTAGAATTTATATAATTTTTTAAATGTATTTTTTTCCTTTAATAGATTTATTAATTAATATTTTTTATTATAATTATAAGATAATTTAATGGTACCATAATTAATTTTTCAAAGTGTTCTAAAATCGGTTATAATATTAAAATCGTTATTTTTCAAATAAATGATGATTCTAATTAAAAATTAAATTTCTCAAGTTTATAAAATTATTTTCTTAAAAATTAATTCATTTTTTAAATCTACACATCAAAAAATGGTTATGGTGATTTTTTTTTATTTTTCTAAAATAGTTCAATTTTTTGTGAATAGTGAAATACATTAATTTATGGTATTTAACATTATAATTAAATAAATGAATTATTGTGTCATATATGACGTATTTATTAGGTAATTAATCATTAGTTAGAACTCGAGTTCTCTATTTACTATACTTATTCACAAGAATCAACATTATTAATATTCTTGATCCAAAATAATAAACAAATGAATAAAATAATCAACAAACACCCCTCTCCTCTACCTATAAATACAACCCCTTCTCCTCGCACCTACAAAGCCATGTATCTTTTCTAAATTCTACCTAATTCCTTTCCCAAGCCTCTTCCTAGTGTCTAGTACCAGTTTGTCTCACCAAAAGACCAAATCCAAGTACCTCAAGGAGGTTCTCAAGGAGACAATATTCAACTGGACATTAAGTATAAGTGTAAAATGCTTTGATACATAAGGTAAGGGAATTATTTACCCAATTTCTATCAGTTATGTTAACCTTCTACCTTAATTATTATGTTTTTCTAATATTATTTGTGAAATTACTTAAGATTAAATTTTTTTTATTATGTGGATTTAAAGTGAATATACATATTCCTTTCATTTGATTAATTATCACTTCAATGATATGATATTCAAAAGGGAATTTCCTTTAAAATCATCTTAAATTTTTCCTTTTTAAAAAATTCAAAAATAATGTTTGTTTAACTTATAAGGCATGAGATAATTTTCCCAATTTCATGAATCCTTGTTGATTTGATGTATCCTTTACAAGTTTCAAGCGTAACTATGATGGCTATTCCCTATATGTTTCAAAGTGCTCCATTATATGTAATAGTGATATAAAAATTATGCCACAAGTTACCTTCATGGTTTATTCCTTCTATTTTTACAAGAAACTTATGATTTCAGATGGTACGCTAAAGAGATTATGTTTTATGTGTAAATGTTATATCTTTATTATAATGTTTTCATTTTTTGATTAACATTTTCTTTCTCCATTTTTATGTCCCTAATTAAGAGTTTTTTTTCATATCCCGTGTTTTAAAATGTTATTCATGGTATTTTTTTATGGGAAAGGAAGATAAGATTAAAGTTAACAATTTTGAAGTTTTTTTATAGAAAGAAACTAAGTTTTGTAATAAAAGTTTCATATTGGTAAAAAAATTATTGAGTAGAAATATATAATACATAATACATGAGTTTTTATTTTTGAGTTTATGACCTAATTCTATAAAAATTTAAACTTAAATGTTATTTGGGAATGTGAGAAAGTGAATTCTAGTTGAATTAGCTAGATTCTAAAATGTTTAAGGTCAAGCCTTTATAGTTGGTATCAGAGAAATTTTTAGATAACTTTATGGGTTAGGATAATATTAATAGAATGAACATAAATTATTTTTTACTTTATATTAATTTTAAATGATATATAATTTTTATATTACCATGTTATTTCTTCTTAGAAATGTCTGTTCAAAATGGTTTTCCAGAGAAAAAATAAAGAAGATGAAGTAAGAAGGAACCAGGAGAATTATATCCTTCTGAATCTGTAACCTAGAATATTTTCCTAAGTATATTTTACTTAATATGGGAAAAATTATTTTAATTGATATAGGAGGAGGATTTAGTGGTTTCATACAAAGAAATATTCAATCGACTACCATGGTACACCCCAAAATTTTTCTAGGATCTTGATAGAAAAATAAATTATTAATACTCAGGATTGAAGAAAAAAATATCGAATTGCATTGGATTCTCATTAATTCAAAAGTTATAAAAAAAATTAAATGTATGTATAAGGAGAAAACAATGTTTTTGATGATCAGGGGTTCTTTCAAAACTAGTATAAAAATTGGTCGTGGTGTAAGGAAAAGGAAAGAATGCATACAAGAAGTTTTATGGGAAGAAAATTATATTTTTAGTTTGTGAGAATTATAGAAAAAACACACATTTAGCAGTGCCTTTTGAATTTTGGTAAGGTTTTCCCATGCTGTAAGTTTGGGCATATGACTTTTAATTCCAATTAAAATGATCATGGTAGTGGTACCAAAAAAATTATATACAGACAATGAAATTTTTTAAATGTAATAATAAGGTTCCTTATGAAAATGAGTATACAAAGAGGAACCTGGTTAACGGGAAGCATCTAGACTAAAATTAAAAAAGTGTGGTGAAAAAATTTTCAACTAATTAGGAGATTTTGGGCCATCGAATGAAGTGATATTATGTAAATTTTTTGTTTAGTCATATTTTTCTAATGTCTGGTTTGATACGGGGTCTAAACATTCTTTCATTTCTGATAATTTTTTTAGTAAATTGGAAATTACAACTTAATAAATAAACCTATAACTTATAGTAAAAACATATATGGGGAATATTAAGGGTAAAAATAAATTTTAAGAATATTCTCACTAATTTCTGTAGAAATAATTAACTTGAAAACCTTATTGTCTTTCCCCTAATATTATTTTATTTTATTCTGGGTATGGATTTGATTTCTATTTACTATGCTAAAATTGAATGTGGAGATAAAAAAGTTGTATTTTATAAAGAGATTCAGTTTTTATACAGGAATGATCCCATAAAATTAATTACAAATCAAGAATATAACAAACTATTAAAATATGGAAATTAAATTTATCTTGCACCTATTTTTGAAAACAAGCAAACTATTTAGATTATTGATTTTCTACTGGTCTGTGAGTATCTGGATGTTTTTTCTGATGAGTTACCCTGTATTAAACATGATTGATTGGTTGAGTTTCATATTGATTTTTTCTTTGATGTTAAACCGATTTCAAAACCACATAATCTAATGGAACAAGTATAACTTTTAAAATTGAAAATGTAGTTATAGGAGTTTCTAGATAAAGGTTTTATTAAAACCCATCACTTAAACTTGGGGTGCTCCTGTTCTTTTATTAAAATGAAATATGGTTCAATATGGCTTTGCATCTATTATAGAGAATTAAAGAACTTTAATTTAAATAATAAGTATCAATTACCTCATATCATTTATTTTTTGACCATCTCTAAGGATTTTAGTACTTTCAAAAGATTGATCTCAGTTTGGGGTACCATCAGATGAAGATAAAGAATGATGAAATTCCAAAAAAAACTATTCTAGACTAAATATGGAAATTATGAGTATTTAGTTATGTCTTTTAGTTTGAAAAATTATCCTATTTTAATTATGGATTATATAAATAATATATTCCATGAATATTAGGATAATTTTTTTGTTGTATTTATTGATGATATTTTGTTTTATTCAAAAAAATTGACGATCATAAAAAATATCTAAGGATTGTTCTATAAACCCTTAAAGAAAATAGGTTATATGATCAAATAATTGGATAATTTTTTGTTGTATTTATGGTTCTTCAGCATTTTTTTAGGATGGTTGTTTTCCTGATAAATCAATGGCAGGTGAGCCCATTATATCTCTTTAGTGTATTGGGTAAAGGAATAGAGTTAACTGGTTAGGAAGATAAGAATTCAATTTTAAAGTTATGAGTTTTTGTTATGGAAAGAAATCTTTTTTTTTGAGTTTCATATTATAAAAAATGGATTTCAAGTATAAGTGTCTACTTTTTAATATATGAGTTTCTATGTATGAGATTATGACCTAATTCTCTATAACTCTAAACATAAAAGATATTTGGGAGTGTAAAAAAGTGCATTCTAGTTTAATTAACTAGATTTTTTAATTTTTAAGGTTTTTTCCTTATAGTTACACATTGTTTTCTTGGTTTGGATGGATATTATTGAGGCATTTTTGATAATTACTCAAGGTTGTCTATTCCACTCACCAAGTTGACTTGTAAGGGGGTCAATAGAACATTTTTCAATTTACCAATGCTCACAATTCCCTATAGTGGAGAGGGGATTTAGATCTATAGTGATGTATCAAATAATGAACTAGGATGTATCCTCATGTAGAATGATATAGTGATAGCATTTTCCTCATTAAAATTCAAAACACATGAGACAAATTATACAAATCAATATTTGGAGTTAATTATGGTAAATTTTTGCGTTAAAAAGTTGGAGGTATTGTCTTAATGGTGGAATATGTGATATATATTATGATAATAAAAGTTTAAAGTATGTATTGTCTTGAAAATAGATAAATATGAATCATATAAGATGGTTGGAGATGATTAAATATTATGACTACTCAATACATTTCCATACTAGGAATGAAAACATAGTGGTAGGTGCTTAGAGTCAAAATGGATCATTCTACCTTATCTATGATGGGGACCACAAAAGATCCAATATTTTAGGATTTTCAAAGATTTTATTTGGAAATCTTGAAGTAAGTATAGAAATACTGTCTTTCTCAAATGATTTCTCAACCAAATATAAATGTAAAGATTAAAGAGACATATAAGGGTATCATAGAGATGTAAAATAAGGTGATAAATGTCCCTGAGTTAAACCTTGATTATTATGGAATTATATGGTTTAGGAACCATGTATGTGTCCCTTTCAAACCATATTTGAATAAGGATTTATTGGATAGAGATCATATTTCATCATTCTCTATTCATCCTAGAATTACTAAGATGTATAGATATCGGAAAGAGTATTTTTGGTGAGATTATATGAAAAGATATATTATAGAATATGTATCTTAAATCTTCATATGTCAATAATATAAGGATTTAAGAGAAAATTATATTGGGTTTTTATAACTAATATTGTTACCAACATGGAAATAAGAAAATATGGTCATGGATTTTGTCCTCAGAATCCCAAAAACGTCTAAGGAATTTAATTATATTTGGGTTATAGTCGATCAAAATAAAAATTCAGTACACTTTATTTATATCAAAGAATATTTTTCTCTTGATGATCTTCATATAATAAACATTTAGGAAGTGGTAAGGTTTCATGGAGTACCACATTCTATTATATTTGATCATCATTTCAGGTTTACCTCAAAGTTCTGGTAAACTCATCAATAGGATCTAGATACAGAGTTATATTTCATCACTACTTATTATAGTCAAGTTAATGGTCAGTCTGAGAGATCCATTTAAACCTCAAAGGTTATATTGATATATTTTTCTTTTAAATTCAAATTTTCTTAGGTTTAATGCCTTCTTCTAATCAAGTTTTCATACAATAATAGCTTTTACTCGAGTATTCAGATAGATCCTTATGAGGCCCTCAATGGTAGGAAGTGAAAAAATATTATTTTTACGGATGAAGTTGGAGAAATAAAACTATTGTTACTAAAGATATTTGAGGAAATGGTATATAAAGTTGCATCCATTTTTCTAGAAAAAAGAGAAGCTCATTGTCTATAGAAAAGTAATTTAGATAGTCGTTAGTGATATTTAGAGTTCAAATTTGGTGAAAAGGTATTTCTATGAGTTTCTCCATGAAATAATGTTATCACATTTGGAAATAAATAAAATCTAAACCTAATGAATATTTTCCCCTTTGATATTCTTTACTGGGTAGGGGTAGTATCATATCATTTGGCACTTCCACCCAACCTCTCTCAAGTTCACAATGTGTTCTATATATATATCTTAAGGAAGTTCATACATAATCCATTACACATTCTCAACTCAGAGGTTATACGAGTAGAAAATTATCTTTCTGGTAAAGAAAAACTAGTATAAATCTTATATCTTTGTGATAAATTTTTATATAAAACTATTACCCACCTTATTAAAATTATCTAGAGGAATCAATAAATTCGAAGAAGCTACATGGGAACCTAAAGATGTAATTACATAAAGATTTCCTCATTTTTTATAACAGAATAATTTAATTTATTGGGAAACTTTATTTTTAAGGGGGTATAATGTAACAACATATTATTTTATGAAATGTTTTTTTTTCAAATCAATTTAATTTATTAAATAACTTTTGTTAGAAACAACAACGAGTTTAAATAAACAATGATTTATATTATTTTCACCTAGACATTGCATTAGTGGGTATGAATATGACTAAAAAACTTATGAAAATTTATGGCTTTCATATGTATAAAATTAAATCATTTGTTATCAATTAATTAGAAATGAAAATAAAAAAAAAATCAATTTAAAATTAAGGATATGTTTTTCTGAAAAAACTGTTTTATACATGCAATGTGAGTTTATATTTATAAATTAATTTGATCACTATTAGTGAATGATTTTAAAGAAATTTATATATTTATATTAATTAAAATATTTTAACTTTCATATTTTATTTTTTATAAATGTGAGATAAGAATAAAACATGTGTCAAGCTTAAAAAATTCTAAAAATATTTTTTTGTCACATTTTGTGCACTTACCTTAAAGTTTATTTCATGAACTTATAGAAATTGAATCCAAAAAATTTATTCCATATTTAGAATTAGTGGGATCAAATCTAGTAAATAGTTCCCTTTTTCAATATTTATAGTAATCATAATATATTTTTATTACCTCGGTAAGGGTAAAATGGGTAAAATATAGTTAAAACATGGGGATAATGCATTAGAATCTATCCAACACATTAATTTATCCAAATAGATGATTATATTTTGACCATTTCCATACTAGACTCGAATATATGGCCAATTGGTTCTTTATTTCTTTTAAAATTCCCTTTATGTTAATTTAAGAAAAGAAAAATACAAAAGGCCACTCTCTTATATTTAAATATATCGTATCTATTCACATAGGGAAAAATAAAATTTGTGAATGAATATTAATTGTTATTTTGAGAATAATGAATTTAATTTCATAATGGTAATTTATTTATAATTTTTAATAATTATATAATTACCATAAATGATTATTCAAAGATGAACCTATATTTCTTCAATTAGTAGAAAAATAAAATAAATGTTTTTTAAAATATTAAAAGTAATATAATTTAAGAAAAATATAGTGTCACATGATTTTCCATGATAAATATGACATATTATATATTTTTTAAAAGATTATATTCTAAGTAAGGCTTTTTATTGGTTTCTTTAAATTCTAATTAAATGAATATTTCCAAAATAGAAATTTATGTTATTTCATAATAAATAATTGTTTGTTAAATGATTTAAAATTCATAAAAATCTCATCTTTATCGAAGTAAACAGAATAAGGTTAAAAATATCAACCAAGTTCCTTTTATGTGTCATTTTTTCATTTATGGTAACATTATTAACCCAATTTTAAGATTCTGGGGAGGAACACTTCTAAGTAGTTAGTCTGGGTTGTATGTAATGTTTGAATCCTACGGGTAATGAATTCCTCTAAGGCCTACAGGCCATGTAATAATTATGCCTATGGGCCCTGTATGGGTTCCACCTCACCCCTTGAAAGGTGGATTATCAAAATCTATAAAAAATGAAGGCCTTTGGGCCATTTGAGGTAACATTATAAACTATTTAATATTGAAATGGTTGTTATCATGGTTGAGGTAAAAAAATGAATAACGAAGGGGTTAACCAAAAATATGAGGTTTAAAATAATCCCAAAACAAGTAAAATTATATTGGATGGTGTTATTTTGACCCTTTAATATTTTTATTCAAATTAACATCAATTTTTAATCATTTTTAGTGATTATTAATTTATTATATTTTAATATTTTATGAAATTCCAAGTGTGTCCACTCCCTCCCTTATAAAAGAACACCCATCTTTTATATTCATTATAATAACTTGATCCTTATAAATTAACCCAACCCCATAAAATTATCTTTTAAACTTCCCTAGAAACATTATAGACATGGTGGTATCCCAAAATACCATCCTTAGGGTCCTTAATATGATGTCTAAAGGAATTATTTCAAAGAATAGGAGGTTTGAACACATAGGAAGAAAGAAGAGACTTGAGGTAAGGAATTTCATCTAAAATTTCACTTCTTTGGGACATATGTTTTTTTTATGAACCTATATTCTTTTATGAGGAGTATAGGCTATCCCTTTTACATGTTATATCATGAAACTTCTTATGTTCATGAAATTTAAAGACTCATGAAGTTATTCTTTCATGGTGCTTAGGATTAAAATGTTACCAACATGGTAAGGAATTTTTGCCTCAATCCCATTTTATTTTAGATTTTTATTCTTCATTTTCCATTGAAGAAATTATATGTTCGTTATATGATAAATCCATTTAATTTTTATTCACCTATGGTTTTTTCTTGAGAATACATGTTTTCTTTTCATTTTTATCACTTTAAGTACTCAAGAGATTGAAAGAATATTTTTAAGGAAATAGATTGTTTTAATATTATGTAAGATCCCGTTTTTTCAAGAATTTCTCTCTAATATTTTTTCAATAACTCTTCTTTCGGTTTCCTTTTCATCATGGATCTCTATAAATTGAATAAAAACAGACTTGGTTTGTGAGGAAACATAAGGAAACTGGAGAGGATCCATATAGGGAGTCTTTATTGAAGTAAATGACTTAAAGATTAGGGATGTATGATTTTTTGAATTAATGGAGTTTAGGTATAAAAGGGTTAGATGTTTCATAGTTTCTTAGTAATTTGACAATATTTAAAGGATTTTTGGGTTTTTTAAAGGGAAAATGGGATGAAAAACCATCTGTAGAACATTTATACACCATGTAAATTAATTTCACATCATGTAATTGTTTGAGTGTTTTAATAAATCAAATCAGATATGATTTTTTTCTGCATATCCCATTAAAAATATTTACATGATGTTTATCTACATTATACATCATGTGATTCCCTAACCTTCTATTCTAAAGTATGTTGTGTGGTTTAATTTTATTTTATTCCACTACATCCTTCTCATATCAACCATAGGGTATGCTCCAAATAATTTTGGAGTGAAAACATCACTTGTGGACGTCGTGATAATGCCTTCAATCCCTGGTAAGTATTTTTGGTCCTTTTTTTCCTTCTCCCCATTCTTCTTACAACCATTGCGGTGAAATCCATGGGCCTTATTCATTTTTTGTTTAGATATTGATTATTTTTTATCTACGTTTCTCTTAAGGATCATCCAAACCTTCCTTTTGATTTTTTATCATTATAAGAATTTTTGGATAGTCATTTAAATGTAGGTGTCTAAATCTTTACCCTATGGTTTGATAATTTCCATGCTTATGATGTATTGGGATTTTTCCAATATAGCATGCACCCAAGTCAATTGATACTGAATAGGATTATTCCCTGAATTCATTTGGTTTCAATTATCTTCAGACCTAGCTTATGGTTTCTCAAGGAGTGAGCGAACCATAAATATAATTAGATTAACTAATGCCTTAAAGTATGTTTTTTTTGACATGGGACCTTATGTTATTTTTCTACATATAATCCCAAATTTGTGGCTTATTTTTTATAGATATGACTATTAATCAATTGTGATTTAATTGAATGTTGTATAATAAATATTAATGGTAATTATTATAATTACCCATTGTGATTTATGATGTGATTTTGTGATATCCATATTGTGTGACAGGACTAGTGTTCCATGCTGAGATGCTTATATATAAATCTCAAACTTAGAGTATGCACACTTATATGTTGTAATGCTAATATTGAGTGGGATCAACCTAGTCCAATTTTATAATCCTTATAGAGAGTGGGTTTTCCCAGTCCCATGATGTAATGCTTATAGGGATTTGACTTATACACTATAATGATTATAGGGCTTCGACCCAGTTTTTTGTGACTATACCATGGTTATATGGTGGTGGTTGACATAGTTGTAAGACATGCTCTGAGATATTTTTTCATGGTGCTGAAGAAGGTTATTTTACCTTTGTTATATGGTTATGGTTGGCATGGTTGTGATAATTTCTTAGTCATATTCCTACATAGATTAGAATTTGTTTGTTGTTGTATTTTATTAATTGTTGAATTAATTAATACAAATACTTGTCACTTTATCGCATACACTACTTATCATACTATTTAGTTTAGACACGGTGGTGTTGACCTGCTGAGTTATACTCACACCCAGTTTGGTCTTTCATTTGGTACTCGATTAGATTATGTGGACGAAGGTTTAGATAAAGAAAAATGTCCTCTTTGTTGATTTCTTACATAATGGATGAGTTGGTGTTTAGAGGAGTGACCGACATGGGATTCGTGATTGGGGAAATTTGAGTCTACTTGTATTTTACTTGTATTGTTTCTATCATTACATTTAGTAACATTCCAGCACGTCATTACATTATTTGTGTATTATTTATTGGATTATTCAGTTGGATTTATTTGTTGTCTTCCACTATGTATATACTTTTAATTATTTGTTTTTATGGTTTATTTTATACTTCTATGACACTTCATACTAGGATGTATAGTCTTCCCACTATATATTTCACACCACTTCTTCCAGTCGGTAGCCACTGTCATATAGGGAGGTGCACTTGAGGTCTCTTAACCAACCATTTCTTAACACTTGAATGAGTACCGGATCTAGGGATGTTAAAAAGTGGTATCAAAGGAGCAGGTTTTATTTTGTTTTATTTTACTATTTGGGAAAGGTATAAAGTATACTAGGATGTGTTAAGAATTGGTAATGAGATTCTGCATGGGATTCGCTAACCCATGTAAGGGGGTAAATCCGAGTTCCTAGGGATAGGATTTTTTTTGTGTTGTATGCTTATTATATTTGATTTTATTTTACATTAGGTGATTCATATGTTGTGTGAGGTTATTATTTTATGATGTTACTACTTATTGAGGTTTTTACTCGTGGCCTATTATGGCATGAGATGAGAATACATGCATCATAATATCCGCATACAGATATATTGACATGCATTTTTCAGGATAGGGACATATCTATTTTGTATGTGATATATACATTCCTATTGAACTATGATATGAGATATCTGTTTTACTGGATAAATTAAATGAGTTGATGTGTCATGGTAAAACACTTATAAGAAATGTTTAGATAGAGATAACTAGAGTCAATGGATCATTATTGTTGTAACTTCTTGAGTTTGTACATGTTTCTAGATAGTTCTCTAAGGTGTTTGTTTTCTCTAAGAGAAAATTCTATATCACCATATTTGACTTGAGTGTCAGGAGAGTGGAAATCATCACACTCCTAACGTAGTTGAACCAGAGCTTCATATAGTTTGTGAGGAGCATATGGATGTTCACCTTCATGATAGCTTTCTGAGGGTCATGCGATCCATGGAATGGGATATTGTTTTAACCATTCCTTTGATGTATGATATTATAAGAGAGTTTTAGTTTTATCACCTGCCAATGTTTACTAAGGAGGACCTAGGAATTCGAGTTCTAGATTGAGTCAGTCCAAAAGATCTTCAAGAATATCAGTACACCCATATAAATGGGGTTGAATCTTGCTAAATATATGCTTTGGGGACCTACCAAATGTTGGTGGAATATTCTGGAGTAAGCTGGGCAGCAATATGAGCTATCTTGGAAGGATTTTGAGATGAAGTTCCTAAACCATTTTATCTCGAGACGTTGAGGAATGAAAAATCTCTTGAGTTCATGCATCTGACATAGAAGGACATGTCAGTGATAGACTATTTTTATGTTTCACTAACCTACATCTCTTTGTTCCATATTTTGAAGATGATGATACCTCTATGGTGATACATTTTCATGATTGTCTTCTCTATGAGATCAAGTCTCAGGTAAGCCTTTTTCTCTAGAGCATATTTGAGGATGTGATGAACCAAGGACGCATCAAGGAATGGAATCTATGAGAGGCCCCTACTAGTGGCTATACTGTTTCAATAGGGTGATTTGGTAGCTCTTCTTCAATTGGAAAGAAGAATCGAAATGATAGTTTCTGTGAAGGTATCAGTGGGAAGAGAAGTTAAGGTAGTGGACAACCATCTCAGAATCGTGTTCTATTCTAACGCTACCAGTGTGGCAATTTTGACAAAAAACTATCATATTTTTCTTACCCCATAATTGAGTCTCATATATTCGGAATATTGGGTCATATTTAGAGGTTCTGTGTGAACTTTATCCAGCATACTAATGATAGGGGATCCAAAAAGGCACCTGATTCTGGAAGGGGCTCAACTACCACACAACAGGTTGGTACTTGGAGTTCCACTGGCCGTTCAGGCCTCGGTAGGGGGAGCGGTACCCCGGTGCACGAGAAGCGATACCAATCAGGGGAAATAGATCCGGGTAGTTATACTAGATCCCAGGGTAGGGGACAGGTCATTTTCATATTATGCAGACTACTCCAACAATCGTGGATGCAGGACCGTCTATCTTCAGAGGTATGATTCTTGTATCATCTAACTTAGAATGTGTTTTTTTATACATTATCATTGCATTATTTTCTATATCATCATTTTTCAAAGGTTTTGGACTTGGATGTGAAAATCATGTATGGTCCATTGACCATAAATACACCATTGGGAGTGTGTTTAGAGAATATCAAATATTGAAAGGTGTGTTCTCTAGAGATTGGTGGTCACCATTTCTTTTGGAAAACGTTTATGCTAAAAATGACAGGTTTTGATCTAATTCTTAGTATGGATTGGTTATTTCATTTTCATTATCATATCAACTGTTATATGAGTATATTTTA
Source organism: Viscum album (assembly GCA_963277665.1). Taxonomy (NCBI): domain Eukaryota; kingdom Viridiplantae; phylum Streptophyta; class Magnoliopsida; order Santalales; family Viscaceae; genus Viscum; species Viscum album. The sequence goes on along the minus strand of OY728138.1, from coordinate 1,226,099,511 downwards.
ATTTCTATCTCCATAAGAAAATAGCTATTTTCACCAACGTGATTGGGATCTTCATGCTAGTTTTACGGGGCCAATTCAGTGTAGATTGGATTGTCTCACACCTCAGATAGCTGTTATTTCTCTAAAAAATTGTCCAATGTAGTAGGGTTATTTTCCTTAAATGGTAGAAAATTTTTAGTATGTTTTTATTTACGAGTTGTATGGATTACCACCAAACATAGATATTTATTTCATGATCGAGTTGGTTTTGGGAGCAGATCCAATTTTTATCATGCCTTACATAATGGAACCAGTAGAGCTTCTAGGGTTGGAAGTTTAGTTTGAAGATATTGAATATAAAGGCTTAATATGTCCTAGTACATCTACTTGGGGTCATCAATTATTTTCACCAAGATGTCATCTGTGTCTTTTCAAATATGTGTGGATTATCAGATTTTGAACTAGATGATATTCAAGAACCGCTATCCTCTTCCAAACATTGATGATATTTTTTATCCCTTGAGAGGTGAATCTTCTCCAAGACTTATTTGAGATCAAGATACCACCAGTTAATAAGACCATCAAACATACCTCAGACTACTTTTAAGATAAGTTATGGCTTGTGTGAATTATTATTGATGTTTTTTGGGTTGGCTAACACACTGGCAGTATTCATGGACTTGATGAATTGAATCTTTCACCCTTTTCTAGACCAGTTTTTTGTAGGTTTTTTCGAGGATATCTTAGTGTTCTTCCAATCAGAAAATGATTATTCTAAACATCATGACATCATCCTGAGTATATTGAGAGAGAATCTATTTTACTCCAAGATAACAAAATGTATTTTTTGGATTAATAAAATGATCTTCTTGGGCAATATCATTTCAGAGGCAAGAGTGTTAGTGGACCCAAAGAAATTTTTAGTCTTGATATATTGGGAATATACAAATAACATATTCTATATTCAGATATTTCTAGGTTTATTAGGTTATTATTACTTCTTTTTCTAAGATTTCTCCTGCTTCATAGCACTAATGTCTGGTATGACCATGAAAGGGGTAAAGATTGTTTGGTCTAATACATTAGAAAGATATTTTCAAGAGATGAAAGGAAGGATGACCTTATAAAATATCCTCACTTTAAATGTTTTGGGTAAATAATATACTATGTATTGTGATGAATACGGAGTTATACTTGGAGCAGCTCAAATGCAGAAGGATCAAGTGGTTTCTTGTGGATCGAGGCAGCTGAGATCGCATGAGAGGAATTACCCTACTCATGACCTAGTGTTAGAAGTAGTGGTACATACCAAGATATGTTGGAGACACTATCTCATGAGTGAGATGTTTATGGTATACACAAACTACAAGATCCTCAGGTATATCTTTTATCAATGATACATGAACCATCGATAGAGGAGGTGGATCAAGTATTTAAAATATTTTGACGTTGAATTGGCTTATACACCAGGAAATGGAAATGTATTTTCCAAAAAATTTTATTAAAAATAGATAGAAATAGGTAGTTCATGAGTATTTTTATGAGTGGAGGATAATGGCCCTCTTCGCAGACATGCATCTAGATGTTCAGGAGTCTCGAGGATAGGTATTTATGACTTCGACATTTGTTATACACATGATTTTGGACCGGATTAAGACAAAAAAGTGTTTTGATCTATAGGTATTGGTTTAGATAGAAAAATTATATGGTGTGGAAATACCATTAGGTTGGTCTATTGAAATTATAAATTCTCTTCTTTTTTATGGCCAAGTATGGGTTCCTACGTGCTTATGCGAGGAGCTGATGAGGGAGTTTTATGCTTCTTGATGGAAGGTTCATTCTAGTTTAAAAAATATGTATTGTGACCTCCATAGACAATACCGGTGGTCAGGAATGAAGAAGGTGGTTTCAAGCTTCATGGCTAGATGCTTCACTTATCATCAGGTTAAAATTGAGCCTTAAAGGCCAATTGGGATTTTCACCCTTTTCCCATTTTTGAGTGGAAATGGGTTGATGTCACAATAGATTTTATGATAGTATTACTAAGGAAAAACCCATAAGAATGATTTTTTATGGGTTACTCTGGATCAACTAACTAAGGTGTTCCACTTCTTACCTATCAGAGAAACCTTCATAGTTGATTATCTGGGTATTCATTACAGGCATGAGGTGGTTCAGTTGCACGGTGTTCTAAGGAGTATCATTTTAGATAGAGATCCTCATTTCACATCATGTTTCTAGAAGGGTCTTTATAAGGCTCTAAAATAATGAGTTCTTTTGAGAAAATCATATCATATATAGATTTATTGTCAATATGACTGGACTATTAAAGTTCTGTAGGATATGGTATGAGCCTATGTATTTGATTTTAGTGGTTCAAGGGATCAATATATGTCACTCATGGAGTTTTCAAATAATTATAGATTCTAGTAATCAATCCAAATGGAACCTTTTAAGGATTTGTATGGAAGCTCGTTTCATTTTCCTCTTTGTTGGATAGAGGTAGGTGATTTGGTTCTTTTTAGGCCTAGTCTCATGCAGAAGAAATCTGATAAGGTTCAGTTGATCAGGTCATGGCATATCCCAGCTATGATGAGAACCTTGAAATGCTATAACAATATTCTTAAATAAAGTTCTACGGTTGGATGACATACTATGATAGGACACACAGTACACAGACCGTCATGTGCGAGTACTCGTAAGAAGACGAGACTCTCTCTAATGGTTTTCGAACATAGTAATCTCCAAGATGGGATATTATGAGAACAGACCTTGTAACACCCCAAGCTTCTACGGTACGCTTCTCTTTGAATAATGTGATAGCGTGTGTTGTACGCAACACCGAGTTCTAACACACCATAACCAATCAAACTAGCTGTTATGAATAGTAATACCAACTTTTTGAAATTATATATATTTTATATTTCAAAATGGACTTCATTTTTGGATTCGTAATATCGAATTTAGCCTAAGGTGAAATTTTGGTAATTTTCGGATAACTTTAATATTTTTATGAATATTGAAAATTACTAAATTTTAATTAAAAAAAACTTTTTTAATCGAAATAATTTATATTGATAAATTATGAATTTGAGTGATTTTAAAGTATATTTAGAATATATTTTTACCATTTAATACAATTTTGTTCATTGGACATAATTTCACAATTAAACCGAACATAAACAAGTATCAATCTTTTGATAGTTATTATATCTTAAAAACACGCTTTTTTGTTTTGACAGCGGGAATTAATTTTAAATTAATTTATTCCACTTATGTGTTTTTAATTTGGAAAAATGGATTCCATTTTTGGAATCAGGATTTTCAGATTGTGTAAATAGGTAACTTTTATTTTTAGACATTTTGAATAATTACTTCGGTAAATATTTTATTTACCATGGTTAAAGGGTAAATCCGGTAAATAAGGGTTAAAAAATTACATTATAATAATAAAAAATTACCCTAAAACGTGTTCTAACCTTATTTGTTGATACATGTTCGACCATATGCATCTTTGGGTCTATTTTGGGACCTCATGGTGCCACTTGTAAGTGATAGGGACATTTTATTTTAATTAAGATAAAATGAATACAAAAATGACACAAGCATATATCTTTTAGAAAACCAATTTTTACATAGGGTTATATATGTTGGATTTTAGACTATAAATATTAATTAGAAAGATAAACATATTTCCTACATAATGGTATTTTATTTAAAAATTTTAGAAATTAAATAATTTAATTTATATATGACACAATGGTGATGCAGTAATTACCATAATAGTGAAAAATTAAAATGATTGATATTGCAGATACCCAAATAAATATAATTTGAGAGTTTTAATGAATTACACTAATTTTATAAGTTAATATGAAATGTTAGGAACAATTTAATTAAATTTTTTCGAAGTAATCATTCTGTTATGAGTTTTACAAAAATCAATTATTGAATAGTGTCAAAATTGACATAAAAGAGTTTTTAAAACAAATAGTATATTATTAATTGATATTAAATTACTAAAAATCTAAGGTTAGTCCAAGAGACTTATATCATGATAGGTGTATCATTAACAGACCACTTGGGGGTCTCTTGGATATATATATTAAGTTTATTAACCATATAATATAGAAATACAAAGAGACATTGTAAAAGTGAAACTAATTAACTAAGAGTTAATACTTAAAGATAAGGTTAATATAGTAACCCGAACCTATCTAAATTATATTGGTTGAGAGTTTTTAGACCCATACCCACCTTAACCTTTAAATAATAAACTTTGGAGCCATTATAACCCGAATATGAATTTATTATAAACTAATATTTCTAGATTTTCCAAAGGTGCCCCTCACCCCTCTTATAAAAGGTCACTCCCCCTTCTCATTACTTCACACCTTCAAAGCCTTTTGGTTCGGCCAAAATCTGCCCAAATACTCTCTCAACTTCCCTCACTTAATCCTAGAGGCCTTACTTTAGTCATAAAGTCATCTTAAGGTTCCCTTTTGATCAAATCAAAAGGAAGAACCCAAAGAAGAGGTAATGATTTCACCACCCTTTTTCAAGTTCCTTTCTTCTTCCACTTCCTCTTCCTTTGTTGTTACCATTCTAAAATAATAAATCCAGTATCATATATATACTGTGATTTTATTATAAATATGTTACAACCATATTCAGTATTCTATCCATCCTTTGAATAACATGTCACCATACGTGCGTACGTACGGCTTACCGTCTCCACGTCGTGGTGTAATTGTTATTCAATAAATTATTATTTGGATGGGTATAATAATGATGTGTAATTCATGTAAATAATAAATGTAACATGATAATAATTCAGTATATATTATATACCATCCAATTATATATTATTTTAATATCAAAAGAATGATATTGTCGCTTGTGCGTACGGACGGACTACCGTCTCCACGAACGCGATGAGATTCATTCTCCATCATATCCATTCAAGTATAATTCTAATTTGATGATTAATAATAGTATATAAGGACTTGATATCATTCTGGATATTATTAAGATACAACCTATCCATTACAAATATGGCTTATGTAATAAAACATATAAAAGAAAATGAGTAAGTTAACACCAGAAATAACGATAATACTAAGATATTATTAACAAATCAATGTTAAACGATCATATATGATATCATATTAATGTATATGATTCTTGTATAATTTAATAACAATTATTTCACCATTATACTGGAGGTTAACCTACCCCAACCAAGGAAAAGTACAAGGTAAGGGTTATTTCACAATCTCTTCATTTTCTGAGGTTGTTTATACGTAATAATCTATTGGGATCTCTTTATCATCCACATCCACGTTTCTTAAAAATGTATTTCAAAACATTTTTACTATTTAAAAGAATATGTGTTATAGTCATTTATACCCTTGTTTGACTTTTTATAAGAGTTTTATAAAGGAATCTTTCTGTCGTTTTCAAAAAAACGTGATTTTTAACCTTTTCGACAGAATTAAGGTAAGAATGTTTTTTAACTTATACAGCGGGTGCGGTTATTTTATGCCGTTATAAAATCATTGAATCTTACCTTACAAGATTATAAGAATATTTTCAAAGAAAATGTTTTATTTTATAAATATATGACTCTTAAATGATTTCAAAATAAAAAGAGATATTTCTCTAAAAAGAGTTTTGATTTAATCTATGTCAACATCCTTTGATGGATTTTACGCTTATTTAAAGTTGATTTATTATGATACAAAACTTCTATATTGTATTTAAGGTTTTGTAATATGTTTGACTATGGATGTACTATTTTTATACCATTCATAGTTTATGGTGAAAGTATTGACATTTCGTATGCTAGTTTTAATATGAATGTTTATGTTATGTTTAAACCTTTTCATATGGGAATGCATTGGACTTAATAGGAGCCTGCTATGGCTCCTCGATGCATCGGTAGGTCTCATGAGACAAACTAGTGTCTTGGCACAAGGCCTTGACAAAATCTTATTTGTAGTCTTGGCACGAGGCCTTGGCTATGTGGTTATGATAGTCTGGCATTATGCATTCCATCATTATGAAAGTGGTTATTGATATTGCATGTGATTATTCGATTAGTAGAATATCCATGTGAATAAGTAAATGGAATTATTTCATTTTATTTTTTCCATACTGTGTTGAAGTTCAAGTTTAAAAGGCTTTTTTTTAGTTATACACTGCCTTAAATGTTTATTCTTATTTATGAAAGTTTCCGCTATATTGTTATCCTTACTGGGCATTTGAGCTCACCCCTTTTCTATGTTTTATTTTTCCCAGGATGTGAAGAAGTAAATTATGAATGACCTGTAGGGATATTATAAGAGGATAATAGTGTGGACTATGGAGACAATATGTTTTTGTAGTAGTTGTTCACTTTATGATGTAATGAAAAACTTTATGAATATATCAAGTGTTTCCAAGGCTACTAAACAAACCAGTTTTTTGAGATTTGATCTTTCTTGTGATCATGCCAATGTTATGTAATAATGCACTAACTCTAGGTAACTGGGGTCGGGGTGTTATAGTTGGTATCAGAGGAAGTTTAGTACAAACCTTGGAAGCTAGATTTAGATAAACTCTGATTAGAGCACGTATACCTAAGATGAACTTTGAGGATTAGTATAGAAAAACTTCCTATAATTTTGGTATTTTAGAGATTTTTTGATTTTTCCGAGAAATACATCCCTGTATGGATACGAGCAGGTAGAGGCGGCTCTGGCACAGATGTACCTTGGGGTAAAACTCGAAAACACCTCTTTGAGCTAGACTCGAACAGGAACCGGTGCACGACAACGGGCCTTACTGCACTCTTGGTTACGACACTGCCAGGGGATATGCTTAGGATAACTCTCATTTTCTTTACAAATCATTATGAAGGGTTTATGAGTATATACTTACTCAAAGAAAACATTTTTATGATTATGGATTATATCCATAAATAGTTTAATTTATGTTAAGTGTTTTATAAGTATTGAATTATGTATTTTGATTCATAAACTGATCTAGTTTATGCCATTGTTTAGAAATGGAACCTAGTGGAAGAAATGGAAACCATATCAATGCACACACTCCATGTAGGGATTGCCCTCCTACTCAAGATAATTATAGTGGAGCTGGTGATGCAACTGGTGCTGATCAGCTAATCACCATACTGGGAAAACTCACTCAGGTTATGAATAATAACCTTACACGTATGGAGCACCCTGATCCGCAACATGGAGGATCAATGTTAGATCGATTCATGAGGAAAAACCCACCAACGTTCAATGGGAGTAAAAATAACTTAGTAGCTGAGCAATGGATAAATTCCCTAGAAAAAATATTTCAGGCTTTGGGGAGTAGTGAAAGGGAAAAAGTTATCATGGCAGTTTACCGCCTCACTAGAGATGCTGATCAATGGTGGTCATTGATTCAAAATACGAAGGAAGATGATGAAGTATCAAATATGGAATGGAGTGAGTTCAAAGATCTGTTTTTACAAAAATACTTTCCTCGTGACCATCGAGCAGATATGGAAAGGCAATTTCTGAGTCTGAGACAAAAGGAGGATGAGAATGTCATAAAGTATGAGGCTAACTTTACAAGGTTAGCAAGGTATGATAGAGATTATATACGTAACCCAAGAAGTAATATTGATCATTTCTTTTATGGGTTAAAACCATTTCTTCGTCGATCATTAGTCTCAAAATCCTTCTCTTCATACGAAGACATTGTCTCATGTGCTATCAAGACCGAAAATGAATTCTCTAAGTCTTATGACTTTAAAGAAAAGCAAGATAAGAAGAGACCTGATGATCAATCTGGGAATGGAAATAAGGGGAAGAAGGGAAAGGTCAAATATCCATGCTGTGGTAAATGTGGTAAGAAACACCCCGGTACTTGCTTGAAGGGAACGAGAGTCTGTTACAAGTGTGGTGAAAAAGGCCACCAAGATCGTGATTGCAAGGGGAATAAGGAAGCTGCCAATGTTCAGTGCTACAATTTCAGGGAGATGGGGCATTATGCAAATGAATGTCCTAAGCGTCAGGAGAACTTACCTCAGAAAAGGCCAAGGGTTCAAGGCCAAGCTTATGATATCACTACTGCTGAGGTAGAAGCTCCGAAAGATGTGGTGGCAGGTAATTTAATGGTTTCCTCAAGTTTAGAAAATGCATTATTTGATTCTAGATCATCGTATTGTTTCATATCTTCCCAGTTTGCTAAGAAAATTAGATATTTCCAATTTGATTTAACAAGAGAGTTGTCTGTTAAAACTCCTAAGGGAAGTATCATTGCAACAAAGTTTTGTGAATCAGTCCCCATTAGAGCACATAAATGTTCTTTATCTGCTGATCTCATCGTCATACCTATGACTGAGTTTGATATAATCTTCGGTATGGATTGGATTTCAGACTATGATGCGAAGATTTATTATAAGAATAAGGAGGTTACGATTTTTGATGATGATGATAAGGAACACCTTATTTTTAGAGCAGAATCGTCACCACCTAATTCTTATCTAGATCCACCCCTAGTAGCTCAACTAAATTCAATTATTAGGGAGGAAGAGGATGAAATTACAGTGGGTGAGGAAAGGAATGTTCAAATAGAGAATGTACCTGTTGTTAAAGAATATGTAGATGTGTTTCCGGATGATTTACCTGGACATCCTCCAGAGCGAGAAGTTGAATTTTCCATTGATTTAATTCCTAGATCAAGGCCTATATCGAAGACCCCTTATAGAATGGCCACTATAGAATTAGTTGAACTAAAGAAACAACTAGAGTAATTGAGTAATAAGGGATTTATTCTCCCTAGTGTTTCTCCATGGGGAGCACCTATTCTTTTTGTTAAAAAGAAAGATAGATCTATTAAGTTATGTATCGACTACAGGGAGATCAATGCTATAACAATAAAGAAAAAGTATCCCCTACCTCGCATTGATGATTTATTTGACCAACTGCATGGAGCTCAATACTTTTCAAAGATTGACCTTCGATATGGATACCATCAGTTGTGTGTGAAGAAGGAAGACATTCCGAAGACAGCATTTCGAACCAGGTATGGGCATTACGAGTTTACAGTAATGCCTTTTGGATTGACTAATGCACCCTCTGTATTCATGGATCTGATGAATAGAGTTTTCAAGGAGTATCTCGATGAATTTGTGGTGGTATTTATTGATGATATCTTGGTATACTCCAAAATCTACGAAGATCATGAAAATCACTTGTGCATTATCCTGAAGACTCTGAGAAGACATGAATTATATGGGAAGTTTAGCTTGTGTGAATTCTGGCTTCAGGAGATTTCTTTTCTTGGCCATATTTTCTCTGAATATGGAATCTTTGTTGATCCTTCTAAGACCAAGGCAATCCAAGAATGGCCAGCACCGATGAGTATAACTTAGGTACGTAGTTTTATTGGTTTACCAGGTTATTATCGACCTTTCTTCTAGAATTTTTCCTGGTTGGCTAACCCATTAACGAAGCTCCCATGTAATGGGGTTAAATTTGTTTGGACAAAAGAGTGTGAAGAATGTTTCGAAGAACTGAAGAGAAGATTAGTCAATTCTCTTATATTGACTCTACCATCGGGGAATGATGGGTTCGTAATTTATAGTGATGCATCGAAGAAAGGATTTGGTTGTTTCCTTATGCAGAATGATAGGGTTATTGCCTATGCATCACGATAGTTGAAAATTCATGAACAAAACTCTCCTAATCATGATCTCGAGTTAGCAGTTGTGATCTTTTCTTTGAAGATATGGAGGCACTACCTTTATGGTGAAAATGTGAGATTTATATTGATTACAAGAGTTTAAAGTATATTTTATCACAAAAAGAACTCAACATGAGGCAAAGGAGATGGCTTGAATTACTCAAGGATTATGATTTTATGATACACTACCACCCGGGGAAAGAAAAAAAGGTGGCAGATGCTTTGGCAGAAAATACCATGGAGTTTTTAAAAATATGATAATTGAAAGGGATCCAATTTTCATGGATCTAGTGAAGATGGACATGGGAATAACCAAGGAAGGTGAAACATCAATGATTTTTCAAATGGTTGCCAAACCATCTTTACTAGAAAGGATTAAGAGTTCTCAGACCGATGATGAAGAATTTCAAAAGAAGATTAAAACTGAGATTTATGGGAGATTGAGAGACGTTGTGTATGAAGATGGAATTTTGAAATTCGGGAAGAGACTTTGTGTTCCCGATATACCTGATCTAAAAAGGGAATTGTTGGATGATTCTCATAGTTCCAATTTCTCTATACACCCTGGGAGCACCAAAATGTATAGAGATTTGAAGGAACATTTTTTGTGGGACAATATGAAGAGGGAGATTGCTGATTTTGTGTCAAGATGTATGGTTTGTTAACAAGTGAAAGCTGGAAGGCAACACCCTGGAGGAGTCATGCAACCTCTTCCCATACCGGAGCGTAAATGGGACAATATTAAGATGGACTTTGTCATGGGGCTACCAAAGACTCCTAGAAAGAATGATGCAATATGGGTTATTGTTGATCGTCTTACCAAGTCAGCACATTTTCTTGCTATAAGAGAAGATCTACCACTGAAACGTCTAGAAATAATATATATTAATGAAGTTGTGAGACTTCATGGAGTACCCCTATCGATTGTTTCTGATCATGATCCCAGTTTTACTTCAAGATTCTGGAAGAGTCTTCAAAAATCCCTGGATACTGAACTTCATTTGAGCACTGCCTACCACCCTCAGACAGATGGACAATCAGAACAGACTATTCAAACCTTAGAAGACATGTTGAGATCTTTCTCACTTGACTTTCAGGGTATGTGGGATCAATATTTACCGTTGGTAGAATTTTCCTAAAACAATAGCTTCCATTCGAGAATTCATATGGCACCATATGAAGTGTTATATGGAAAGAGATGTCGTACACCAACCTATTAGGATGATGTTGGTGAAATAAAACTTGTAGGTCCGGAATTGGTGGAGGAAACGATGGAAAAGGTGAAGGTAATCCAAAATCAACTCAAAGCAGCTCAAAGTAGGCAGAAGAGCTATGCCGATAATCGAAGGAAGGGTTTGGAATTTCAAGTCGGTGATCATGTTTTCCTAAAGGTATCTCCATGGAAGGGAGTCATACGTTTTGGTAAGAAAGGTAAATTGAGTCCCTGGTACATCGGGCCTTTCGAAATTCTAGAACGAATTGGGGTTGTAGCTTACCGATTGGCAATGCCGCCAAGTCTCTCCAAAGTTCACGATGTGTTCCATGTATCTCTATTGAGGAAATACATGCCTGAACCAACGCATGTACTCACCTATGTGGAATTAGAACTGGAACTCGATCTGTCTTATTGCGAAGAGCCCATCAGGATTCTTGATATGAGAGAACAAGTACCGAGAAACTGGACGATGCGTCTGGTAAAAGTTTTGTGGAGAAACCATAAGATGGAAGATGCAACGTGGGAACCCGAGGAACTTATGATGAAGAACCACCCGAGTCGTTCCATGCGATAATATTCTAGAAATTTCTTGGAAAAAATTATTTGAAGGAGGGGAGAATGTAACACCCCAAGCTTCTATGATACGCTTCTCTTTGAATAATGTGATAGCGTGGGTTGTACGCAACACCGAGTTCTAACACACCATAACCAATCAAACTAGCCATTATGAATAGTAATACCTACTTTTTGAAATTATATATATTTTATATTTCAAAATGGAATTTATTTTTGGATTTGGAATATCAAATTTATCCTAAGGTGAAATTTTGGTACTTTTCGGATAACTTTAATATTTTGATGAATAGTGAAAATTACTAAACTTTAATTAAAAACAACTTTTTTAATCAAAATAATTTATATTGATAAATTATGAATTTTTGTGGTTTTAAAGTATATTTAGAATATATTTTTACCATTTAATACAATTTTGGTCATTGGACATAATTTCACAATTAAACCGAACATAAACAAGTATCAATCTTTTGATAGTTATTATATCTTAAAAACACGCTTTTTGTTTTGACAGTGGGAATTAATTTTAAATTAATTTCTTCCACTTCTGTGTTTTGAATTTGGAAAAATGGATTCCATATTTGGAATCAGGATGTTCAAGTTGTGAAAATAGGTAACTTTTATTTTTAGACATTTTGAATAATTACTTCGGTAAATATTTTATTTACCATGGTTAAAGGGTAAATCCGGTAAATAAGGGTTAAAAATAATATTATAATGATAAAAAATTACCCTAAAACATTTCCAAACCTTATTGTTTGATACATTTTCGACCATAGGCATCTTTGGGTCGATTTAGGGACCCCATGGTGCCACTTGTAAGTGATAGGGACACTTTAATTTAATTAAGATAAAATGAATACAAAAATGACACAAGCGTATATCTTTTAGAAAAACAATTTTTACATAGGGTTATATATGTTGTATTTTAGACTATAAATATTAATTAGAAATATAAAATGATTTCCAACATAATGGTATTTTATTTATAATTTTTAGACATTAAATAATTTAATTTATATATGACACAATGGTGATGTAGTAATTACCATAATAGTGAAAAGTTAAAATGATTGATATTGTAGATACCCAAATAAATATAATTTGATAGTTTTAAGGAATTAAACTAATTTTATAAGTTAATATTACATGTTAGGAATGATTTAATTAACATTTTTATAAGTAATTATTCTGTTATCATTTTTACAAAAAAACAATTATTGAATAGTGTCAAAATTGACATAAAATAATTTCTAAAAAAATAGTATATTATAAATTGATATTAAATTCCTAAAAATATAAGGTTAGACCAAGAGACTTATATAATGATATTTGTATCATTAATGGACCACTTTGGGGTCTCTTGTATGTATATAGTAAGTTTATTAACCATATAATATAAAAATACAAAGAGACATTGTAAAAGTGAAACTAATTAACTAAGAGTTAATACTTAAAGATAAGGTTAATATAGTAACCCAAACCTGTCTAAATTATATTGGTTCAGTGTTTTTATACCCATACCCACCTTAACCTTTAAATAATAAACTTTGGAGCCATTAGAAACCGAATATGCATTTATTATAAACTAATATTTCTAGCTTTTCCAAAGGTTCCCCTCACCCCTCTTATAAAAGGTCACTCCCCCTTCTCATTACTTCACACCTTCAAAGCCTTTTGGTTCGGCAAAAATCTGCCCAAATACTCTCTCAAATTCCCTCACTTAATCCTAGAGGCCTTACTTTAGTCATAAAGTCATCTTAAGGTTCCCTTTTGATCAAATCAAAAGGAAGAACCCAAGGAAGAGGTAATGATTTCACCACCCTTTTTCAAGTTCCTTTATTCTTCCACTTCCTCTTCCTTTGTTTTTACCATTATAAAATAATAACTCCAGTATCATATATATACTGTGATGTTATTATAAATATGGTAAAACCATATTCATTATTCTATCCATCCTTTGAATAACATGTCACCATACGTGCGTATGTACGGCTTACCGTCTCCACGTCGTGGTGTAATTGTTATTCAATAAACTATTATCTGGGTGGGTATAATAATGATGTGTAATTCATGTAAATAATAAATGTAACATGATAATGATTCTTTATATATGATATACCATCCAATTATATATTATTTTAATATCAAAAGAATGATATTGTCGCTCGTGCGTACGTACGGACTACCGTCTCCACGAACGCGATGAGATTCATTCTCCATCGTATCCATTCAAGTATAATTCTCATTTGATGATTAAAAATAATGTGTAAGGACTTGATATCATTATGTATATGAATAAGATAAAAACTATCCATAACAAACATGGCTTACGTAACAAAACATATAAAAGAAAACGAGTAAGTTAACACCCGAAACGACGATAATACTAAGATATTATTAACAAATCAATGTTAAAAGATGATATATGATATCATATTAATGTATATGATTCTTGTATAATTTAATAACAATTATCTCACCATTATAAAGGAGGTTAACCTAACCCAACCAAGTAAAAGTACAAGGTAAGGGTTATTTCACAATCTCTTCATTATCCGAGGTTGTTTATACGTAATAATCTACTGGGATCTCTTTATCATCCACATCCATGTTTATTAAAAATGTATTTCAAACATTTTTACTATTTAAAATATTATGGGTTAAAGTCATTTATACCCTTGTTTTACTTTTTATAAGAGTTTTATAAAGGAATATTTCCTTCGTTTTCCAAACAAGGTGCTTTTAACCTTTTCGACATAATTAAGGTAAGAATGTTTTTTTTAACTTATACGGTGGGTGCGGTTATTTTCCGCCGTTATAAAATCGTCGAAGCTTCCCTTACAAGATTATAAGAATATTTTCAAATGAAATTATTTATATTATAAATATATGACTCTTAAATTATTTCAAAATAGAAAGAGATATTTCTCTAAAAAGAGTTTTGATTTCATCTATGTCAACATCCTTTGATGGATTTTACACTTATTTGAAGTTGATTTATTATGATACAAAACTTCTATATTGTATTGAAGGTTTTGTGATATGTTTGACTGTGGATGTGCTATTTTTATACCATTCATAGTTTATGGTGAACGTATTGACATTTCATATGCTAGTTTTAATACGAATGTTTAGGTTATGTTTAAACCTTTTCATATGGGAATGCATTGGACTTAATATGTGACGGGTGGAGCCCGCTATAGCTCCTCGATGTATCAGTATGTCTCATGAGACAAACTAGTGTCTTGGCACAAGGCCTTGGAAAAATATTATTTGTAGTCTTGGCACGAGGACTTGGCTATGTGGTTATGATAGTCTGGCATTATGCATTCCATCATTATGAAAGTGGTTATTGATATTGCATGTGATTATTTGATTAGTAGAATATCCATGTGAATAAGTAAATGGAATTATTTCATTTTATTTTTTTCCATACTATGTTGAAGTTCAAGTTTAAAATGCTTTTGTTTTAGTTATACACTGCCTTAAATGTTTATTCTTATTTATGAAAGTTTCTGCTATATTTCTATCCTTACTGGGCATTTGCGCTCACCCCTTTTCTATGTTTTATTTTTCCCAAGATGTGAAGAAGTAAATTATGAATGACCTGCAGGGATATTATAAGAGGATAATAGTGTGGACTATGGAGACAATATGTTGTTGTAGTACTTTTTCACTTTATTATGTAATGAAAAACTTTATGAATATATCTATTGTTTCCAAGGCTACTAAACCAATCGGTATTTCAAGATTTGATCTTTCTTGTGATCATGCCAATGTAATGTAATAATGCACCGACTCTAGGTAACTGGGGTCGGGACGTTATAGACCTGCCAGTAGAAATTCTGCATATCTTGGTTTCATCGGACATTGCTTTCTACGAGCGTGTGTAAAGGTCCTTTGACTGGAAGATTATCATTGACTCATGTCATGACTCACACACTTAGATTTACTGACGAAAACTATCATGCAGACAGTTGGCGGGAAGTAGGGTACGTTTGGTGCGTCACGAGTGACATGTTGTTAATGGATAAGTTGAGGAAGGATTTTTCCCTTCCATTTATGGAAGTTGATATCTCGACTCTTTGATTGAAATAGAACGGTCGCATTAAATTCCATGGCCATGGTGTAAACGACGAGTTTATTTCAGGTTGTTAAAGAACGAAGGATCAAGCATATCGATTTATGACACTGCCATGAAACCTACTTGATGAGATATCGAGAAAAAGTGATTAAATTACAAAGTAATCATTCATATGAGGTCATACGTCAATGCAGAGTCAACTTCTTTCTCTTGGATTCCTTGACCCATTGCTAGATAGTAATCTTGGACTTTAGGCAAGCCCGCCTAATGCCAACAAGATAGAGGCCTAGAGGGTCATACACTAAGTGTATTCAAGTATCTCAAGTAGAATAAAGATTATTCCAGTACGTGGTTTAATAATTATTCGAGGAATCCTAAATCATTTTAATGTTGGAGGAATAATAAAATAAAACAAGTACACATCGTGCATCAATGATGACACGCTGTGTAGTTTTATTTTGAAAACAAGTACATGCAGTGTATTATTAAATGTACACGCCGTGTAGTTTTCATTTTGGAAAGTAAATGAATAAATAAAAACAAGATATACGCGCCATGTACATTAAATGTACACGCCATGTAGTTTTCCATGAAAAACAAGTACACGCCGTGTATTTATTAATACATGCCATATAGTTTTTCTAGTCGGGATTTTCAGGAAATATCATTCCATTAAATGATATTTATTATAATCAGTGTGGGAACATGTTAAGGAATTAATTATTTGACATGGGTTTTTTCAATAAGAGTCAATGAAATAAATAAAATGTGTAATGCGTTTATTTATTGTCATAACACTACAACCTCAAACCCGATTATAAATATCCTCACAATCCCAACTCTTTTCCTACACACAAGAGAATCGTTGTGCACAACAACTCTGGAGAATTATTTCAAGGCTGAAAGAACCTCTTCCTCCAAGAGCGCTCTCAAGACCGAGAGAGATCCTCTTCCATCGGATCAAGACGATCTAATGTGGACAACTCAAGAAAAGGTTTCTCCACGCTAGCACCTGGAGACTCCTTTGGAGACGTCGCGAGATACGAGGTACACGTGTGGATCACCTCTAGAGGAAGTCTACACTTGGATTCTGCGACGGAACGACGAATCACATCGGAACGTGATCAATAACATCAACGAAGAAAGAATACTAAAAAGGTATTTCTTTTAAATTGATTAAATTAATTATAATAAACCTGTAACGATCCTACTTAGTGGTTCTGGGACTTTCCTTTTCTTTGTCTATTTCTATGATTTGATCTGTGGAGACTGGCGTTTATCATCGTATTGATCCCAAATTGATCATTGTTAATGACAAAAAGCTAAGTGGGCACATCCACCCACGTGCTTCCGCTGCGCCCGAAACATTCAATTGGTATCAGAGCAAGGTTACAAAGTTGATTATAGTTATTTAATTTTTGTTGATAATTTACGCATTTATATTTGATTCAATTCAAGATAAATTGTTCTCTAATATGAATAAAAGAGATATGTTCTTCCTCCTTCGTTTATTGATTCATATCACAGAAACAACCTTTTAATTTTAATTTTTGATTAAAATAAAAACAAGAAACTCATCCAAAGGGGACTCTCTTTCTTTCTGTACAACATAGGAATACACATCATGTAATTAAATCTACACATCATGTACTTATGTTCAACGAACCGGTACTGGTCTGCCAAACAATGTCGTGTGAATTGATTACACCTAAGTATTTATTACCACGTGTTGACTAGAATTAAATGGTGTGTGGGAACCAGAATACATGGCGTGTATGTTGGAGCAACACGCCATGTAGTCTGATCCGGTCCGGGTGAAACCGTGTACAAAGATAAGCTATGTTCTGCTTACACGGTATTTCCAGGCATGTAACCACGTAACAAGGAAGTACACGCCATGTTAGATTAATCTACACGTCGTGTACTCCAAAATTTCCAAAGTAGAGAAAACAGGCCAAATCCCCCGGCGTGTACTTTGGATAAAGGGTGAAAAGAAATACACACCGTGTAAATATAAACTACACACCGTGTACTTTCCAGAAATTTCACCAGGTTTCCTCCAAAATTACAAAGACCTGTACAAGGAATATGGATGAGAAGAATCTCAAGGAAATTTAGAAAGGAATTTAAGATAAATAATTGATTAACTATAAGATCATAATTAATTAATTTCAAACACAAATTATCTTAAATAATAGAACCATTAAAAGAATTTTAATTATAAATATGTGTAAATTTCATTGCATGCTATGGATGATCATGATCTAGACCAAAGACCCTTTTTTATGTGTGTATGGTTTCATTTAAATTTATTTAATTTAAATTCATTATCCTGTGAGAATTATTCCAATAATATGTAGGTCCTGCAGGCCCATGGTTTCTTTAATGTAAACCCATGTAATGGAGGATCTCCTAAGTTAGAGGAGAGGGTTTAAAACCCGAAGCCGAGGCGAAACCAACCCAAGAAGATACAAAGGTGGACAGGTGGGAGCTACAAAACATGAACCATCGGTTCAAGGTGTTTTCCCTAGGTCAGGGATAGCTTATCAAAACCGCTGGATAAGCTAACCAATAGAAGCTCATGATCATGCCATATTATTTTATTTCTGTCTAATTGAATGGTTTATTTATTATCTATGTGTTTTCGCGATAACATAATTAATGAAATAAACAAGCATGAAAAGATGGAATAAAATAAAAACTGGACTATGTGTAAACATTATCAAAACATGGTTAATCACTGAATAAATCATCACTTAATATTAACAAGCATGTGATAATGAGAAACTATGCATAAAGGATCAAAATCCCTCAAATATCATATTAAGTCAGACCAAGCCTTCTGTTACTTGATTAAGGGCAAGACTCAATAAAACTATGTGTTTGACCAACCCTTGTTGGGACACTTACTTTTATAAAGGAAGCCCTTATAAAAGGTTTCGGGTTTACTTAACCATATCACATCAAGAGAAGTAGCTCTTGATAGACTCAGTGTAATATTGGAGGCAATAGTTGAGGAAATCCAAGTCAGGATTTTAGGATTGGGGAGTCCACTCAACAGATCAAGGAACTGTGAGCTCATAGTTGGCAAAGACCTGCCTACCTAAATACCTTCAAATAGCTTGACCAACCCTTGTTGGGGTTATGCGAAGGGGAATATGGATCCTTTCCACTAGAATTTCAAAGCAACTGTACATTCCAAGTACAATGGTGAGGGCCATTGGGACTTGATAAAATAGTGGGAGACTTAATAAAAAAGATATTATTTCTCATAAAATTTAATCAATAATGTACTGATAAATCTGCTCTTTTAATTTGTAGAATTGAAATGACAAACTCGTCAACCACATTGTCTCTGTGATCAATTCTGGATAAAGAAAATATCCTCACTGGCAGTAACTTTCAGGAATAGTTTAGGTGCCTTCTGGTTATCCTATGCCATGAACGAAAGTTTTACGTGTTGGAGTCCTCACTTCCTGATCCACCTTCCCAAGGGGCGAGTGATGAAGATTTTCTGGTCTATGATCAACATTTGAGCGATGCACTCGACGTTCAATGTTTGATGTTGTCATAAATTTATAGGGAGCTCATGAACTCTCATGAAGACATGGATGCCTACAGCATGCTTGATCACCTCCGTGGTCTATACTATGAGAGAGAAAGATAGTAAAGGTTTGAGATCTCCAAAGCTCTATGCCAGAGCAAGCTTGGAGAGGCTGCCCCAGCTGGGCCTCATGTAGTCAAGCTCATTGGATACATTGAGCGCTTGGAGGTTCTAGGGTTTAAAATCCCTGAAGAACTAGGTACTGATCTCATTCTCACATCACTCCCCCAGAGCTTCTCAAAATTTATTGTGAACTTCAACATTAACTAAATTGAGAAGTCTCTGTCTGATCTTCTTATCCTTATTCGCCAATTGGACAATGACATGAAGTGTGAAAATCCTTCTGTCTTCATGGTGAATAAAAGGAAATGGAAGGCGAAGAGATTTAAACCCAAAGATTCTTCAAGGCCTTCCAAGAAAAGGAGGATCAAAGGGGAGGCAAGGGAAAAAAATATTGTTTGTTTTGCATGTGGCAAGAAGGGCCACTGGAAGAAAAACTGCACCCAGCCAAGGAAGCAAGGGGAAGCTTCTGGTGAGTTTGTTATTGAATGCAATCTATCTGTTTCTACTAATTGGGTATTAGATACTTCTTGTGGTGCTCACATCTGTATCCAAATACAGTAACCAAGTAGATTCTGTAATATTGTTCAAGGGGAGGTAGATCTACAAGCAGCCAATGGAGCCATACTTGTTGTTGTAGCTGTCGGGGACTACCACCTCACATTGCCAACTAGAATGATCTTGGTGTTAGAGGGTTGTTATTATGTTACTTCTATTACTAAAAACATTATTTTAGTATCCATATTAGATACTGATGGATTCATATTCATGTTTGGAAATGAATGTTTCTACTTTTCTAAAGATAGCATTTGTTTTGGTAGGGCACATTTATATAACGGCCTTTATGTGTCAGACTACACAAAACAAGTAATGGAAATCGATGACAAAGTTAATTCACATGACTCATACCACACCCAACTTTGGCATCACTAGCTAGGTTGTGTTAATGAGAAACATTTGACAAAATTACATCAAGATGGGTATTTAGATTCTTTTGAACTAAAACCACTTGGTGTATGTAATGCGTGTCTACAAGGAAAAATGACCAAATCCCCATTTAGTGGGAAAGGTGAAAGATCTAAATAGATTCTAGAATTAGTTCACACATATGTGTGTGGACCATTTCCAGTTGAAGTAAGGGGTGGGTTCTTGTACTTCATAACTTTTACTGATGATTTTAGTAGATATGGATATATCTACTTAATGAGGTATAAGTCATATTATTTTGATCGGTTCAAAGAATACAAGAATGAGGTTGCGAACCAGCTTGGTAAGAAGATTAAGAAACTCCACTCAGAAAGAGGAGGATAATATCTTAATCAAGACTTCATTGATTTCTTACAGGAGTTTGGGATTCTATCTCAACTCACTCCTCCTTACACACCTCAGTGGAATGGGGTAAGTGAAAGGAGGAACCACACCATGTTGGACATGGTGAGATCAATTTTGAGTCATGCGAGTCTTCCATTATCCTTTTAGGGATATGCATTACAAACAGCATCACACATACTAAACCAAGTATCAACTAAATCGATAAATTGTATTCCATACGTGTTATGGAGTGGACGCAAAGCCATGTTATCGAATTTAAATGTGTGGGGTAGTGAAGCATTTGTTAAGGCTTCTTCAGGTAATAAACTTGCACCCTGAGGCGCAAAGTGTATCTTTATAGGATATCCCAAGAAAATAAGGAGATATTACCTATACAACCCCTCATAAAAAAGGTTAAAGTGGAAAGAAACTCCATATTCCTTGAGAGGGATCACATCTCCAAAAGTGATAGTGGGAGCGAGATAGACTTTGATGAAGTCGAGGCTCAAGATACACAAGAGTTGGTACAAGAATAGATTCCACAAAGCCCTGTGGAAGAAAAATCTATTCCAGAGACACAAGAACTGTATAGGAGCACGAGAGAGGTGATAGAACCAGAACGATATGGTTTTCTTATCACCGAGGACGGTGACTCATTATCGGTTGACAATGATGATCCTCTTACCTAAAAGGAAGAAGTTGAAGGCATAGACATTGCCAAGTGGAAAGAAGACATGAATTCTGAAATGGATTCCATGTACCCAAACCAATTCTGGATTTTGGTAGATCCTCCATTTGATGTAAATCCTATTGGTAATAAATGGGTATTCAAGAAGAAACTAGACATGGAGGGGAAATTCAGCACCTATAAGGAACGACTGGTTGCAAAAGGTTTTAGACAGCATCATGGAATTGACTATGATGAAACCTTTTCACCAGTTGCGATGTTGAAATCCATCAGAATCCTATTGTCCATTTCTGCTTACCGTGACTTTGAAATTTGGAAAATGGATGTCAAAACAGCATTCCTTAATAGGGACCTCCAGGAAAATGTCTACATGACACAACCTGAAGGGTTTGTTACTCCAAAGGATGCTAACAAGGTATGCAAGTTGTAGGAACCCATTTATGGATTAAAGAAAGCATCAAGGTCATGGAACATTCATTTTGATGAAGCTGTAACAGAATTTGGCTTTGTTTAGAACGAATGTGAGCCTTGTGACTAAAAGAGGTTTCGTGTAAGTTCATTTGTTTTCCTAATAGTATATGTTGATGATATATTACAAATTGGAAATGAAATACCTGTCTTACAGTTAGTTAAGGCATGGTTGCATAAATTCTTATCCATGAAAGACTTGGGCGAGGAAGCATATATTCTTGTGATCAAGATCCATCATGATAGATCCAAGAGAATGCTGGTCCTGAGTCAAATTACAAAAATTGACAAGATACTGAAGATATTTTGTATGGAATATTCCAAGAGGGGATTTTTTCTAGTGTCACATGGCATTCATCTTTCCAAGAAAATGTGTCCTCAGACACATGAGGAAAGAAAGAGAATGGCAAGGATCCCTTACGCATCCGCGATTAGGTCAGTCATGTATGATATGCTATGTATGAGGCTAGATGTTTCTTACACATTAAGTACGGTAGATAGATATCAAGATGATCCAGGAGGCTGCCATTGGATGGAAGTCAAGACTATCCTTAAGTATCTGAGATGTACTAAGGATATGTTCATGGTTTATGGAGGAGATGAGGAACTAGTCATCAGAGGACATGTAGATTCTAGTTTCCAGAATGATAAATATGACATGAAGTTGCAGACTCGATACATCTTCAGTTTGAATAGAGGTGCAGTGAGCTGGAAGAACTCAAAGAAAAGTATGGTGGCAGATTCTACAGTGGAGTCCGAGTATATCGCAACTTCTGAGGCAGCTAAAGAAGCAGTATGGATGCAAAGCTTCGTCCAAGAGCTGGATGTAGTACCGAGCAGTAAAGATCCTATCACACTCTATTGTGATAATACTACAGCGGTGAAACTTAAAAAAGAGCCAAGGTTACATCAGTGGACAAAGAACATACTTTGTAAGTATCATCTCTTGAGGGATTTTTCTCAGAGAGGTGAAGTTGCAGTGAGAAGTATTTCCACGGAAGACAACATAGCGGACCCCTTGACTAAATCCTTGACTTATTAGAAACATGATCATCATGTGAGGTCTAGAGGACTAAAAGTTATAGGCCGTTGGCTCTAGTCCAAGTGGGAGTTTGTAAGGGTTGGTGTCCTGAAAACCAACTATTTTCTACTTTGATTACATGAATGTTCACTTATTATATATTGTTCATTGTTCTGCATGACTATAATATAATAATGTCCAGGAATATTTGTTTCATTGATATGGTCATGGAAGATCCCTGCTATGATGAGAACCCTGAAATGCTATACCAATATTCTTAAATAAAGTTCTATGGTTGGATGACATACTATGATAGGACACATAGTATACAGACCATCATGTCTGAGTACTCGTAAAAAGATGAGACTCTCTCTCATGGAGTTTGCACTTGGTAATCTCCAAGATGGGAGATTATGAGAAAAGACCCGCCAGTAGCAATTCCGCATGTCTTGCTGTCATCGGGCATTACTATCTACAAGCGTGTGTAATGATCCTTAGACTGGAAGATTATCATTGACTAATGTCATGACTCGCGCACTTAGATTTACTGATGAAAACCGTCACACAGACAGTTGCCGAAAAGTAGGGTATGTTGGGTGCGTCACGAGTGACATGTTGGTAATGGATAAGTCGAGGAAGGATTTGTCCCTTCCATTTATGGAAGTTGATATCTCGACCCTTTGATTGAAATAGAACTGTCACATTAAATTCCATGTCCATGGTGTAAACAACGAGTTTATTTCAAGAAGTCAAAGAACGACGGATCAAGCATATAGGTTTATGACACTTCCATGAAACCTTCTTGATGAGATATCGAGACAAAGGGATTAAATTACACAGTAATCATTCGTATGAGGTGATATGTCAATGCAGCGTCAACTTCTTTCTCTTGGGTGACTTGACCCGTTTCTAGACAGTAATCTTGGACTTTAGGCAAGCCCGCCTAATGCCAATGAGAAAGAGGCCTAGAGGGTCACACACTAAGTGTATTCAAGTATCTCAAGTATAATAAAGATTATTCCCATATGTGGTTTAATAATTATTATAGGAAGCCTAAATAATTTTAATGTTGGAGGAAGAATAAAAAAACAAGTACACGCCATGTATCAATGATTACACGCCTTGAAGTTTTGTTTTGAAAAAAAGTACACGTCGTGTATTATTAAATGTACACACCGTGTAGTTTTAATTTTGGAAAGGAAATGAATAAATGAAAACAATATATACATGCCTTGTACAATAAACGTACACTCCATTTAGTTCTCAATGAAAAACAAGTACACGCCGTGTATTTATTAATACACGCCGTGTAGTTTTTCCAGTTGGGATTTTGAGGAAATATAGTTTCATTAAATGATATTTATTATAATCAGTGTGAGCGCATGTCAAGGAATTAATTATTTGACATGGGGGTTTTCAATAAGAGTCAATGAAATAAATAAAACTCATAATGAATTTATTTATTGTCATAAATCTACAACCTCAAACCCGATTATAAATATCCTCACAATCCCAACTCGTTTCCTACACACAAGAGAATCATTGTGCACAACAACTCTGGAGAATTATTTCAAGGCTGAAAGAACCTCTTCCTCCAAGAACGCTCTCAAGACCGAGAGAGATCCTCTTCCATTGGATCAAGATGATCTAAGGCGGACAATGCAAGAAAAGGTTTCTACACGCTAGCACCCAAAGACTCCTTTGGCGACATCCCGAGATACGAGGTACACGTGTAGATCACCTCTATAGGAATTCTACACTTGGATTCTGCGACACAATGTAGAATCACATCGGAACATGATCAAGAAAATCAACGAATAAAGAACACCCAAAATATATTTCTTTTAAATTGATTAAATTAATTATAATCAAACTATAACGATCCTACTTAATGGTTTCGAGACTTTCATTTTCTTTGTCTATTTCTATGATTCGATCCGTGGAGACTGGATTTTATCATCGTATTGATCCCAGATTGATCATTGTTAAGGAAAAAAAGCTAAGTGGGCACATCTAACCACACACTTCCATTACACCCAGAACCTTCACCTAGCAGGCAGAAATCGTATGTTATCCTTTAGAGATGCCCTGTGGAACTTGAGGTTCATCATCATATTTTCCTTTGGGTTTATATTAGGTTGGGTAAATGTCGTATCAAGAAACAAATATAACTACCACCCATGTTTTTTGGGTCATTTGAGATAGTGGAAATGGGCAGTCCAATTGTGAATTTTTTATCCCTTCAATCGTGCTATAGTTCCATTCATGATGGGTTCCACAGGTCATAGCTATGGAGATATTATCCATACCCTTACCATGTGAGAGACATGGAAAATGTAAATATTTGTATTAAATCATTCTTGGAAGAGAATATGATGTGGGTTTTGGATCATAGTAAGAAATATATTTGGGGTAGGACTATATTGTTGGTTCGTGTGTAGTAGTATCATAGGAGTGTTCTTGAGGAGACCTGGGAGAGGGAGTCTAATATGTGAACACAGTGGAAAAAATTGTTCATTGATACCTCATGGTGATTCTTGCGGCATCTCGGGGATGAGATGTTATATGGTGGGAAGGCTGTAAGATCCATTATTTTTTGAATTATGTCTCTCCTAGGGTTTTTCATTAACTTTTCTTTTAGTTGTGTTTTCAACATGGATGTCTATCATTTGAATAAATTCAGTCTTGGGTTGTGAATAAACTTTTGGAAAATACAGAGGATCCATGCAGAGAGACCTTTTTTAGGGATATTAATTAAATTTTAGGTATGTATGCTTGTTTTAATTAATGGAGTTTGGGTATTAATGGGTTAAGTTTTCCATGGGTTCTTAGTAAGTTGAGAAGATTTAAAGAAGGTTTGGGTTATTTAAATGGAAAATGGGATGAAAAAAAATTCAAAACATTTACATTCCATGTAAATGGATTACATTTCATGTAATTGTTTGTGTTTTTTAATAAATTAAATCCAAGGTGATGAGTTTTTCGATATATCCCGTTAAAAATATTTACATGAAATGTAACTACATTACATTTCATGTAATTCTATAAACGTTTATTTTAAATCATGTTGTGTAGTTAAATTTCATTCTATTTCATTACATACTTCTCCTATAAATTCTAAGGTATCCTCAATGAGATTTTGTAGTTCCCACCACTCCTCTTGAAATCTAGATAATTCCTTTGATCCCTAGTAATTGGTTTCAGTTATGTTTTTCCTTCTCTCCCTTCTTCTTAAAACCATTGTGGTTAAATACTTGGACCTTGTTTATTGTTGGTTTTGAACTTGATTAGTTTTTTATCTAGGTTTCACTTAGATATCGTCTACTCCTTCCTCTTAGACATTCCATTCGAATAATTTTTGGATCATCTGTTAAAGGTAGGGGTCTATATATTAACCCTATGGTTTGATAATTTCCAAGTTTATAAAATATTGTGATTAGGAAAATGTAGCATGTGCCGAAATCAATTGATAGTTAATGGGATTGTTTCTTGAAGTCATTTGGCTTCAATTTCCTTCTGACCAAGATTTTGGTTTCCCATGGGGTGAGCGAACCATGAATATAATTGAATTAGCTAATGGCTTAAAGTGTTTTTAGCATGACATGAGACCTTATGAGCTTATTTCATATAGAATTCCTAGGTTGTGTCGTATTACTTATTGATATGAATTTTAATCAAATGTGATTTAATCAAAATTTGAATAATAAAGATATAGGGTAATTCACATAATTAACCATTATGATTTATAATGTGATATTGTGGTATCCATATTTTATGACAGGGATTTTATTCCATGATAAAATGTTTATATATTGGGCTAGTACCTAGAACATGAACACTTCTATGATGTAATGCCATTATTGAGCAGAATTAAGAAAATCCCATTCTATAATTCTTATATAGATTAGGATTTTCTCAGTCCCATGTTATAAGGCTTATAGGTCTTCGACCTAGATTTTTTAATGATTTTAGGGATTTGACCTAGATTGGTGTGACTGTACCATGTTTATATGGTGGTGGTTGGCATGGTTGTAAGGCATTCTTTGAGATATTTTGGTATGGTGTCGAAGTAGGTAATTTTACCTTGGTTATATGGTTGTGGTTGGCATGGTTTTAAGGAATTCTCATAGATATTCTAGAATGGAGCCGAAGAAAGTTATTGTTGAGTTTTATTAATTATTGAATTAATTAATACACATGTTTATTGATTTATTTCATACACTTCTTATAAGACTTATTAGTTTATACATGATGTTGTTAACCAACTGAGTTATACTCACACCCTATTAGTGCCTCCATTTGGTACTCGAGAAGATTATATAGAAGCAGGTTTTGACAAGGTAAAATGATCTTGCAGTTGATTGCTTACTTTCAATATGGGTTATTGTTTGGAGGAGGGACCGATGTGGGGTTAGGGATCAGGGAATTTTGAGTTATTATTTGGGTCTACTAGTAATTTAATTCTATATCTTCTAGCATAAAATTTAGTTACATTCTAGTAAATCTTTACATAATTCCTTTATTATTTGTTTGATTATTTAGTTGGAATTATTTTGTGTCCTCTGTTGTGTTTATAATTTGAATTCTTTCATTTATATGGCTTATTTTCTACTGCTATGACACTTCATATTAGGGGGTATAGTCTCCCCACTATACATTTCACACCCCTGATACTAGTTATAAGGCTCTAGAAGATGTGGAGGCACACATGAGGTCTCATCATCAACCCTTTATGGCCATATGGGAGTGTGTCAGATCAGTGGATATTAAAATTAGGTAGAAAATGTTTCCCTTCCATTTCCTTGTTTTCAAAAAATATTCCCAATAATGTTTTTACTATTACCCAATGATTGATTAAAGTCATTTTTACCCATGTATGAATTTTTAAAAAATGGTTTAAAAGGAATACTATTTCCATTTTTTTAATGATTTGATTTTTGAAGTTTTACAAAAAATATGAAAGGAATGTTTTTTAACTTATAATGAATGAACATAATTTTTCACCATAATAGTCACTCTATTATTTGAAGATAACTTTATAAACAACCAAGGTTATTTTCAAATAAAAAAATTTCCATAATATTTTGGAAATTTTTTGATTTAAAAGAAGATATTTCAAAGTAAAAGGGTATTATCCTCAAGAAATATTCTAGTGAATATTTTAATGTAATTTTTATCTATGATAACATCAATTGATGCTAATTATTATTTACTAGGGATATAATCCAATGATACCATTTTTATTATTTCTCTAGATTTTTTATTATTATAATTATGATATTTTTACAAAACCCATTTATTTTCCATGGTTTATGATTTGAGGAATTGATGAAATGATGAAATATTTAATAAAATCATTTTCTCTGCACGGTTTATAATATAATGATATAATAAATTCTTAACATTCTTATGGCACAAATACGTATGGTTTTAATTATGTGATGGGTGGGGTAGGAATTATATATCCCTCCAGTTCATTGGGTAATGTTTTATAACTCATGGGATAACCAAGGGAAAAAATTCAATCGTCTTGATCAAAAATAGGATGAAAGTGTATATGCTTGATCCACTATGGGATGAATGTTGAAATGGTTGATCCAATATAAGAAATAGGTGATGATTCATGATCCATTATGATATGGGGAATAAATTTAGATGGTTTCTCTGTTATTATTCAATAGTATCAGTATTTAACCTTAACATATGAAATAGTCACTATACTTATGTCGGTGTCATGCTTTTATAAAATAAACTTATGGTACATGATTGTTTTGTGATGTTTTATCACTCTTATTATTCATGTATTTTGAAATGATAATGTTTTATTCCTTCACTAATGTTTAAGATCTATGATAGATTGCGTCTGAAATTTGTAAATTTATTCTCATGATCTCATACTCTTATATTTATCTGATATTTTAATATGATCATCCATTGATATCTCCCATGTTTACCCTTACGGAGGATTTGAGTTTACACTTTATTAGATTTACTTTTAGGGGGTTATAAATAAAGGATTAAGTTGGGTATATCTAAGAAGAGTACTATGTGGGAAAATATTTATTGGGGATATTGAAGATCTTTTAAGAAATAATAATATTATGTATCTAGTCTTCAAATACACTAAACCATTATAGTCCTGGAGTGTGTATATGTGAAATTTATTGAATATTCTTTTAAAAATATATAATAATTATGTATGTAAATATTGGTTCACTTTAACAATACCTTTTAGGCTCATTCTCAATCTCTCAAGAAATAAGAAAGAATGTTAGGAGAGAGACTAATATAGAAGAAGTGTGAAAGATTTCTAAATAATGTACACTTTTAATTAGAATATAGAGTGTAACTATTATTGGGAACAAATTCAATATCATAGCACTTTTTTTGAGAATTTTATGTGAATTTATGTTTCAATTTTATCAAGGTATCTCTTTATAGGCTCTAAGGATGATAGGAATCTTTGAGAATTAATCTAGGGTTAAGGAAGTTGTTGAAGAAGAATTCAATGAATTTTTTGACATTATAAATTCTCCCCTAGACTACCTATCTATGTTTCACTAGATTGATTTTGGATACCATCAGGTATCATATGTGCTATACTATCTCTATAGATTATATAAATCCTTCACTTGCTTGTCATTTTTTTCCACCGGCTCACCGGTGGAATTTTGGAAGAAATACATATTATGTCTTCAATCATTGGTTGGCTGGTTCCCTTCCGCTGAGTATTTGGTGGTCCTAATGGAGCCTTAGTGGTTCTATAGATCACTATTGTGTATTTTATTCTATTACACTAGGTATGTAGTTTTTCCTGCTAATGTGGTATGATATAAATGACATGATCACTTTGTTTGACTCCTTCCTCATTTCTAGAAAAATCTATAGCATAAATTTCATTTTTTTAATAACTAAAACACACTCAATGAAATTTTTTAAACACTTAAGAAGTGGTTTTCATCATAAAAAATATTAATAATTTCAAATAAAAACAATATTCCCCTATTTGATGATCACAAAATAGTTGAATAAATATTACCAGTATAACAAGATATAAAAATAAGATATTTATAATAAGACTTTCAAAAGTCGCTTTCATAAATTAAAAATAAAACATTAATACCACATAATAGATTTTCATAAATATAATTCCCTTTTGTAAAAAATAATTCCTTAAAAATATAAAGACGTGATAATACCAAAAATTTATCCCACTTTTGATAAAAATAATTTTATAAAATAAATTATAAAAAAAATTAAACAGAGTGCCATACATTCCTTACTTTTACAAGGAATGTATCCCTTAATATAAATATCCACCCCACCTTTGTGATCATAAAAAATAACTGTTAAATGAGTTAGAGAAATAATCCCCATAAATAAAATGGATCCAATTAATAAAAACAAAATAAGAATATAAAAAATCATTACACATCATTAATATTTTTTAGAGATAGAAAATTAAATAAAAAATAAATTTTGAAATTTTGAAATTTTTTGATTTCATAAAAATAATTAAAAATAAATCTAATTTCAAAAAAGCTAAATATTTTAAAAATAACTCTGAAGTGTAAAACAATATTCAAATTTAAATTAAAATAATTCTCAAGATGGAAATAAAACTTTAGAAAAATAATTTCTCAAATAAGTTTAATATTTTAATAATTATGTCTCATTTTGGAACATTTCAATACTAACATCATTATATCCCCCTCGATTAATTCATTATAAACATAAAGAGTCAGTAAATAGTTTAAATTAAAAAGAAAATAATAAAATATTTTAATATCATGAAAATATTTCCAATCCATCATTATTGTTTATAAAGGTTGTGTGAATAATCCATAGAAACTTCAATGGGAGTGTCAAACTAGGTGTGTAGAAAAGGCCTAAAACTCTGGCATAGGGTGAATATCATATTAAAAACCCCACCAGTCCCTTTTTAGGTAATAATTTCAAGTTTCATATACATTAAAGTGACATCCACTTATTTGTATCCGAACATTAATGTTTTTTAGAGTATCATACTCACTTAACATTACCAAAATTATTGAAAGTTTGAAAATATTTTTTAAAATAAAAATTTTCAATACATCTAAAAGAAATAATTAACAAAATCATTTTAGGGAAAATTATTCTTTCTAATGTTAAAGAAAAATATCATAATCTAATCATACCTAACACACCTTTCATAAAATTAAATTGATCAAGATCAAGGGGTATATTGAGTATATCTACTAATAAAAGGTTCATGGAAATAAAATCAACAGTGATGTCACAATTTTGAGAGTGATCTCTATAAAAGTGGTGACT
The DNA here is from genome assembly GCA_963277665.1 of Viscum album. Taxonomy (NCBI): domain Eukaryota; kingdom Viridiplantae; phylum Streptophyta; class Magnoliopsida; order Santalales; family Viscaceae; genus Viscum; species Viscum album. The sequence continues at coordinate 1,226,068,468 of OY728138.1, read as the reverse complement.
CAGATCAATGTGTATAGTGAGAGAAAGTTGGATATTTATAATGATCCAATCCTTATATAATTAATAACTTATTTTTTAAATAAGCATTCATTTTCTTGTATTATTGAAGATATTTTTAGGTAAATAGTGCTAGAGAATTAGGTCATAACTCTTATATAAAAAACTAATACATTAAAAGTTGGAAACATCATCTTAGTATACATTTTTCCATAATACAATACTTTAAAAATGAAAAAACTATACTTTTCATGAAAAATATTTTTTTATTTTCAACTATAATTATTATTTTTTCATACTCATCCTTTAAACATATGAATTTTTTTTTGAAAATTTGGTATTACCACAAGAATATTGGTAAGGGAAAAGAAAACGAGATAAATATTTTAGGCCATTTTAAAACCATGAGATAATTAAATAGATTTTTCCTTTAACATATTAAACATTGAGTTCAAATAATCATTTACTTATGAAATCAGTTTTACTACCCAAATTTTTTCATAAAATAATTTATAATAAAACATAAATAAAATATCATAATTATGAGGGTTTCTTAGAAAATATTAGAACCTATTAAAAAAATTCATAAAAATATTCTCTTTTACCCTAAAAGGGAATAATCATTCCTATAAAACAAAAGATCATTAACTTACCTTTTCAAATTGAATTATTTCATTAAAATCTCATTATAAATAATAGAAAATTTATTTAGATTCCATGGTAAATCATCTTCATAGAACCATTATAATAACCCTTATAAGAAAACTTATAATTGGAATAAGAAATATAATCATATTCCAAAAAAAATATCCAAAGAACATAATCATAACCAATGCATTACAGATCAATTCTTTACAACTAAAGTGAGTATAAGTGATATCTCCTACTTCATGATTGTTGTGTAAGGGAGTTGTGATCCCCTCCAATAGATCAAGCTCTGGAATGATCTTAATGCTTTTCTCCCAGGCAATCACCCATGGTTTGTCAGTGGGGATTTTAATATAGTTTCCAATCTAAAGGAAAGGAAAGGGCATGGGCCTTTTCAGAGGAGGTATTGTAAGGAGTTTAAACAGTTCATGGCGGGGAGTGGCCTTATTGATTTTGGGTTCTCAGGTGACTAATTTACATGGTTCAACATCTAAAGGGGCCTTCACTGTTTGTGGAGTAGATTGGAAAATGTCAGGCCAATATGGAAGCCATCTCCAAGTTCTCCAATACTAAGGTGATCCATCTTGTTCACGGCATATCTAATCACTCCCCTCTGTTGGTTTCTTTTTCACACGAGCTAGATCATCGGGGCAGTTTCCATTTCTTCCAACAATGGGTCAGTGTTGACGCTCCCTTCCATCACAAAGTCCAAAGGTTGACCAAGGAGAGTACTTCAACCAAAGAAGAAGGAAGAATCATCAAAAAAGTGCAAAGTCATTAAGGCACACATGTATACCTGCATGCCAGCCTTGGGCACACACGTCACTTGCACGCCAAACATGAGGCGCACAGGTCACTTGCATGCCCTAATTCAAATTTTTTCCAAGGTCCTCAGAAGCCTATAAATACCCCTTGTGGGCCCCCCATTTTGGGGAGGAAAAATCCGAAAGTCAAATTTAAGATCTCAGTGACCTAGTCTTTTCTTGTAGTCTTCCAAACACTTATAAGGTAATTTATTACCTAGAATGGAAGATCTAAAGAGAGGGAACAAGGCCTAAGTGTTGAAATTCGTCAACACTTGCGTGCCTAAGTGTATAACGCTTAAGGGAAATGGCCACACTTGCGCGCCACCTTATCCCTTCATCAGAACTTGCGCACCATCCTTTTGGAAGCCTTTAGGGATAATACTAAGGGCTTGACCCAGGTCTTGCCCAATTATTACCCTATTGGTTAATCATCACCCAAGTACACCCATGTCGCGCAAGTATACTTGCGCGACCAGGACTTGCGCGCCTGCCTTTTCCTGGGTGCCCCTCCTACCTATTTCACTTATTTTCCTCAAATTCACCTCTCTTATTCAATATTTATCCTTAAAAACATTCTTCAAATCCACTTATGGCATGGTTCCTTTGGTGTCTTCCTTATCTAAAAAGAATTATGTGGAACGCCTCTCAAAACCTTGTGATTTATATAAATTTATATCATTACGGTTAGGGGTTCCATTCATCCAACCTCATCACTTAAGATGAGAGAATCTTTGATTTGGGCATCCTCCTTAGGAGTAATCACCAAGTTAAGAATCTAAATCTCCATAAAGAACAACTACCTTTATGGACCCTGTTAATGGGAATCCTCCTTATGAGTAAGCCCCAAGTCCCGTTTAACTTTGGGCCTCCTTATCAGGAGTAAATCCCAAGTTACAAATTTTCTTAACCTGGGCCTCTTTTTCAGGAGTAAGCCCCAGTCATAATTTCCCTAAACCTAGGCCTCCTTTTCAGGAGTATGCCCCAATCATAAGTCCCCCCTAATTTGGGCATCCTCCTAAGGAGTAAGCCCTAAGTTAGAGTATCCAAATTTCCATAAAGCATGGATATCTTTATGAACCTTGTTCCTAGGCTTATTTCCAGAAGTAAATCCTAGTCTTCACCTACTTAGGCAGTCCCACATACCTAAGCCCCATATCATTTCTTGTGACCACATATTTCTGGCACAAACCATCAGGTTTTACTAATACCTATTGTTTCTCACACTGATCATGACTCACGTGAGCTTAGAGTGTAAAAGAAATTATGAAACCTCTCTTTGGGCCATTAATCATACATAAGCCCACACTTCTTAATCGAACTATCTATACTTTGATCTCTGCCTTAAAAGTAGAGTACGTAGGAAGCCTTTCTAAGGTTCAAGAACATCACCCATTAATTCTCATCTGTCCCATATGACATTAAACTATATCTTAATTCCCGAACTACGTGGGTTCTGATTCCTTTTATAATAAGGATATGTAGGTAGCCCATCTTCGGGTATGATCCCAACTCTAAAATAATCCATGTCCTTCTGAATGACAATAAACTTCAAGTGACCCACTGAGTGGCTTTAAAACCATTATGATCATCATAATGACCAAGATATTTCTATATAATGTATTTATGGATACCATTGAATAAGAATCTCTAATACATACAGATGATTCTATATCGATGAAGAACCTCAAATACATATAAAAGATTCTCTAAATCCCAGACATATCAATCATTGATTGCAATGTCTAAAAGAAAAACTCATTTTCATTCTTGGTAAATTAATAAGGATTTGTGAACATAACTAAAATCTATGATAGAGTCTCATAGTAGGAAATAATTCCCCCCAAAAAGGTGTGATGAGCTTGATGTGAAAATCTGTATGGAGCATAGGCCTCGCATTTAATCTCTCTGTCAATCCTAGTGGCCAATACACTATCTCTACAAGCCAGCATGTATGACCTCAATTCTAGGTCTGCTGTTCCATCATCAAAAAACCACATGGTTGGTGGGTTTCCATAAGGAAAGAAATAGAAGTCCTTTAACATCATCAGCCTCACCTTCATATCATAAGAGTTGAGAGATAATGGAAAATTTTCAAAAAATTCATACACTGACGGCCTAAAAGAACTTCCAGGAACCTATACTTCGCTCTGTACAGCATATGTCCTAAAATGAGTGGTGATTCATCCCCACAAAACTTTGAATGGTCCCACTATTATCAAAAGATAATTAACCATATAAACATGGAGTAAGATCCTGTGAATCTTTTCCAAAATGGGGGTGGCCAACCCAACCATTTTTCTCTCAGCCAACTTGGCTGCAACAACGAAGGTCCCTATCCTGATGCCTCCCTTCTAATACCTAACTAGCAGAAGATAAACACGGAGCCACAAGGCTAAGAAGCCCATCAGACGAGTCTTCTATGGGATTATCTGATTCACTTCATACCCCCACTTTTCAAACTCTCCTGCTTCTAGAGTCGGCCAGAATGTGCCAAGAGTACCCATCTTCTGTGTTCTGGGACAGCTAGTAAGATGAGTACAGGTGGGCCCCTTCTCCTTCTTCTTGCTAAGAAATATATCCATCCACTCCTCTGGATGAATATCCTTTCTATAATGAGTTTTGGAGGTCTTTTAATTCTTGATATTGTGGATAATTTTCAATAATCCTCAAGCCAAAGCCGAAGTCTTCTCCGAATCATTCCAAGTCACCTTAGGTGGGATGAATTCATCATACATATCACCTAAAATTGGAGCCCCTGAGATCTAGTAGACATCCCACAAACTGATGCCTACTTCTCTATGAGTCAGATGAAAAGAATTCGTTTCTGGGCTCCAGTGGCTAATTAGCTCCGGCACAAAGTCATTATTCCTGTAGACATATGTCTGCCCAGCCCAGACAGCTTCATATATTCCAGCACCCTTAATATCTTCAACAAACTCTGCATAATTTTTTCGCACCCAATATGCCCACATCCAAGTTGGTTTCACACTTCCTCCAGGGCGGAAGTCCCAACTCTTCTTCCAAGCTATGGATTGATCCATCTGAGAGTTTCAGAAGATTGAGGGATAACAATGCGGTTGCAGCTCAGGATTGTTAGGTTTTAGATCTGGGGAACATGGGAAATGATGCATTGTAAACACCTTCTCCATTGTTCCATCATTAAAAAATGATCCTCCAACTGAGAAATTTTCTGAAGAAAAGTTGGTGCAAGTCTGAAACCAGGAATACGGGATATAGTTCTTTGCCTCTGGAATATTGACTCCTTGCAGAAGACCATGGCCATATAAAGGAAGATAAATGCTCTGTGGGAAATTAAGATGATACTTCTTCAAGTACTTGTCTAAATCTGGGAGAGCACTGTCGCATATATTATAGTAATCATGTAAAAATATGTCCATCATGTAACCAATTCTCTTTCTTTCCAATTCATCAGCCATTCCAAATCTTCTGGGAGCCTTTGAATCTTCACAAAGGTCGAATAATTAACTCTTAAGTCAGTTAATTTTTCATAAAATTTGTGAAGAAATTCGAAAAAATGGATAAGGCATTAAAGTGTGCAAGTTCCATGTTGGCACGCAAGTCTAATCTGGTCCCACAAGTGTGAGCACACATGTATCACTGCGCAAGTCTAAATACCTCTACAGAAGCGTGAAATAAAAAAGCAATGAACCACGGACAGCAGCACCTGCACGAATGAGTGAAAGCCAAGAAACTTGTGCGCCGAGAGTTCAAAAGCATTCAATGTCGGGTGCTTTGTACAAAGTGGTGTTGCGTATTTATAGGTGAGGCTCACACCATCATGTCGTACCCTGTATGGCTCGCACCTGTGCACTGCTATTTGCGTGTACAAACCATGCGTTCCCAAAATCCTTTATTTTTTCTCCTTTACCTCAGAGCCAAATCCTCTTTCCTTTTCCAGATCCAACTCTGAGGGGGGACTTTTGTTGATGCTCCCTTCCGTCATAGAGTCCAAATATTGACCAAGGAGAGTACGTCAAGCAAAGAATAAGGAATAATCATCAAAAAAGTGCAAATACATTAAGGCGTGCATGTATACTTGCACGCCAGCCTTGGGTGCGCACGTCACTTGTGCTCCAGACATGAGGCGCACAAGCCACTTGAGCGCCCTAAGTCACATTTCACTCAAGGTCCTCAGTGGCCTATAAAGACCCCTTGTTGTAACAGCCCAAGATTTTATAAAAAATATTCTTTTTAATTTTATTAATGTCTTGTGTTGTACGCTACACCAAAAGGAGCTTGCACAACACGCATCCTTGACTTGCCTTGCATTACACGCAATCACGACCTTCCTCGATAGCGTGTGTAGTACGCAATAACGAGCTTCACTAAACAGCGATATGCTATTAAAATGTTATTAAAACTAGCCGTTATGAATAGTAATAACCACTTTTTAAAATTCTGTAAATCTTATTTTTCAAAATGAACTTCATTTTTGGATTCGGAGTATCGAATTTAGCCTAAGGTGAAATTTTGGTACATTTCGGATAACTTTCATATTCTGATGAATAGTGAAAATTACTAAATTATAATTAAAAAACAACGTTTTTAATCGAAATAATTAATAGTGATAAATTATTAATTGGAGTAGTTTTAAAGTATATTTAGAATATATTTTTACAATTTAATACAATGTTGGTCATTGGATGTAATTGCACATTTAAACCAGACATAAACAAGTGTCAATCTTTTGATAGATATTGTTTCTTAAAAACACGCTATTTGTTTTAACAGCGGGATTTAATTATAAAATTAATTAATGAAACTTATATGTTATGAATTTGGTAAAATAGACTTCATTTTTGAATTCGGAATATGAAATATAGCTTAGGATGAAATTTTGGCATTTTTCTGAAAACCTTCATTTTTTGATGAATAGTGAAACTACTAAGTGGTAGTTAAAAACTGAATTTTTCATAAAACTTAATTTTACCACTTCTGTGAATGGAATTTCAAAAATCCGAGAGACACGGTTGATGTCAGTAAGTAAAATGTGGTTCAATGAGATGAAAATAATTTTTGGTGAATAGTAACTTTTTACTTTTATTTACCACGGTTAAAAGTAAATAGGGTAATTAAGGGTAAGAATGATATTAATATTACCCTAACACATGTCCTAATTCTATTGGACAAGTGTATCTCGACCAAAAACAACCTTAAGTGTAAAATATTATCATTTAGGCCCACTTGGATTAGATTAGGACATTTATTATTATTTAATTCAAAGAAGAGTTAAAAGAGTTAAAATCAAAGTTTATTCACTAAAACATTTTTAATATGGGTTTATACATAAGATAAATTCGACTATAAATATTCATTATAAAGCTAAAACTATTTCCTACATAATGATATTTTATTTATAATTTTTAGACTTTAAATAAATTAATTTATTTATGACACAACGATGATGCAGTAATTACCCTTTTAAGGAAATATTAACATAATTGATGTTATAAATACTCAAATGAATGTAATTTGAGACTTTTTATGAATTACACTAATTTTATAGGTTACTATGATATATTAGTGTTGATTTAATCAACTTGGTTCGAACATATAATTCTGTTATGACTTTCACAAAAATCATACATCAAATAGTGTCAAAATTGACACAAAATAGTTTTTAAATCAAATATTATATTATAAATTTATATTTTATTCCTAAAAATCTAAGGTTCGGCCAAATGACTTAGATAAGGATATATATATTAATAATAAACAATTTGGGGTTCGTTTGGCATGTTATAGTAAGTGTATTAACCATATAGTGAAAGAAAACAAAAAGACACGGTAAAAGTTAAATTATTTAACTTAGAGTTAAATCTAATTGATAAGGTTAAAATAATAACCTAAACTTGTCTAAATCCTATTGGTTGATAGGATTTCGACCCATCCCCACTTTATCTTCGAAATAAGACCCTTTAGAACCATTATAAACTGATTTTTACTTTAATATAAAATAATATTTTGAGATATTCCTAAGGTGCCCCTCTCCTCCCTTATAAAAGGGCACCTCCTCCCCCTCCTCCTCACACCAATTTGAGCACTCAAGCTCGGCCAACCCCTGACAAAATCTCTTCTCCACTTCTCTAGCAACATCCTATAGGTTCTGGTCTTCCTCAAAGACCAATTGTAGTTCCCTAAGAGGAGGTCTCAAAGAGGCGCTTCAAAGAAGAGGTAATTACCGTTACCAATTCTTTCATCTTTATTTCTTCTTCCACTTCTTCTTCTTAGGTTGTTTCATTATGAAGTAATAACATCAGTATCACTCATATACAGATATGTTATTATAAGTATGAAACAACCCTATTTCACCATCTATCTATCCTACGGAAAAAGAAATCACCGCACGTGCGTACGTACGGAATACCGTCTCCACGCCGTGGTGTAATCTATTTTCCACCACCACCTTACATGGATGGGTATAATGGTGTAAAGAATAACTATACATAGTTATTAAAACATCATATTGATTCTGATATATTGTATAATCCACTCCAATTCAATTCAATATTTATGGAAATGATATCATCGCTCGTGCGTACGTACGGACTACCGTCTCCACGACGCGATGAGATTCATTCTCCATGTTAACCATTTAAGAATGATTATAAAGTATATATAAGAAATAATAATGAAATATATGACATTATAAAGCTACTGGATTTATGTATATATATATATGTATGTCATCTACTTACTTCCATTCAAGACAATAGGGAAAGGAAAACAGTGTTCATGCGTACGTACGGACTACCGTCTCCATGAACGGTGTTTTTCATTTCATTTATCTATCTATTATATATATATATATACTGAATATATATGATATATAAATCATATTTTATATTCTGGAAGTAAGTAAATCATGATATAAGTAATAATAATGTCAAGAACAACAAGTCAAAACACCTACGATAAAAGAAACGATTTTACCCAAAACGCTACTTTAACAGGAATTTACAAAAGAACGGGTAATATAAAGTCATAAGTGGACCATATATGATATAATAACAATGAATATGATTCTGGAATAAGTCAATAACATGATTTAAATCATTATACAGGAGGTTCGGAAACTTACAAAGCAAGTCGGACCTAAGGTAAGGGAAATATCACAATCTCATTTTTATCCGAGATTGTTTATAATTTTAAATTTATTGGGGTGTATTTTATCATCCACATCCATGTTCCCTCAATATGTAATATTATTTCCATCCACCTACAATTTTTTTAAATCCAATTTTACCCTTTGGTGAATTTTTAGTAAAAGATATGAAAGGAATCTTTTGTTGTTTTTCGTACGAGGTACTTTTTGACTTTTTCGACAAAAGTACGAAGAATATTTTTTAAACTTATATGGCACGAACAGATTTTTACGGTTTTATAAAGCCTTATTTTCATGAAGCTTCCTCCAAAAGATTTCATGACTATTTTCAATAAAATATCTTTCTTTTAAAATTGCATGACGTTTTGTGAAAAGAAATTGATTTTGAAGAAGAAAGTATATTTTCCTCAAGAATGGAGTTCAAGTGTTTTATCAAAATTATTTTCCATCTAAGATAATAAAGGGTTCTGTTTTTATCCCTATTATTACATTGATTTGATCATGTTGTGATGGAATTATTTTTATGAATTCCTTTATCTTATATGAATTGTTTTATGATGTCATGTTGTTTAAGAATCCCATTATTATTACATGGGTTATGCGATGATGTATGATTTATGATTATGTGGCACACATAAGAAAGGATTCATTATAAGATGGGTGGGACCTATATCTCCCTCCAATGCATTGGGTAAAGATTTTATATCTCATGAGATAGACAGGGCTGGAACGGTAGGTTATACCGGTTCAGTGAAACAGGACTGAAACGAGGGTTACTCAATTCAGAAAGGGACTTTGTCCACTAAGATAGTCTTGGAAATTAGTCTTGACTAACAAGAAATGATTCTCTATGATTATGTGTGTATGCCACAAAGTTTCATGTTTTAAGTTATGATTATTGGGATTACTTTTCACTGCTATGATTTATCCCATGATTATGAAATTATGCTCTCTTTTGCAGGTTATGATTTCCAAAATGATATGTTCTTATGAATATGATGTGATTGATATTTATTTTGTTTACCCTTACTGAGCATTTGAGCTCACCCTTTTATGTTTTCTTTTCCCCAGGATATAAAGAAAGGTTTTAGGTAAAAAGAAAAGGGAAGATCTTTATGGGAGATTTTGAAGATCTTTCACCACGATTAGAAGATTATAGTCCGAGTTTCCAAAGACACTAAACTATTACGGTCCTTGTGTGTGTGTTTTTGTAATGTACTAAGTATTCCGCAAAAGTAATGTAAAGTCCATGTACGATAAGCTTCGGGTCTCTACAGTTGGTATCAGAGGAAAGGTTTAGTCAACCTTTGGAAACTAGGATGCGAAAACGTTAGTGAGATCCCTAGAGATATTTCTAAGGTATGTCTAGGGATGTCTCTAAGGTTAAGTATACGTATAGGTTATAGTCCTAGAATTTCTCTAACGATCTTAGAATTTAACCTAATATGTTAGATATTGAGGGTACTACCCCTTTATTATGTTGTTTTCCCTAGCATGATTTTTGCCTCTCACACTATTCTTTTGGGGTTTGAGACGATGGCTGGAACCCGAAGGAACCGTGTTGATCAATGCAATGGACAATGCAATGATTGTCCCCCTGAGCAACCAAACGACATGGGAGCTGGAATGCAAAATCTTGTAGCCATGCTCACACAACTTTCTCAAGCTATGAATCATGCAGGACTTCCAAACGAGCAAAGGAAGGAGCAACATTCTGTTGAATCCTTCATGAGGCAGCGTCCGCCTTCTTTCAGTGGGTCTACTGATCCATTAGTTGCTGAACAATGGATTAGTACTACTGAAAAGATATTTTCAGTTCTTCAATGTTCTAAACATGATAAAGTCATCTTAGCAGTATATCGTTTGGAAGGTGAAGCTGATAAATGGTGGAATCTTATCAAGAATACGAGGCAAAGAGATGAAATTGATTCCATGGAATGGGACGAGTTCAAGAACTTGTTTTTCAGTAAGTACTTCCCTCATATTCTTCGAACGAAGATGGAGAAGGAGTTTCTTGAACTAAAGCAAAAGGATGATGAATCTGTTGGTATATATGAAGCGAATTTTACAAGACTTGCAAGGTATGCATCTGGCATTATCATCCAACCTGAAAGTAAAGTTGATCGATTTTTCAGTGGCTTAAAACCAAGTCTTTGAAGGGCATTAGCTATAAGAGACTTCAGTAGCTATGAAGAAATTGTGCGTTGTGCTATCAAGGTAGAAATGGAAGTTGGTGTTACATATCCATCTCATGGTTTTGACAAGAAACGAAAGATGGAGTTCAAGGAGAAATCTCAGAATAATGGTGAAAAGAAGATGAATGTTTCCTTATGCACAAAGTGTGGAAAGAAGCATGGTGGAGATTGTCTTAAAGGGACTAGAAAATGTTTTAAGTGTGGAAAAGAAGGTCATAGAGCAGCTGAGTGTTGAAGTAATGGAAAAAGGGATTCTAATGAAGTGAATAAAGCAAACACTGCAGAGAACGCACAACCAACACTTCAATGCTTCAAGTGCAAGGAGATGGGACATTATGCCAATAAATGTCCTAATCCAAGGGTTAGTGATGATCGACATGAGCAACCGCTTAAGGCAAAGGACAAAGGGAAGTCACATGCGATCACTATTGGCAATGTTGAATATGACAACGATGTGGTGGAATGATTAAGTTTTTATGTAATGGGATTCCAAAATAATGTTGTATCATGGAATATTGGAATATTTATGTATTGGTGTAATGTGGTATTCAAAGTGATTGAGATATTATGCGCATAATGAAGGGAAAACGAGAAAATGAAATGTTTAACAGTATTCATGAGCTCATGATTGATATAAGGACTAAGTGATATCATGGTTTGAGTATATAGAATTTTGAGGATTTTGGTATGTGGAAAGTGTTAAATTTTAACTGCATTCAAGTTTTCACTAAGGTTCAATGGGTATTCAAGAGAGTACAAGATTAAGGCCTTTGAATGTTTGGAATGTGTCCAACAAGATATATCTTATGATATATGGGGATCAACGATGGTATTAAATCTCTGGTAATCGTTTTCACTATGTTATGAGAATGGACTGCAGTATTATGGATAGGACTAAAGATTGGAATGGATTATGTTGGACATAAGTTAGTATTGTTTAAGGATAGAAGTTTTTTCGATATTATTTATGGGATGTTATAGTAATATAGTTTTAGAAAAAGGACAACCTACAGGACGGGCGACAGCCCATCGCTTCGGACAAGGCTGTGGGAATCGAACCCACAACCGAAGTGAGACTGGCCTTTATCGCCTACCACTGGCCTACAGGAAGTCCCTGTTTAGTAGAAACTAGTTTTATTATAATAAGCAGTATGATATATGAAGTATAAGTCCATTTTAGGAACTATATATGATTAATCTCACTATAGATCGACTTATGTATATAATTTTTGCTAACCTTTTGTTTGAGACAGATGGAATGACCCGTCATTCTATCACATGATCTGCTAACACTTCACGAATAACAAATTCAACTTCATTTAAGAGATGAAGTGGAAATTGTTCTAGGCACGAACAATAGTTATATTGTACCAAAATAAAGAAAGTATTTATTCCAATTCAAATTTTCAACTTCAGGGAAATGATCTTGAAAACCAAAAATGTTGTCCTAGTGATCTTATACCTGATGAATCGGATGGTACCTTATATCGTCACAAATTTATGGATTTGTGATTATTGGCTTTTCCATAGCCATGTTCTCTACCACTCTCCATCAGAACATGATGGTTAGATTTCTCTTCCATATCCATATTTTCACCTATGTGGAAACCCAATGATTAGTTTATTTGGGTAACCGTTACGTTTCATACTTTTGTTTTTAAAGATTGGTTTTGATATTCCTTTTTACGATGTGGGTTTCTATTAAAGAAACTTTCAAATAGTAAACCATTTATAACCCCGAAGAATTTCGAGGGCGAAATTCATTTTAAGGGGGGTAGAATGTAACAGCCCAAGATTTTATAAAAAATATTCTTTTTAATTTTATTAATGTCTTGTGTTGTAAGCTACACCAAAAGGAGCTTGCACAACACGCATCCTTGACTTGCCTTGCATTACACGCGATCGCGACCTTCCTCGATAGCGTGTGTAGTACGCAATAACGAGTTTCACTAAACAGCGATATGCTATTAAAATGTTATTAAAACTAGCCATTATGAATAGTAATAACCACTTTTTAAAATTCTATAAATCTTATTTTTCAAAATGAACTTCATTTTTGGATTCGGAGTATCGAATTTAGCCTAAGGTGAAATTTTGGTACATTTCGGATAACTTTCATATTCTGATGAATAGTGAAAATTACTAAATTATAATTAAAAAACAACTTTTTTAATCGAAATAATTAATAGTGATAAATTATTAATTGGAGTAGTTTTAAATTATATTTAGAATATATTTTTACAATTTAATACAATATTGGTCATTGGATGTAATTGCACATTTAAACCAGACATAAACAAGTGTCAATCTTTTGATAGATATTGTTTCTTAAAAACACGCTATTTGTTTTAACAGCAGGATTTAATTATAAAATTAATTAATGAAACTTCTATGTTATGAATTTGGTAAAATAGACTTAATTTTTGAATTCGGAATATGAAATATAGCTTAGGATGAAATTTTGGCATTTTTCTGAAAACCTTCATTTTTTGATGAATAGTGAAACTACTAAGTGGTAGTTAAAAAACTGAATTTTTCATAAAACTTAATTTTACCGCTTCTGTGAATGGAATTTCAAAAATCCGAGAGACACGGTTGATGTCATTAAGTAAAATGTGGTTCAATGAGATGAAAATAATTTTTGGTGAATAGTAACTTTTTACTTTTATTTACCACGGTTAAAAGTAAATAGGGTAATTAAGGGTAAGAATGATATTAATATTACCCTAACACATTTACTAATTCTATTGGACAAGTGTATCTCGACCAAAAACAACCTTAAGTGTAAAATATTATCATTTAGGCCCACTTGGATTAGATTAGGACATTTATTATTATTTAATTCAAAGAAGAGTTAAAAGAGTTAAAATCAAAGTTTATTCACTAAAACATTTTTAATATGGGGTTATACATAAGATAAATTCGACTATAAATATTCATTAGAAAGATAAAACGATTTCCTACATAATGATATTTTATTTATAATTTTTAGACTTTAAATAAAATAATTTATTTATGACACAACAATGATGCAGTAATTACCCTTTTAAGGAAATATTAACATAATTGATGTTATAAATACTCAAATGAATGTAATTTGAGACTTTTTATGAATTACACTAATTTTATAGGTTACTATGATATATTAGTGTTGATTTAATCAACTTGGTTCGAACATATAATTCTGTTATGACTTTCACAAAAATCATATATCAAATAGTGTCAAAATTGACACAAAATAGTTTTTAAATAAAATATTATATTATTAATTGTTATTTTATTCCTAAAAATCTAAGGTTCGGCCAAATGACTTATATAAGGATATATATATTAATAATAAACAATTTGGGGTTCGTTTGGCATGTTATAGTAAGTGTATTAACCATATAGTGAAAGAAAACAAAAATACACGGTAAAAGTTAAATTATTTAACTTAGAGTTAAATCTAATTGATAATGTTAAAATAATAACCTAAACTTGTCTAAATCCTATTGGTTGATAGGATTTCGACCCATCCCCACTTTAGCTTCGAAATAAGACCCTTTGGAACCATTATAAACCTATTTTTACTTTAATATAAAATAATATTTTGAGATATTCCTAAGGTGCCCCTCTCCTCCCTTATAAAAGGGCACCTCATCCCCCTCCTCCTCACACCGATTTGAGCACTCAAGCTCGGCCAAACCCTGCCAAAATCTCTTCTCCACTTCTCTAGAAACATCCTATAGGTTCTGGTCTTCCTCAAAGACCAATTGTAGTTCCCTAAGAGGAGGTCTCAAAGAGGCGCTTCAAAGAAGAGGTAATTACCTTTACCAATTCTTTCATCTTTATTTCTTCTTCCACTTCTTCTTCTTAGGTTGTTTCATTATGAAGTAATAACATCAGTATCACTCATATACAGATATGTTATTATAAGTATGAAACAACCCTATTTCACCATCTATCTATCCTACGGAAAAAGAAATCACCGCGCGTGCGTACGTACGGAATACCGTCTCCACGCCGTGGTGTAATCTATTTTCCACCACCACCTTACATGGATGGGTATAATGGTGTAAATAATAACTATACATAGTTATTAAAACATCATATTGATTCTGATATATTGTATAATCCACTCCAATTCAATTCAATATTTATGGAAATGATATCATCGCTCGTGCGTACGTACGGACTACCGTCTCCACGACGCGATGAGATTCATTCTCCATGTTAACCATTTAAGAATGATTATAAAGTATATATAAGAAATAATAATGAAATATATGACATTATAAAGCTACTGGATTTATGTATATATATATATGTATGTCATCTACTTACTTCCATTCAAGACAATAGGGAAAGGAAAACAGCGTTCATGCGTACGTACAGACTACCGTCTCCATGAACGGTGTTTTTCATTTCATTTATCTATCTATTGTATATATATATATATATATATACTGAATATATATGATATATAAATCATATTTTATATTCTGGAAGTAAGTAAATCATGATATAAGTAATAATAATGTCAAGAACAACAAGTCAAAACACCTACGATAAAAGAAACGATTTTACCCAAAATGCTACTTTAACATTAATTTACAAAAGAACGGGTAATATAAAGTCATAAGTGGACCATATATGATATAATAACAATGAATATGATTCTGGAATAAGTCAATAACTTGATTTAAATCTTTATACATGAGGTTCGGAAACTTACAAAGCAAGTCGGACCTAAGGTAAGGGAAATATCACAATCTCATTTTTATCCGAGATTGTTTATACTTTTAAATTTATTGGGGTGTATTTTATCATCCACATCCATGTTCCCTCAATATGTAATATTATTTCCATACACCTACAATTTTTTTAAATCCAATTTTACCCTTTGGTGAATTTTTAGTAAAAGATATGAAAGGAATCTTTTGTTGTTTTTCGTACGAGGTACTTTTTGACTTTTTCGACAAAAGTACGAAGAATGTTTTTTAAACTTATATGGAACGAACAGATTTTTACGGTTTTATAAAGCCTTATTTTCATGAAGCTTCCTCCAAAAGATTTCATGACTATTTTCAATAAAATATCTTTCTTTTAAAATTGCATGACGTTTTGTGAAAAGAAATTGATTTTGAAGAAGAAAGTATATTTTCCTCAAGAATGGAGTTCAAGTGTTTTATCAAAATTATTTTCCATCTAAGATAATAAAGGGTTCTGTTTTTATCCCTATTATTACATTGATTTGATCATGTTGTGATGGAATTATTTTTATGAATTCCTTTATCTTATATGAATTGTTTTATGATGTCATGTTGTTTAAGAATCCCATTTTTATTACATGGGTTATGCGATGATGTATGATTTATGATTATGTGGCACACATAAGAAAGGATTCATTATA